>CAJGYO010000019.1:40785394-41985394 GCA_904845875.1 Miscanthus lutarioriparius
CTTCACTCATGATCTTCAAAAGGATGGTATTATAATAGTCCAGCAAATTCATTCTAGTGGGAGAATCTAGTAGACTTGTTCACAAAGGCACTCCCTACTTTAGTATTTAAAGAAATTGGCATATGGTATTGGATTATGCGATGGTCGAAGACATCAAGTGATGTTGCCATCGTGGGGAGTGAATATGTGTGTACTCTTTTTTTTCCTTGGACATGGTATTTTCCACTAGGTTTTCCTTGGTAAGGTTTTAACGAGGCATGCAATTCAATTCAAGTTAATGGACATCCAAGGGGAGGTGTTATGAAATTTTTAATGTGGATGTCCATAACTCCTATACCATCAAAGCTACAACCTTCTACTTCATCAATGGTGTAACTCTCCTAGCATCAATTCTTGTAACTCCATCTCACATGTATGGCTATATATAGGAGAGGCATATGTATTGGAAAGATGACAAGAGAAAAAGAGAATGTACCTTCATTTCCTTCTCTCTCTAAATTTGTTCTCCACATTCTTACATACATATTCTTGATAGTCCAATTAGCTATTATATAACACTTTATTTTATTTAGTGTTTTCTAATAACAAACCAAAATGGAAATTTTAGGTGTTACAATTCACCCTCACTTAACATGAATCTCATCCCTTAGATTCAAGAGACTTGAGAGGAAGATAAAGCCGATCATCAAGGTTGTTTTGAGACTTTTTGATAAGATAAGGATTCAAGGATGAACAAGGTTGACTAGGAAATCAAAGATTGATTTTTAAGAATGTTTCAGGCTTTATGATGTGTGGTCAAAGGATTGAAGTGATGGTATAGGTTGAAAAGAAATATAAAAGGAGGTTGAAAAGATAGATAAAGGTTGATCATCGGGTCTTCACATTATGGGGTGTAAAGACAAGGAGCTAAGATTAGCAAAAGATGATATTAAAGATAAATATAGATCTTATGATTCTCACAATTCCTTGATTCGTGATTTATGAGATATGGTGAAAGATTACTTAAATAGCAAAGATTGACAAGGAGAACAAATACTAATTCATGTCTTCGTGCTTCATTGATTCTAGGTCTATGAGATGTAAGAATAAGGATTGAAGGTTGGCATGAAAGATAGGGTTGGTCGAAGAACGATAGGGATTGACCTTTAGTTCTCCATGCCTTGAAACCTCAGATACTGAGATTGTTGATGGTGTAGCAAACGCTACCCCACTTTAACCAAATATTACCTATCTTTGAAAATAGGTACGAGAACATTGTTCCGGTCAAAACTTTCTTTAAGGGATTTTCTTTGCAGATTACCACTTTAACAACACATGGCAATCGCTCAAGATTCAATGAATAAGAGAGAAAAACAAAACAAAGATTTGAGTGATCATTAACTATTCTTTGCACGGATATATTTGACCATGCCGCTCCATGTAGGAATATTCTTTTTATTCTTTGATTTCCTTTTATCCTTGAGGTTGGCTCGTATGTGTCCACTATCCTTGATATACCATTTTACCCTGTCTTGAACTATGGTCCACTATGCAAGTCTATAATCTTGTTCATGCTCATGCTAGACTCTCATACCTTGCCCCTCCTCTCGGAAATTATAAATAACGATACCCTGAATACTTTTGGGTGAAATGCTACAACGATAGATCAAATGCGCTTGCAGATATTATCTCTGAATCGTTAAGAACTATCGTAGTTGGTGTTTCTTGATGGTGTCACTAAGGTGAACTCAATCTTAGTGATGGTGTTAAGAAATGCCAACAAGCATTTCTCAAGGCACAATAATATGATGGACTTAAAACCTCCACACATTTGGTGATTAAGGCTAAGAAATGCCAACAAGCATTTCTAAGCGCCGTTGTCGGGAGGGCATAGGTTTAAGAATCTAGTAGGACATGATCATGAGCAAATGCATGTAATGGTAGCCATAGTTTATGTAGCCTAATTCTGCTTGTTTTCTTCCTATTGTGGATGAAAATGAGGATAGTGTATGTGTTGTTTTGATTTGTCGAACAACTACACCGATAACTGGAGGTAATCGCTAAGGAAGAGCTGGTCTCATACCGCTTCTTCTTCTACTACTCCGTTGGTAGTTGAAACTGGATCACCCCATTACCATCCGCTACTACTGAAATAGCCAAGTCACTCTCGACTACTCCACCCTCGCTATTACTAACGTGTTCGTTAGGCCTCCGTTGACAGTCATTAACATCAGTTATATACCATCAATATAACCTGCATTTATACTTAATTCCATCACCAAACATAGGTATAGGGGTTTAAACTAATAAATTCCATGAGTTTTGGTGAATCTGTGCTTCCAGCAGGGTTTATCCAGAAAATCGTCAAGGGGACCTATTCACAAAGGAAATTATGGAATTCTGGAGTGTAAATAGCAGTGTGGGAAGATTCTAGAAGACTCTAGGAGGCTGTTCACCAAAGATCAAGCCGAGACGCTGACATGGGATGCTAGTTGGCTCCCACCTATAGGTCGCATCATGGCCTGTGGGACCCACGATGTCAGACCTCCCCTTTGAATGTTGGTTCTCCACGCCTTCTAGATTGCATCTATGCCGTTCTTTTCAAGTTGGTTTGATCTCGAGGGCCTCAAATTGATGCACCTTTGGCCTATATAGCAGCCCCTACCCCTCCCTCGGGTCATCTGGGAAACCTTAATTCATATCTCTCATTCAGATCAACACACACCAAGAGGATTAGGTCTAGAGCTTTCCAATATAGTAGATTAGTAGCTCGAGAGTGAGGGTCAAATTGGGCTCATGCTTAAGTTAAGGATCTAGTCTTGGAGGCTCCGTGAAACCTTATATCTTCACTTCTACATTTGTAAGACTTACTATCAATTCATCATATTCTTATCTACATGGCTATACTTACTTTAAATATATATATTTGCTTAGTTGAGGTTATCATTACTTTTTGTGTGTGGATTCATAGAGCACTTAGCCTACTATAGTTTATCAATTGGGCTAAGTAGTGAGCCTCGATGTAAGCATGGTGCTTATATGATGCTCTTCATATAAGCATACACACAATTCTCTGGTTGTGTGATAGCAACGGGTGGTGATAGTCCCATCTATCCTTTGTAGTCCACGCCAAATTGAGCAGGTTCTTAAATTGTAGGATCATAGTCAGCGTCAGTAGAGAGTTATCTATTATGGGCGCCTCATCGCTTAAGCGGCATCCCGGAAGTGCACAAGAGTAGAGTTAGTCTTAGTTATAGTCATATATATATATACTTTGATCCTATAATAAGAATATCATAGGAATCTACCTCACCCGTTGTTCTCCCGAGTTGACTAGTTTACATTATCTTAGTGACCTATCCCCTAAGTGTCATTATGCTTTATTCCTATCATTACATTTACCCCTGCTTTAGCTATGCTGGTATGTTGATTGGTAGACATTCCTTTATTACTCAATAAGCCTTTACTCCATTGTTTCCCTATGGTAAAATATAAATAACGATACCTGGAATACTCCCAGTAAAATGCTACAATAGTATTCTTTACGCTTGTGGAATCCTTTATATTCTATTTGCACTTAATAAATACCAACAAACATTATTAGCGATGTTGCCAGGGAAACAATTGCTATAAGGATTTAGATCATTAACATACCACGAGGTTTAGTAGGATTACCCCTATTCTGTTGAATTGTGGAATAAGACAGGATAGCAAACAATGTTTCGACCTTCCGGCAAGCTTCCACAAGAAAAGAAGAAACATTGAAGAAACCCAGGGTGCCTGAACATTCAAGATCCATCAACACTGGAGCCCTACCATCTCATAGGTTTGTATAGACATATATATATTCGCTAACCATGAGTAGATTGGAGGAAAAGGTCGACGTCACAAGAATTCAAATCACATCTCAAGTGACGGAAACAGATGCTGCACTACTCATAAATTCCATCATGTGAATCATGGTAAGTATGATCAAGAAAGGTGAGATAGTCTTGCTCATGGACTTTAAACTTAATGAGCAGTTATCTTTTAATTTTTGTATTCCACTGCATGTTTACTTTAAATAATCTATACATCCATCTCATTTAGTTAAAATTCTCTCATATCAAATCCACAACATATTTAGTTCCTTGCATACATTCATGCCACTTGCATATTTTATTAAAAAAATTCTCTCGCCATGATCATGCTCTTTCATCTCTCTTTGAGTAAATCTATAAAATGCTTTCATGCTACTGTTGTCTTCTATAGTATGCTTGGATTGGGGTATCTTCATACATCTTTTAAATTAAGCATGGTGCTTAGTTTAGGAGTGCTGATCTTACTTCCAAAGGTTTTTTAAATTAAGCGTGGTGCTTAGGTTGAAAATGCTTAACCAAGAATACACTCTAGTAGATGGCAGTTATTTTGTTGGACTAATCCCTACAGAAAACTCTCAAATTCAATTTGGGAAAGTCTCGAGATGAAATCACCCCGGGGATAAAGCAAGGCACATGATGAACTCCAATAACTTTGCACAAAGAAGACAAATCATTCTTCATGGATGGAAGATCTATGAGTATCAAAGTTATCAAAGTTTATTCACTTCGTCTTTTGCTACAAGTTACTTTTGTCTTGAACCATGCTAGAATGTAGCAGACAAATAAAATTTGTTAAAAAAACATGATAAACAAAACCTATGCTAAAGTAATCCTAAAACCATCTTTTCATTAGCATAGATGAAAATCACACAAATTATGGATAACAACCCGTATTTCAAATTTGTTGTATTCCTTCAAGTATGTTTCCGTTAACATTTTGTAGGAAGAATGAATATAAGCTATGCTTGTTCAAGGTTTGGTATGAACCTACCAAACCACCACTACATTTGTGGAAGTGGATGAACAAATCAATGCCTAAGAGCAACATCAAACGACAACCTAGCATTAAGCTTTCCCAAGACTCAAGCTTGATGTTGATGACAAGTAGGATGTAACCAACCTTGTATTATCCGTATTACGCCCCGCTTCCATCATCTTCGGAGACACCGATTCACACGTCGATAGCAAGAACCGGGACAACAAGATGCCACTACATCATGGCATGCAATCTTATGTCAAAGAAATGTCATCAATCGGTGGTGGTCTATCGACGGTGTGTCGTGGAATCATGAACAACCATGGGCACAAGAAGACATCCCTAAGTCATCAGAGATGAAGGTTTCATGCAAATTCCAATGAGGTTCTTTCCTCGACTATCAACATGGCTAGCATATCACTAACAAACAAAGAAGAAGAACTCTCTGCCACGCCATTAGAGGACAAAGACAACCAAGGAGGAACTTGAGTTTACATCTCAAATGGACCCCAACTCATCAACCAATAATCAATGAAAATCAAGAAAGGTTGATGGAAGAAGAGCATGCAATTATCCGTATCCTCATCGGATGGTGCAAAGACAAAACTTAATGTAAGGAAAGTTACTGCTCAACGGACTACGAAGCGCCACCAATAGATACGTCGGATAAGCCTCTTTCGTGTATGTTTGTGATTAATCACTTTAATAAAACGAAGGAAAACATACACAGTATATCCAACCATGCATTATGCAACATAAAATCTCATTCATAGGAGAATTCTATCATCCAAATTTGATTACGCATTTTGCAAAATTCAAGTATGGGGGATGGAGTTCTTCAAAACATCTTGTGTCATGTTGCTAGTTTGTCTTGGTCATCCCTACCTTTATGATGAGCTTAACTTGCTAAATCTCTAACAAGTAAAAATTTAAATAATCATGCTCCTTTGGATGATCATACATATTCTTGTTTCTACTTTAATGAATCTCTTTAGTCTTTCAAGCTTCCTTGTTCTGTTATAATTATGCTTTGGAATATTATTCGAACATGATTATTGAATCAAAACATACTTGTATAGAGTTTGGTTGTATATATAGACTACTTGCAGGAAAATATTCATTTTTTTGGGAATGTTAGGAGATCATTTGTAGAAACAAATCAAGGTTTGAGGTATTCTTCAAAACAATTTAACACATCTTTGCCGTAACCTTGTTGAAAATTTGAATAGTGGTGAACAAAAGGCACATTATTTAAAACATGGGATAAAGATTTTATGCTAATTGAAATGCTGAAGCCAACTCTATTATAGCATAGAAATGACCTTTAGCTCTATGACAACTCTATCCTTTCTTTGAATCATTTGTATATTCCTTCGTATATGTTGTCTACTAATCCTCTATAGAGAAGAAATAATGAGAGGAGCGAAGGTCCCATCAAAAGGCCAAGAAAGAACAAAAGATGGCATGATGGAAGAGTGAGAAAGGAGTGCAACATATGAGACAAGATGCTCATGAACAACTCAAGATGCAAGGAAGGAAAGGATCACTACAAGTCATCTACCCTTCATCACATGGTGTCATCATGCTCTAATGATGAAGGTAACATCTTAAGGTAAGTGGTCATTGTTTTCCTCTTGATCTTGGTATGCACATAAATGAAGACACAAATATGTCCGAAAGTTACAACTTTGCTTGATCCAACCTAATTAACTCAACATGTCTTGTTCCTTAAGTTTGTTCATAGCACCACTTTCTTGATCTCGGTCTTAACCAAATGAGCTAAACTATTGCATATCTTATCTTTGAAAGATGATAGTCATAACCATGTAAAGTTTGATACATTATATAAAGATGGATAATCTTTCCATAGGTTAAGCAACTCCACTCTTTCTATCATAGTCAAAATGCTACATTCATGCTCATCCTTCTAATCTTATCACCCATGTTATAAATGAACAATGCACACAACATCAATCTTATCATAATTCAATGTGCTTAAGGTTGGAGAAGAATAAATAAGGTTTTGGTTCTGTTGGTGTTTTCCCACCAACAAAGCCCATGCACTTGATCTCAACCTTGTCTTTATGAGCACAACACACTTCGAGTACAAAGGTGGGGGAGTCGATCCCCAAATTCTACAAGTGGAAGTTCTGAATTGATAATAGGCTCACAACCATTGATGAGAGGACAATCGCCATACAAGGTACGTTACATAATCATGCACAATGGTAGGTAAGCATGGGACATAAGATGGCCTCATTTCCAAAGCAACAATAGCAATAGCAAAATCAAAATTGGGAGGCTCTATTCCAGCGCCTCCACATCCGGGTCACCTCGTTGAGCAACCACGACAATAACCAAACTTTGGGGAAAAGGTATCCTCGTGTATCTAGATAAGTATTTCTTTTCCTTTTCTTATTCTTAGTTTGCTTTATATATATATTATAAAAAATGAATAACTAAAACAAAATAAAAAGTTATCTTTATAGAAATATATATATAGTTATAATGTGTGATCTAAAAAATGAAAACAAAATAAAGAGAGTGTGTCTAGTTTGCTTTAATCTATTTTTAGGAGCTAAATAAAATAAAAAGGTCTTTGAAGATAATCTCTTAAAATGGAAATGATGAATAGTTGCTTTATTGTAATTCCTTTCAAGTACCTAGTTTTCATCCTTGAATTCTCCTGAGTTTTGGATAAGATTGTTTTGATATAAGGATTTACACTGAACTTGAAACTCGTGGGTAGCATACCTTGATCTAAGTCTAGGTAATTAACAGATATGATATGAGAAGGTCTGAGCTGTTGTTTATCTTGTTCCAAGTGACATTAAAGTTCTAGAGATTCATCTTTTAAAAAACACAAAAATGCTATGATGAGTTCCTGTATGACAAAGCTTGAATTCCTACCAGAGCCATACATGTTGTTTAGGCTAGGAAAACTTCCACATATATGTTGCTTGTTTTGCATTGAGTTTTGTCAAGCTTTGTTGACGCTTTTGAGAGGTTTGTCATGCTCTTAAAATCAAGATCATGTACACTCCACCCACATATGCACTACTCCTACACTAGGGGTAGGCACAAAAACATGCCATTCCATTTAGATCCACCCAAAATATGTTACCCATACACAGGGAGTGAACACCAAAAATATGCTTGATAGGTTTTTCCATCCACCAAATAAATGCTCTAAAGTTCTTATTGCTATCTCTCAAAAGTTTTGTTGCAAAGAAGAGGCAGGGGCTATGCAAAACTTATTCATATAAAAAATAGAAAGTTGAAAAAAATGGACAAGTGTCCGAGATATTTAAAACAATGGGTACTTACATGCCCCGCCTGAAAACAAGAGATGAATAAGATAGCCCTCGCTCTCTCTCGCGCAAACATATTTCTAAGTTTCAAAAGAGATGTGTTTTCAAGGAGCAAAGTAGAATTAGGTTAGCCACCATATATATCTGTAACAGAACCATACAATTTTAAGACCACAAGTACAATGGCAGTCCGCAAGCGGTCGCACTATCATACTTGAGCCCATATAAACTCGGTAGTCTGTCGAGTACCACAAAGGGTCTCGATTCATCGCCAACATACAACCAAGATCATACATGATTCAACATACATGCCACATGTTACATAGAGTTCACAAATACATTGCCATACATCAGAGTATGATTAAAGTTATTACAACCCAAGTTCCAAATAAAGTAATAATAGCGACATCAAAGTAGTTTTAAAACGAACATCTCACACCATTGTTTAATACAAGCCAGCTTATGATCACCACCCACAAAAGCATCACAGATAAGATATATAAGTAAAAGCGCCTTGCCTGGGGCCTACTCCTCGTCCACAGCGAGACAGAAGCAATTCTTACAATAGCCATGAAAGACTATGTTATCTGTAACAAGTGGGAAATAAACCTTGAGTACAAGAAGGTACTCAACTAGACTTACCCGTCATAAACCAAACATAAAGGGACTCCAAGGATCATGCAAGGCTTTATAAGTGGAGCTAGCTTGACACAATTTAGCATAAAAAACCACTAATTAAGCTATACATTTTATAATTCGGTCATCAAGTTAATTATAGCTATTTATCTCTAGATTAGCAACTAACCTGTGCCAAACATGTGGTATATCATTTAGTAGCACAATAATAGTAACCATAGCCAGTGTAAGATTTTCATATTCATTAGAACCATCATATTCCATAATCCAATTACTACGATGAAGAAGCTCCATCAAGTTTCTCACTATCCGGGAGAGATGGCGATTCAAATCGATTGCAACTAGTTGGGTAGTATTCTAACACAAACCCGACATATACCGTGCCAAGGTAGTCTTAGGTCATCTTTGGTACAACTCAGTACACATTTTATGGGTTCAATCAACGCCGCACCCTCGTGGACACTACTAGATGCTAGGTCAATTAGGACTCTAACCGCCCTTGGCCACACACGGCTGCCCGCACATCCTTACTACCTCCTGTGTGCACACTTTGACAGAATGAGGCCAGGCCTGAGTTGACCTACTCGGCTTTGTGGTCAAAACGAGTTATCCAGCCAGCTAAGTGAGAGGCATGCATTCAAAATGACAAGAGGGCCTCCAACGATGCGGTCCTTAATCGGCATAGACGAAATCACATGAGTCAACCTACACATAGACTTTGCTCGGCCTCCAGCTACATTATCCCATGGTTCTTTTCCATGATAGCAAATATAGCCAACCGTGCTCTGGTATCCACCTATATCTCGTATGTGATAGGAAATCAACCGACTTCTACCGGTCTAAGCATGGCTGAGCATATATTCGATCCTAGACCAACACAGGGTTTAAAGTATATATCTGGACAAGGTAGTTCTATGCATCAAGTATTTTCAAATCAACTCTTATATCCTAATGCATCAAACATAAAGGACTCAAGTGATATTTTATAAAACATAGGAGGCTTAGAATGCTCGGGCCTTGCCTTTTAGGAAAGAAGTGGGTCGGTGGTCGTGGCACTCTGGTAGTTCTTCTAGAGCCTGCTCCTCTCCTTTAGGAGCTATGGTTTGGGGTGTCCCTTGATTGTCCTCCGCCACTTCTTCAATTCCAGAGGGTTACTCCTTCTCAAGGCGATCCTATATGTATGAGCATCAAATAAGATATCATGGATGCTGAGATAATGACATGGATGATATGATATGATAAAATGCAAACTCACAAGTGTCCTTAACAACAATGTATTAAAGTGATAACAAGATAAATTTTCTTTTAATGAGTAGGTGCATATCTCTCTCTAATAATTAAACAAATTTCCATTTAAGCATTTTCTAGACTATAAGATGCAGCCACTTGTTTTGAGTATAACTAGAGTTATACACATGCAAACAATATGGCGGTGGACTTTCTAGAAATATTATGAAATTACCTACAACTTTATTGTAATCTTCATAAGGTGATTCAAGTAGCTATCTAGGTCAAACAATTCAATATTTCAGATCTTATCTAGAGGACAAGCAAATCTGACAACAGACTTCGAATGGCTATAACTCTTAAACCATTAGGCCTATGACCAGGAAATTTTAGGACAAGCAAGATGAGTAAGTTATCTACAACTTTGTTATTAACAAGTTTCACAGGAAAGGTCACTATCATTATGAATTTGTCAACACAACAGAAACTACTCATGCAGCCATTTAGTTGAATTATAAAGCAATAGTTAACTAGCTGCCTATAACCAATTACTTCTAAGCCCAACTAATAACATCAACAGATCATATGCATCACAAGCACCACAGAAAACATAATGGTTAAGCCCAAATCATTTACTTATGTGCATTTATTAATTTCCTTATATAATAGGGTGATAAATACTTCCAATGCACAATAAATTCTGAGAAAATTACAGCAGCTTACATATGACCCCAAAAGTCTATTGTACAAATTTCATGCCATTTGGATAAGTATAGCCACCTCTACATAAATGACAAGTTGCATAGACTTATTCTAGCAAAAATAGTTTAGCCTAGTGAAAAGTGTAAAATAATAACCAATTTCATATTTTTCTTACTTTCATCCTAGCACCATAACACTATGTAAAAAATTGCATGATCATAAGTTATGTATTTTTACCCCATTTCTTTTCACTAGAAACTAGCAATTAATCAAGGTTAAATAGGACGACCATATTTCAATATTCCTACAATAGGTTTAGTATTTTTCCTAGCTAGAGCATGTTAAGACAAGACCAGAAAAAATGGAATCACAATTTTTGCATTTCCCTAGCTCAAGTTATGAATTTTACAAATAGAAACTATCTTAAAAGCACTTAACTAGCCTAATTTGTTTCCCCTAGAAAAATACTCCAAACTATAGGTTTCATTTTGTTATCAAGTATTACACTTCATTATGAATCCAACAAAATTTGGATCACCTCATTTGGACACTCCTAACTCTAGATATGATTTTTGCAAGTTTGCTACAAAAATAAGGAAAACAAAATCAAAATCCATCTCGGGAGCTCCAAAGCTTAGGTGCACCTTGGCCTATATACAGCATGTGACAATGTGGGGCTCAGAGAGGTCAACAGGTCCCACACGATGTGAGGAACAGAGGTAGGGGACGACTTTGACCGGCGACAACTTAGGGACGGCGAGGTCACCACTGTTAGACTCAACTCGCCCTTGCGCCTCGATTGATGGGTTTGAATGGCCAGGAGGCTCGCCGGAGCTACCTCGTCGGGCACCACCACGGTGGCTCGGCAAAGGGTGCACGGCGGTGGGCTTATCATCTCCGGCGACAACATGGCCGTGCAAGCATGGCTATAGCTTTAGGGAACCTCAATGGAGATGTAGCGCTAGGTCCTGCAGGTCATGGTGGGAGCAAGTGGTGTGCTCGGCCACATGCATGGCGGCACTGCGGCAAGACAAAGGCACTGACGGCGGTGCTTGCCGTTCTAATGACATGGCTGCCAGTGGGAAGCCTCCGTCTTAGGGTAAGGCACTAGAGCTCATGGCAGTGTGGATACAAGAGCTAGAGGGATAAAAGGGAGACCGGTTAGGGCTAGCCGCAGTGAGCTCAAGCTCGGCGGCGCACCACAACCATGGCAACGACGGCGATGGTGCAATGCGGCCATACCCATGCTCAAACGATGGCATTAGCGGCTTGGGGAGGTGGAGCAGTTCACGACGAAGCTATGTACATGATGTGTTGGATGGAGGCATGGTGGTGGTGGCGCGCGAGCACGGCGGAGGTGTGGTGGTGACGGTGCGGTGCTCCACTTCTCTTTGGCGAGCGCGAGAGAGGCAGAGCGAGGGCGAGAGAGTGAGAATGGGAGGAGCAGGTGTCGCCTTATGTCTTCACTCCCCTTCACTGACCAATGTGCCCAAGATTTGGGCGATGGCCACCAGGTGGCAGCCTGGCCTGCCCATGGTTGGCCACCGAGCCCAAACCGATTTGAATCGGTGAAGCCGATTCAGTCGACTGAAACCGCCATCATCCCTCTCCTCTATCTCCTAATCTGTGGTGAATTTTCGAAAACTTCAATAATACAAAGTGTGGAGCTATGTGAGTACTACAACTTTTCTTTAAGAAGCATTGTCAAATGCTCATTGGTTTTCAAAATACAAAGCTCCAAAGTTGGTCATGTTGAAACTAAAAACAACTTCTAGACTTGGAAAAAAATTAAGTCTCAAACACAGCATTTTGTTGATTCTTGTGGGCCCTATTTGACCATGTTAGACACTAAATTAGCTCATGACCCTTAAATAAAGTTTCTTACCCATGTCAAGAACTACAACTTTTATTAAGGGTGCACTCGTCATGCAAACAATCTATGCTATAGTTCAACTCTAGTCAAAGTAGTATCATGAAAATTGACATTTTGAGTAAACTATGACTTAGAAGCAAATTTGGCCCATGTCATGAATACAAACATTGTTCCATTTTTCATCCTAGATGTGTCTAAGGTGTTTTTGTGACCTCACAACCATCTCTTGCATTGGTCACAAATGATCACAAGCATATGCGTGCATATAAGCAACATGACATGTGATAAAGATAGAGTGAATGAGATGAAACTTCATATGCTCATGCTCATGAATGCTTGGATGATGCTTGTGCTCATGAAATGAAAGTGCAAATTGTATGCTTAACACTAGGATGTTATAGCCCCTGCCCCTTATAGAAATCTCGCCCCAAGATTTGAAAGACCTACCATTTTTCGTAAAAAGCGAGATAGACCTCACGTAAATAATCCTCCCGTTCCCACATGGCATCTTGTTCACCGTGGTTATTCCACACCACTTTGTAGAATTTAATAACCTTGCTCCAAGTTACTCTTTCCATTTCTTCCAAAACCTGTATTAGTTTTTCCTCATAAGTCAAATCCGATTGGAGCTTAATATTGGTGATTTCAATAGCTTCATCAGGTACGCGAAGACATTTTTTTAGCTGAGAAACATGGAAGACATTAAATATAGCTTGCATCTTTGGAGGTAACTAGAGCTTGTAAGCTACCCTTCCACTTCGCTCAATGATCTTGTATGGGCCTACATATCTAGGTGCTAGCTTCATTTTCACACCAAACCGTTGCACCTTTTTCATGGGTGAAACTTTGAGGTATACGTAGTCACCTACCTCAAATTCGATAGGCCTTCTTCTCTTGTCGGCATAGCTCTCTTGCCTAGATTGAGCTACTTTCATATACTGTTGGATAATACATACTTGTTCTTCAGCTTCCATGACAAAATCAATGCCATAGTATCTCCTTTCCCCGAGCTCAACCCAATTCAAAGGAGTTCTACATTTTCGACCGTACAAGGCCTCAAAAGGAGCCATCTTGATGCTTGCTTGATAACTATTGTTGTTGGAAAACTCATCTAAAGGTAGCCATTTTTCCCATGAACCCTTGGAAGAGATCACACATGCTCTCAACATGTCTTCAAGGATTTGATTTACTCGCTCGATCCGCTTGGAGGACCTGAGGGTGATATCTTGAGCTTTGAACGAGGTTGGTACCTAATCTTGTGCAAGTGCTCCCAAAAGCGAGCAAATGAATTGAGAGCCTCTATCGATAAAATGGTTCTTGGTATTCCATGTAGCCACACTATATGCGTGATATACAATGTTGCATAATCATAACATCGATAGTTGATCTTGACCGGGATGAAATGTGCGGATTTAGTCAAACAGTCTACAATTACCCAAATCGAGTTGAAACCTTTTTGAGTAGTTGGGAGTCCAATAATAAAATCCATCTTTGATCTCCTCCCACTTCCATCCTAGAACAGATAAAGGTTGGAGCAACCTAGCAAGTTTCAAATGATCCGCTTTGACACTACTACAAGTATCACATCTAGCAACATAGGCGGCTATTTCTTTCTTCATCTTAATCCACCAAAAATGGTTTTTCAAATCTTGGTACATTTTGCTACTACTCGGATGCATGGATAACTTGGACAAGTGAGCTTCATCTAGGATTTGATTTCTAAGTTCATGGTCTTTTGGTACCACTAGTCGGTTCTTGAACCATAGCACACCTCTTTCATCCAACCTGAAATGCTTGATTTCCTATTCCTTCATCTTTCCCTTTATGTGAAACACACCTACATCTATCTTCTATAGTTCCATGATTTTGCTCTCAAGTGAACAACTGATAGTGATGTTGTGTAGCACAACAGGATGCAATAGATTAAACCCATCTTCCAACAAGGCTTCTAAGGTGTTACAATGAGATTTCTGACTAAGTGCTTTTGCAACAACATTGGCTTTGCCTGGATGATAGTGCACTTCCTAATTATAGTCCTTGATCAGCTCTAACCACCTTCGCTACCTCATGTTTAGTTTAGGTTGAGTGAAGATGTATTTGAGACTTTTGTGATCAGTGTATATGTGGCATACATTTCCCAACAAGTAATGTCTCCACATCTTCAATGCATGAACAACTACTGCGAGCTCTAAATCATGTGTGGGATAGTTGACTTCATGCTTTCTCAATTGTCGAGAAGCATAGGCAATAACTCGACCTTCTTGCATGAGCACACACCCTAATCCTATACCTGATGCATCATAGAACACATTGAAAGGCATTTCAATGTCGGGTTGTGCCAGAATAGGAGCAGTGGTTAGCAACGTTCATAGAGTGTGAAAAGCAGCCTCACACTCTAGAGTCCAATTAAACTTTTCATCCTTCTGAAGTAATCTGGTCATGGACTTAGCTATTTTGGAAAAGTCAGGAATGAAATGATGATAATGGCCTGCTAGCCCTAGAAAACGCTGAACTTCATGAACCGAAGTTGGGGCCTTCCAATCCATGACCTCTTGTACTTTAGATGGGTCTATAGAGATTCCATCTTCAGATAATATATGACCCAAGAAAGGTATTTTCTTCAGCCAGAATTCACACTTGTTAAACTTTGCATACAATTTATGCTCTCTCATCTTAGACAAGACAACTCTCAGTTGCTCTGCATGATCTGCCTCATTCTTAGAGTAAATTAGGATATCATCGATAAACACAACCACGAACTTGTCAAGCTCGGGCATGAACACCAAATTCATCCGGTACATGAAATAGGCGGGAGCATTTGTCAGTCCAAAAGATATGACAAAATACTCATACAAGCCATACATAGTTGAGAAAGTTGTCTTAGATACATCTTCTGGCCTAATCTTGGTCTAGTGATAGCCTGACCTCAAGTCAATCTTATAGAATACCTTTGCTCTTGATAGTTGATCAAACAAAATATCAATACGAGGTAAAGGATACTTGTTCTTTGTGGTTATGGCTTTGAGCATCCTATAGTCCACACACATCCGCAAGGA
Source organism: Miscanthus lutarioriparius (assembly GCA_904845875.1). NCBI lineage: Eukaryota > Viridiplantae > Streptophyta > Magnoliopsida > Poales > Poaceae > Miscanthus > Miscanthus lutarioriparius. The sequence goes on from CAJGYO010000019.1 coordinate 40,801,015, forward strand.
TTTGTCCTTCACAAATAAAGATAGACAACCCTGTGGGAGACGAACTAGGTCGAATGAGACCTTTGTCCAAAAGTTCTTGTAGCTAAATTTTAAGTTCAGCTAACTCATTGGGTGGCATCCTATAGGGTCTTCTTGAGATAGGAGTTGTACCTGGCACTAACTCAATCTTAAACTCCACATCCCTATCTGGTGGCAAACTAGGCAATTCGTCTAGGAATACATCAAGGAACTGCAAACTACTAGAATATCATAGAGAGTAGAGGTTTGGATGGCACAAGACAAGTTTTGAAGATCAAAACATCGGGAAGTGGCACTAGGAAAGCACCTTCCCTTTAGGTTCCCTCAACATAATTGTTCTAGTGGATGTGTCAATAAGAACTTTGTGCCCACTCATCCATTTCATGCCCAATATCCCATCTATGGCTAATCCTGGCAATACTATAAGATCCATAGTGTACTCCCGCTCTTGTATGGAGATGAGTACATTTCTAACTAATTGGTTTGTGGAAATAGTAGCCCTAACTGAACTTATACTATAACCACCCTTGTCTACCTCAATTATCTTCCGATCATGCTTAGATGCAAACGTCGGACTCATAAATGAATGCAAAGCTCCAAAATCAAATAAAACAATTATGGGTGTTTGTTAACAAGAAACATACTAGCGGTCACAACTTCCCCTATGGGAATCTCCTCCATGGTTATATAGTGCACGTACGGGGCGTGCCTTTGGATTGGCTTGTTTTTTGTTGCCCTAATTCTCGATTTGCACCCTTCTTGGGATAAGGGCATTCCCTAGACTAATGGCCGATTTGGTTCCAATCGAAGCATGGTAGATTGCTTTTTGGCTCTGTGGAGCTTCCTTGACCTATGTTACCCTTGGGCATAGTAATAGTGAAGGCTCTGCGAAACACCTTTTGAGGGTGACTGGCCTAGGCTTTCTGCTGAGGAGGCCTAAACTTAGGCATTGGGGGATGGAACTATGGCTTTGCCACCACTAGAGCCTTGGAGTGAGAGGAACTTGAGGCACCTGCCTCAGCTGCCCGCTTGCAACCTTTTGCTGCCGCATGTAGGTTGTTTTGGTTGTCTTGAGTTAGGGCATCTTGATGAACTCATTATATGTATCACATTTGGAGTTGGTCATTGTTTTCATCAACTTAGTGCTGAGGCCTCTCTTAAAACTTTCAATCTTCTTTGCCTCTATATCAACAAATTCTAGGGCATAGTAGGACAAGTTATTGAAGGCATGCATGTATTCAGTTACCATTTTTGTCCCTTGGGTGAGCTTCATAAACTCAGTGGTCTTCATGTGCATTAGCCCCAGGGAATATGATGCCCCCTAAATGCTGCCTTGAATTGATCCCAGGTAACATTTGCTCCAGTAGGTAAGGTAGACAAATAATGAGTCCACCAGATACCTGTAGGCCCCTGAAGTTGATGCGATGCATACTCGGCCTTCATCATTTCGGTGACCCTCAACAGATGGAAGTTCTGTTCAATAGTGTTCAACCATGCGTGTGTGAGGCATCTATAAAATTGCAACAATAAGTGATTATTGGATGATGTTAAGAGATCGCATAAGAATTGTATAATCATGCCAACTGATATTACTGGAGAGAATCTTAAATTCATACAATAAAATAGAGGCACAATAATTCATTCTCACAACATAACATCACCAATTTGATCACTTATCGTACTCGCAACGCGTTAACATGCATGTCACATTTCACCAGCAAAATGAAACTGGGATTTAACTAAAATTCCAACCATCATGGACCAAAATGCAAGGTTCCAATGTTACATCAATGATACATTTAAAGATTGAAACTTAAGCTACATGTCCATTACATAAAAGATCAAAAAAGATACGGAACTAGCGCATCTAGCTAATCACTATAGTGCTGAAGTTAGGGCTCAAAGTGGTCACCATCAACTTTGGACATATAATCACCATGGTCATCCTCCTAGGGCTCGACCTCCTCCTCGAGACTCCTCCTCGACATCCTCCATGCCATCATCATCATCAACCAATACATTTGGATCTTCTTTCTCACGACTACTAGGGAGGAATAGGATTAATGATATTGTTGATGCGATGAACATCATCTTTGAAGCTCCGCAATGGTGTTCTCGGTGCTCATGAATCTAATGACAATACTCCACCTCCCTCCAACGGTAGTCATTCTCCAGCCACCTAGCTAGAACCATAGTCCTAGTCCTAACCTCCTCTCTAGCCTCTACAAGATGGTAGGCCTCATCCCTCTGCTAGATGGCATGCACCCTTGAGCATGAGTGGCCCGTGTCTCGACCCTATCTTTGCCTCCCTATCTGCAACAACATTCTCCATCTAAGTCTAGAGAGCTCCCAATGCAGTATAAGCTGCATCGGTGTCCCAAGAAACCTCCCTAGCTGCCTTCTAGTGCTTGCGCACATGCTTCTTCATCCCTCGCTGTACTTCCCTAGCTTCCATGAGCTTGTTCACACAGATGTTATAAGACTCTTGCTAGAAATAGTGGGCGTCCTCTTGGGTATAAAACATCTACATGACAATGAACATAGCACTGATAGCAGGACTCAAGCTCTATGCTCGCTCATCACGATCCACGCACACTACGAAAAATGGTCATGTTGCCTCCAAACCGCCATAGTTGGATTCACCTAAGGAATAGATCCCACTGCACTATTGGTGAGTGAACCACCATGCTACTGACAGTGTGCTCAAAATCTCAAAGGCTGCCACTTGAGCGCCTTCCCAAGGGGTTCTTCCCTCAGACTCCGTTTCTAGCCCTGGTACTGCGGTGCCCATGTATAAGCTAGGATGGACACTTGAACCTCAAACCATGGTTCCTCCTGCACATGTCTCTGTGTCCAAAATTATTAGGGCAGCTCTGTGTACCCCACAAAGTACAACACTCTCCAGAGCAAGGCAGGTGTGCCAAAGATACCCAAGAACGCCGCGTTCCCTTCTAGTGGGTAATAGGCTACCATCTGTAGCAAAATGGTGCAACTCTTGTGAGAACAATGTTATAATAGAAAAGAGTTACTTAATCGAATAAGAAACTTCTAAGGGGAGGAACAATGCAAGTATGTAATGAATGATTTATCATGATGCATGCACGTTCCATACGTCCTCACAAACTTAGGAAAAATTGAAACTTCTAGCGAAATACACGGTGGCATGCATATGTTCTCTCATAATATAATGTAACTTGTCGGGCTACACGTTTCGTTGTTAGCGTACCTGTACAAGAGTTTCATTTTAGCCCAACCCCACAATTGTACATGCAGAAAAGAAAATCTAGGCTCTAGGTTGCAAACTAAATACTTCCATATATATGTACCCATATATATATACTTCCGTATCAAAGGTACCCGAAGTAAATACGTCCCAAACACACATATAAATATGCATATATAGCCGTATCAAAGCTAACCCACAATTAAATACCTTAGTATATATATATGAGACATATATATACTTCAGTATCAAAGCTACCTCTCCCCTTAGACCACACTCTCACAACTTGCGGTCCTACCACTCATCATCTTACCTTAGGCGTAGAGGAATTTGATCCATACATTACCACTCAAGTGAATGGCATCCATACAATAACACGTCGTATGGACGACAAAAATAGAAACCCCCATGTTAGTACTTATTTAGCCACCTTAAATCCTTAACTGGCCATAAGGGAAATGATCAATGGCACACTTGAGATTCAAATTTCAGATTTGAACACCTATTCATATATAGCTATAAGTTTGCCAAAAACTGGTTTTTGTAAAACAATGACTTTTGTTTTAAATACACATATGGCAATAATGTCCAATCTTTCTTTGATGCCAGCTGTAACAGAATGTCCAATTTATAAGAGCACAAGTACAATGGCAGCCCGCAAGCGGTCGCACTATCATACTTGAGCCCATATAAACCCGGTTGTTCGTTAAGTACCACAAAGGGTCTCGATTCATCGCCAACATACAACCAAGATCGTACATGATTCAACATACATGCCACATGTTACATAGAGTTCACAAATATATTGCCATACATCATATTATGATTAAAGTTATTACAACCCAAGTTCCAAATAAAGTAATAATAGCGGAAGCAAAGTAGTTTTAAAATCAACACCTCACACCATTGTTTAATACAAGCCAGTTTGTGATCACCACCCACAAAAGCATCACAGATAAGATATATAAGTAGAAGCGCCTTGCCCGGGGCCTACTCCTCGTCCACAGCGGGACAGAAGCAATTCTTACAATATCCATGAAAGACTGTGTTATCTACAACAAGTGGGAAATAAACCTTGAGTACAAGAAGGTACTCAGCTAGACTTACCCGTTATAAACCAAAAATAAAAGGGACTCCAAGGATCATGCAAGGCTTTATAAGTGGAGCTAGGTTGACACTATTTAGCATAAAAAGCCACTAATTAAGCTATACATTTTATAATTTGGTCATCAAGTTAATTATAGCTATTTATCTCTAGATTAGCAAATAACCTGTGCCAAACATGTGGTATATCGTTTAGTAGCATAATAATACTAACCTTAGCCGGTGTAAGATTTTCATATTCATTAGAACCATCATATTCCATAATCCAATTACTACGATGATGAAGCTCCATCAAGTTTCACACTATCCGGGAGAGACGGCGATTCAAATCGATTGCAACCAGCTGAGCAGTATTCCTAACACAAACCCAGACATACCCGTGCCAAGGTAGTTTTAGGTCACCTTTGGTACAACTCAGGTTCACATTTCGCGGGTTCGATCAGCGCCGCACCCTCAGGGACACTACCGGATGCCAGGTCGATCAGGACTCTAACCTGCCCTTGGCCTCACATGGGCTCCTCGCACATCCTTGCTACCTCTAGTGTGCGCACTTTGACAGAACAAAGTCCGACCTGAGTTGAGCTACTCGGCTTCACGGTCGGAACGAGTTATCCGGCCAGCTAAGTGAGAAGCATGCCCTTGGCCTCACATGGGCTCCTCGCACATCCTTACTACCTCTAGTGTGCGACTTTGAGAGCTAAGTGATATTTTATAAAACGTAGGTGGCTTAGAATGCTCTGGGGCTTGCCTTTTAGGAAAGAAGTGGGTCGGTGGTTAGGGCACTTTGGTAGTTCTTCTAGAGCCTGCTCCTCTCCTTCGAGAGCTATGGGTTGGGGTGTCACAAAGGACCTCGGTAAATCAACATCACAACCAAGATCGTATGATTAAGCAAATACACATCACATACGCAGAGTTGTAGCGAAAATAATATTACAAATGGATTCACAAATAATAGTCCAAGTTTGGGTTTCAAAACCGATTAGTGAAAACAACATAGCTTTCAAATGATTACATTAATATAAGTTCCAAATACATTGCTAGCATAAGTGACATCCTCTGATAACAGCATATAGATGAGAAATAAATATAGAGTCACCGAGTCTACCAGCGCTTAGCCACCATCTTCAGCAAGCCGAGAACTTCACCTGCAACATGGTGGGATAAACCCTGAGTACTCAAATGTACTCAGCTAGACTTACCCATCATAAACCAGAAATAAATGACTCCAAGGATTATGCAAGGCTTTATAAGAGGAGGTAGCTTGACAACATTTTGCATAAAAAGCGATTAACTCAGTTATACAATTATTCTTTAGTCATCAAGTTAATTATAGCTATTCATCTCTAGATTACCAGCTAACCTGTGCCAAACATGTGGTATATCATTTGATAGCATACAGTAGTAACCATAGCCAGTGTAGTAATTCCATGTTTATCCAAACCATCACATTCCATAATACAATTACTACGATGTTGGAGCTAGCCAAGTTTCTCACTATCCGGGAGACACGGCGATTTGAATCGATTTCAACCAGCTGGAAATTTATTCCTAACACAAACCCAGGTCTACCAGCCACGATAGCCTTAGGTCACCTTTGGTACAACTTAGGTCCACATTTCGTGGGTTCGCCCAGCGCCGCACAATCAAGGACAACCAGCTGCTAGGATGATTAGGACTACCCTACCCTTGGGCTCACGTATGGCTCCCCGCACATCCTTACAACCATCTAGACTACGCACTTTTATAGAACGGGGCTCGGCCTAAGTTGAGCTACTCAGCTTCGTGGTCAGAATGAGTTATCCGGCTAGCTAAGTGATAGGCATGCATCAAACTTGTCAAAAGGTCCAACAATGGTATGGTCCTTAATCGGCATAGACGGAATGACATGAGTCAACCAACACATAAACTCCGCCTGGCCTCCATTTACATTACCCCATGGTTCTTTTCCACGATAGCAAATATAGTCAACCGTGCTTCGGTATCCACCTATATCTCACAGGTGATAGGAAATCACCCGACTTCTACTGGTCTAAGCATGGCTAAGCATATATTCGATCCTGGACCTACATAGGGTTAAAGTATGTAACTGGACAAGGTAGTTCTATGCATCAAGTGTTTCCAATCAACTCTTATAACCTAATGCATCAAACATAAAGGACTCAAGTGATATTTGTAAAAACATAGGAGGCTTAGAATGCTCTAGGGCTTGCCTATGATCCAACACTAGGTCAGTGTTTGTTAGATGACGCTTGCTTGATGAGCATCTCCCATCCTAGCACTTGCTTAGTCCTTCCGTCTTCTGGATGGATTCACCAACTCCATCTTCGGGCTTGGCTCCAACATCACGTCCTTCATGTGGTTTATCTAGCATACCTAGATGAGATGCAAGATGCAAGTGCATGAATATGAAGAATGGTTATATGAGATTCATCACATAATAGCATTCAAGGCAAACATAAGATTACGCAAGACATAGGGACCTAGAGTTATTTAACAAAACATCACACAACCATTATAGAGGGATAGCAAGCATATTAGGCATAGCACACAAGTGAACTTAAGTTCAGATATTGCACCCATGCATCGATCAGTAACTAACCAACATGTTTAGCCAAAACAAGAGCAAGCTAAAGAAATCACCTAGCACATGTATAGAAATCTACGCTGCAGCACAGCAATCACTTGTTTTATCCATAACTAGAGATCTAGACATCCAAAGAAGGTGATCCTAGACTTTATGTAAAGCTAATGAAATTGCCTACAACATTGTTATTATCACCAAAAGCTTAGTCCAAAGTTAAATAGGTCAAACATGCCAATGTTTCAGATCTACATAGAACTAGGACAGAAAAGTAGTAGTAGTTTCAAAAAGGCATAACTAGAGTTATAGACATCAAACAAGCATGAACCTTAACTTTCTAGAAAGATTATTAAATTATCTAATACATTTTTATTATCATCACAAGGTGATTCCACTATGAACAAGGTCAGTCAAGAACAATTGGGCACCTCTATCCAGACTTAGACAGATTCTACCATGCAACTTCTCAAGCTTATAACTAGAGATTTAGACCACCAAAAGGGGTGATATTTAACAATTTGGAAATACCATGGAAAGCACTATACTTCTTATATTAAATCCAAGACATGATTCAAAGCTTAGTTAGGCCAAACAACACAATCATTCAGATCTGTATAGAGAGCATGCAAAATCTGACAATGAACTTGTAAAATCTATAGCTCCTAAATTATCTGGCCTCTGGTCATGAAAATTTATCACAATCTAGATTATGAAATTAGCTACAACTTTGGTATTCACTACAACCACATCAAACATCATTTACACCACGAAAATAATTGCACGAGCAAAACTGCATATGCAGCCCAAACAGCAGTGCTACAGAAAACTGATAGGAACTTCAGAGAAGCATAACTAGAGTTCTAGACCTCCAACAAATATGAATCATAACTTTTTGAAAATATTATGAAGTTACCTACAACTTTATTATTATCATCTTAAGATGATTCTACAGCTAACAAGGTGAATTAATCCAATGAATGCATCTCTGTCCAAAACATGGACAAAATCTGACATGCCACTTTAAACAGATATAACTAGAGTTCTACATGTCGAATAAATGTGGTTCTAGACTTTATAGAAATCTTAGAAAATTATAAACAACTTTGTTATAAACACATAAAACTAATTCTACTATTAAAAAGGATCCACAGTACAAACAAGGAAACCCTATCTAGGTTTGGGCAGAAACAGATACAAAAATTTAAGCAACTATAACTAAAAATCTACTTAACCAAAAATTATGCTATTTAGCTTTTTTAAAATCTTAAGAAAAGTACTACAACTCATGTATTGTAATCAAGTCATGATTCATAACATACCTGAGCCAATTAATACCAATATGCAGGCCTATTCAGAATAGGAGCAAAGCAACATAGGGTATTTGTTCTTTTTATAACTCTTAAACTGTCAAGCCTAAAATCCTGAAATTTTTATCAAACATCAATCATCGCCTGAGTAGAACGCCATAAAACTTTTAGATTTATTTGAGCATAACAACTACAGTTATAAAAAAGACAAGACACAACTAGTATTAAAAAACTAACTGGATAAATTGATTTTACAACAAAAACTTGAAACTAAAGCATGCCATATTATAGATCTACTACATAGATAATTTCACAAGGATCCAAAAAGTCATCATTTACTATTTTACGATTTTCTACTAATTACTACGAATTTGCAAAGTTGATCATCCAAATCTACAAAAACCAAAGAAAAGGGATGTAGATCTTGCATCGGGACCCTGCAGTTTTCACAAATTAAACTCGAACAAAAAGATCCTTTTAGGCCCTATTCAACTGAGTCATGGCTTCACACTTAGACCCCTTCATTTTCCCTTATTCAAGACCGCGGTCCTTTGTCTTCTCTACATCACGGTAATCCAGCAGAGCACAGCTCGGGCCGGCTAGGCTCGGCCAGCGAGAGCTAGCAGCGGTGGGGAGGGGTCACCGAGCTTGGCAGCACCGTGCGTAATAACGGCAACCTGAGACAACAAGAGCCCATGGTTCTCCTAGCCCTGGCACAGGAACTCGCCGTGGAGGCGAGGACGTCGGTGCCGCAGGGCAAAGAGGCAGGGCTGAGCGGGTCACGGCCAAGGCGAGCTACGAGCGGTAGGACAGAGCGGTTGCATGCCATGGCCATCTTGGTGAGGCAGCAAGGCAGTGTAAAGGAGGGAGTCCAGCAGTGCCAGCAGCAGCGGCATTCATGGTCCTAGAGGCGAGGCACAGCCGATCGGTGGGGCCGCGGTCGACTACGACTGCTGCTGGACACAAAGAGAAGGCAGGGAGGTGGCCGGGGCATCAGCAAGCAGCGGTGCTCAGACCGATGAGCATGGAGACAGAGCAGCGGTAGCAAGGGAGCTCGGTGGTGGCGTCTATGGCGGCTGCTGGCTGCACGCAATCACAGACGACACCGAGAGCGAGAGAGCGCAGAGGGAGTGAGGGCGAGCGTTGGGGTGGGGTTGGTGCCCACTTTAGGATGGTGCGGGGACATAACAGGAGGCAGGCCACATGGCAGCGACACATGAAAATGGTGGGAGCGTGCTCTTGTGCATGGACGACGAGTCGGCCTTCCACCAAACACGTGGCATGCAGCGAGGTGGGCAAGGTGGGAGCCAAATTGGGCTAGATCTGGGCCAAATCAGACACTGGGCCCAAAACAAAGTTTGATCTACATAGACTGCTCTACAATCTTCATTAAGGGACCATGGTCATTAGGGCAGTAGATTAGCGGTTAATGACACTCCAAGATGACATTGTCAATGCATTAATGGCGATTAACAAACTCCAAAAATTGATGGTCAAAATGAAGTCAACTGAGTGCCATCTTTATACATGCTCTTCTCCATCATGTATACTCCAACTTTTATTTTGGGACCCAATCATGTTGCTTAACAAAATCATGAGAACGCGAGATGCCAAGGTCGATGACGATGAATTCCAGACTTAGCAAAATTTTAAGTACTAAAAAGCAATTTGATATTCAAAGTTTGAGCCTCGGTTTGACAAAGTTCCAAGATGATATGGCTCTTGGTCTAAAAATAAAGTTTGTTCTACTCCACTCAAACTTCGACTTTTATTTAAGGTGCAACTCCATGCAAGCACTATAATTGACTGATCAACATAGGTTAAAATAGCATCACGGTAAAGCTTAAATCATAGTTTTTGACCGATTGAGGGATTTCCTTGACCTTTGCTCATCTGAACCCTTCATGACTTTTGTTGTAGAGTTCAATTAGAGTCGTTTGGGTAAGGTAGCAAGGTTTGCTTGATGTCCTATAATTCCATTCACTTAATAAAGAAATCCAAGAAAGATTATAACTTATCATTTCATGTGACTTCTTGATTCCAAACTTCATGAAAGTTTTCCACTGGTCAAGATGAATGCATGTTGATCTAATGTACATGAAATAAAAATGTTTGACATTACTCTTGCATAATCTTAACAAGGGTACACATGTAAGTAAATGTGTGTTGTTCAAGTTTAAGTTGGAGCTCACTCTTGTAGATTTGATCTAGACACCTTCATCACCACTTAACATGTCATGTTTGAGTTCAAACCCATTGCTTAACTGGTGACAAACACCTGAGGTGTTACAATCCGGATCTAGTATGGGCTAAACCCACAAGGTATAAAGGAGGTTGAGATACAACCTCAACTGGTGGACAGCCTCGTTAAGAAAAACAAAGAATAAAAAGAAGCCAGAGCAAAAAAAGAACAACCCAACATAAAAAGAAGAAACGCCAAAGGTTGTTCCCACACAACCAAAGAAGAAAACGGTGTGGAAACAAAAGGAAGAAGCTCCAAAGGCCACCACTACACCACCAAAGAAAATCAATATGATGTGGCAAGTAAAGTACCGGCAACTACATCTACTTCTCCTAGAACAAATGTCCCTTCATCAAGCAAGAAGTAAAATGAGAAGAGTTCTACTCATTGGACTGTAAATGGTGAGTCCTTGCCGAAGGTAAATCGGTAGTTATCCTTTGCAATTATGATATGCTTAGAATCCCTATATAATAAAACAATAGACTATGCATTAATTTTGCTAAAATAAAAACAATTAGTTCACCCTTCATATAAATAAATCTTGTTTATCTTACCATGCTTTATACAAGTATGTTTCAGTTTGGGTATGATTTTTTGTGTAATCATACTTTCATAGGCTTTTCAAATTAAGCATGGTGCTTAGGTTGATTAGCCTACCATGATCAAAATTAACTTAGTTTGATCATTCAACTAAAACTGCTGAGTATATACATGGATGGAATAAACAAAGTATAAACCTATAAGCAAAATCATATAAAAAATATGTAATAAATAACCTACCTTGGACTCATCATCCGAGCAATAGGCTACGAGCTAGCTTGGGGAAGGACCCTACAAAGGTACCTTATATCTTTTTGTATATTTAATTTTGCATTTATTTTATATATTTATTTATTTATTAGCATTAAAAAATCTAAAAAATTAAAAATACCAAAAAAATAAAATATGATAAAAACACCAAAAAAATAAATTTCACTCTTCATATGTGTTTTAAAAATGTTTAGTTTCTCCTAAGTTGAAATGATGAATAATTGCTCTATCTATAATTCTTCTGTGCCTAGGCTGTAACTTAGCATTCCCCAAGATTTAAGTTTGTTAGCTAAAAATGTCTCATCCTAAAAACATGAAAACTTGTGGGTTACAAATGCAGGCACCTTTTCTAAGTTGTTGCGAGTTATGATATGGTACAAATAGAATTTGCCATGATTTTGTTCTAAGAGAAACTAGGCATCCGGAGTTTTCAAAAATTCAAAAATTCAAAGTTCCTCAATGATTATAAATACCTACCAAGGCCATATGACAATATTCATGCAAAACCTTAGTCATATGCTACTTCTCTTTGTATTGAGCTTTGTCAAATTATTTGTGACCCTTGTTGAGATTCTTGTCATGCACCCATGATCAAGACACACGTACACCCACAAATAAATTGCTAACTCTTACACTGAGAGTTAGGCAAAAACATGCTTATTTCGTCCACCAAATAATTACTCCATTCGTTTATCATGAGTGTCTCTTTCTAAAGTTTCATATGTCAAAAATAATAGTATGGGCTAAGCTAAAAAAAGAAGGAAAAAAAAGAAAAATATCCTTGCCGAAAGGCATGAGAGAAAAGTAATGCATGCCAAAGAGCTTGAATAAAAGAAAAGAAAAAAGAAAGAAAGAAATAAAGATAGCACGTACTTTCAAATAAAAGGCATTGATCCAAAAACAGAGATTCGTGATCAAAGGAGTACCAAAAATATTCTGAATTAGCAAGTCATAAAAATTCCACACACTTACATGTCTTGATCAAAGTGTATGACTTGGATCTCCTTGAGGTCCGGTATAACACCCTAAAATTTCAATTCTGGGTTGTTATTAGAAAACACTAAATAAAATAAAATATTTACTGATTTATCTAAAATTTTCTATGATTTTATTAATTGTTGCCTTTGCAAAATGAGAAAAATGTGGATTTATAAAATTTTTACAAAGTTAATATGAGTGTGCGGTTTGATTGCTCTTGTGCTTTGCCTTTTGAAAAAAATGAATTTCTAAAATTCGATCCAATCATGAATAGGTCTTTTTCATTTTTCAAAATAAAGCTTCAAAAGTCCTATTTGAAAACTAGTTCAAATTTGAGTTTAAACACTTTAAAAATGTGTTTAAAAGAAAAGATGTTTTGGCTTCCAAAAATAGTCTAAAAGCATTTTCCAAAATAATCTCATTTTTTATATCATCAAATTTTGGTTGTAAAACTTTATAGAAAAGTGGTTTGAATCATTTCATCAAAAGAAAAGCTTTTTTCTTCCCGTTTTTCTTTTTCTACCTCGTTTTTGGCCTGCTTTTGCTTTTTGTCCTACTGAGGCCCAGCAGCCGCTGCTGCCCTTCGCATCCCGCTGTGGCCTGCCCGCACTCGCTCTAGCGCAGTGGGCTGAGCTTGCTACATGGCCTGCCAATCCGCCCTGCGCGCGCCCTCCGCTAGGCCTTGGCTGGCGTCACTGCCCAACCAGCGGCAACGCATAGCTGCTGCAAGGTAGGCCCCACTAACCAGCCCACGCAGAGCTGCTAACGGCCTGGCCCCACCCGTTAGCCGTAGGGGGGTCTTCTTTCCCACTCCACATCGCACAAACAACACACTGCTGTCATCAATTGGAGCCCACGTCCCGAGGATCCCCATGCCCACGCCGCCTATAAATGGAGCCCCTCCTATGCTCCTCACCCCTTTAGAAACCTGGATGAGCCAAGCCGCTGCTACCAATGCCCAATTATGTCGCCGCCATTGCCACCGCCGTACGGAGGTGCCACCGCCGCTATCGATCTCCGTGGCTACTGTGTCTCCACCAATGAGACTACGTCCCCAGGCTTTGCCCTGAGGTGAGGACCACGTCGATGCCTCTCTCACCCACTCTCATGATATCGTTAGTGTCATAGGCCTTACCATAGTCCCGCCACCATAGCTGGCCCACCTTGCCATGTCCATCGCCGTGTCCGCTTCCCGACAGCCCTTGCGAACCCCGCGGCCAAGTTCACGAGGCCCCACCGCGTTAGCCCTAGCTTTTCCTGATCTTGCCGTGCCCTGCAGCGCTGATCCACCGAGCTCTAGGCTGCCTTTCATGGCACGCCGCCACAGCAGCACCGCCCCAGCAATCCTAACTAGCCTCATCGCATTCGCCATGCCGGGCTCTACGTCCCTGTGCCCTCGCCTTAGCCCACCGTGTGTCATAGCCAAAGTGTCGCTGCACATCGACGAGCTGCTGTTGTCCACCCATGGCGCGCTGACGCACTAGTTGCCACCCCGCGCAACCATCACCGACCGCGCCCCTTGTTGGCATTTCTTAGCGCAATCACCAGGTGTGGACGTTTTAAGTCCATCACCGATAACGGTGCCAGAAATGCTTGTTGGCATTTCTTAACACCATAACTAAGATTGAGTTAACCTTAGTGACGCCATCAAGAAACACCAACTACGATAGTTCTTAATGATTACAGAAAATATCCGCAGGCACACAGATCTATCATTGTAGCATTTCACCTAGAAGTATTCAGGGTATCATTATTTATATTTTCCCAAAGGAGGGCAAGGTATGAGAGTCTAGCATGAGCATGAACAAGATTACATACTTGCATAGTTGACCATAGTTCATGACAGGGGTAAAAATGGTATATCAAGGATAGTGGACATAGATCTGAGCCAACCTCAAGGATAAAAGGAAAACAAAGAATAAAAGAATATTCCTACATGGAGCCAGCATGGTCAAATATAGTCATCTTAATGATCATACAAGTTATATGATTAGAGTTAGAACTAAGTTTAAGATGGACAGGAAGATTCCGAGCACTGGTCTGCCCGTAAGCATGAGAGACTTTAAAACTCCTACACAATACCCGAATGTGGGAGATTACAAGGAATGGATAGGGCTATCACCACCTGCCGTCTACCCCTCAACCATGGGGCACTGCCATATCCGAAGGTTCCCATGCAACCGAGCACCATGCCCATATACAAAGAAACTACCCATATCCCCTCGGGTCCCCGACTCTACGGATCGACAGGTAAAGGATATGGGCAAACCCAAAGGAACAATGAACCGCCACCTCAACTTATCCCTACTTCTACTCAAACAAATCATATGAATGATTAAGCATGAAGTTGAACATATTAAGATCATAACACACAAACTATATGCTGGTTCATATATCAATATTATAACAAGACAACTATACTCTAGTTCATATGCACTACTATATAAATGATATGAGAGCATGACTATGGAAGAACTCTTCATAGTATTATTCATACCAAGATGTCACTCTTCTTCTAAGGAGCCAAGCCCTCCTTGGTAGCTCTTGCCTTGCTCACAAATACTACTACTAAAACTAAGAGAGTACAAGTAGAGAGAGGTGAGGTGTGTAGCTCCAAATGGTGTGTGTTTTAGAGAGAGCTCTACCCCTACATTTATACAAGCATGGAGGTTGGTTTGGCACCAATAAATTAGGAAACTAGCCTAAACCGCCATAGCATGCCGCCATACAACCATCGGTGGAAGCCGGGCCCAAGAGCCAGTCATAGGTGTGTGATCGCACCCCTGGTGCGCCCGCACCCTGGTTGAGCTGCCTTTCAACTGCCTTCGCGTGGTCTATTCCTAGGTGGGCCTAGGCCCCTCCCACGTCGGTGCTTGGCCTAGCTTTGTCCTGTAGGTGGGCTTGTCTATTTATTTCCTTTGCACGTTTCTGCTTTACGCTTTCTATCTTGTGCCTTTTGCTTGGTTTTCCACTTGTACTCGAATATGAGTCCTACAAAACATGTTTTCTACAATACAAGTGGAACTAGATAAATAGTAAAGGCATATATATATCAAAAGATTGTTCATTTCTCCCATTTTGGACATTAATTGGTGGTCTGATTTGATCGTTAGTGACCGCCAACAAATCCCCCAAGCTTAACCTTTGCTCACCCCGAACAAATAGCTAAATACTTGGTTGTTGATTAGGAGTTGCTACTATGCTGATACAATTCACAAGTGCCATGCCTATAACAAAGTATTCTTCCATAATTTAAATAAGTTGGTATTTTATCCACCCTTTACCTTGATCCATGTGGGGCATATAGCTTTTCCAAGTTCTTGGGCGGTTGCAAGATAGAAAATATTATAAGAATCACTAATCATTCATTCCTTGATTAACCATCTATTTGGAGGTTTTATGAATTCTGTAAAACAAATATAAATTCCTCAAATGATTCTCTCGACCGCTCAATGTGTATGAAACCTCACCAAAGGCATTTGATATTTTGCCTTTATTTTCATATCCTACCATTAAGGCTTTTGAGTAGAGTTTTGGGTAGGTATGAAAGTGGGGCATACTTGCATCACATATTTTGCTAAGTCAAAAACCGGACCTCAAGGAGATGCAAGTCATACACTTTGATCAAGATGTGCAAATGTCTAGAATTTTTTATAAAGTTCTAATTCTAAATATTTTTGGTACTCCTTAAATCATGACTCTCTCTTTTGGACGAATGTCTTTTATTTGAAAGTATTGGCCATCTTTATTTCTTTCTTTCTTTTTCTTTTCTTTTCTTCATGCTCTTTGGCATGTTTTTTTCTCGTGCTTTTTGTCATGGACATTTTTCTTTTCTTTTTTAGCATATCCCATACTATTCTTTTTTGGCATATGAAATTTTTTGAGAGAGAGATACATGATAAATGAGTGGAGTAATTATTTGGTGGATGAAAAAAACATGTTTTTGCATAACTCTCAGTATAAGAGTTAGCAGTTTATTTATGGGTGTATGTGTGTCTTGATCATAGGTGCATGACCAGAATCTCAACAAGGGTTACAACAATTTGACAAAGCTCAACGATCAAACAAGTAGCAGATGACTAAGGTTTTAAATTTCAAAATCATGTCATATGACCTTGGTAGCTATTCATAATTATTGAGGAGCTTTAGATTTTAGCATTTTTGAAAGTAAAATCTCCGGATGTTAAGTTTCTCTTAGAACAAAATCATACCAACTTCTATTTGTACCATATCATAACTTGCAACAACTTAGAAAGGAGCATGCATTTGCAAATCCACAAGTTTTCAAGTTTTTAGGATGAGATATTTTTAGTCAACAAATTTAAATCTTGGGGAATCCAAAGCTAAAACCTAGGCACATATAAATTATAGATAGAGCTACTATTCATCATTTCAACATAGGTGAAACTAAGCATTCCTTAAACACATATGAGAGTAGAATTCATATTTTTGGTATTTTTATCATATTTTATTTTTTTTGGTATTTTTAAATTTTTAGATTTTTTATATGCTAATAAATAATAAATGTAGAAAAAATGCGAGAATTTAAAAATGTGAAAGGATATAAGGCACCTCTGCGGGGGTCCTCCACCAAGCTAGATCTAGGACTATGGTCTGGGATTGTATCCCATGGACTACCAGTAGGCCACCTGTGCTTCCTGTTGTTGTCTCAGCAGCGTGTTGATGTCCGTCAACTGTTGCTGCTGTTGTAGGTGCCACTGTCTCGTATCCTGCACATGAGTGTTAAGTGTATTTGGAATTTTACCTATGCGGATTTCTAATCCTTGGAGACGAGTGTTGATGCCGTCGAACTCCCGATTGTCCGAAGTGGACTGTCGTGGATGAATGGGTGGTGGTAGCCCCTCGGAGTCAGACGAGTGACACACACATGCTGCGTCATCGGCCTCGTGCCATCCCATCCACTGGCCTCGTGTGGTTAGGGGTGTGTCCCTAGCCCGGCTGATACCCGAGGGTGAACCCAGGCATCTGTATAGTCGGGAACCACTCCGTATGGAACGCTTGAGGCACAAGTGGTGTCGGTGTTGGTGTCGGTGGTTGTTGAGAGCTGCTAGCTTTGTCCCTAGCCCTGCTTCTTGTTCCCCTATGAGAAACATAACTTCTGCCGCTTCCTCTTGTTCGATAAGAGTGATGGTGAGTGGCGGGGATTTATACAAAGAGAATCTTGGGTTAAGGATTGGGATCTCATTTGTATATCACGGAAAGAAAAATATAAGGTTCCCTGTATCATCATATTTCAAATGGTGCCCTTGCATCAAGTAGTGCTCATCAATATCAATGCATGGAGTAGAGATGTATGTCACATCTTGTCCATCCAATGCACCAATATTGGTGGCAATACATGTCATAAGGGACGTGCAAGAGATAGATGTAGAGGCCTTGAATGTTTCTAACCAATGTTTAAATATTTCTTTCATAGGAGCAATTTTTATCTTTTTAAGCATGGCATAGAGAATTTGCAATTTTGCATGATAAACAAATCTTATGTCTCGCCTAGCAAACAAAGTCATGGCAATCCACCGATGCATGAACCTCAAAGTAGGATGATGAATATTCATAATTTGAGGTTGAAACTTGCCAACTACGTTTTAACTAAAAATCATTCTCCAAAATTTATGACGATTAAAACCTTTGAGAGCATGATCTAAGTCAATTGAGCATCTTGTATTAAAGCCTATGTGAGAGCTGAGATGGAAAGTAATCCCACCCTCAACTTCTTGCAAAGAGCATAGGAATTGAATTGTTAAGAGGCGAGAACCAGGCTCGTCCATGGGAGCAACGTTCTCCCATCCAACGGCTTTCCAGATGGTGGCGAATTCGGTGTCCATACCTATCTTTTGGAGGAGGTCAGGGTCATATGCCGGACTGTGGACGAACTCATGATTCTTGATGAGGTTGTACACTTGCATCTCCTAGGCTCCCTCCAAATCAAGGAGTGGATCATCGTCGCCCTCCTCCATCGGTTGATCTTGCTCTTCTTCTTGCTCTTCCGTTGGCTCAGTTTCTTCTTCATGCATCGAGCTCTCTTTAGGCTCGGTGTAGCGCGCGCTTGAGCTTCCGCGAGAGCGACTCGAGCTCGCTCCCATGGCCTTCTTGAAAGCACCGGCAAGCTTCCTCCCAAACTTGCCCATGGTGAAAAAGACAACAACACAAGCTTGCAAACAGGGTTATGTTAGTGAAAACAAGTTGAACAACCCACGAGCTTGGCTTGGTGGTGATGAGTGTACATTTTTTCTACAGAGTTTCCTTGCACTCAAGCTTTGTGGAAAATATTTTTGCAAGTGATGGAATAAAAGAGAGTGAGAGGAGTGAAATGAAGAGTGTGAGGGTGAGGAGAGCCTCAACCCTAGGCTCTCGGTATTTATAGCGCCAAGCTCCATCCTCAGAGAAGAGAGCAGCGGCCACGAGCCGTTGGCGCGGCAGCTGGGCCAACATGACCACTGCGCAGCAGGTGCGCCGCACCCCAGTGCGCCCAAGACTGCAGTGGGCCATTCTTCATCCCCTTTGGCCATTTGCTCCCAATGGTTGTCTTCAAAATGAAGCCGTTGGTGCTTCCCTCATATTCAAAAATTTCTCCCAATTTTATTTTCCACAAAACTTTTATTATATTTTGAATTTTTATCAATATTTTTTTAAAATGAGAAATGATAAAAGAAAAATTTATACTATTAGAAAATGATTTTTATTTTATTTTTTGAAAACTTTATTTTGAAGCAAATTTTAAATTTTGCATTTTAAAATTTTTGAAATTTTGAAATTTTGGATTTTTTAAAGATAACTACCGATTTATCTTCATTAAGGGCTCGACATTTATAGTCCGTCGGCAAGACTTTCGCCTCCTTCATTACTCTGCAGCCTCAAGATGAACAAATCGGGGAATTCTCGGGTTGCCCTGATTTTCCCCGAATGGTTGACAAGTATAGCGGTAGCAATTTAAGAAATTTGGGTTTCTATCATTTTGTTAATACTTAATTGATTTTTCATAGTGGAGGATAAATTTTCAAGTTTTGAATTAATATATTCAATCATTTTATCATTATACATTAACTTTTTAGTGAGATTTTTATTTATTTTAGCTTGACCTAATACTAGGTATTTCAAAGAAGGTTGATTCTAATTGTAATTTGAATTGAAGTTGAATTACCGCTTTATGGCGGGACTGATTGTTCCATCCATGGTTGTTACCTTACCGGAACCCGTTGTTTATGTATGCAGCATCTTCATGGGTCTCGGGGTAGTTGTTCCCCGAGTGTGCGGCCTCACCACAGATTTCGTAAGTCATTTGCGAGTCCGTGGCCTGAATGGTAGCCTGCATTGCTTCATTTTCATGGGCCCTTTCGTTTAGTCCCAGGTATCCATGCAAGGAAGGAGAAGATCTAGTCCGACTAGAAATTCTCCACATGTAATTCTAGTAATATTGCTATCATGTAATCCTACTATGACTCTTACATTGTAACCGACTAGGAAACTTGCCTCCTGGGCTATATAAAGGAGGGCAGGGCTCCCTTGATTGGCACCCAAGAGAAACAAACCTCACGGTCTAAACCCTAAGCGCACGGTGCAATATACTATTCACCCTACACTGGACGTAGGACGCTATTCCGGCGGACCGAACCAGTATAAATTGTTGTCTCCGCGTTCACCGTTGAGTTCTGCATACGCCGAAGCCCACCAACCATCGTCCTGGGTAACCCCATGACGAATTGCCAGTCATCAAACACCGACAGATGGCGCGCCAAGTAGCGGCTTTTAGCGCAATTGTGTTCGAGGCCTCGACGGACCTCAGGATCAACGCGTCGCAACCTGACTCCACGTGGGCATTCTTCAGCAGCCTGATGGGCTCGACATCACGACGACGACAACCTTTCAGCAGCCTGAAACGAGACTTTACGTGTCAAGCAACTAGCTCTAACTCATCTGGACTTTGGCCGGGATCAACACCAGCAAGCAAGTCAGCGACCAAGAGTCCCCGATCGGAATCCGTCGTGCGTATATCCCATATCGACAACTACGATGTGAGAGCTTTGGCCGCGACATGTATCAATGCCGAAGACTTTAATCGTAGCCACCATGAGCTTGGAGCGGCGGCAACGCTATGTCATCACGTGATGAATACGCCACGATTCGAAGTGCATACATCCGTATTCTGTACAGCCGCATACAAGTACCAGATCGAATGTGTATCAACATGCAAGCTAGTCATGCAAGTATGAACACTTATGGGTACATGCACACCGAAGACATCATCAGGATTCAAATATCTCTACGTATATGCAAAAAGTATATACACGGGCACCGTCACGCCAGACTTCATCGTGGCGCTTGCCTACAACTTCGACTACTCGGACCCTACATGCAATTCGGGAACGAGTACCAGACGACCAAGATCTACTCGGCTCGATCAGGAATCTACCGAGGAGCAATTCGACTGGCTTACTTCATCAACCATGATGAACGACTTCAACATCGATCTGGATGACTCCGCCATCTCAGGTTCCTCCGTGGCGACCTCACCTGCGGGCAGTTCACCTGGGCCACGTTTTCGGATCGGACTACAACTCTACACGCCCATGAGTTCCGGCCCTCGCACGGCTAACGCAGTCCAACAAGGGTCCGGCTAGTGCTCCTGCGCTGCGTGCCTCCGCTACAGCAAGGCGTCCGACGCCATCACGACACGCTGCAATTCCTTTGTCCGATGAGTCTGATGCATGATATCTCTTCTGATGGAAGGATCAGCTGGCATCAACTACGGCATGAATTCTAGAGTTATCCATCTCGGATATAACAACCAAGAGCATGTACCCAGTCTACAAGGCTCCGACCGTGCCCATTGGACTTCTACGTACCTGTCCGACTGTATCATGCCGTCCAAGCCGGAAGCAAGCGGTCCGACTACATCAAGCGGTCTGGCTATGCCTCTATCACTTCGCGCACCCGTCCGACTTTATCAAGCCGTCCAAGCCAGAAGCGAGCTGTCCAACTGCATCTGTCCGACTGCATTAAGCCATTGCTACACCACATCCGACTACTCGGATACTACAGCTCATCAACTAATCCACTTGGCGCCAATCAAGCTAAGTCACAGCTTTAATAATTTTCTTAATATTCTTTAATCTTTATATATCTCCGGATATTATACATATTCCTCTGCAATCATACTAAAAAATTATATTCCCGACTACTCACACAGCTCTGAGCTTGTAGTGAGGACTACACCTAACAGGTATATAACATGCACTCCGCGTGCATTTTTTTTCTTCGATGCAGTACCGACTGCTCTAGTCTTCTCTTAACGGCTATAAAAATACTTGAGTAGTACGAACTTACATTTGTAACACCTTGTTTCCTCGCGGCTCACATGGTCAAGGTCATGAACCTCATCACCATCGCCAGAGGTCCAAGTGCTTACACAAACGAGGTCAACTACTCGGGAAATTTACACAGCCAGCAAGAGCAAGACACGAAAATTTTTACATCCATTTCATAAAACTGGGATCCGCTCCCGACCTATTATTTTATATGCATGGGACTTGCTCCCAACTTGATATCGTGAATATTAACAAATATAAAATTTATATATTTATCATCTGAGGAACCAGATCTGGGTGAGGTACGCACCTCATGAGGCTACCTTACACATACGACTACTTCGTTGGGTGAGGCACGCGTCTTCATGAGGCTACCTTACTCAGAACACTACTTCGTTAGGTGAGTCGTGCCTGCCTCCACTGCCTCTTGTCAACAACTCGCCGCCAGGGCTCTTGTCGGCCCTCGTTGACAACTCATCCGTCATCATGTCCTCGTTGCCACGGCTCTCGTCGGCCCTCATCGACAACTCGCCGCCGCAGCTCCTGTTGGCCCTCGACTGGTTGCCGTGGCTCTCGTCAGCCCTACTAGATACTTGCATGTGAGTGGCAAGTTCAATCTACAATGCCATGCACGCGAGGCTCTGATCAGTCAAGCTAAAAAGGAGGACGCATGATCTGCACAGCCGAGCAATGCAAGCAAATACAAAGCATCAACATGCTAATTTTGATCCTGCATGTGCGTGCGTGATGCACGCACGCAACAGCTCTGAAATCCCAAGATGGAGGATACATCATCGGACAACCTAGAGAAAAAGCATCGGCAACAACGAGCACTAGCAGTCTCAGCCGGGCAAGATTGATTCGGATGACTACCTCGAGAAGCAGCCGACGATGAACAGGAGCAGGCACGGCGGTATTCACCTAGCATCGTCCTTCACTCGGACTCCCCGGCGAGATGAACCAGTCCGTGTTCGATTCCTCCTCCAGCCCGCTCAACACCATCCAATTTAGGAAGCCACTTCTGCTCGGAGCCAGATACTACAACAAGTTTTGGAGCCAAGTACCAAAAGCACCCATTCACGACAAGCCATGCAAGTTAGCCAAGACATTAAGGCTTCACGTGCTTGTACATGCTCTCAACAAGCAAGGCTGCGTCAATTATGCATGGACGTGAGGATTCGGCCAACAACCAACCAGGGAGGCAAATGATCAGCATACACCCTCGTGATGCATGCATGGCTGACTAACTTGATCAATCAACGACACATACGTGCTGCCGGTGCTGACCTTCAGACTTTGGCTCTGAGAACTTCGGCTGACAAGCTACAAGCAAGCTGTCCAAGCTGTCCGCGAACCGCAAGCGAGCTGCACCCACTACTACAGAATGGACCCGTTGTCCCGGGCGGTAACAGCCTTTAGTCCCGGTTACCGCGCCGGGACAACGATCCCGGGACTAAAGGTGGAACCTTCAGTCCCGGGTCATCGAGCCGGGATTAAAGAGGGACCTTTAGTCCCGGTTGGTAACACCAACCGGGACTAAAGGCCCTCCAGCCGAGCGAACCTGGCGCACCCTTTAGTCCCGGTTGGGGTTACCAACCGGGACTAATGGTTCACCCTTTAGTCCCGGTTGGTAACCCCAACTGGGACTAACGGTTCCTTTTCTTTTTCTTTTTTTTTTGTTTAATTTGTTTTCAGTTCAGTTACACGTATTTGTTTAATATATAATATGTTTTTATGTACGTATTCTACGTTGCTAATATAAATACACGCATGCATATAATTACATCTAATTCTCATCTTGAGCATTATTATATTCGAATAAAGTATGAAACTATATATATTATAGATATATATATATATATGTGTATATACAACACTTTCATAATCTTGTTCTCGAAAATAACGATATCAATAAACATTTAATTTACATCATTTATTCCTTAAGATCAAAGTAGAACTCGCCGTTGGGATTTAGCACTTTTTCTAGAAGATATCCTGCTATTGACTCTTGAACGCTTTCAGATGGTCTTTTGCATGACCCTTCGTTTCAACCATTCAGTCTTGCATTTGAAATAAAAGGAAAAGTATTAATACACATATATGTATATATATTCTTTTAAAAATAAATAAATATTTGATATATACGTACTCTGAGGACATCTTCAGGAGTTCTTCTTATGTGCTTGTGATGATAAATTCACAAACGTAGTATCCACACAAGTTATTACCGGTTCTGCCGCAAAAACACCTTTGTCATTTGAGAAGAAGATTATTCTCATCATCTCACACGTAAATTGAAGTACGATATAGTAATTAAACACATGGGGAAGTGTATATAGTACAACTTCTTTGGTATTTCAACTACATTAAGTGGTGCCTTGCAATCCTTGCGATGTTGCGAATAAACTCTTTCCAAACCCTGTGCGACCAATAATGTACGATCGTTAATAAATTATGGCAAAGTCTATTCAATAATAGTTGTGCGCGAGAGATCGAAATTACCCCTGGATAATATCTATCATATCTTGGTATAGTGCCCGTTCTTTTCTCAACGAGTCAAAGATTAGTAACCGACTTGAGTTTAACTCAATGACAATGAGTATCCAGTGAAAACTGCATTGGTTTATACACACACGTACATGCATATAAGTTGTATTGATATTACATAAAATGTGTAGACTACATTATTATTAACACTTACTCAAAGTTGTACGGGAAAAGTATTGTTGTTTTGTCGTGCTGCTTCACGAAGAACTTCATGATATTCCTCTGTGCTTCAGATACCCAGTGGTCCTTGACAATAATATCGGTTTTGAATACGATATAAGGATCAATGAAGCCAACACTGGTGTCTTGTATTCTTTGGAGCTCTGACATCTGGAATCTATATATAAATATAAGTTACATGTGAGGATAATTATATACACGTACGCATGGAAGTGAGTTTATTAAATAAAAGTAAGAATCACTTACAAACAAAAGGAGCTCATGATTGATTTGTCCGGTAGCGTCCAAGTGGAATAGTTGATGCAATTCTTGAAACTAATATGTAAGATGTCATCGCCACGGAAGTAATGATGGTCTCTAAATCGACAAAGATCCACCGCTCTCACCCCCGCCACACGCCTTTGCATGTACCACTTGTTGAGCAAGTACATTTGCGTGCATCCAATTCATTCAGAGTCATAGGTTGTACTGGACTTTTGCCATATTTATAAGTCTTCGGTATCAACTTCGTGTTCGGATTGGAGCTTTGCCCGTCAATTGATCCAAGGTTAAACCAAGTATCTTTAAAAAAGCATTAAGGGCTTGAACCGACACTTCTCCGAGTTGTGCGGTCGATAGACTTCTATGTTGGAACCATATTCATTAGCAACAACAAGATTTTGCATTGGTTGCTTACATTGTCCGAAAGCTGTGGGACATCCTTCCCCGATGCTCTTTTCCTTTTCTTATCTCGCATCATGTGACTTCACGAGGGAGCGGTCATAGTCCGATAGTGGCTAAGGCTTACGAAGTTCAATCATCTTTTTCTTGTGAGCATCGACCTTCTGCCTCAGCACATCTCGTGGTATGTAAAAGTACGGCTTCTCCTTAAGCTTTGCTTGACTCTTGTTTTTGATATCTATAAAAAATCTTTTACTTTTTTGTCTTCTTTTTGCTATTTGCTCATCGGTCTTTTTCAGAAGTATTTCTTGAGAAATAACTCTTTTTCTTGGGGTCTTCTTTGCACGGGACCTTAGACGTCTTTGTAGTGCGTCATTGTGGGAGGGGGGGGGCGGTGTTGGAGATCGGCGTGGAGGCGATGAGGCGGTGTTGGTGGAGACCGGCGTGGAGACGTTGGAGATCGTTGTGGAGGCGGTGGGGCGGTGTAGGAGTTGGAGATCGTTGTGGAGGCGATGGGGCGGTGTAGGAGTTGGAGATCGTTGTGGAGGCGATGGGGCGGTGTAGGAGTTGGCGATCGCCGTGGGGATGAAGTCGTCTCGCCCCATGGCCTTTGTGATGAGATGGGGAATGAATGATTAGGCTAGGTGGGAGAGACCCTGCTATAAAAAACAATTTGTGTGTCAATTATTTTTGAAGCCAATAGAAAATTAATGGAAAATAATATTTCATTCACTTTCATTCGTACCTAGGGTGAGGTAGGGAAGCGGTGGCGCCCAGGGAATGATGATGAAGCGTTTGCGCCATTGAATAAATGTCTTCTCTGTTTCTCCTAGTGTCTTCTCCCCATCACCACCTTCAATGTCAAGAGGAACATTGCTGTAACCTTTGAGCACTCTATCGACCGAGGCGCTAGCATATCCAGTTGAATAAGCGATCCATGGATTCTTGGTGTCTTCGTTCGGTCTATTGGAGATACAACCCGACAGACCACCATGATTGATGCATTACCATCCGGAATGTGCAGCTCACATTTTGTTAGAGGCTCGGTAATGTCATCAACAGAAAGCGCAACCAGCGTCGTCTTGAATAATGGCGCAGCTCGTAGAAGCACAACCGCTTCATCATCGACCAACGGGGCTAATGGTGACTCCGGCGTTGATTGCGATTGCATTTGACTCATTGCTAGCTGCACTTGCCTCTTGATCTCCTCCCCGCATTCTTGCCTCAAGAGATTTTTTTCGTTCACGTGATTCAAGCAATGCTTGTCGTGACTCATCAACAAATTGCTCCAATGCACGAATTCGATTCGCCTCCTCATCCTTCTTTCTCTGGCGGCTTCAGTGGGTATCCTTGTCTGCTTTGGGAATGCGTGTAGCCACGGAACCGCCCATAGCCTCTTGTTCGACCACCGTGTTCGGATTCTCTAGGGCATATGTCAATTCATCCTTCTCTCTGTTGGGCTTGAAAACACCACTATCACTTCTTCCCTAGCACGAGCTAGTCTCGTGTTGCTCTCTCAATTTTTTGCCGAAAATTAGCTTGCCGATTGTCGGGTCTAGGCTTCCCCATGAGCGTAGAACCAATTCTTTAGCGTTGAGGCCAGTTCTTTTCTATTGTTTCAGGTATGATTCCTTGGCAAAGTAATCGCGCTTCTAGGTTCGCCACTTGGGAATAGCACTCCTATAACCACCGATCCCATGCGATGATGGTATTGCTTACATCCGGCATTCTCGCCGATTCCTCATCACACGTTCCTCACTTTGTCTTGAGATGTCTTGTATTCTACGAAGGCATCCCAATGGGACTCAACTTGACAAACGCCTTAGCATTGAAATTGGCGTAGCATTCTTCAAGATAAACTTTTTATACAATGTCTTCTTCCAACTCTGGAACAATGTTGCCATCTTCTTCATTGTCCAATCCCTCACTAGCTCCTTCAAAGCATCATCGCTTGTAATGTGAAATCTTTGGTGATATCTCTCCAAGCTAGGTTCTTATCACGATCGGATACAAAACTAACATTAGAGCGGATATCTTACGCTTCCATTCACGAGCACTAATCGGGATCCTATCCTTACAATGAACCCACATTGATTGACATATGTCGAGCATGTGGTCCCAATGGTTTGCCGGTGTCGGTGTCGAATTCTGATATTATGAAACGGCCCTCTAATGGCTTTTTTGGCCCTCGGACTTTCCTACTTTTGTCGGTGGTTGATGTAGATCCAGAGACCGGCTACATGAGTAGAAAACACAACGATTAACAACAAATATAATGCACGCATGCATCTATAAGAGATGATAGATAATCGAATATACCTACTTGAGATTTTCTTTGCGCGACAATTTGTTGATCTTCAACCCACCGCATATTCGGGATATCCTCATAATCAGCAAAGTACTGACTCGTGTCATCTACATCCACATTGGTGCCTAATGAAGACATTCCTAGCATTCACTCATCTCCAAATGAAGCTACACTTGATATAGCTGGTCCAATTACAAGGAGTAGAGCTAAACAATTGGAGAAGGAAATTCATTCTCGGTGAACGCTAACCTTATGCTTAATAATCAGATTACATTGAATGAACCTATGCTTTTGAGTACTTGTTTCAATGTTCTTAGGAATGATGGAGTGCACGAACAAGCATGGGATGATGATGGATTTCGCCGCCAAATATATGCATGGAACACGGACGTGCATGAGAGAGGAAAGGCCATTCACTACCATGAATATCACCGTTGAAGTGCAAGCAAATAATTTGGGAGTTAGGAATGCATGCAACCAAGAATCCGGGTTCTTTGTCCACACACGCTCGGCAAGATGCATGCAGAGAATACCAACCAGCTAGGCGCCCTACTAGGCTTGGTTATTAATAAAAGTAGTGCAGCAACTTCCCACTACATGTTCTCAATTATTTTCCACCAAACTGAAACTCCACTAGTGCTATATATCCCTGTAATGGATGGCGTGAACAGGAACTCGTGATTGCAATTTCAGAAATACCAACTCTTGGAATTCTTGTTCAGCGTGAGTCTTGAGAGGCTTGCAAACTTGTTCTTTCGATTCTCGGGGAGTTGTAGAACGCCGAACTGCGGTTCATCCAGTTTGTGCCTTCACGTCTATACTGGCGTGATTGCGTGGGCTGTTCGTCGCGATGCGTGGAAGGGTGATTGTCTCGGTAGTTCGTCATGGTGGACAGCCTCGCGGTGCATTGCCTCTTCACCGGTCGGCATAGCGACAATTTATCAAGTTCGCAGATCCCACGAGAAGATCGGGCCACAACAACTTGCTACACGTGCTGCATAGGCGTGTGCACATCATCTGGTATCAAAGCCTCCGTTTACTCGTTAGGATTGTTCTTGTTTTTGGTAGGATAGAGTTTATATACCTACTGTCCACTAATAGCCAAAAAGAAAACCTACAGCCCAAATTCATATGTGCTACTGATTTTGTAGTTTGCTTTATCGAGTTTTAATCCTTTAAGATTTGTCTAGTTGCTGAAATTTTCTTTTCCACATCATTCTAGTTGTTATCATTGTTCTAATCATCAAATCGCTTCTTTGCATGTACCCACCCATCCCACCCTTGTTCTAATCGTCATTGCTTGCTGCATATATATAACTAAAAAAAACCACCGTTCCACCCTTGTTTTCTACCATACAAATTCCCCACCCGAGTTTCTTGTTTTTTGTCTTGCCAGTCCATCTTAGTTGATCCTTATGTGCCCCTTTAGTTGAAAGTTGTGCTGCGTTTCTCACAAAGGTTAAAAGAAAAGATGTATATGGGTCAAAAGAAGGACTAAAAAAACAACGAGTTCTTGTTCAAAAAAAAAGGAAAGAAAAGAAATAAAAGAGAATTGTGTTCAGCACACCACAAAGGGGTTTGGGCAGCAACAAGTTTCGGTTGGTGCAATTGGTGTTCATCTATCCACTTCCTACATCTTGTTCCTTTCTTTGAGCATCTTTTCCTTTATATTCAAAGCAACTTAGACTTGAGTTCTTGGATTATTATTCGGTTTTGCATTACTACATTTCAAAGCGCATTCCATTTACATATTACCCCACCAAGCTCCACTTCAAAGCACCGTGAGTTGTTGCACCGTAGTCTCTTCACTCTTCCACTACATGATTGCAGCCCCGGTTCTTGCCCTTTCCAGAAGAGAAAGAACTTGTTCAGCAAGTGGTGAGGAGTGATTCCACATATATTCCACATATATATTGTCCTTTTTCCCTCTACTAATATGGCGGGACGTGGAGATGGTGCATTTTGTTTTGGTGGAGGAATTCGGGAGCTGCGTACACAAATGAATGATTTGATGCAACAACTACAAACTCTACAATTGAACGTGCCTCATAGAGAACCACAACCAAATGAGGATGATGACAATGAGGATAACGAGGCACCACGTCGTGTCGCTGGTCATGGACATGGACGTGGTGGGTTTGGCCATGGTTTTGGTCGTGCTCGGCGCGTTCTAGTTGGAGGTAGAGATTATGATGGTGATGATGATATGTTGTCCGACATGGATGATCATCGAAATGGTGGTGGCCATCATGGTTATCGTGACCGCCATCGTCGTCGTAATGATGATGGTTTAAGAAGCGTGAAAGTGTCTATTCCCCTTTCAAAGGGATGGAGAATGCTTGATGCTTATTTTGAATGGGAGACCAAGGTGGAACAAATATTTGATTTGTATGAATACTCTCTGCTGAAAAGAAGGCAAAGCTTGCGACCATTGAGTTTAAAGGCTATGCCATAACTTGGTGGAATCAGGTCCGTCTTGAATATCGAGAGAGTTGGGCATGTTCAGTATAACTTGGGAAGACATGAAGAGAGAAATGCGACGTCGTTTTGTTCCAGCATATTACTCTCGTGATCTACATTTGAAAGGCTGAAACGTCTTGTGCAAGGTACTCGTCATTGTTGATGAATATTTTCAAGAATTTGAAATGTGTACTTCATCTGAGGATAATCGAAGATGAGGAATCCACAATGGCTCGGTTTCTAGTTGGCCTCAATAAACCCATTCTTTGATAAAGTGGATATGACAACCTACACATGTCTCACCGAGTTGGTTCATTTTGCAAAGAGAATTTGAAAGGCAAATTGCTACGTCTTACAAATACAATGCTTCATGGCGTCATTCCCAACAGCAAGGGGATGTCACGCCTCAATTCCAACAAAGAAGGAGCTGCAACGCCCAAATCTTCATCTCGTGGAGCAAATAGATATCTTCCAACTTCTTCCAAACAATTGGATGTGAAAGGTAAAGGCTGTGAGTTCAAGTCAGCCCACTTCTTCTCTGCTGCAGACACCCAACGTAAGACAAGCAAGATTGAGTGTTTTTAAGTGTGGTGGTCATGGGCATAAGCAATTTGAATGTCCCAATCGTCGTACTATTATTGCACTAGCGATGGTTCTTATGATTCCCAAAGTGAAGAGGAGGACGAGTTTAACAATGTATTTGCAGATCTTAATCTTGACACTTGTGAGTATTCAAAGAGAGGATGGTACATTTGAGCTAGGTCTAAATTGTTTAGCCATTCAACCTATTCCAACTTTTGCTCACAATGACCTATTACAAGATGTTGTTTCTCCATCTTTTCGACGAGATTACTAGTGATGATTTTGATGAGTTGCTTGCTGATTTTCCTGATTTGACGCGTTCTATAATGAACACACCATCTCCTTCTTTGGTGGTGCGCGGCGAGTTCTTTCCACTCAATTTGTTTTTCTTGAACAAGGACAACGCCATAATTTGTTTCAATCCGGATGCAAAGTGAAAGGACAAGTGTGCCGTTTCATCATAGATGGTGGGAGCTGCAATAATATTGTTAGTGCTTTGCTTGTTGAGAAGCTTGGCTTGCGTACCACGCCGCCATCCACATCCATACCATATGCAATGGTTGAATAATTCGGGACAGATTAAGGTTTCAACCATGATTCGTTTGTCATTTTCCATTGGTGATTATCATGGAGAGGTGGATTGTGATATTGTCCCCATGCAAGCATGCCATTTCTGTCGCTTGGTCGGCCCCGCAATTTGATGTGGACTCGGTGCATTTTGGACGGTCTAACAAACACACTTTCATTCACAATGACAAGAAGGTGGTTCTTATTCCATTATCTCCGGAGGAGATACATGCTTCAGATATGGCTCGCAAGAAAAGAGAGGAATCGACAAAAAGAAAATTGAGTGAGATCCCCAACACAAGTAAGGGAGAGAGTTCTAACCCATCCGACCACATAAAGACTCATGCCAATCCTAAATGACCACGCCACATCGAGTGTCTCTTTGTGAGCAAGAGTGATATGAGAGAAGTGAGAAACACCACAGCCCCATTCTTTGTGCTCTTGCACAAGGAGGTCCTACTTTCAACTAACGATTTACCTTCATCATTTGCCTAGTGTTGTTCTTGATCTCTTACAGGACTTGAAGATGTTTTTCCCAATGAGATACCATTTGGACTTCCTCCACTCCGTGGAATTGAGCATCAAATTGATTTGGTACTGGTGCTTCTCTTCCAAATCGTCGACCTACCGCACCAATCCCACAGAGACAAAGGAAATTCAAATGACAGTAAAAGAGCTTTTGGACAAAGGGTATGTTCGTGAATCCTTATCACCATGTCTTTGTTCCCGTTCTTTTAGTTCCAAAGAAAGATGGCTCTTGGCGCATATGTGTTGATTGTCGTGCTATCAATGCTATAACTGTTCGATATCGCCATCCCATTCCACGACTTGATGACATGTTAGATGAATTGAGTGGTTCCATCATTTTCACCAAGATTGATTTGCGTAGTGGCTATCATCAAATCCGCATGAAACTTGGTGATGAATGGAAAAACAGCGTTTAAAACTAAAATTGGTCTCTATGAATGGCTTGTGATGCCATTTGGCTTGACAAATGCTCCTTCAACTTTTATGCGCGCTTAATGAACCATGTTTTACGAGCTTTCATTGGCAAGTTTGTAGTTGTTTATTTTGATGATATTACGATCTATAGCAAATCATTTGATGAACATCTTGATCATATCCATCAAGTACTTGCTGTTGTTTTGAGGGAAGAGAAATTGTATGGCAACATTGCTAAGTGCACCTTTTGCTGAGACCGTGTTGTTTTCCTTGGCTTTGTTGTTTCCGCAGATGGTATTCAAGTTGATGAAGAGAAGGTTAAAGCAATCTGAGATTGGCCTACACCGGTAAATGTGAGCCAAGTTGAAGCTTTCATGGTCTTGCAAGTTTCTATAGGCGTTTTGTCAAAATTTCAGCACCCTCGCTGCACCCTTAACAATCTCACAAAGAAGGATGTTCCATTCACGTGGGGCCATGGCGAAGACCAAGCATTTTCATTACATCGAAAACTGACTTTGTGAAGCACCATTGCTACAACTTCCCGATTTTGGTAAGACATTTGAGATCGAATGTGATGCAAGTGGTATTGGCATAGGAGGTGTCTTGCTGCAAGAAGGTAAAACTGTTGCCTACTTTTACGAAAAGCTAAATGGTCCACATCTGAATTACTCGGTTTATGACAAAGAGCTTTATGCCTTAGTTCGCGTTTTGGAAGTTTGGCACCATTACTTGTTACCTAAAGAATTTGTAATTCATTCGATCATGAAGCATTGAAATATCTTAAAAGCCAAGGCAAATTTGAACCGTCGACATGCTAAATGGATTGAGTTCATTGAAACGTTTCCCTATGTTGTCAAACATAAGCGTGGTAAAGATAACATTGTTGCCGATGCCTTGTCTAGAAGATGTGCATTGATTACACAACTAGATACAAAAGTGCTTGGTTTGGAATCCATTAAAACACTTTATCTTTGTTGATGCTGATTTTAACGAACCTTTTCTCGTTGCATTGATGGAAAAGGTTGGGATAAATATTATGTGCATGATGGCTTCTTGTTTGGGACTAACAAAATATGCATTCCAGCTTGTTCAATTCGTCAAGTTCTTTTGCGGTGAAGCACATGCGTGTGGATAATTTTGGTCATTTTGGTGTCAAAAAGACATTGGACATGCTCTCGATCATTTCTTTTGGCCACATATGCGGGCGTGATGTCCAATGACACGTTGGGTGCTTCATCGTTTGAAAGCTAAGTCCGCCTCAATCCCCATGGTTTATATACTCCATTACCTATTCCACATGTACCTTGGGAAGATATATCTATGGACTTTGTTCAGGGGTTACCTCGGTCTCGAGAGGGGAGGGATTCTATTTATGTTGTTGTAGATCGCTTTTCTAAAATGGCACATTTTATCCCATGTCATAAGAGCGATGATGCTTCACACATTGCTTTGATTTGTTTTTCGGGGAGATCGTTCGTTTACATGGAGTTCCAAAGACTATTGTTTCGACCGGGATACAAAATTTCTCAGCTACTTTTGGAAGACATTGTGGGCTAAGCTTGGCACAAAGTTGTTATTTTCAACCACTTGTCATCCACAAGCAGATGGGCAAAATGAAGTTGTCAACCGTACCTTGTCAACCATGTTTGCGTCTTTGTGTTGAAAAAAGAATTTGAAGCTCTGGGAAGACCGCCTTCCACATGTTGAATTTGCTTATAACAGGCAGTCCATTCTACAACAAACTCTTGTCCATTTGAAATTGTTTATGGGTTTAAACCGCATACTCCCATGGATCTTTTGCCTTTACCATTACAGAACAAGTTAACTTGGATGCTACGAAAAGATCAGACTTTATCAAAGCGGTTACATGTGGAGACAAGAAAGAATATTGAGAAGAAATCCGCACAATATGCAAAAGCAAGCAAACAAAGGTAAGAAGAAGGTTACATTCGGCCCAGGAGATCTTGTATGGTTGCATCTACGCAAGGATCGCTTTTCCCCAACAGCGTAAGAGTAAGTTATCCCCTAGGGGTGATGGTCCGTTCAAGGTTCTCCAACGGATAAATGATAATGCTTACAAACTTGAGCTGCCACTGAATATTCCAATGTGAGTACCACATTCAATGTCAAAGACTTGCTTCCATTTCTGGTGAGCTTTGAGTCGAGGACGACTCCTTCCCAAGAGGGGAGGCTAATGAAGACATTCCTAGCATTCACTCATCTCCAAATGAAGCTACACTTGATATAGCTGGTCCAATTACAAGGAGTAGAGCTAAACAATTGGAGAAGGAAATTCATTCTCGGTGAACGCTAACCTTATGCTTAATAATCAGATTACATTGAATGAACCTATGCTTTTGAGTACTTGTTTCAATGTTCTTAGGAATGATGGAGTGCACGAACAAGCATGGGATGATGATGGATTACGCCCGCCAAATATATGCATGGAACACGGGCGTGCATGAGAGAGGAAAAGGCCATTCACTACCATGAATATCAGCCGTTGAAGTGCAAGCAAATAATTTGGGAGTTAGGAATGCATGCAACTTGACAACTAGGTTGTTGTCCACACACGCTCCGGCATGCACGCAGAGAATACCAACCACTAGGCGCCCTACTAGGCTTGGTTATTAATAAAAGTAGTGCCGCAACTTCCCACTACATGTTCTCAATTATTTTCCACCAAACTGAAACTCCACTAGTGCTATATATCCCCCGTAATGGATGACGTGAACAGAACTCGTGATTGCAATTTCAGAAATACCAACTCTTGGAATTCTTGTTCCAGCGTGAGTCTTGAGAGGCTTGCAAACTTGTTCTTTCGATTCCGAGGGAGTTGTAGAACGCCGAAACTGTGGTTCATCCAGTTTGTGCCTTCACGTCTATACGGCGTGATTGCGTGAAATGTTCATCGCGTCGATGCGTGGAAGGGTGATTATCTCGGTAGTTCGTCGTCGTGGACAGCCTCATGCGGTGCATTGCCTCTTCACCGGTCGGCAGAAGCGACAATTTATCAAGTTCGCAGATCCTACGAGAAGATCGGGCCACAACAACTTGCTACACGCTTTGCATAGGCGTGTGCACATCGCTTTTGGCGTTGATAATATCCGTCATTATGTCATCACTCAAGTTATCATCCGGAGCAGACCATTTGTATCTTCAAGATAACACATAGATAGAATTATTATGGTACATAACATAAGTACATGTGATAACACATATAGAATTACTAAATCCAATTAAATATAATAACACATAATATTTCATAAGGATAAACAATAATAAGGTATAGGCTTTGGAATCGAATCAAAAACACTTTCGATCCAAAAACATGGAAATAAGTACATGTATATATATACACATAGAATGATACAATATATTTCTCTCTCTCTCAACACATAGAAATAAGTGCATATGTCTATATCTCTAGATATGCATGTGATAACACATTGAATGTCTCTCTAGATACAATTTTCTCTCTCTCTCAACACATGAAAATAAGTACATGTATATATACATATAGAAATAATTAAGTACATATGTATACCATATAGAATCTCTCTCTAGATATATATAAGAGATAGAATATATAATTACTAAATCCAATTAAATAAATCCAACATGAAATTAGATAAACTAGTAATAGATAATACATTTTAAAAAATCTAACTAACTAAAAATTACCTAAAAACTAACATATATCACCTAACAATCTAACTAACATATATCAATTATCTAATAAATCTAACTAACTAAAAATCTAACTAACATATATCAATTATCTAATAAATCTAACTAACTAAAAATCTAACTAACATATATCAAAAACTATCTAAAAACTAACTAAAAAACTAAATAACTACTAAATATTGTTTATTAGTATTATCTAAAAAACAATGAAAAATCCAACATTATAATCGATTTAATGGGCCGGCAAGGGTAGTTCGACGATTCGAGGCAGGCGGGGAGGGCTCGACGGCAGACGAGGTCAGGCGAGGCGAGGCGAGGCGACGACGGCAACCGATCGAGGCGCTTGAGAGAGAGATCGAGTTCGACGGCGGTGGGCGCGCTGGAAGCCTCGGCGGACGGAGGTGGGATCGGGTGCTGTGGCGGAGACGGGATGCGGCGCGATGCGGGCGGGAGAATGGCGCGGCCGGGTGGGGGTAGTGACAACGGCGGTGGCGGGGCAGACGAAAGCTCGACGACGGCGGATGGCGCGGCCGAGACGAGATCGAAGATGAACGTAACAGACGTTCGATATATATAGGCGGGACCCTTTAGTCCCGGCTAGTAACACCAACGGGACTAAAAACCCTATAGTCCCATTGGTATTACCACCGGGACTAAAGGCCCAACCCTTTAGTCCGGTTGGTTTGACTAGCCGGGACTAAAAAAGGTATTTTTGGGTGCCAGAACTAAATTGCCGCCCACCCTTTAGTCCCAGTTCTTAGTCCGGGCGGGATCAAGGCCTAAAAGTTTTGGCAACCCGCCAAACGTAATTGGCTTTGGGTTTTGATTTTGTTTAATACTAGGTTAAACAATTAATTCCATATCAACTTCAATACTTTGCAATATTTATTTTAAAAAATACTATTGATTAACTAATTATTTATTGTAAATAGGAAAAATTTTGTAACCTAAAGTTTTTAATTTCTTTTATGAATATAGAATATAAATGTTACTAATACTAAGTATTTTGTTAATGCAAAAATATATTTGTAACTTAAAATTAATAAAACTAATATTATTCGATAGGAAATTTATTATCACATTATTGTAACGTCAATGTTTCAATTTTTTTTCGTTTTTTGACCAAAATTGATGGAAATTTTTGTTAAACCTATAAAAATAAAGAAAATATAGTATTTTTTGTTGTACAACTTTTTCAAATGAAAAAATGGCCTATATAAGGATTGTTGTTTTTCAGTTCGACCAAAATTAACAAACTTGGTATTCAAAACTTTTCAATTCAAGTCATTTAGAGTCCATAATACTAGGGTCAAAGTGTTGTTTTTTTTCATTTGACCAAATTTGACTTGGTCAAACTTGCTCAAATGAGACACTAAATGACCTCAGATGAAAAAACTCTGAATACCAAGTTTGATCATCTCAGCAAGATCTACAATTGTTACATAGATCATTTTCCCATTTGAGAAATTTTTATCAAACACTAGTCACAATTTTCCTTATCTCTTATAGACTTCTAAAACTATGTCACACACTTGTGAAAATTGAACTACATTTTGTTCAAGCTTTCTCAAATGAAAAAATGGTCTATATAAGGATTGTAGATATTGATGATATGAACAAACTTGGTATTCAAAACTTTTCAATTTTAGACAATCTAGGGTTCCGAAAACATATTACATAATATCCGTCTCTAAAACATAATATATTAAACATGCATCGTTGTATCATGCGGGCACAACAGTGAATTTCTTCTTGACGTATGACCCTTGGTTATGATCTTGTCGTAACCATGGAGTGTCTTCATCATTTAACATGATGCTTGGATCTTTCTTCACTATGAAGGGTGGAATTCGGACATTTCTTTCGTAATCTTCGGACATGTCTGACTTGTCTTCAATTCCTACTATATTTATTTTCCCAGAAAGAATTATGTGGCGCTTTGGCTCATTGATCATTGAGTTGATGTCTTCGTTTTTTCCTCTCTTTGATTTTGTAGACATGTCTTTCACATAGAACACCTGACTCACATCGGCAGCAAGGACGAATGGTTCCTCTTTGTATCCAATATTGTTGAGGTCCACTGTTGTCATTCCATACTCTTTGTCGACTGTTACCCCTCCTCCGGTCAGCTTCACCCATTGGCACCGGAACAAAGGGACTTTAAAATTAGGTGCGTAGTCTAGTTCCCATATCTCTTCTATGCGGCCATAATATGTTTGTATATTCCCATTTGGATCTGTGCCATCTATGCGAACACCACTATTTTGATTGGTGCTCCTTTTATCTTGGGCAACTGTGTAAAATGTATTCCCATTTATCTCGTACCCTTGGTACGTGAGGATATGCCACGATGGCTGCCTAGCCAACAAATACAGTTGCTCATCAATATTGTCATCGCCTTTGACATTCTTTTTTCGCAACCAACCATGAAACTTTTCATGTGTCGACGCCTAATCCAAGCTTGATCTTCCCCGAAACTTGGATCGTAAGAACTCCTTATGTATCTCGATGTACGGATGCACCAATGACGAAGTTCTCAAGAACTGTGTAGTGTGCTTTATTGAAATAATCGTCTTCCATGCCAATATATTTTCTTCCCTAAAGTTCCTTTACCATTGAGTCTCCCCTCATGTCGTGATTTGGGAACGCCAATCGAGCAATGTCGAATAAAGTCAACACACAGAACTCAATGACCTCCTCTGTTCCATAGCCACAGGCGATGCTTCCTTCGAGCTTAGAACGGACTTTCACATATTTCTTCAAGACTCCCATAAACCTCTCGAGGGGAACATGTTATGTAAGAACACAGGTCCAAGAATACTAATCTCCTTCACCAAATGAACTAGGATGTGTGTCATGATATTAAAGAAGGATGGAGGGAACACCAACTCAAAGCTGACAAGACATTGAACCACATCGTTCTGTAGAGTAGCTAGTTCCACTGGATTGATTGCCTTCTGAGAAATTGCATTGAGAAATGCACATAGCTTCACGGTGGCTAGACGTACATGTGGAGGTAGAATTCCTCTTAAAGCAACCGGAAGCAATTGCGCTCATAAGCACGTGGCAGTCGTGGGACTTTAAGTTTAGGAATTTTTTATCTCGCACATTTATTATACCCTTTATATTGGAGGAGAATCCCGATGGGACCTTGATGCTGCTTAGACATTCGAACATGCTGTCCCTCTCTTCTTTGCTAAGCGTGTAGCTAGCAGGACTTAAGTAATGACGTCCATCACCTGTCTTCTCTGGATGAAGGTTGTCTCGTTCTTTCATGCACTGCAAGTCCTGGCGTGCTTCAAGTGAATCCTTTGGCTTCCGTACACACCCATGAATCCTAACAGTTCACACAAAGATTCTTTGTCGGGTGCATCACGTCGATTGCGTGGTCTTTATTTCGAACAACGTTTTAAGCGTGGTATTATAGGAGCATACCACATAACCTTGGCGGGGATTTTCTTTCTAGGACGTTGTTCACCCTCGACGCCACCGGGATCATCGCGCTTTGATCTTATACCGCGATGCTTTACATACCGGGCATTCATCCAAATTCTCGTATTCATTGCCATGGTAGAGGATACGATCATTAGGACATGCATGTATCTTCCGGATTTTTAATCCCAAAGGGCGAGACAACCTTTTTTGCTTCATGACGTAGTGGTGGGCAATTCATTTGGCTTCGGAAGCATCTTCTTTATGAGGTTTAATAAATTCCCAAATGCCTTATCGGATACACCATTCTTTGCCTTCCTTCGTAGCAATTCCGGTGTTGTACCCACTTTTTTTTGCCCCTCTTGACCATCGGGTATAGCAACTTCCTATGATCCTCAAGCATGCGCTCCAACTTAACTTTTTCTTTTTCACTTTCCCATTCTTGTTGTGCATCATTTAATGGCATCGCCAAGAGCATCACCGAGATCATCTTCTACCGCTACCTCTTCTTCATCTCCCCCATTGTAGTATCATCAAAGGCACCATATTGAGCAATAATGTCATCAATGTCTAAATCTTCTCCTTCACCTTCTTCCATCATGACCCCGCTTTCTCCATGCTTAGTCCAACATATATAGTTTGACATGAAACCCGACTTAAGCAAATGTGAATGAAGACTCATTGAGCTTGAATATTCCTTTAAATTCTTACATAGGGCACATGGACAAGATATGAAACCATCCCGCTTTATTTGCCTCGGCCACACCTAAGAAATAGTGCAAGCCCTCTATAAAGTCTTGGAAGCGACGATCGGCATTGTACATCCAATGGCGTGACATAATCAGACATTATTACGACAAATTATGAAAACCTTGAACATAATTAAGTATTTTATTACACAACATAAATGACACACACACGGTTGATTAATTAACTAAGCACGGCTACAACGTAAGCAATCCCAACTATCACTAAACAAACTAAAACTACAATGCACTTCAAGAATATAATTATTTTGTGATCGAAATTAACTAAAAAACAGATAAATCATTCTTCCGTTGAATATCAATAAGCTTCTCCCCTTTGGCTCATCGCCTCATCAAGAAGATCCGCTACCTCAAGCGCACCCAAATTTCGCACGTATGTAGCATAATCTTCCTCCCAAGACCAACCATCGCATCCATTGCCCTCCCACTGAAATTAAAGCCAAAAAATATTTAGTCAAAAATATTCAAGAAAAGCAGTCAATTAGCCATAATTATAAAATGCGTAAGAAACTCACATCGCGATCCGGGCACTTGTAGAAAACACGACCCTTGTTGGGTCCCTCGTCTCTTGACTCGGTACTCCATCACAATCTTCCGCTTACACTTGCCCGCAGATAATGAGAGGGAGTTCGGCCTCGATCGTTCCAAGAACCGAACGAGAGGCCGAGGATCCAAAGAATGATTGTCATCTACTTTCTATACTTATTTTTGCAAACTAGTGTAAATTTCATATTTTCAAATATTCATCAAATTATAGCTCAAAAACATGTTTCAATAAATAACCATCCGTATTAGTTGACTTTGCTTACGTGATCATCTCGACGAGCATTTCTCCACCGGGACGGCACCGTGCTTGGCCAAGGAAGAGCTCCGATTCTACGAGAAAGGAACACGGTCTTCCACGACCGTTGCGCTCTCCCTCCTCAGAGAATCAAAGCTCCTCCTTGGCGTCCGTTACCGCGTCGGCAGAGAACATGCTCGCCGACATGAACACGGTCCGCAAGTTCAACTAGTGCGGATTTTCTACAATTTTCTAACAATTTTCTAAGTTTTTCATTTCATGGAAAAATTAATTCTAAGATCACGTAAGCCACCGGGGACGAGAATGGCGCGTGCTCCAAATGCGAGACGAAAGCGAGGCGTGATTTTGATGAACTAATTTAACTTTTGTTTATCCAAACATATATGCAAATCATCATGTGATTTTGAGCTAAAAATGACATATAAAATCATAATAAAGTCCAACATATAAAGTTACACATGCATCTACATCGCAAAATGAGATAAGCTACTGATAAAACATAAGAGGATTAAGTTTGTTACCTCCAAAATCAAGAGCAACACCAATGGAGGGGAGAGTGCAAGAACAACAAAAAAGTGAAGAACAGAGGCAAAGTGAGTTTGAATAATGGAATGGCTCGGGCTCGGGGAGGAAGAATTGAGCGTAATTATAGGTCGGGATAATTAGTCCCGGTTAGGGGTCCAAACGGGACTAAATATTAATCTTTATTCCGGGGCATAACCCAACCGGGACTAAAAGCTTTAGTCCCGGCTGGTATTACCAACCGGGACTAGCAGTAAACCTTTAGTCCCGGTTGGTAATACCACGGGACTAAAGATCCCCGCCTCACGGACGACCGTTCATATAGGACCTTTAGTCCCGGTTAGTATTACTAACCGGGACTAAAGGGTCCTTTAGTCCCGGGGCAAAAAATGCCGAGGCTAATGCTAAATTGGGACATCGTTCTAAAGTCTGTTCTCTAGTAGTGACCCTCGATGTCAAAGGCTCCAGTTATTGTCGTCAAGATAAACGGCGGTTATCACCGTCAACATACAATGGATCCGGCCGTTACTTCCTAATACAAGGTACACAACCAAGCGTTGTTAACACACCTTCGACAAGTAGCCATGCTGCTACCTTATGTCCTCTACGAGAGATAGGCTGGCTACGACGCCGCCACACACCTTTACGACTAATAACAAGGTACACAACCAAGCGTTGTTCACAACTTCAATAGGTAGTTATACTACTATGCCCTGTTTCATACGAGATTGATCGACTACTAACACGGCTATACATCTCTCCGACTATAATGACGTTACCCGCACGCAACCTTGATAAGTTGCATACTGCTGGATACTAGGCTATATTGCATTTTTGCGGATACGCCTCCAACTCGGACAGCCTACGTTTCTATGGCGAGAGCCAATTACCGACATTTATTCGACTATCACATGTCGTCCCGCCGAGGGTGATTCACGGAAGTAAGGTACCTGATTAGTTCGCTATGAGGGCGGATCCTAACGATGAACAATCGCTACAAAGGATCCTTGAATAAGTGTTATCACACACTTAACGTCGATGGAAGGGTCGAACATGATTTAAATCATAATGACTACATTGACTACTTTTTAGCTCGGCTAATCCATCTTACACGCCTTTTTCAAAAGGACAATACAAGACAACATAAGCCTAACTCATGCAGACTATAATCTCATCCACAGATCACCCAGTCTAAAAACTAACTTTATACAAAAAGTTACTCAAACAAACCAAACCCCCTCAGGCACACAGCTTACAATAGACTAATAGAGTCCATCGGTGATTGAATATAGTGTTTCATTGTCTATAGGCTACAAGCCAGTCTACGACAAAGCAAAGATGGGAGGTTTTCACATGACTTCCTATACTTGCGCTAGATTTTCAACTCGGCCATCATCACGGCTTAGTCGGCACTAAGCTCGGGGGCTACATTATTGCCTCAACTTAATTTACTATCATTAAGCCGGCAAGCCTCGGCCGTCGCTCAGGGTGCCCACGTCAGCCCCAATTCCCCTGCCCGTCCGATTCTGCGATCGATGGCCCCTACTGGTTCCGTCGTCCGCTACAGCCCGCCCCACCCGGTAGGAAACCCTCACCGTCTCTCCCCAACCCCGACGGCCGCCTCCTCTTCGCTCTCTCTCTCGCTCTCGCTCTCTCCCTCTCTCCATCCATGCCACCATGGCGACAGTGCACGGACCACACGGCCGGCGCGGCGCAGCTACGGCCGCCCTCCTCCTCCCCCTCCCCCCCCCACCCCCACGAACCCCCACGGCGTGCCCTCCCCTCCGTCGCTGGTCGTCCCCACGGGCGCGCGGACAGCCAGCGAATGCCCTGACGCGCCCCACGGCTCTGGCGGCGGAGTGACCTCCATGGTGGTCGTGGATGGTGATGGGGAGGTCGCCTCGGCAAACTCGGGGTGGATCTGAACTGGCCGCTTGCGGGGCCCCGCCCGACGGCGGATCTGAGGCTAGATTTGCGGCGAGCAGGCCGATCCAGCGCGAGGCGTCCCCATCGCCACTAGATCCACCTGCATAGGCTCCACCGATGGCCGGTGCGCCGCCTGGAAGGTGGCACACGTCCGTGAGGTGGCCCCCGCTGCCCCCTGCACGTGGACGCCGCCGTAGCTGCCACCCCGACGCGGCTTCGTCCCGCAGGAGTGTTTGCCAACAAAGAGAGTGCTGAAGCAAGTGGAAATATGAATTTGATAGTAAAACTCCCATCCCTATTATCATCCGCTATTTTTTGAAATTTAGTTTAGTTTATTGGTTCAAAATTAGTGTTCTGGCAGCAAAAAAGTTGGGATTATTCGTAATTGACCCAATTAGAAATCATGTCAGATTTTATTGCAGTGATTACATGCCATCTCTAAGCTTGCACTGCAACTGTGTCTCTGGTAATAGGTGTCCTTCTTCAGCTACAGATTACAGTTTTGTGTCATATTTTTTGCGATCCACTTATATATAGATACATATGTCATATACTTGCAGTTAGTATAGACATGAAGCATATTTAATGGTTGAGCGCTACCTAAAGGATAGTTGACACAATGGTGGTTCCATGGTTATCTAGTACTTTGGTCTGCCCATTAGATTCTAACCATGTCAATGGCAGGCTTAGTCCTCTCCCATGTTAGATTTCTTCGTCTACCTTCACTGGTTGGAATGGTTTGTGTCTACCACATCATATATTTGTAAGGTAGCTTTGCGCATATATCCAGTTTCTTAGGTCTTAACCGCTGCCCATGTCTTTGTTTTCCATCTATTATGTTAGTTCGTGTGGTCTGCCTGCAGTTAGTATTCAGTCCTTACTGCCGATGCAGTGGCCTCACCAAAACCTTCGTATCATGTTGTCTGAAACTAAATCGAGGCAGATAAACAGCATGCTGCACTAATGGAGAAGGACAGCTGCTACCTCCTTTGCGAACTGAAAATTAGTCCATGAAGATGCAGGTTAACAAATGGTTGCAAATTATAACTAAAGATAAGAAAGGTAGTCCAATTGGTAAGGCTCATATTATGGCAAAAAAACCCTTCATGGTTCGGTGAGAAAATCTTCCTAAATACTTAGCTTCATTAATTATATTTGTCAGCAATGTTTACGCATTCTGGTTCGGGATGCAATTGACACCATATATGGTAAATCTTTGTGTGGCTAATAGATTAGG
Source organism: Miscanthus lutarioriparius (assembly GCA_904845875.1). Taxonomy (NCBI): domain Eukaryota; kingdom Viridiplantae; phylum Streptophyta; class Magnoliopsida; order Poales; family Poaceae; genus Miscanthus; species Miscanthus lutarioriparius. The sequence goes on from CAJGYO010000019.1 coordinate 40,845,226, forward strand.
ACCCAACAAAATACAGTGCTCCCTAGCTTATAAGGATTTGTTTATGCTACAATGATTAGGACATGATGTCCTTTTGTCTATTATTATTCCTATCAGGTTGATATGATGATGATGTCAGGTCCTGCCTGATCTACGTGCGCTATCAACAGAACGGTGTCATCTCCTGGCAGATTTGTAACCTCTTACCTCTCTATGTATTTTTAGTTGGTTTGTTTCTAAATGCTGATACATCTTGTGGACTACAGCGAGGTGCTATGTTGATAAATCTTAAGGTTAAATAATCATATATGGTTATATGTTGATGTATTGTGCTTCTATGCCCTATACCATATTAAAGGATTAGATCAAATGAATGAGTATGGTTACTATAGTTGGTCCAAGGTACATGATAACAGCGTGCGTTTACCTATGTACTTCTCCAGGTAGCTACACAATCCGTTTGATGGTCCGGAGAAAACTAAGTGAGGAGTAATTATCACTACGTAGAATATGATTTCTAGGGGCAGCTCCAGAGGCTCTGTAGGAGCGGTTTGCCCAGCCGCCCCTATCCAAGGGTCTCTATAAATCATGTATTTATAGGGGCGATTTTCATACCACCACTACAAATCAATTTTCAGAAATCATGAAAAAAGGGGTAAAAAAATAACAATTTTTTTAATCCGAGCAGGTCCCCACCGGCAACCACACCACCCACTCTATCGTTGTAGCATTTTTTTTCATAATGTTTCCACACTTCGTGTCAGGCGGGATTCAAACCCGCAACCTCTCCCTCGTACACAAACTCATCTACCACTGCACCTCATGTTCACTTGTGTCTACAATCTATTTCGGTTCCCCACATATCATACAAAACTGAGCATAAATTGATTGTTTGAGGCCCTAAACTAATTCAAATGAAAAATTTGTCAACTACAAAGTTTTATAACTTTTCGAGATCTACAACTTTTATTTTGGTAGTTTCTCCATCCGAGATCACTTATAAAATTTGAATTTCAAATTTGAGAAATTCGAACGTAGTTTTCTATGACAAGATGATTTCAAATGAGAAAGTTATCAACTACAAAGTTTCATAACTTTTCAAGATCTAAAACTTTCATTTTTACTGTTTGTTCATCCGAGGTCGTTTAAAAATTCAAATTTTAAATTTTTGGAAATTCAAACGTAGTTTTCCTTGACAAGATGATTTCAAATTAAAAAGTTGTCAACTACAAAGTTTCGTAACTTTTCGAGATCTACAACTTTTGTTTTGGTTGTTTTTCCATACAAGGTCGTTTACAAAATTTGAATTTTAGTGCTTAATTTTTAATATTCGGCGTATATTTGTAGGGGCGGTTTAATATTGAGCCACCCCTACAAATCCGATTTGTAGGGGCGGCTGGATATAGAGCCGCCCCAACAATTGGGTCTATTTGTAGGGGCGGCTGATAACACGGCCGCCCTACAAATCCATTTGTAAGTGCGGCTCATTTGACAACTATTTGTAGGGGCGACTCAATATAGAGCCGCCCCTACAAAGAAAGGGAGGCGTTGCTACAAATCGTTTTTGTAGTAGTGTATCATAAGGTCCTTGATTTATACGTTCGTAGCTTGCTTCGTGCCTCATTTGTGATAAGGATTTTTCCCCGTGCATACTGTGCAAATTTCTAGGTTCAGATAATCCAGTCTCATGTCATACTTAAATTTAGTCACTATATTGTTGGAAGATATCCTACGCCTGATGATACTATTTTTTACAATGTAGTGACCATCTCCTACCTCGGATAGAAAGGGCAATGGAAAATCTAATCCACAGTCCTTGTCCTTTATTTTTCGACTTCTAATTGACAGTCCTTGCCCATGGGTTCTAACATAATCTGTATAGCCTTCAATTTTATATGCCAGACCTATGCGCGTGATTTGCCGATGCGCGCGATGGCTCGCGTGATACACTAGTCGGTACTAAGCTCGGGGGCTTGGTCACTACGGTGGCCATCGCTGCTCGCCAACGTCATCTATTGTCAACAAACTTTTATGGCAACTCAGCGTTCAGATGCAGTTCACGTCAGCACGCTCCGCTGCGCCGAGTCAAGCAGCGTCCACCAATATGGGACACGCTAAGGAATTCAAGCAGCAGCACGCCGACTTCAAAGTTGTCATCTTTGACATTTACACGCCCTCTGCCAACTCGTCGAGTACTCGGCGATGCGACTGTGCCATCTTACAGCAGCACCCGGACAGCATGCTTCAAACCCAACATGCAGATCGCGACATCGAGCTTGATCGAGTGAACAAGCTAGTAAGTCCAACCCGGACAAGCCAGACCACATGTGTATCGCATGCTGCTGGTTCCCGGACCTTGAAGGCTCAGCTACCCAGCTTGTACGGCAAGAGAGAGTCCTACTCCTACACAAGCTAGCAACGTGCACGCAGACATCTCAAGTCACGGGCTCCAACACACGGACAACGCCATCTTGAAGACGACATGCAACATCAAAGTAAGTGGCATCGTGCCTTCACGGGGAGACTTAACCAGCAAATCAACAGGACATGCACGAAGCAACTCGGCGAAGAACGACGGCGACGAGTACTCTAGCCGGCAGCGAGGACGGCTGCTCATACGCCTTCGCTGATCGCGAGCCGTTGAGCGAGCCACCAGCGAGCTGTCCATGCCGGAAGCGAGCCGTCTCCACCCGAGCGAGCCGAGCAGCAAGGCGTCCGAACTGCAAGTCTCTAGAAATCAAGGAGTACGCATGTACATGCTAAGAAGCCGTGCAAGCTAGCAGGATTTACATACATTCATTCACGTAGAATGGCTCAACAAGCAAGCAAGGTCACGTGCAAACAAACAAAGGCTACGGCCGATCTAAAATATCATGCAAGAAGCCAACAAGCTAATTACTGTACTCGTGCACGTGTGTATCAGACACGTACATACAGAAGGATTTCCTTGGCTACTCGTTGATACTTTTAGGATCCGACTCCACTATGCACCAAGCTGTCCGAGTCGCAAGCAAGTCAAACGCCAAGACGATGCCCACGCTGACTCTTCTACTCGGCAGGTCATTGTATTGGCTCACTCGGCTTCACTGACTATGCTCAGGGGCTCGGATTCAAGGATGAAAGATCAAATTTACAAGCGCTCAACCACTCGATGACAAGCGGTCATTGATCATTGCCTTCGGGGGTTTACTCACCTGCACCCTTAAGGACGTCTATAAGATCCTATAATTGATTACCGAGTATTTGGATTGTAGGCTCGGGGCTACGGGATACATATCCTTAGAGGATGCATTCAAATTTCTTTGACGATGAATTGCAGACAAGATCCTCCTACTCTTTGTTCCAACAGCAAGAGGCTCGGGGGCTAAGGATATATGCTTCACCTAGAGGTGACACATATTGACTTCAAGAGCACTTCATGGTTTCTCTCAAGAAAGCGCTCGGGCAACGCTTGTTGCTACTCGGCAAGACCTGAAGAAATAAGAAGGCTTCCAAGTTCAACCATACAGTGCTCGGGGGCTTGTGGGACATAGTCTTCGGGTACCCCGCAAGGAAGGGAGAAGATCTCGTCCGACTAGGAATTCTCCGCATGTAATTCTACTAACATTGCTATTCTGTAATCCTACTAGGACTCTTATATTGTAATCGACTAAGAGACTTGCCTCCTTGGCTATATAAAGGAGGGCAGAGCTCTTTAGATCGGCACCAAGTGTAAACCCTAAGCGTAGGGCGCAATATACTATTCACCCCATACTAGACGTAGGACGCTATTCCGACAGACCGAACCAGTAGAAATTGTTGTCTCTATGTTCACCGTCAAGTTCTGCATACGCCCAAGCCCACCAACCATCATCCTGGGTAACCCCATAACGAGTTGCCAGTGATCAAACACTGACACTTGAGAGTAACAAGTCTATTTTTGCAGCAAGCATATCCGTCTCCTTCACGGTATGCATGCTTTTTTGTTGTTTGCGTTCCTCTCCCTTGCTTGGTTTGCCACCATCTTCTCGATGAGGGCATTAGCATCAGTGATGGTCAGGGAAAGGAATGCTACTCCAGCAGCAGCATCTACGTGCCCCTTCGACATGGGCATAAACCCTTCATAGAAGTTCTAGAGTAGGAGCCAATTCTCTATTCCATGGTGCGGGCAGGCTTGGATGTAATCCTACAGCCTCTCCCACGCCTTAGGGATAGATTCGAGTGATGATTGCTGAAAGTTTAAAATTTTCTCCCTCAGGGCATTGGTTTTGCCCATGGGGAAAAACTTCGCGAGGAACGCCACGGAACATTTGTCCCACGTACTGACAGCTTCCTTTTCCTTGTAGAACCACTGTTTCGCCTTCCCGTGAGAGAAAGGAAAACATACGGAGCCTGATGCTAGCTAGTGCGACGTCTTTGATGACAATGATGTCGCAGAGCTCAAGGAAGTGTTGCAAGTGTGCACTTGCGTCCTCGCTAGGCAAACCACAAAATTGGTTTGCCTACACCATCATGATTAGGCCAGTCTGGAGCTCAAAGTTTCTAGTACCCATGTTGACAGCGGGCCTGTTGGTATTTATTAAGTGTAAATAGAATATAAAGAATTCTGTAAGCGCACATAATACCATTGCAGCATTTTATCAGGAGTATTCTAGGTATCGTTATTTATATTTTACCAGAGGAAAACAATGGAGTAAAGACTTATTGAGTAATAAAGGAATGTCTACCGATCAACATACCAGCATAGCTAAAGCAGGGGTGAATGTAATGATAGGAATAAAGCATAATGACACTTAGGGGATAGGTCACTAAGATAATGTAAACTAGTCAACTCGGGAGAACAACGGGCGAGGCAGATTACTATGATATTCTTATTATAGGATCAAAGTATATATATATACACGACTATAACTAAGACTAACTCTACTCTTGTGCACTCCGGGACGCCGCTTAAATGGTAGAGCACCCATAATAGATAACTCTACTAACGCGACTACTGTCCTACAATTTAAGAAATTGTTCAATTCAGCGTGGACTACAAAGGATAGACGGGACTATCACCAACCACTGCTACCACACAACCAGAGAACAGGGTGTACTCATAGACAGAGCATCATATAAGCACCATGCTTACCCGAGGCTCGGCTACTTAGCCCAATCGATAAACTATAGCAGGCTAAGTGCTCTATGAACCCGCACATAAAAGTAATGATAACCTCAACTAGGCAAGGTATATATTCAAAGTAAGTATAGCCATGTGGATAAGAATATGATGAATTGATAGTAAGTCTTACAAGATGTAGAAGTGAAGATATAAGGCTTCGTCGAGCCTCCAAGACTAGATCCGGAACTTGAGCATGAGCCCAACTCGACCCTCACTCTCGAGCTACAAATCTACTACACTGAAGAGCTCTAGACCTAATCCTCCTGGTGTGTGTTAATTTGAATGAGAGATATGAATTAGAGATTCCAAGATGGCCTGAGGGAGGGGGTAGGGGCTGCTATATATAGGCCAGAAAATCAATTCTGAGCCCTCAGATCAAACCGACTTGAAATAACGGCGTAGATGCAATCAAGGAGGCGGTGGAGAACTGACATTCTAAGGGGAGGCTGACATGTGGGTCCCACAGGCTGGCCGGCCTATAGGTGGGGCCGATCAGCCCCCCATGTTAGCGTCTCTGCTCGATTTTCGGTGGAGAGCCTCCTGGAGTCTTCTAGAATCTTCCCACGCTGTTTCCGTGGTAGAATTCCATAATTTCCTTTGATGAATAGGTCTCCCTTGACAGTTTTCTAGATAAACCCTGCTAAAAACATAGATTCACCAAAACTAATGGAATTTATTAGTTTAAACCTCTATACCTATGTTTGGTGATGGAATTAAGTATAAATGTAGGTTATATTGATAGTTTATAATTGATGTTAATCACTATCAATAAGCTCCCCCACACTTAACCTTTGCTAGTCCCTAACCAACACCAAACTTAGTAATGGATCAGGAGTTGCTACAATGCTTTCACGCCTCAAAAGTACACAGGCATTCAATCAAGAATTCTCCTTTGGATTAGAATAAACTGATCTGATTGTCAAACTTACCCATATTACCTTCAACCATGAGACTTCTTAGCCTTCACTTGGGTCTTGAGTAATGGAAAGACAGAATGATCAAGTCAAGCACTATGTCTCAAGTTCTTTGTTCAACCATTGTTCTAGAGTTTTGATAAGTTTTTAAAATAAAACTCAGAGATTCCATTGTATGACGCTCTCAAGTCTCTCAATATATGTGGTATTTGTTGATCCTCACCAAGGCAATAGTGATGTTATGCCTTTTCTCTTCCTACCACTAAGGCTTTTATGGAGTTTATTGGTAGGGAGAAAGCTAGAGCATACTTGCAATGCATATATTGCAAAGTCAAACCTCGGATCCAAAGAGAGTTGAGTCATACAATCAAATCAAGATGTGCACATGTGTGGATATACATGGTGGATATTGTAACACCCTAGTGTTAAGCATACAATTGGCAATTGCATTTCATGAGTACAAGCATCATCCAAGCATTCATGAGCATGAGCATATGAAGTTTCATCTCATTCACTCTATCTTTATCACATGTGATATTGCTTATATACATGCATATGCTTGTGATCATGTGTAACCAATGCAAGAGATGGTTGTGAGGTCACAAAAACAACTTAGACACATCTAGGATGGAAAATGGAACAATGTTTGTATCCATGACATGGGCCAAATTTGCTTCTAAGTCATGGTTTACTCAAAATGTCATTTTTCATGATACTAATTTGACTAGAGTTGAACTATAGCATAGAGTATTTGCATGGTAGTGCACCCTTAATAAATGTTGTAGTTCTTGACATGGGTAACAAACTTTATTTAAGGGTCATGAGCTAATTCAGTGCCTAACATCGTCAAATAGGGCCCACAAGAATCAACAAAATACTATTTTTAGACGTAAAAAATTTGTTGTCTAGAAGTTTTTTAGTTTCAATGTGACCTACTTTGGAGCTTTGCATTTTGAAAACCGGTGAGAACTTGGCAATGCTTCTTAAAGCAAAGATGTAGTACTCACATAGATCTACACTTTGTATTACTTGAAGTTTTCACAAATTCGCCATAGATTAGGAGATAGAGGAGAGGGATGATGGCGGGTTTTAGTCATTGAATTGGCTTCACCGATTCAAATTGGTCGGGCTCGGTGGTGACCGTCATGCAGCCGCATGACCACCACACCGGTGGACGATGTTGCAGTCTTTGGGCCATTGGTCAGCCGAAGGGGAGTGAAGAGGGAGGCGATGCCGGTGCTCCCTCCCATTCTCACTCTTTCGCCCTCACTCTTCCTCTCTCGCGCTCGTTGGATCGACATGGCGCACCGCACCATCGCCGCCGCACCTCCTTCGTGCTCGCATGCCACCACCACCGTGCCTCCATCCAATCCATCATGTGCATAGCTTTGCCGTGAGTCGCACCACCTCCCCAAGCTGCTAATGCCATCGTTTGAGCACGGATAAGGCCACATTGTGCTATTGCCCTCGTTGACATGGTTGTGGTGCGCCGTCGAGCTTGAGCTCGTCGTGGCTAGCCCTAACCGATCTCCCTTTTATCCCTCTAGCTCTTGTATCCGTACCGCCATGAGCTCTAGTGCCTTACCCTAAGACGGAGACTTGCCACTGGTAGCCATCTCATTGGAATGGCAAGTGCCGCCGCCGTGCACTGTGCGCCGCCATGTCACCATGCATGTGGCCGGAGCACACCACCGCTCGATCGTGACCCAGACCTAGCCCTAGATCTCCACTGAGGTTCCCTCAAGCTGTAGCCATGCTCGCTTGGCCATGTCGTCGCCGAAGATGATGAGCCCACCACCATGCACCCTTGTCGAGCAATCATGGACGCCGGCGAGGTAGCTTTGGCGAGCCTCCCGTCCAACCAAACCCACCAGTCGATGCGCAAAGGCGAGTTGAGTCTAATGGTGGTGACCTCGCTGTCGGTGACCTCACCGTCGGTGAGTTGTCGCCGGTCAAAGCCGTCCCCTACCTCTGTTCCTCTGTCACGTAGGACCGGTTGACCTGCGGGCCCCCACTATCAGTCACCGTAGGCGTATAGACCGGGTGCACCTAGCTGTAGCTCCCGAGATGGATTTTGATTTTTGTTTTCCTTATTTTTGTAGCACAGTTGCAAAAATCATATCTGGAGTTAGGAGTGTCCAAATGAGGTGATACAAATTTTGTTCGATTCATCATGAAGTGTACTATTTGATAAAAATATGAAACCTACAGTTTGGGGTATTATTCAGGGGGAAATAAATTAGGCTAGTTAAGTGCTTTTAAGATAGTTTCTATTTGAAAAATGCATAACTTGAGCTAGAGAAGTCCAAAAATTGTGATTCTAATTTTGCTAGTCTTGTGTTGACATGCTCTAGCTAGAAAAAAAACTAAACTTACAGTAGGCATACTTAAAATATGGTTTTCCTATTTAACCTTGATTATTTGTTAGTTTCTAGTGAAAATAAATGGGCTAAAAATACATAACTTATGATCATGCAAATTTTTACTTAGTGTTATGGTGCTAGCATGAAAGTAAGAAAAACATGAAATCTGTTGTTGGATACTTTTCACTAGGCTAAACTATTTTTGCTAAAATAAGCCAATGCAACTTGTCATTTTTGTACAGATGGCTATACTTATCCCAATAGTATGAAATTGGTACAGTAGACTTTTGGGGTTATATGTAGGCTACTATAATTTTCTCATAATTTATTGTGCATTGGAATTATTTATTGCCCTATTATATAAAGAAATTAATAAATGCACAGAAGTAAATTATTTGGGCTTAACCATGACATTTTCTGTGGTGCTTGTGATCCATATGATGTGTTGATGTTATTAGTTCAGCTTAGAAGTAATTGGTTATAGGCAGCTAGTTAATTATTGCTTTATAATTCAACTAAATGGCTGTATGAGTAGTTTCTGTTGTGTTGACAAATTCACGATGATAGTGACATTTCCTGTGAAACTTTCTATAACAAAGTTGTAGATAAGTTAGTCATCTTGCTTGTCCTAAAATTTCATGGTCATAGGACTAATGGTTTAAGAGTTATAGCTGTTAGAAGTCTGCTGTCAGATTTGCTTGTCCTCTGGACAAATCTGAATGATTGAATTGTTTGACCTAGATAGATATTGAATCACCTTAAGATGATTAAAATAAAGTAGTAGATAATTTCATAAGCTTTCTAGAAAGCCTACAACCATATTGTTTGGATGTGTATAACTCCAGTTACGATAAAAACAAGTGGCTATTGTCTTGCAGTCCAAAAAATGCTTAAATGAAAATTTGTTTAATTACTAGAGAGGAGATATGCACCTACTCAGTAAAAGAAAAATTATCTTGTTATCACTTTAGTACATTGTTGTTAAGGACACTTATGAGTATGTATTTTATCATATCATATCATCCATGTCATTATCTATGCATCTATGATATCTTATTTCATGGTCATACATATAGGATCGCCCGAAGGAGTAACCCTACTAGAATTCGAAGAAGAGGTGGAGGACAATCAAGGGACACCCCAACCCATAGCTCTCGAAGGAGAGGAGCAGGCTCCAGAAGAACTACCAAAGTGCCTTGACCACCGACCCACTTCTTTCCTAAAAGGCAAGCCCCAGGGCATTCTAAGCCACCTACGTTTTATAAAAATATCACTTATGTCCTTTATGTTTGATGCATTAGGTTATAAGAGTTGATTTGGAAACACTTGATGCACAGAACTACCTTGTCCAGATATATACTTTAAACCCTGTGTAGGTCTAGGATCAAATATATGCTTAGCCAAGCTTAGACCGGTAGAAGTCGGGTCATTTCCTGTCACCTGCGAGATATAGGTGGATACCGAAGCACGGTTGGCAATAAAAAGAACAAATACCCAGTGTTGCTTTGCTCCTATTCTGAATAGGCCTGCATGTTGGTATTAATTGGCTCAGGTATGTTATGAATCATGACTTGATTACAATACATGAGTTGTAGTACTTTTCTTAAGATTTAAAAAAAGCTAAATAGCATAATTTTTGGTTAAGTAGATTTTTAGTTATAGTTGCTTAAATTTTTGTGTCTGTTTCTGCCCAAACCTAGATAGGGTTTCCTTGTTTGTACTGTGGATCCTTTTTAATAGTAGAATTAGCTCTATGTATTTATAACAAAGTTGTTTATAATTTTCTAAGATTTCTATAAAGTCTAGAACCAAATTTATTGGACATGTAGAACTCTAGTTATAGCTGTTTAAAGTGGCATGTTAGATTTTGTCCATGTTTTGGACAGAGATGCATTCATTGGATTAATTCACCTTGTTATCTGTAGAATCATCTTAAGATGATAATAAGAAAGTTGTAGGTAACTTCATAATATTTTCAAAAAGTTAAGATTCATGTTTGTTGGAGGTCTAGAATTCCAGTTATGCTTCTCTGAAGTTCCTATCAGTTTTCTGTACCACTGCTGTTTGGGCTGCATATGCAGTTTTGCTTGTGCAATTATTTTCGTGGTGTAAATGATGTTTGATGTGGTTGTAGTGAATACCAAAGTTGTAGCTAATTTCATAATCTAGCTTGTGATAAATTTTCATGACCAGAGGCCAGATAATTTAGGAGCTATAGATTTTACAAGTTCATTGTTAGATTTTGAATGGTCTCTGTATAGATCTGAATGATTGTGTTGTTTGGCCTAACTAAGATTTGAATCATGTCTTGGATTTAATATAATAAGTATAGTGCTTTTCATGGTATTTCCAAATTGTTAAATATCACCCCTTTTGGTGGTCTAAATCTCCAGTTATAAGCTTGAGAAGTTGGATGGTAGAATCTATCCATGTCTGGATAGAGGTGCCCAATTCTGCTTGACTGACCTTGTTAATAGTGGAATCACCTTGTGATGATAATAAACATGTATTAGATAATTTAATAATCTTTCTAGAAAGTTAAGGTTCATGCTTGTTTGATGTTTGTAACTCCAATTATGCCTTTTTGAAACTACTACTACTTTTCTATCCTAGTTCTATGCAGATCTGAAACATTGGCATATTTGACCTAGTTAACTTTGGACTAAGCTTTTGGTGATAATAACAATGTTGTAGGCAATTTCATTAGCTTTACATAAAGTCTAGGATCACCTTCTTTCGATGTCTAGATCTCTAGTTATGGATAAAACAAGTGATTGCTGTGCTGCAGCGTAGATTTCTATACATGTGCTAGGTGATTTCTTTAGCTTGCTCTTGTTTTGGCTAAACATGTTGGTTAGTTACTGATCGATGCATGGGTGCAATATCTGAACTTAAGTTCACTTGTGTGCTATGCCTAATATGCTTGCTATAATGGTTGTGTGATGTTTTGTTAAATAACTCTAGGTCCCTATGTCTTGCATAATCTTATGTTTGCCTTGAATGCTATTATGTGATGAATCTCATATAACCATTCTTCATATTCATGCACTTGCATCTTGCATCTCATCTAGGTATGCTAGATAAACCACATGAAGGACGTGATGTTGGAGCCAAGCACGAAGATGGAGTTGGTGAATCCATCCAGAAGACGGAAGGACTAAGCAAGTGCTAGGATGGGAGATGCTCGTCAAGCAAGCGTCATCTAACAAACACTGACCTAGTGTTGGATCACAGGCAAGCCCTAGAGCATTCTAAGCCTCCTATGTTTTTACAAATATCATTTGAGTCCTTTATGTTTGATGCATTAGGTTATAAGAGTTGATTGGAAACACTTGATGCATAGAACTACCTTGTCAAGTTACATACTTTAACCCTATGTAGGTCTAGGATCGAATATATGCTTAGCCATGCTTATACCAGTAGAAGTCGGGTGATTTCCTATCACCTGCGACATATAGGTGGATACCGAAGCACGGTTGGCTTTATTTGCTATTGTGGAAAAGAACCATGGGGTAATGTAAATGGAGGCCAGGCGGAGTTTATGTGTTGGTTGACTCCTGTCATTCCGTCTATGCCAATTAAGGACCATACCATTGTTGGACCTTTTGACAAGATTGAACACATGCCTATCACTTAGCTAGCCGGATAACTCATTCTGACCACGAAGCCGAGTAGCTCAGCTCAGGCCGAGCCCCGTTCTATAAAAGTGCATAGTCTGGATGGTAGTAAGGATGTGCGAGGAGCCATACGTGAGCCCAAGGGTAGGGTAGTCCTAATCATCCTAGCAGCTGGTTGTCCCTAATTGTGCGACGCTGGGCAAACCCACGAAATTTGGACCTAAGTTATACCAAAGGTGACCTAAGGCTATCGTGGCTGGTAGACCTAGGTTTGTGTTAGGAATAAATTTCTAGCTGGTTGAAATTGATTCAAATCGCCATCTCTCACGGATAGTGAGAAATTTGGCTAGCTCCAACATTGTAGTAATTGTATTATGGAATGTGATGATTTGGATAAACATGGAATTACTACACTGGCTATGGTTACTACTGTATGCTATCAAATGATATACCACATGTTTGGCACAGGTTAGCTGCTAATCTAAAGATGAATAGCTATAATTAACTTGATGACTAAATAATAATTGTATAACTAAGTTAATCGCTTTTTATGCAAAATGTTGTCAAGCTACCTCCTCTTATAAATCCTTGCATAATCCTTAGAGTCATTTATTTCTGGTTTATGACGGGTAAGTCTAGTTGAGTACATTTGAGTACTCAGGGTTTATCCCACCATGTTGCAGGTGAAGTTCTCAGCCTGCTGAAGATGGTGGCTAACAGCCGGTGGACTCGGTGACTCTATATTTATTTCTCATCTATATGCTGTTATCAGAGGATGTCACTTATGCCAGCAATGTATTTGGAACTTATATTAATGTAATCATTTGAAAGCTATGTTGTTTTCACTAATCGGTTTTGAAACCCAAACTTGGACTATTATTTGTGAATCCATTTGTAATATTATTTCTGCTACAACTCTGCGTATGTGATGTGTATTTGCTTAATCATACGATCTTGGTTGTGATGTTGATTTACCGAGGTCCTTCGTGACACTCGGTCGACTATCGGGTTTATATAAGTGAAAGTATGCACGTGTCAACGTGTTAGCGGGGACAACCGTACTTGATCTTGTATAAATTGGGTGGTTCTGTCACAGTTGGCATCAGAGCAAGATTAAGCATAATACTGTCATGTACATAGCTTTAAAAACAATGTTTTGGGTTTAAAAGCCTATTTTAGCTAAAACCTTAGCTACAGGCAAATTTGTCAAAACTTATTTGCAAAACTATGCTAGCGACATCCTCGTTTATGCCCAGTTAAGGACTATTAGGTGGCTATCTAAGTACTAACTATGGGGGATGTACTTTCTTGGAATTTTTACTTTCGTCATCCATACGGCGTGCTATTGTATGGATGCCATTCGCTTGAATGGCAATGTATGGATCACTATACCTCTACACCCAGGTAAGAAGGTAAGTTGATGAGTGGCATGACCGCAAGATGTGAGTGTGCAGTCAAAGGGGAGAGGAAGTTTTGATACTTAAGTATATATATATCTCATATATATACGGAAGTATTTAATTATGGGTTTGCCTTGGTATGGCTATATATGCATATTCTATATGTTTGTATAGACATATTTACTTTTGAGTAGCTTTGATACGGAAGTATATATATATGGGTATATATATATGGAAGTATTTAGCTTGCAACCTAGAGTCCAGACTTTCATTTCTGCATATATAATTGTGGGGTTGGGCTGAAATGAAATTCTTCTGTATGTACACTAACCACGAATTCATAGATTGTATGTAGCTGATGACTAGCTATATATCGAGAGAGTACGTGTCATGCCACCCACATAGAACATGATTGCCACGTTAGGCCAGCAATTTTGTGAGGTTGAATAGGACAGTCATGCTCATGATTGTGCTTGTGCATAAATATGCTTCCCTCACTTTATTCTAATACTAAGTAACTTGTGATCCATGTGAGGTTACTATCTTCCCTATGTGAAGCTAGACAAAATGCCTTGTTCCATGCCGCTTGAATAGCTGTGCTTGAAGATAGTGTGTGATTAACTTCGCCTTGTATGTTTGCTTCCAAAGGAAATAGATGACAAGTTATTAGTTAGCAAAAACTTCACCCCTTTGAAAAATGATTTGCTAAGTATAAGAAAACCTTGTTTGGAAGAGATATTCACGTACTCAGTAAAAAGGAAATAGAAGATAACAGTACCTTATCACCCTGTTTAGCATGATATGTGTAGTGGTGTTGCTATAGGTGACTACTTGTTATGTGCGTGCTTTGTGCTTAGTAATAGTCATTTAAGCTAATTGGATTGAGTGTTTTGAACTGCTCGCTTAAGACCATGATGTATGTGTGGATGCTCGTTATCTAGGTAGTGTCGTAGCTATCACCCCTTTTGTCCTTGGTAAGCATACGAGTGTGGAAGAGCGCTATCCTGGAACAACGTCCAAGTTTTGATAATCTCATGGTTGTCATCTCCAATTAAGTTCTCTCTTAGGAGCCTAAGCCTGTTCATGTGGTTGCTAGCCCTTGAACATGCACTATGAAGACCTTTATCCATGCCTTTGCTTTACCTTAAGCCCAAGCTTAGTTCCCTTAAATGCTTGCATGTGTCGTGGTTGTCCCGCTCCTGTGTGGGAGGACCCTGCTCAAAAATCCCTATTGGATCTCATTGCTCCTTCTACAGATGATCTGGTGCAACGCTAATCGCTATCGACCCTATCTTTAGAACCTTCTCCTCGCAGATCATGTCATTGCTTTATCAACTCAATCCCTAGTCAGTGCATTGGCTCTGTCTCTCGAATCTTGTTTGTTTTGTCTCCAACCCTTCCCAGTCTCTGGATGTTTATCAATCTTGATATCATGTTGCTGCTCGATAAGACCAAATCTTATGTTAATCTTTATCTAGTAATCCCCTGCTTAGTTGTCTTCGACAATTAGGCTATATTCTCTTGCGCTGTGTTTTGATCTTTGAATCACCTGCTTGTTGACTCCTAACCTTGTGACCACCTTTGCTTGCTATCCCTCCTTTGCATAGTGCTTGGTCATCCGACCCAACCTATGCAACTTGAAATTTCACTTGGGTGTGAGATCAATAATGGTGTTATGAGTAGCAACTATGGTGCCGCAACAAAATCGAGGGCATCCTGTGGACTGCACCCACAAGGTTGTGTTGCTCGGCATGCGCTGGTATCAAAGTTCCTCATCATGATCCATTGTAGAACTACACCAATGTGTTATTTTCACATGAGCTCTTCCTTGGTTATCTCTCATTATCTTGTTAGAAGATCTATATGTCGAACCAGATGCAATAGGACTTCCTTCTGAAGTCATCCAAAGGATAACCTTGAAGAACAAGTCACTAACATGAACATTAACAAACTGCAAGAGGTAGTAGACAAGTGACTCTACTTGATGGTCCCTGTAACGACGTCGGTCATCTAGTGAGGAACTTATGTCATTCCCGTTGGATCAGAAAGGTGCACCACACTTAAGGCTGAACAAGTTATTAGTCGGATGATAAATGGATCAGGATATTATGTGTGGTAATAGGTCGCCTGGTGCTTATGAGCTTTCTATCCAAGTCTTGACCTTTATGTGCAAGATGATCAACCGACCTTCTTTGGTGTGACCCCTTTTTGCTGACTTCGATAACGACCATTTGCTTATGCTTCAACCAAAATTCTTATTGTCAAGAGTGAAGATTTGGAACCTTTTTGGTGTTGAGAGATAACCGATTAGTTACTAGTAGGATGGTTAATCTCTAGCTAGGTAATGACTCTTTGGTAAGTACGAAGGCCATATCTCTCAAAACAATACTAAGCAAAGAAATAGCAAAGCCGGTCAGCGATGCTAGTACTTCTTTCTTCTCCAAGCCCTGTGTCATCAAGTCAATTCCATCTTGGACAATCATATGGTCAATGCAAGATGCTATATCGGATAAGTAAAGAGCTAGAGAAAGCACGTCCCTAGTCTCAGTCCGCATCATTATGTATTGGATCAAAGGAGTGTTCTAGATTCTATTGGATGAAACATAGAAGGGTAATCAGAGACATTCCCTTATCTTGTAGGACTGCCCCTCCACATGAAGTATGCATTGCGCCCTACAAAAATAGCCCACCAGTCCAATGCTTGTGTATCATTAAGCTGGTGCCTAAATCAATAGTTGAAGTTGTTCCCTGGGGAGCATATGAGGAAAACCCTAGCCTCCATCCTCAGTGAGAAAGCTACCGCTATCATAAAAAGAGTTAGAGAGTGCAGAACACACTTCCCAATGTGTAAATCCTAGGAAAAGAAGAGCAGGAAATCTATCGAGATTTCATAGCACTCAACCGATTATCTTTAAGCCGGTGATAAGAGGATCAAACATGGTTGGATTGTCCCCAAAACTTGTCAATCTCATTCCTCGCTTAAGGTACTTTGATGTCTTAAGTTGTCTTAAGTATTGGTTGAGTAAAGTATCATATTTGAGAGATGTTTTGATAGTTCAGTCACCAAATTTTAGAACAAAGTCGTTTTGGTAGATTATTTGTTTGGATAGTCAAACGATGTCCGTTTGAGCTGAACTTTGGCCAGTAGTTAAAGGAATCTTGGATCTAAATGCCTACCAAAATTTGTGCACAATGGAGTAGTAGTTTACAGAATATGAACTGATTACAAAGGGGAATAGAATCTATAATTTTCTTGTTTTACTACTATCATTCTTTGTATTGGATGATTGTGTTTGTAGTTCAGGTCATGTTGGCAATGTGAGGATTGTTAATACTTTATATGCCCTAGAGAAGACTCCTAGCACCCTTTTGTGCCTTGCTTTTGCCCTCTCATATCAACAATGCTTGAGCAGTTGAGGTGTTCTACAAGTCAATTTGTGCCATTACAAGGCGAAAACAATTTGAAAAGTGTCAAACAACAAATTTTAGATTTTGCTTATGAGTTGTTGATTGAAAGTAGAAAGGAAGCCTCAATGTTAAAAGTAGTCCAACCAGGCTAATTTTGCGATAGTGCAAGTCAACCCAACTTACTGCGCCACTGCACCATGAAGACAAATTGTGCTCAACCTGCTTAGCAGTGTACTGTTTTTCCAGTCGGTGTATACTTACAATTTTTATTGACCTTCAGACCTCGCTGTCATCCTTCTTTAGCAATGTTTTCCAAGGCAGACTTGTTCTTTGGTACCTTCCATGTGTTTTTACCCAAGAGGTTGCCTCAGATTCAACCCAGATAATTGTTGCCGCTTGGATACAAGGATTCCCCCAAAATAATGCTTGTCAAAAACATTGAGTCAACAGAGTTAGCTATTACATTCACCGCTCACTCAATGGACTTAGATAATATAGTGTTATCATTAGAGAAAGAGAACTGCATACATGGAACATTATGTAGTTTCCATCGGTTGGAATCTGAGTGATTGAACAGTTACAACCGACATAGACATTGTTTATTGGTTAGTTGGTTTCTTACAGCCTTGGAGGAGGATTACCCCGTCTGTGATCTCATCCCTTATGAAAGGTCATACTCAAGCTACTTTGGTAGAGAACTGCTTTTTGAGCTTTGTGAATGTGTATGGAACCATTATAATGAGTAGCTCACATGGTCCATGCTATATTCAATAGGGAATTAGAGATTGTGGGTGATTAGTTTATGCTCTGTAGTACTCTCCAGATCCCGAGAGTGAAGTATTGTGCTATCTTGGATTCCTCCCAAAGTAATAATACTTCATGAAAGCCAACGAAGGAAATTCTTTAGACAAAACTTACTATGAAGAGCAAGTATCAGAAAGTGTCTTGACCAAATTAGCCTCTCTAATACTCTGAAGTTAAGTAGCCTAAGGCTATCACTGATGTTAGAAAGTGGATGACATGCTACTCTTCCCTTAAAATTCTTTCGCACCGAATCTTGGGGCGAGATTCCCATAAGGGGGGAGGGCTGTAACACCTCATGTGTTTGTCACCAGTTAAGTAATGGGTTTGAACTCAAACATGACATGTTAAGTTGTGATGAAGGTGTCAAGATCAAATCTACAAGATTGAGCTTCAACTTAAACTTGGACAACACACATTTACTTACATGTGTACCCTTGTCAAGATTATGCAAGAGTAATGTCAAACATGCTTATTTCATGTACATTACATCAACATGCATCCATCTTGACCAGTGGAAAAGTTTCATGAAGTTTGGAATCAAAAAGTCACATGAAATGATAAGTTATAATCTTTCTTGGATTGCTTTATTAAGTGAATGGAATTATAGGACATCAACCAAACCATGCTATCTTACCCAAATGACTCTAATTGAACTCTACAACAAAAGTCATGAAGGGTTCAGATTGAGCAAAGGTCAAGAAAATGCCTCAATCGGTCAAAAAATCTGATTTAAGCTTTCTTGTGATGCTATTTTGACCTATGTTGACCAATCACTTACGATGTACTTGCTTGGAGTTGCACCTTAAATAAAAGTCGAAGTTTGAGTGGAGTAGAACAAACTTTGTTTTTGGACCAAGAGCCATATCATCTTGGAACTAAGTAAAACCGAGGCTCAAACTTTGAATCTGTAGCTGTTTTTAGTACTTAAAATTTTGCTAAGTCTGGAATTCATCGTCATCAACCTTGGCATCTCGCGTTCTTGTGATTTTGTTAAGCAACGTGATCGGGTCCCAAAATAAAAGTTGGAGTATACATGATGGAGAAGAGCATGTATAAAGATGGCACTCAGTTGACTTCATTTTGACCATCAATTTTTGGAGTTTGTTAATCGCCGTTAATGCATTGACAATGCCGTCTTGGAGTGTCGTTAACTGCTAATCTACTTCCCTAATGACCATGGTCCCTTAATGAAGATTGTAGAGTAGTCCATGTAGATCAAACTTCGTTTTGGGCCAAGTGTCCGATTCGCCCTAGATCTGGCCCAATTCGGCTCCCACCTTGCCCACCACTTTGCACGCCACGTGTTCGGTGGAAGGCCGACGCGTCTTCCATGTGTGAGCGTGCTCCCATCATTGCCAGCGTCAGTGTTGCCGCCACATGGCGTGCCTCCTGTTGCATCCCTATGCCCTCCTGAAGTGGGCATCGAACCCCAGCGCGCTCGCCCTCACTCCCTCTGCACTCTCTCGCTCTCGGTACATGTAACACCCTAGGTGTTTGTCACCAGTTAAGCAATGGGTTTAAGCTCAACCTTGACATGTTACATGGTGATGGAGATGTTAGGTCAAACATATGAAAATGAGCCACCACTTATACTTGGACCATGCACCATTGCTTACATGTTGCCTTTTCTAAAAAGTATGCTTGAGTAATGCTGGATGTACTTGTTTCATGTGTCTCGCATCAATATCCATCTATATTGATCCATGGAAAAGTTCTATGAAGTTTGGAATCAAAAAGTCACATGGAATGATAAGTCATATCTTTGCATGAATTGCTTTATCAAGTGGATGGAAACCTATGAAGTCAACCAAACCTTGGTACCTTGCTCAAACAACTCTACTTGCACTCATGAACAAAAGTTATGAAGGGTTCATGTTGAGCAGGTGGCCAAAAAATGCTCCAATAGATCAAAAAGGGTGATTTAAGCTTTATAGTGATGCTACTTTGACTTGGTTTGAATTATAGCTTAGAGTGTTTGCATGGCAGTCGAACCTAAATAAAAGTTGGAGTCCATGTTATGTACAACAAACTTTATGTTTGGACCAAGAGCTAGATCAGCATGTAAGCAAGTCAAACCGAGGCTCAAACTTTGAATCAGCAACTGTTTTCAGCACTTGAAATTTGGCTAAGTCATGGATGACTGAATGCATGATTTCAGTTTTCGTGTACCCCACTTTGGAACCTTGTATCTCCCAAACCAGGCCTAATTACACTTTCAAGCTTTAATAAAAGTTGGAGCTGGTATGTAGATCTACAACTTTTATTAATAGAGTTTTTGCTAACTCATCGTGGTTTAGGAGTTACAGAGGCACGAAGTATGGGTTTCAGTGGTATGTTTGAGGTAGAATTGGAAAGTTGATTTTGATGAACAGCCATGTCCGACCATGCAGGCTGCTCGCGCCGCGTGGCTCGTCTGTGCTGCCCTCGCTGCCACCTTGCCGTGCTTAAGTCCAGAACCAGCACCCTGCCCTTTCCACTCACTCCCTCTCCCTCTCTTCTCTGCCTCTCTCTCTCCTCGCCAAAGACCATGGCCGAAGCTGGGCATGACGCCTTGGCTTCTTGGCGTTTCTCTCCCTCTCCTCCTCCTTCCTCCAATTTGCTCTTGCTCCTTGCTGCTGGCACACAGCAAGAGAGACCATGACCCGACACCGCTGGCCTCGCCTTGTGTCGCCTCGCCGTCTCTGATCCTCTGCCGAGCCCGATCGATCAGAAGTAGGAGTTGCCGAGCCCAGCCAGCCGTGGTCTGGCCACGGCATCATCAGGTCGGCTGTCAACACACCTCGTCGACTAGAGCACCTCGACCTTGGCCTGCTCCTCCCCAGCAAACAGCCCGGCCACCTCCCCGGTGACCTCCCCGACCGCAGCCGTCGTTTCCCTGCATCCAGCGTCCAGAGGAAGAAGAAGAGGGAGTAAATCGGAAATAGAAGCTTTTTCATGTGTTCACTTTGCATAAATACCAGACACATATATTTACATTTATGGGCTTAGTTCGTTTCTGAGATCTCCAGGGTTCCGAATGCAAAAGTATTTTCCTTTTTCGTTTTAATCTTTTCTTTTGCAGATTTCTATGCTGACCTTCGGAAAATCATAATAAATCATAGAAAATTCATAAAATAGTAAATGAGGACTTTTTGGAATCCTTGTGAAATTGTCTATGCAGTAGCTCTATAATATTTCATGTTTTAGTTTAAAGTTTTAGCTGTGAAAATAAATTTATGCATCTAGGTTTTCAATTCTAGTTGTATTTGTGTCTTTTTGATAACTATAGTTGTAGTGCTCCAAATGAAGTGAAATTTTTGTGGCATGCTACTCATATGATGTTTGATGTGTGGTCAAAATTTCATGGTCATTGGTTGCTGCATGAGTGAGTTATTGGTTTATCTTGCTCTCACATGATTTCTTGCTTTAGCAACTTGTCTTTTTCATAGAGGTTTCTATACATATTCAAATGGAGTGAAATTTGTACAGTAGACTATTGAGAGGATATGTGAGCCACTATAATTTTTGTAGAATTTATTGTATACTTTTTTGGTATATGTTCATTAAGTCACCTTGTTATCTAAAATAAATTAAGAAATGCATTAAAAGAATTTATTTGGTCATGGACACTAGGTTTTCTGGTGTTCTTTAGTCATGTGTGACATGTTGGTAAAGTTGGTTTTACCTAATTATGTGTTTGCAACATAAGTTAATATTTATTTTCTTGCAAATGTGGTTTATGGAGAGATCTGGGAACCTAGCAAAGTTCTTCATGATAATGTGCTTTGTTGTGAAACTTGTTTATACAAAAGTTGTAGATAATTTATGTATCTAGCTGCTGTTAAAATTTGGTATCATTTGGCTGAGTAGTGTTTGAGTTACAACTGTTTAAAGTTAGAATACAGGATTTGTTGCTCTCTGTTTTGTATGCACCAGTTTCTGTAAAGGTATAATTTTGACCTAATTAACTTGGGAATCATGCGGTGATGGTTATAGATGAAATCTAGATAATTTCATAAGCTTTCCAAAATGTCTTCTTGCAAGTCCTTTGGATTTGTGTAACTCTAGTTATAGCTAAATCTTGTAGCTGCTGTTTGCATGTCCGGAAATTTGCAGATTCCAATTATAGAGTTTGCTTGCATATTGTTAAGTGTGACTTATGCCTTGAATGATGACTGAGTTAGAGCACCTGAGATCTTGGGAAACTTGTGTCATGCTTGGTGTTGTCGTCTTCTTTGCCATCTTAGCATGATAGATTGTGTGATGTTTAAGTTAAGCATCATAAAATACTTAAGTGTGTTAGTGTAAACTATGCTTGTCTTGCTTGCTATTTGGTGATGCGTCTCATGGTACTATTCTTCATATTTATGCACTTGCGTATTGCATCTCATCTAGGTACGCTAGATGTACCACGTGAAGGATGAGATGTTGGAGCCAAACCCGAAGATGGTGTTTGATGGATCTATCCGAAGATGGAAGGACTAAGCAAGTGCTAGGACACGAGATGTCGCCGAGACGGGAGATGCTCACTTTACAGTGTGTCTAATCTAACTAACACCGACTTGTGTGGGATCCTAAGCAAGCCCCGGAGCATTATAAGTCTCCTAATTTATAAAAGCAATTCTTTCTATATATATGAGTTTATATATTGTTGCATTAAGTTGTAGGAGTTGATTGAAACCGTTGATGCATTTATTACTATCCTTGCCTACCTTATTACCTTTTACCTATGTTAGGTCAAGATCGAATAACCGCTTAGCCTTGCTTAGACCAGTAGCGATCGGTGATATCCGTGACCTACATTATAGGTGGTTATTTGGAAGAATTTAGCTATAGAAAGAATGATATCCTGGAATTAACCATGTGTGATGGATAATTGGAGACCTTAAGAGAAAAAGTTGGAGGCAACCAGATAGAGTTCGGGGTGCTATTAGTTTTCATCTGTGTCGATTAAGGACTGATCGTTGCTCGTCCCTCTTGTCATGTTGAACGATGCCTCTCATTTAGTTGGCGAATAAAGTACCTTTCGACCGCGAACCTAGTGACACTATTTCGAGCCGGATAAACTCGGATGCGCAGATCGGTGTGAAGAGGGTATGACGGACGCGAAGAGTGAGCCCAAGGTGCATCTGGCGATGGGCGGTCCACGGTAGTGCGGTCCATGATTGTTAATTTGGCTACTTAGAAAGTGTCATTGGTGATCTAAGCAACTACGACGGGGAAGCGTGGTTGTGTGAGGAATAAATCACCAATTTGGTTTGGAATCGATTTGAATCGCCATCTCTCACGGATAGTGAGCACTTGACTCGAGCTACGGCATTGTAGTAATTATTATGGAACAATGATGGTTATCTGGATGATATGGGATATGCTAAATCTAAATTGGTAAGCTGGATGTTATTGGTTAATCAAGTGATTGCTGTAGTATAGGTGCTTAAATCTAGATGGATATGTCACAATAAAGATGATGCAAAGTACTTAAAATGGTTTCTTCATTATAGCTTATGCTTTTTTATGCAAACGTGTCAGCTAGCCCACAAAAAGAAAGCCTTGCATGTAATCCTTGGTGTCATTTGTTTTGGTTTCCGAACAGGTAAGTCTAGCTCAAGTACATTCGAGTACTCAGGGTTTATCCCACCTTGTTAAAGGTGAGGTTCTCGACCTGTTGATGATGGTGGCTAACCGCCGGTGGGCTCGGTGACTCTATATTTACTTCTCATCTATATGCTTTTATCCGAGGATGTCACTTATGCTAGCAATATATTTGGAACTCATATTACTGTAATCATTTGAAAGCTATGTTGTTTCCACTAAGCGGTTTTGAAACCCAAAATGGTACTTTTATTTATGAACCCATTTGTAATATTATTTCCGCTGCAACCCTATGTAAGTGATGTGTATTTGCTTAATCCCGCGATCTTGGTTGTGATGTTGATTTACCGAGGTCTTTCGGGACACTCGGTGGACTACCGGGTTTATATGAGTGAAAGTATGCGCGTATCAACGTGTTAGCGGGGACAGCCGTACTTGATCTTGTATAAATTGGGCGGTTCTATCACAGCTGGTATCAGAGCAAGATTAAGCATAATACTATCATGTACATAGTTTTAAAAACAAAGTTTTGGTTTTAAAACTCCTATTTTGACTAAAACTTTAGCTACAGGCAAATTTGTCAAAACTTATTTGCAAAACTATGCTAGCGACATCCTCCTTTATGCCCAGTTAAGGACTATTAGGTGGCTATCTACGTACTAACTTTTGGGGATGTACTTTATTGAAAATTTTACTTTTGTCGTCCATACGGCGTGCTATTGTATGGATGCCGTTCACTTGAATGGTAATGTATGGATCAATTTCCTCTACGCCCAGGTAAGTGTGAGTTGTGAGAGCAGGACCGTCCAACTGTCAATCTAGGGGAGAGTTAGCTGTGGTTACTGGAATATTTACATGTTACACCCATGTATATATGAAGGTACTTAATTATGAGTATATCTGTTGGGTAGCTATGGATACTGAAGTATATATATCTGGGGATGTATATATGGAGAGTATCTTAGTTTACTGCTTTCATTGTGTGCTTATTTATCTCTTGTGGGGATGGACTGCAATGAATTTGCTTGCAGGTACGCTAACCACGAATACGTAGATTGAATGTAGCTTACGACTAGCTATATATCGAGAGAGTACATATTATGCCACCAACATAGAACGTGATTGTCACCTTAGGCTGGCAATTTCGTGAGGACGAATAGGACGAGCATGCATCATGATTGTGCTTGTGCATAAATATGCTTCCCTTCCTTTGTTCTAGTACTAAGTAACTTGTGATCGATGTGTTGTACTATCTTCCTTGTGTGGAGTTAAACAAGAATGCCTTGTTCCATGTTGCTTGAATAGGAAGTGCTTGAGAAAAGTGTGTGCTTAGCCTTGCTAGAAATAATTGTGGTTACATGCTTAAACCTATAAATGTCCTCTAGTTTAGCCAAGTGGTGGGTATGTTGCTCTTACAAGCTTTTGCAAATGCTTTAGGCCTCACTTAAGTACTTGTGATTCTATGACTAAAATTAATTTGTTGGTTGGTCTAAGGTAACAATGTTTAGAGCTGCTCGAATAACATGCTTGTGTGCTCTCTTGTTAAGTAGAACAAAGGCAAGTTTTGTTTTGCTTGTGGGACGTTGGCTGCTAGAACAGTTTCTGTAGTGGTGATGTTTTCGTGGTCATAATGGTGTTTTCTATAGTTATGGAGAACACCAAAGTCGTAGCTAACTTTCGTATCTTGCTTGTCCTAAAATTTCATAACCCCAGGCCTTAAGGTTTAGGAGTTATGAATTTTAGAAGTTGTTGTTAGGTTTTGCTTATGTTCTGTCCAAATCTAGGCAGAGATGTCTTCTTTGTCTTGTTTGGTCTTGTTCGCTATAGGATCATCTTAATATGATAATAAGAAAGTTATAAACAACTTAATAAGCTTTACCTCAAGTCTAGGATCACCTTTGTTTGATGCCTACAACTTTAGTTATGCTTGAAACATGTGCCTACTGTACTGTTGTTCAGTTTTCTATGGATATACTAAGTGGATGCCTTAGCTTGCTTTGGTTTTGGGCCAAGCTTGTAGTTAAATCTTGTCTGGTAAATGCTTGTTATGTGTGTGAGCCTTGTGCTTAGTATTTGTGCTTAAGCTAATTTGATTGAATCTCTCAAATGCTTGCTTGAAACTATGATGTGGTATGTATGCTTGTTATCTAATTAGTGCCATAGTTGTCACCTCGTTTGTCCTCGGTAAGCATACGAGTGTCAAACAGCTTTATCCTAGAACAACGCTCAAGTTACATAATCGCACGGTTGTCATCTCCAATTAGGTTCTCTCTTGGGAGCCTGAGCCTGAGCCTATAGACGTGGTTACTAGCCCTTGAATGTTTGTGTACCTATGCCTTGCTTGAACCGTAGGCCCTAGCGTAGTTCCCTTATATGTTTGCTTAGGCCTTGGACGTCCGCTACCTTTTGGAGAATGACATTGTTCGATCGACCAACCAAGTTAAGTCCTAACGAATGCCGGTCTTGGCCCATGGTTTGTTGCTTGCCAAGTTTTGGAGACCATACCCAATTTCATGTTGGACCTCCCGATTCTCTCTCTCTCCACAGATGATCTAGGCAACGCTAATCTCTCGCTGCTTGATCTTGAAATCTTACGCTAGCAAATCATGTGATTGCCTTATCGACTCAACCTCTCGATTGGCATATCGGTTTTGCCTTGAAGTTTGCTTAATCCATCTCGCAACCTTCCCATGTCTCGGGATGTCTATCGGTCTTGATCTCATGTTGTTGCCCAACATGACCGGATCTCGTGTTAATCTTCCCTATGGTAATCACCTTTGTGGGCGCAAGTCATATGTGGAATTTAAGCACACATTCCATACTCAGTTGTCTTCGGCAATTAAGCTATGTCCTCTTGTACTGTGTTTTGATCCTCGGATCATCTCCTTGTTGACTCCAAACCTTGTGACTATCCTTGTTTGCTATCCCTCTTTTCCACAATGCTTGTTCTTACAATCTAATTGTGCCACCGGAAATTTCACTTTGGTTGTCGGGTTCGATAATGGTGTTATGATTAACATTCTATGGTGCTGCATGATGAAACCGAGAGCCTCCTGTGGGCACGCACACACAAGGTTGTCTTTGCTAAAGCCTTATTTGGTATCGAGGTTGCTAGTCATGATCCATTATGAAATGATAGCCGATGTGATATTTTCTTGTGATCCTTTCTTGGTTATCTCCCCATATCTTATCAGAAGATCAATCTATTAGGACCATATGTAGTAGAGCTTCCTTTGATGTCGTCGGAAGATAACCTTTGAAGAACAGATCACCGGCATAAACATGAACAGACTTCAAGAGGTGGTAAACAAGTGGCTCTACCTAAACGGTGTCCTGTAATGGCGTTGATCATCGATGAGCAACTTATGCCATCCCTGTTGGGTCGAAAGGTACCCAACACTTAATGTTGGACAAGTTATCAATCTAATGATAATGGAGGGCGATATCATGTGGTGTAATAGGTCACCAGGTGCTCATGAACCTCCCGTTCAAGTTCTTGATCTGTAGGTGCATGATGGTCAGGATGATTGAAATCAAACATCTCTAGTGTGACTCCCTTATCAGCAGACTTCGATGGCGACCATACATTTGTGCCTCGATTGCAATTATTGTTGTGGTCAAGAGTAAGAATTTGGAACCTTGAGTGTTGAGAGACACCTAATTAGTTACCCATAGTAAGGTTAATCTCCAGCTAGGTAGCGACTTATTGGTACCTATGAAGACTATGTCTCACGTAAACGATGTTAAGCAAAAAGAAACAACATGGGCGTCCAACAATGCAAGATGTTATATCAACTAAGTAAGGAGCTAGAGAAAGCATGTGCCTAGTTTCGATCAGCATCATTGTGCCCCTAGTTACCACCAACGGATTTATTCAAGGTTCTATTGGACCAAGTGCCAGAGAATATTCAGAAGCGGTTCCTTGTCTATGTTGGAATGCCCTATATGTGGACTAATGCTTTGTGCCCTGCGAAAACAGCCCACAAGTCCAATGCTTGTGCATAGTCTAGTTGGTGTCTAGAACAATGGTTGAAGTATCACTAGAGAAGCATGTGAGGAAAACTCTAGCCTCCATCCTTAGCTAGGGAAAGGCTGCTGCTGCTATGAGAAAAGTTAGAGAGTGCAAAACACACACCTCAACGTGTGAAGCAAAGAAAAGGGAGAACACGAAATCTGTCTAGATTTTGTGGCACTAAACCGGTTATCTTCAAGCCGGCGATTAGTGACTCAAACGAAGTTGGATTGACCCCAAACTTGGTGATCTCATTCCTCGCTTAGGAACCTTCAATGTCTTAAGTTGGTTTGAGTATTGGTTGAGTAAAACATCGGATTTGAGAGATATCTTGTCGGCTCGGTTTGCTGCCATTTCAGAACAGAGCAGTTTTGGTAGATGAATTGTTTGGATGGTCAAACGGTGTCCGTTTGAGTTGAATTTTGGTGAGTAGTTAGAAGACCCATGGATCTACATGTCCACCAAAATTTGTGCATATTGGAGTAGTAGTTTGTGAGATATGAATAGAAAACAAAAGGGTACATAATCTGCAATTTATTTGTGACTGCGATCATCCTTTGCATTAGACGGTTGTGTTTGTAATTCATGCCAAGAAATTACAACTTGTAGGTGTATCGCTGTTAGACAACCCTCCATACCCTTGAGAAGACTAATTGCACCCCTATGTGCCTTGCTTTTGCCCTCTTAGATCAGCAATGCGTGAGCAGTAAAGGGGTTCTAGAAGTCAAATTGTGCCCTTGCAATTCGAAAGTAATTGAAAAGGTGTCAACCCATAGATTTCTTGGATTATGGTTTTTGAGATATTGATTGGCCTAAGAATGGAAGCCTCGATGTCAAATATAGTTTAAGAAAGCTGGTTTTGCCACGATGCAAGTCAACCCAACTTGTCGTGCAACTGCACCACGAAGGCAAATTGTACTTAACCTGCTTGGTAGTGAACTAGTCCCTAGTTTTGTGATTACTTGCAACTTGTGTTGCCCACCAAGCCTCGCTAACATCCTTTTGCATCTATGGTTCTCCAATGCTGACATGCCTTTGGTGTCTTCCATATGTTTTTACCCAAGAGGTTGCATCAGATTCAACCCAGATCACTGTTGCAACTTGGATCCAAAGGCTCCCTAAGGAAAGATCATCAAAAATGTTGAGTCAACAGAGTCAACTATCACATTCATCTTCACTCAACAGACTCAGATAATACAGTGTTGTTATCAGAGAAAGAGCACTACACACATGGAACATTATGTAGCTTTCCATCAGTTGACATCTGAGTGATTGCACCTCTACAACCAGTTTGGATATTGGTTAACTAGCTTCTCATACCCTCAAAGGATGTTTACCCCGTCTATGATCACATCCTTTATGAGAAGTTGTGCTCAAGCCACTTTAGTAGAGAACTGCTTTTCAAACCTTGGGAGCAAATATAGCACCGTTGCAAGGAATATCCGTCAACCGACTATGATCTAGTGCAAAGTCCATAAGATCTGTGCTATATCCACTAGGGAAGTAGATGTTACAAGTATTTAGTCTATGCTTGTATCACTCTTTGGACATCGAGGACGAAGTACATAGGACAGTGCTATCTTGGATTCCACCCAATGTAACAATGCTTTATGAACACCAACGAAGGAAATTCTTCAGACAACAACTTAAGACAAAGAGAAAGTATCAAAAAGTGTAATGACCAAATTAGCCTCTCTGATACTCTGAAGTTAAATAGCCTAATGCTATCACTGATGTTGGAAACTAGATGACAAGTTTCTCTTCCCTTAAAAGTCTTTCGCACCTAATCTCGGGACGCGATTCCTTTAAGGGGGGAGGGCTGTAACACCCCAGGTGTTTGTCACCAGTTAAGCAATGGGTTTAAGTTCAACCTTGACATGTTACGTGGTGATGGAGATGTTAGGTCAAACATATGAAAATGAGCCACCACTTAAACTTGGACCATGCACCATTGCTTACATGTTGCCTTTTCTAAAAAGTATGCTTGAGTAATGCTGGATGTACTTGTTTCATGTGTCTCGCATCAATATCCATCTATATTGATCCATGGAAAAGTTTTATGAAGTTTGGAATAAAAAAGTCACATGGAATGATAAGTCATATCTTTGCATGAATTGCTTTATCAAGTGGATGGAAACCTATGAAGTCAACCAAACCTTGGTACCTTGCTCAAACAACTCTACTTGCACTCATGAACAAAAGTTATGAAGGGTTCATGTTGAGCAGGTGGCCAGAAAATGCTCCAATAGATCAAAAAGGGTGATTTAAGCTTTATAGTGATGCTACTTTGACTTAGTTTGAACTGTAGCTTAGAGTGTTTGCATGGTTGTGGAACCTAAATAAAAGTTGGAGTCCATGTTATGTACAACAAACTTTATGTTTGGACCAAGAGCTAGATCAGCTTGTAAGCAAGTCAAACCGAGGCTCAAACTTTGAATCAGCAACTGTTTTCAGCACTTGAAATTTGGCTAAGTCATGGATGACTGAATGCATGATTTCAGTTTTCGTGTACCCCACTTTAGAACCATGTATCTCCCAAACTAGGCCTAATTACACTTTGAAGCATTAATAAAAGTTGGAGCTGGTATGTAGATCTACAACTTTTATTAATAGAGTTTTTAACTAACTCGTCGTGCTTTTAGGAGTTACTGAGGCACGAAGTATGGGTTTGGTGGTATGTTTGAGGTAGAATTGGAAATTTGATTTTGATGAACAGCCATGTCCGACCATGCAGGCTGCTTTTGCTCGCTGGCATGCGGCTCGTCTGTCTTGCCCTCGCCGCCACCTTGCCGTGCTTAAGTCCGTAACCGGCACCCGCCCTTTCCACTCACTCCTCTCCCTCTCCTCTCTCACTCTCTGCTCTCTCCGCCAAGCGCCATGGCCGAGCTGGGCATGACGCCATGTCTGCTGGCGTTCTCTCTCCTCTCATCCTCCTTCCTCTCCTCTCGCTCCATCGCTGCTGGCCACAAGAGGACAAGCAACCAGCCATCATGGCCTCGCCTCGTCGCGCCTCGCCGTCCCTCTGCAGCCTGAGTCGGCGGGTGTTGGAGTTGCCGAGCCCAGCCAGCCGTGGTCTAGCCACGGCGTCATGCGGCCAGCTGTCAACACACCTCGTCGACCAGAGCACCTCGACCTTGGCCTGCTCCTCCCCGGCGAACAGCCCGGCCACCTCCCCGATGACCTCCTCGACCGCAGTCGTCGTTTCCCTGCATCCAACGTCCAGAGGAAGAAGAAGAGGGAGTAAATCGGAAATAGAAGCTTTTTCATGTGTTCACTTGCATAAATACCAGACACATATATTTACATATATGGGCTTAGTTCGTTGCTGAGATCTCCGTGGTTCGAATGCAAAAGTATTTCCTTTTTCGTTTTAATCTTTTTTTTGTAGATTTCTATCTTTGAACTTCAGAAAATCATAATAAATCATAGAAAATTCGTAAAATAGTAAATGAGGACTTTTTGGAATCCTTGTGAAATTGTCTATGCAGTAGATCTATAATATTTCATGTTTTAGTTTAAAGTTTTAGCTGTGAAAATAAATTTATGCATCTAGGTTTTCAATTCTAGTTGTATTTGTCTTTTTCATAACTGCAGTTGTAGGGCTCCAAATGAAGTGAAATTTTTGTGGCATGCTACTCATATGATGTTTGATGTGTGGTAAAAATTTCATGGTCATTGGTTGCTGCATGAGTGAGTTATTGGTTTATCTTGCTCTCACATGATTTCTTGCTTTAGCAAATTGTCTTTTTCATAGAGGTTGCTATACATATTCAAATGGAGTGAAATTTGTACAGTAGACTATTGAGAGGATATGTGAGCCACTGTAATTTTTATAGAATTTATTGTATACTTTTGGTATATGTTCATTAAGTCACCTTGTTATCTAAAATAAATTAAGAAATGCATTAAAAGAATTTATTTGGTCATGGACACTAGGTTTTCTGGCGTTCTTTAGTCATGTGTGACATGTTGGTAAAGTTGGTTTTGCCTAATTATGTGTTTGCAACATAAGTTAATATTTATTTTCTTGCAAATGCGGTTCATGGACCGATCTGGGAACCTAGCAAAGTTCTTTATGATAATGTGTTTTTTTGTGAAACTTGTTTATACAAAAGTTGTAGATAATTTATGTATCTAGCTGCTGTTAAAATTTGGTATCATTTGGATGAGTAATGTTTGAGTTACAACTGTTTAAAGTTAGAATACAGGATTTGTTGCTCTCTGTTTTGTATGCACCAGTTTCTGTAAAGGTATAATTTTGACCTAATTAACTTGGGAATCATGCGGTGATGGTTATAGATGAAATCTAGATAATTTCATAAGCTTTCCAAAATGTCTTCTTGCAAGTCCTTTGGATTTGTGTAACTCTAGTTATAGCTAAATCTTGTAGCTGCTGTTTGCATGTCCGGAAATTTGCAGATTCCAATTATAGAGTTTGCTTGCATATTGTTAAGTGTGACTTATGCCTTGAATGATGACTGAGTTAGAGCACCTGAGATCTTGGGAAACTTGTGTCATGCTTGGTGTTGTCGTCTTCTTTGCCATCTTAGCATGATAGATTGTGTGATATTTAAGTTAAGCATCGCAAAGTACTTATGTGTGTTAGTGTAAACTATGCTTGTCTTGCTTGCTATTTGATGATGCGTCTCATGGTACTATTCTTCATATTTATGCACTTGCATATTGCATCTCATCTAAGTATGCTAGATGCACCACGTGAAGGATGAGATGTTGGAGCCAAACACGAAGACGGTGTTTGATGGATCTATCCCGAAGATGGAAGGACTAAGCAAGTGCTAGGACCTGAAATGTCGCCAGGACGGGAGATGCTCACTTGCGAGTGCCATCTAACTAACACTGACTCAGTGTGGGATCCTAGGCAAGCCCCGGAGCATTATAAGTCTCCTAATTTATAAAAGCAATTCTTTCTATATATATGAGTTTATATATTGTTGCATTAAGTTGTAGGAGTTGATTGAAACCATTGATGCATTTATTACTATCCTTGCCTACCTTATTACCTTTTACCCTGTTAGGTCAGGATCGAATAACTGCTTAGCCTTGCTTAGACCGGTAGCGATCGGTGATATCCGATCACCTACATTATAGGTGGTTACTGGAAGAATTTAGCTATAGAAAGAATGATATCCTAGAATTAACCATGTGTGATGGATAATTGGAGACCAGACAGAAAAAGTTGGAGGCAACCAGACAGGGTTCTGCGGTGCTGTTAGTTTCTATCTGTGTCGATTAAGGACCGATCGTTGCTCGTCCCTGCTGTCATGTTGAATGCATGCCTCACATTTAGCTGGCCAAATAAAGTAGTACCTTTCGACCCATGAAGCTAGTAACACTATTTCGAGCGGGATAAACTCGGATGCGTGGTAGTCTGTCAAGAGGGTATGATGGGGATGCGAAGAGTGAGCCCAAGGTGCGTCCTGGCAGTCGGGCGGTCCCTGGGTAGTGCGGTCCATGACTATTATCCCATGGCTACTTGGAAAGTGTCATTGGTGATCTAAGCGACCCTGACGGGGGAAGCGTGGTTTGTGTGAGGAATAAATCACCAGCTGGTTAGGAATCGATTCGAATTGCCATCGCTCCTAGATAGTGAGCACTTGACTCGAGCTATGGCATCATAGTAATTATTATGGAACAATGATGGTTATCTGGATGATATGGGATATGCTAAATCTAAATTGGTAACTAGATGTTGTTGGTTAATCAAGTGATTGTTGTAGTACAGGTGCTTACCTAGATGGATATGTCATAATAAAGATGATGCAAAGTACTTAAAATGGTTTCTTCATGATAGCTTATGCTTTTCGCAAACGAGTCAGCTAGCCCACTAAAGAAAGCCTTGCATAATCCTTGGTGTCATTTGTTTTGGTTTTCGACGGGTAAGTCTAGCTGAGTACATTCGAGTACTCAGGGTTTATCCCACCTTGTTGCAGGTGAGGTTATCGACCTGTTGATGATGGTGGCTAACCGCCGGTGGGCTCGGTGACTCTATATTTACTTCTCATCTATATGCTTTTATCTGAGGATGTCACTTATGCTAGCAATATATTTGGAACTCATATTATTGTAATCATTTGAAAGCAATGTTGTTTCCACTAAGCGGGTTTGAAACCCAAAATGGTACTTTTATTTGTGAACCCATTTGTAATATTATTTCCGCTACAACCCTATGTATGTGATGTGTATTTGCTTAATCCCGCGATCTTGGTTGTGATGTTGATTTACCGAGGTCTTTTGGGACACTCGGCGGACTACCGGGTTTATATGAGTGAAAGTATGCGCATGTCAACGTGTTAGCGGGGACAGCCGTACTTGATCTTGTATAAATTGGGCGGTTCTATCACAGTACAGTGCACGCGCATGCACCAGACGTGGCTGCCATGGACACTGTCGCCGAGCTCCCTTGTCACCGCTACTCCCTCTCCATGGTCGTTGGTCTGAGCATCGCTGCTTGCCGATGCCCTGGCCACCTCCCTGCCTTCTCTTTGTGTCTAGCAGCTATCGCAGTCGACCGTGGCCCCGCCGACTGGCTATGCCTTGCCTCCATGACCATGAACGCCGCTGCTACTAGGGCTGCTGGACTGCAACCGCTCTATTGCCTCGCCAAGACGGCCACAGCATGCAACCGCTCTGTCCTACCGGCCGCTGCTCTCCTTGGCTGTGACCCGCTCGGCCCTGCCTCTTTGCCCTACGGCGCCGACGTCCTCACCTCCGCATATGGCTATTGCTATATATGTGCCATTGGCCAAGGTGGCCGCTGGCCAAGCCCGTCTCGACCCCTCCCGTGTTGCTGCCAGCCTCCCGGCTGGCCGAAACAGTGCTTTGCTACTTTACCGTGATGTAAAGAAGATGAAGGACCACACGGATTGAATAGGGAAAAGGAAGGAGTCTAAGTGCAAAGCCATGACTCAGTTGAATAGTACCGAAAGGATCTTTTTGTTGAAAGCTGCAGGTCCCCAATGCAAGATCTACATCCCTTCTCTTTGGTTTTGTAGATTTGGATGATCAAATTTGCAAATTCGTAGTAATTAGTAGAAAAATCGTAAAATAGTAAATGAGGACTTTTTGGAATCCTTGTGAAATTGTATATGCATTAGATCTATAATATGGCATGGTTTAGTTTATAATGTTTGTTGTAAACATCAATTTATGCGGTTAGGTTTTTAATACTAGTTGTATCTTGTCTTTTTCATAACTGTAGTTGTTGTCCTCATATAAATGTGAAATTTTTATGGTGTCCTACCCAGGTGATGGTTGATGTCTGATAAAAATTTTAGGATTTTAGGATTGACAGTTTAAGAGCTATAAAAATAACAATTACCCTGTGTTGCTTTGCTCCTATTCTGAATAGGCGTGTATGTTGGTATTAATTTGCTCAGGTATGTTATGAATCATGACTTTATTACAATTCATGAGTTGTAGTACTTTTATTAAGCTTTTCAGAAATCTAAATATCATAATTTTTGGTTAAGTAGATTTTTAGTTATAGTTGCTTAAATTTTTGTGGCTGTTTCTGCCCAAACCCAGACAGGGTTTCCTTGTTGGTATTGTGGGTCCTTTTTCATAGTAGAATTAGATCTATATGTTTACAACAAAGTTGTTTACAATTTTCTAATATTTCTAGAAAGTCTAGAACCATATTTATTGGACATGTAGAACTCTAGTTATAGCTGTTTAAAGTGGCATGTCAGATTCTGTCCATGTTTTCGATAGAGATGCATTCATTGGATTAATTGACCATGCTAGCTGTAGAATCATCTTAATATGATAATAATAAAGTTGTAGGTAACTTCATAATATTTTCAAAAAGTTATGATTCATGTTTTTTGGAGGTCTAGAACTCCAGTTATGCTTCTCTGAAGTTCCTATCAGTTTTCTGTACCACAGCTGTTTGGGCTGCATATGCAGTTTTGCTTGTGCAATTATTTTCATGGTGTAAATGATTTTTGATGTGGTAGTAGTGAATACCAAAGCTGTAGATAATTTCATAATATATCTTGTGATAAATTTTCATGACTATAGGCCTGATAATTTAGGAGCTATAGATTTTACAGGTTCATTGTCAGATTTTGCATGCTCTCTGTACAGATCTAAATGATTATGTTGGTTGGCCTAACTAAGATTTGAATCATGTCTTGGAGTTAATATAAGAAGTATAGTGCTTTTCATGATCTTTCCAAATTGTTAAATATCACCCTTTTGGTGGTATAAATCTCAGTTATAAGCTTGAGAAGTTGCATGGCAGAATCTGTCCAAGTCTAGATAGAGGTGCTAAATTGTGCTTGATTGACCTTGTTAGTTGTCGAATCACCTTGTGAAGATAATAAACATATTTTAGATAATTTAATAAGCTTTCTAGAAAGTTAAGGTTCATCCTTGTTTGATGTTTGTAACTCTAGTTATGCCTTTTTGAAACTACTACTTTTCTGTCCTAGTTCTATGCAGATCTAAAACATTGGCATGTTTGACCTAGTTAGCTTTAGAATAAGGTTTTGCTGATAATAACAATGTTGTAAACAATTTCATTATCTTTACATAAAGTCTAGGATCACCTTCTTTAGCTGTCTAGATCTCTAGTTATGGATAAAATAAGTGACTGCTGTGCTGCTGCCAGATTTCTGTACATGTGCTAGGTGATTGCTTTAGCTTGCTCTTGTTTTGGCTAAATATGTTGGTTAGTTCCTGATTGATGCATGGGTGCAATATCTGAACTTAAGTTCACTTGTGTGCCATGCCTAATATGCTTGCTTACCCTCTATAATAGGTTGTATGATGTTTAATTAAATAACGCTAGGTGCCTATGTCTTGCATGATCTTATGTTTGCCTTGAATGCTATTATGTGATGCATCTCATATTACCATTGTTCATATTCATGCACTTGCATCTTGCATCTCATCTAGGTACGCTAGATAAACCACATGAAGGACATGATGTTGGAGCCGAGCCCGAAGATGGAATTGGTGAATCCATCTAGAAGACGGAAGGACTAAGCAAGTGCTTGGATGGGAGATGCTCGCCAAGCAAGTGTCATCTAACAAACATTGACCTAGTGTTGGATCACAGGCAAGCCCCGGAGTATTCTAAGCCTCCTATGTTTTTACAAATAACACTTAAGTCATTTATGTTTGATGCTTTAGGTTATAAGAGTTGATTGGAAACACTTGATGCATAGAACTACCTTGTTCAGTTACATACCTTAACCCTATGTAGGTCCAGGATCGAATATATGCTTAGCCATGCTTAGACCGGTAGAAGTCGGGTGATTTCCTATCACCTACGAGATATAGGTGGATACTGAATTACGGTTGTCTATAGTTTCTATCGTGGAAAAGAACCATGGGGTAATGTAAATGGAGGCCGGGCGGAGTCTATGTGTAGGTTGACTCATGTGATTCCGTCTGTGTCGATTAAGGACCTTACCATTGCTTGACCTTTTGACAAGATTGAACGCATGCCTATCACTTAGATGGCCGGATAACTTGTTCCGACTGGGAAGCCAAGTAGCTCAACTCAAGCTAGGCCCTGTTCTATAAAAGTGCGCACTCTGGATGGTAGTAAGGATGTGCGGGGAGCTATATGTGAGCCCAAGGGCAGGGTAGTCCTGATCGTCCTGGCAGCTGATTGTCCCTAATTGTGTGCGTATTTGGCGAACCTATGAAATGTGGACTGAGTTGTACCAAAAAGGTGACCTAAGGCTACCGTGTTCAGTAGACCTAGGTTTGTGTTAGGAATAAATTCCCAGCTGGTTGAAATCGATTCGAATCACCGTCTCTCCTGGATAGTGAGAAACTTGTCTAGCTCCAACATCGTAGTAATTGTATTATGGAATGTGATGGTTCGGATAAACATGGAATTACTACACTGGCTATGGTTACTATTGTATGCTATCAAATGATATTCCACATGTTTGGCATAGGTTAGCTACTAATCTAGAGATGA
This sequence comes from Miscanthus lutarioriparius, assembly GCA_904845875.1. NCBI lineage: Eukaryota > Viridiplantae > Streptophyta > Magnoliopsida > Poales > Poaceae > Miscanthus > Miscanthus lutarioriparius. The sequence goes on from CAJGYO010000019.1 coordinate 40,882,395, forward strand.
ATAGCTATAATTAACTTGATGACCAAAGTATAATTGTATAACCGAGTTAATCGCTTTTTATGCAAAATGTTGTCAAACTGCCTCCACTTATAAAGCCTTGCATGATCCTTGGAGTCATTTATTTCTGGTTTATGATGGGTAAGTCTAGCTGAGTACATTCAAGTACTCAGGGTTTATCCCACAATATTGCGGTGAAGTTCTCGACCTCCACTGAAGATGGTGGCTAACCGCCCGATGGGCTCGGTGACTCTATATTTATTTGTCATCTATATGCTGTTATCAGAGGATGTCACTTATGCTAGAAATGTATTTGGAACTTATATTAATGTAATCATTTGAAAGCTATGTTGTTTCCATTAATCGGTTTTGAAACCCAAACTTACTATTATTTGTGAACACATTTGTAATATTATTTCCACTGCAACTCTGCGTATGTGATGTGTATTTGAAAATTTCCCCCTCAAGGCATTGGTTTGCCCATGGGGAAAAATTTCATGAGGAACGCCATAGAACATTTGTCCCACGTGTTGACAGCTTCCTTCTCCTTGTAAAACCACTGTTTTGCCTTCCCCGCGAGGAAGAAGGGAAATAGACAGAGCCTGATGCTTGCTGGTGCAACGTCTTTTATGATGATGGTGTCGCACAGCTTAAGGAAGTGTTTGTGTCCTCGCTAGGGAAACCACAAAACTGGTTTGCCTACACCATCATGATCAGGCCAGTCTAGAGCTCAAAGTTTCTGATGCCCGTGTTGACAGTGGGCCCAACGGCACATTGGCAACAGTGAGAGTGGAGTAGGCACGGAGTGACATGGCCATAGCGGTAGTAGCGGATGGTGCTGGGGTGACTAGTTCGACTACCGGCAGAGTAACAGAGGAAAAAGCAGTATGGGACCTGTTGTTCCTTAGGATTATCATTGTTGTTTTCAGGCAAGACGAAACTGATGATTCACAATCATGTTCTCATCCACAATAGGGAGAAAACAAGCAGAGTTAGCCTACATAAACTATGGCTACCATTACATGCATGTGATCATGATCATGTCCTACTAGATTATTTTAACCTATGCCTTCCTCGGCAACATCACTAGAAATGCTTGTTGGTATTTCTTAGTGTCACTACCAAGGTTGGAGATAGAATCCATCCCCGGCAATGGCACCAGCAATGTCTGTTGGTATTTCTTAGCACCATCACTAAGATTTAGTAAATCTTAGCGACGCCTCCAAGAAACATCAACACGATAGTTCTTAATGATTACAGAAATTATCCGCGCAAATGCACAAATCTATTGTTGTAGCATTTCACCTAGAAGTATTTAGGGTATCGTTATTTATATTTTCCTAAAGGAAGGCAATGTGTAAGAGTCTAGCATGGATATGAACAAGATTACATACTTGCATACTGAACCAAAGTTTATGAAAGGGGTAAAAATGGTATTTTTAGGATAGTGGACACACATCTGGGATAGCCTCAAGCATAAAAGAGAAACAAAGAATAAAAAGAATGTTCCTAAGTGGAGCAGGCATGTTATAATATAGCCATGCAAAGAACAGTTGATGATCATACAAATTACATAGTTAGAACTTGAACTAAGTGTAAGATGGACGGGGAGATCTCTAAGCACTGGTCTGCCAGCAAGAGCGAGAGACTTTAAGATCGCTACATAATACCCGACGTGGGGATTAAAAGGGATGGATGGGGCTATCACCATATGCCACCTACCCTCAACCGTTGAGTACCATCATATCCGAAGGTTTCTGTGCACTCGGGCACCACGCCCATGTACAAAGAAACTACCCACATCCCCTGGGACTCTGACCCTATGGATCGACAAGCATAGGACATGGGCAAACCCGAAGGAACGAAAAACTACCACCTCAACTTTGTAGCAGAACCGATCAATTTATAAGAGCACAAGTACAATGGCAGCCCGCAAGCAATCGCACTATCATTCTTAAGCCCATATAAACCCGGTAGTCCATCGAGTACCACGACGGGTCTCGATTAACCATAAACATACAACCAATATCGTACATGATTCAACATACATGTCACATGTTACATAAGGATCACAAATACAGTTCATTCATCAGAGTATGAATTAAGGTTATTACAAACCAAGTTTAGTAAATAGTAGCAGAAGTAAATTAAAGTTTGAAACTAACATCAGCCATCATAGTTCAAATACATAGTGCCAGTTTGTGATCACACTCCCACAAAAGCATATAAGAAGGATTAATAAGAGATGCCTACCTAGGGCTCACTCCTCGTCCATGGCGGGACATAAGCAGTTCTTGCAATAGCCGGGATAAACAGTACCATCTGCAACAATGGGAATAAAACCCTGAGTACGAGAAGGTACTCAGCTAGACTTATGCGTCATAAACCAAAAACAAAGTGACTCCAAGGATTATGCAAGGCTTTATAAGTGGAGGTAGCTTGACAACATTTGCATGCAAAAGCGACTAACTCGGTTGTACAATTATAATTGGTCATCAAGTTAATTATAGTTATTCATCACTTGATTAGCAACTAATCTATGCCAAACATGTAATATATCATTTAGTAGTATACAATAGTAACCGTAGCCGGTGTAGTAATTCCATGTTCATCCAGACCATTATGTTCCCTATCACAGTTACTACGATGTTGGTACTAGCCAAGTTTCTCACTGTCCGGGAGAGATGGTGATTCAAATCGATTTCAACCAGCTAGGAATTTATTCCTAACACAAACCTAGGCAGACCAGATCAACGGTCACCTTAGGTCACCTTTGGTACAACTCAGGTACACATTTCACGGGTTTGACCAGCGCCGCACAATCAGGGACAACCAGCTGCTATGACGATCAGGAATACCCTACCCCTGGGCTCATGTCTGTCTCCCTGCATATCCTTACTACCTTCTAGAGTGCGCACTTTTATAGAATGGGGCTCAGCCTGAGTTGAGCTACTCGGCTTCGCGGTCAGAATGAGTTATCCGACCAGCTAAGTGAGAGGCATGCGTTCAATCTTGTCAGAAGCGCCCAACAATGGTATGGTCCTTAATCGGCACAAACAGAATCACATGAGTCAACCTACACATAGACTCTGCCCGGCCTCCATTTACATTACCCCATAGTTCTTTTACACGATAGCAAATGTAGCCAACGATGCCTCGGTATCCACCTATATCTCACAAGTGACTGGAAATCACCCGACTTCTACCGATCTAAGCATGGCTAAGCATATATTCGATCTTGGACCTACACAGGGTTAAAGGTGTATGTATCAAGACAAGGTAGTTCTATACATCAAGTGGTTTCAATTCAACTCTTATAACCTAATGCATTAAACATAAGGAACTCAAGTGAAGTTTTTGTAAAACATAGATAATTAGAATGCTCCGGGGCTTGCCTTTGAGGAAAGAGGTTGGCTAGTGATCTAGGCACTCAAGGAGATCTTCAAGAGTTTGTTCCTCTTCTCCTGGAGCTGTGGCCTAAGGCGTCTCCTACTGATCCTCCTCCTCTTCTTCGTTGAACTCCAACAGAGTTATTTCTTCGGATGATCCTATATGCATGAGCATGAAATAAGCTATCACGAGTGCATATATGATGACATGTATAATATGATATGATATGATGAATGCATCCTCCCAAGTGTTTTCAACAGCTTTGCATTAAATTAATAACAAGTTGCATCTTATTTTACTGAGTAGGTGCATATCTCTTCTCTAGTAACCTAAGCAAATACTTATGTAAGTCATTTCTTGGACTACAAGACAGCAGTCACTTATTTTGACCCTAACTGGAGTTATACACATCTAAATAATATGGTTGTGGACATTCTAGAAATCTTATAAAATTGCCTACAACTTTCTTTTAATACACTTAATGTGACTCAGCTGTTATCTAGGTCAAACAATTCAATCACTCAAATCTATCTAGGGAGCAAGCATTTTTTACAGCAAACTTCTAACAGCCATAATTCTTAAACCATAAGGCCTATGACTTTGCAAATTTAACACAAGGTAGATAAGTAATTTATCTACAACTTTGTTATTAACAAGTTTATAGAAAAGACGATTATCAACTCAACCGAAATTATACATGTAGCCGTCTAGTTGAATTATAAAGCAATAATTAACTAGTTGGAAACAACCTATTGCTTTTAAGCCTAACTAATAACATCAATAGATCATATGCATCTCAAGCACCATAGAAAATATTATGGTTAAACATAACTAAATTATTTATATCCATTTATTAATTTCCTTAGATAATAAGGTGATTTAAAGGATAATTATTTCCATGCTTAATAAATTCTGAAAAAATTACAATAGACTTCAAATGACCTTAGTAGTCTAGTTTATAAATTTCATGCGATTTGGATAAGTATAACTACCGCTACAAAAATTACAAGTTACATAGGCTTATTTTAGCAAAAATAGTTTAGCATAGTGAAAAGTGTCAACCAATAGATTTAATATTTTTCTTACATTCCTCCAAGCATAAGAATACTATGTAAAAATTTGCATGATCATATGTTATGTATTTTACCCCAATTAATTTCACTAGAAACTAGCAATTAATTAGGATTAAATATGAAGACCATATTCAAATTATGACCACTGCAAGTTTAGTATTTTTCCTAGATAGAGCATGTCAACACAAGACTAGAAAAATTAGAATCACAATTTTATCACCTATCGAGCTTAAGTTATGCAATTTACAAGATAGAAACCATTTAAAAAGCATTTATCAAGCTATATTTTATTCTCCTATAAACATACCAGAAACGGTGCATCTCATATTTTTATCAAATACTACACTTCAAGAAGAAACTAACAAAATTTGGTTCACCAAAATTGGACACTCCTAGCTTGAGATATGAATTTTTGAAACATGTATTCAAATCTGGAAAAATAAATCAGAAAATCAAACATCACACAGACTGACAGCTGGGGCCTGCGGTCAACAGGGACCCGCTCGTCAGTGAGACCAAAACAGGGGACGGTGCTGACTGGCAAGAACTCACCGACAACGAGGTCTCCGAGGGTAGCGTCTTCACCACTGCACTCATCTCATTCACGCGCATCGACTGGTAGGCTTGGTTGGCTCGGTTGCTCACCAGAGCAAGCTCGACGGTGGCCATGGCGGATGGCGAAGGTCTAGCGGTGGTACACCGGCCATCTCTGGCTACAGCACACTCAGGGAAGGATGGGTACTCCATCGTGGTGACCTAGCGGATCTACACGACGTAGGTGAGGGCTCGGGGTGGCGTCGGTGAGCTCGGCCGCGTGCATGGCCGTTCAGCGACGCACGGAGAACGGGGGTGCTCATGCTATTCTGGCTAAACGGCGGCAAAAGGCGGGTCTCCGTCATGCCACAATTGAGGCCTAGGGTTACTCGACCTAAGGTGTGCGAGAAAGGAGGGAGACGGTGAACCAACTCGGCAGCGGTGAGCTCGAGTGCCATGGTGGCCATGGCGACTCGTTCCGGTGCGGTCAAGTGGTGGCGTCATCCCTAAATCTGGCCTAAGCTTCTAGACTCTAGCATAGTGCTAGACCATACAAAATGAAGGCATGCGGTGCGGTGGAATGGCGGGGCCACGGTGAGCCAGAAGCGCGGCGGTGCTCTGGTGACAACGGCGGCTAAGGCAAGGCGAAATGCCGCTCTACCTATGGTCGTTAGGTGGTGCTAGTGGCTAGAGGAGGTAGAGGTGATGGCAGAGTAGCTATGGTCGAGATGAAATGGTCGGCAAGTCTACGTCAGCGGCAAGCAGCTGCGGCGGAGCTACGATGGTGCTGTGACAAGCTCAGCACCGCGCATGGAGAGGTAGAGCGAGTAAGAGGGAGTGAGAGCGGGCGAGTGAATCGTGTGGTAGGTGTGGGGTGCTTAAGTGTGAGCTCAGGCCTGACTGGTTGGACCAACGACATCATGCTACCACCACACAGTGGCCATGGCCTGTGGCTGGTCGGCCACGACGTCGTGCGCGGGCGCTGACTCAGGTGCCACTGAATCTGTTTGACAATGTGACTTAGCAATTCAATTACTCCTACTCCGTTGCAAATTAGCAAAAACTTCCTTAATGAAAGTTGTAGAGCTACATGAGATCTCCAACTTTGCTTTAAGAACCACCATCTAATTCTAGATGGTTAACAAACTACACTGCTCCAAAGTGAGGTACTTTGAAACTAAAAATCATTTCCACACTTAGAAAAATTCCTATCACAAAACAGCATTTCCTTGCAACTTGTGAGCTATTTTTGAACATGCTATGCACTGAATTGGACCTTGACCCAAAAATAAAAGTTGTTAACCTAGTCAAGTACTACAACTTTTATTTAGCTCACACAGCCATGCAAACACTCTAATCTACTGTTCAACTTTGGTCAAACTAGTATCATAAAAATGGCATTTCAAAAGAAACCAACACTGTTCATATGCTCATGTTCATGAATGCTTGGATGATGCTTGTGCTCATGAAATGCAGATGCCAAAATGCAAAGCTTAACACAGGGGTGTTACAGCCCCTCCCCTTATAGAAATCTCATCCTGAGATTTGCAAGACCTATCATTCCTCGTAAAAGGCAGGATAAACATCACGTAAGTAATCCTCCCATTCCCACGTGACATCTTGTTCACTGTGATTATTCCACACCACCTTGTAGAACTTAATGACCTTGCTCTGTGTTACTCTCTCCATCTCTTCTAACGCTCAGATTGGTTTCTCTTCATATGTCAAATCCGATTGGAGCTTAATGTTGGTGGGTGCAATGGCTTCCTCAGGTATGCGAAGACATCTTTTCAACTAAGAAACATGGAAGACATCGAATATTGTACTCATCTTAGGAGGAAGTTGTAACTTGTAAGCGACATTTCTAGGCGCAAGCTTTCTTTTTACTCCAAATCTCTGCACTCCTTTCATGGGTGACACTTTTAAGTATACATGGTCTCCCACTTCAAAAGTTAGTGGTCTTCTTCTTTTATCAGCATAAATCTTTTGTCTTAACTGAGCTGCTTTCATATGCTATTAGATAATGCGTACCTACTCTTCAGCTTTGGTGACAAAGTCAATGCCAAAGTATCTTCTTTCGCCAGGCTCAATACAATTCAAAGGAGTTCTACATTTCCTACCGTACAAGGCTTCAAAAGGAGCCATGTTGATGCTCGCTTGATAACTGTTGTTGTAGGAAAACTTGGCTAAAGGTAGCCACTTCCCCCATGAACCCTTGGAAGATATAACACAGGCTCTCAACATATCTTCTAAGATCTGGTTCACTCGCTCGGTCTGTCCCAAAGTTTATGGATGGTATGCTGAACTTCTGCTTAGTTTAGTTCCCAAGGCCTACTGCAAGTGCTCCTAAAAATGAGCTATAAACTGTGGTCCCTGATCTAAGATTATGATCCTTGGTACTCCATGTAGCCTCACGATCTGAGAAACATACAGTTCAGCGTACTTCCCGGCTAGATATGTTGTGTTAACTGGTACAAAATGTGTTGACTTAGTGAGGCGATCTACAATGACCCATATGGAATCATGACCTTGTTTTGTCATCGGAAGGCCAGCAATAAAGTCCATACTTATTTCCTCCCATTTACATCCTAGAATAGGCAAAGGCTGAACTAATCCAGCAGATTTCAAATGAACGGCCATTACTCTACTGCAATTATCACAACTAGCGACATAGGCGGTGATCTCTTTCTTCATCTTCGTCCACCAAAAACAGGTTTTCAAATCTTGATACATTTTGCTGCTACCCGGATGGATAGACAACTTGGATGAATGAGCTTCATCTAAAATTTGATTTCTAAGATTATAGTCTTTCGGTACCACAAGTCGGTCCTCAAACCATAGCACACCTCTTTCATCCAACCTAAAATGCTTGGTTCATAAATGAATGAGAAGCTCTAAAATCAAATAAAACAATGGCAGGATGTTTGTTAACAAGAAACATACCGGCTATGACAACCTCTCCTGCAGGAACTTCTTCAATAGCGGTATAATGCACGTATCCAGGACGTGCTTTAGAATTTGCCTATCTTCGATTGCCCTGGTTTTGATTGCTGTTCTTCTTAGTTTGGGGGCATTCCTTGGCCCAATGACCCAACTAATTACAATTGAAGCATGGCTGATTGCTCCTAGGTCCTGCTGAGCTTCCTTGCCCTCTGTTTCCCTTGCGTAGGGCAATGGTGAACGCCTTACGAAACACCTTCTAAGGTCAGTTGGCCTAGGCTTTTGGTAGAGGAGGCCTGAACTTGGGGCGGGTGGACTAAAGCGTGGGCCTAGCCGGCTGGAGTTCTAGACTAGGAAGATCTGAGGCACCCGCCTCATTTTGCTCTTTTGTGGCCCTTCACCGTGGCATGCAGATTGTTCGGTTCTCTTGAGTTAAGGCATCTTGATGAACTCATTGTATATGGTGCACCTCAAGTTGGCCATAGTTTTCATCAGCTTAGTGCTAAGGCCTCTCTTGAAGCTTTCAATCTTCTTTTCCTCTGTATCGATGAACCCTGGGGCATAACGGGATAAATTGTTGAATGCATGCATGTACTCTATATGGGTCTTGGTCCCTTGTGTGAGTCACATGAACTCGGCTGTCTTCATGCGCATCAGCCCTAGGGGAATGTGATGTCACCTATAGGCTAACTTAAATTGCTTCCATGTGACCTGAGAGTTGATAGGAAATGGGTCCACCATATTCTACCCGGTCCCTATAGCTGATGGGACGCATATTCTCCCCGGGGAATGTGATGTCAACTATAGGCTAACTTAAATTGCTCCCATGTGACCTGAGAGTTGACAGGAAATGGGTCCACCATATTTCGCTCGGTCCCTATAGCTGATGGGACGCATATTCTGCCTTCTGATGTTCCGTAACCCTCAATAGACGGAACTTTTGCTCGATTGTGTTTAGCCATTCATCTACCTAAACCGGTTCTTCAGCCACCTTGAAGATAGGAGGCTTGGTGTCTAGGAAATCCTTGAAAGAACTATATTGGTTTGGCTCAGGCCCCTATTGTAGCTGATGGGCACGAGCAGTGTTCTATGCAATGAGGCATAGTGTTTTATCATTTCCTAAAACAAAAACCTAACTCTCTCTCATCTTCTTCAATTTGAGTTTACAATAATTGATGCACCATCTAGTATAGGTTGCATGTATGATTTGGTTCTTTGGTTGTGCTTGGAGGTAGTCCCTTCTCTTAGAAATCCCTTGAGTGAAATAGGAAAATCTTTCTCCTTTGTTTCATGGCCAATAGGCCCTATCTAGCCACTTGCTTCCCTTGAGCCCAGCTCGCCCTCATGGCCTCCTTGCTAAAGCAGGCCTAAGCTGCACCTCGCCCAACCCAGGTACTAGCCAGCAGTGGAGGCTGCTCCCCCACTCACGTGCGCCGCACGCAGACGGAACACCGACTGCTCCCTTCTCGCATACAAAGAAGCTGTGCCGCTCTCCCTTGGACCCCATGCATGCTCCTATATGGACGCCGTCCCTGGGACTCACCCATCAGCCGTAGCAGAAGATGAAGACGAGGATGCCGTTTCCTTCTATCACAGCACCATCTTCTCCTTTTCTCTCTCAACGCAGTCCGCTCCTCTGCTTTTCTCGTTAGCAGCACCTACTCTTAAGGGGAGCATAGCCTGTAACCGCAGATGTCAAGCCCTAGTGTAACAACCTAAAATTAGCTGCTTTCTAAAAAGAGTAAAATGATTTCTGCTAATTGTTTTGTGCTCATAAAAACGTAGGGAAAAGAAATTTTTCTTTAAATTAAAATCCAACATAAGGGTAGCAAAATGTTTGCGGATACATGCCATTGCATTGGTACTTTTGTGATGAGTGGTTTGGAAAATAAATTCAAATCTCAATTTTCAAAATATTATTTTCATGTAGTGCTTTAAATAGAATTTGAAAACTTGCAAAACCAAAAGTTAGATAAGATGCTTTGTTTTCAAAATCCAAAGGCTTGGAAAAGGTTTTAAGACGCATTAGATAAGATGCCTCTCTTTCTGGAAATCTTTTCGACCTTTTTTGGGATTAAATTCCTATTTCTTGGAGCTTTGTCTTTTTCCTTGATCAATCCAAAAGTCTTTCCGGGAGCTAAAACCACTTTGGTTGTGTTCCTTATCCCTCCATCTATCCCCAGAAATTTTTCTAGAACTTTTCAGAGCTCAGAGATATTTTTCGGAGCCTAAAAATCAATGATTCCTAAAATAATAAATATCTCGAATTTCCAAAATCTCCCAACCCTAGACCTATATATATGTCGATGTTCATATCGATGCGCTGATTCTAGAAGTACAACACTTTTTCATAGCCGCCGCTCCTATCTCCCTACATCTATCGCCGAAGTTCGGCACAACTAGGTTTCCGGCGAACTCTCTTGAGCTTTTTCCGCCAAACCATCATGTTCGGCGTCAACCACCACCGCCACAAGGTAGATCCGTCGTTATCTATCTACATCGTAGTGTATCCCTTTTATCGAATGCAACATAGGTTGACCATTTCCCCATTGTTTCTTGTTTTACGGTGAACATTCCGACGACCACCTCCATGGATGTTCGTCTGTTCTTCTTCTCCGGCCATCCTGCAGCCTCCTCCTACGCTGACCCCTCCGTCACCGCTGACCCGCGTGGCCCACGTGGCCCATGTGCATTGCGCCCCAACCCCCTGTCCTCTGCACGCAAGCGGCAGGCATGGGCGCCGCTTGCTGCCTGCTCGGCCTAGCCAGCCACCGCTGCTGCCCTTGTTGCGCGCGTGGCGGGCTGCTAGCTGCATGGCCGCATGCCGCCGCCGACCTGCCAGGTCTGTCTGTCCCTGCCCCCTCCCCTTGAGTAGCAGCGGCAACCTCCTAGGGCTGCCATGGCCACGTACGGATGGATAAGAAGACCGAGGTAGAAGATGAGGTATTTACGAGTTCGGCACTAGTCGTTAAATAATCGTAGTTTATTCATTTTAACTCTGTTTTAGTCCGTTCAAGTTGCGTTAGATTCGTGTCATGGAGATCTATGCAGTTGCGCTATTAGTTTTCATATCCCATGTTTATGAATTTATCTTGATTAAAATATTAATTAGGTTTATAATTATTTAATCGTTGTTTAATTAAAATCAATTTAGGTTTTTTTATCGAGCCGTTCTCGTCACGTTACTTTTGTTTCGGTGGGTTCTACACAATGGCGTTAGTGGTTCTCATGTTACTCAAATGTGTTTTGGTAGTTAAAAAGTTAATTATATTAATACTATCACTTGCATCGTTTTTGAGATATAAAGTCAAAATAGGTTTTATACTACGCTCTTTCTTAAGCAATGAATCAGGTGTTTACACCAAAATTTGGGAGAAGAGCGCGGGAACTCGTAGGCTTCCAAGATTGTGCCAATCAAGGAGTCGATTGCATAAGGATTGATATCAGCCGGTTCGGATGCGATACTGGGATCGGTTCTCTTTGAATGACATGAGCAGATAATGATGATGAGGTATGATTGGCGTCAGGAAGATTCATGTCGGACTATACGAAAGGGGAAAGATTAGGTTCCAAGTTATCTTAAAATAGGAATGTTTTCTTTGTACCAAAGATTGTACTAAGTCATACTCGAGTAGGATTCGTTTTTAGGCTCTGGGTATAAATATCAAACCCCGGCTATTGTAAAAACACACAATCAATCCAATACAAGTTACTTACTTTTTTCGGCTCTAGCCACCCCTTAGGAGTAAGAGTAGAGTAGATCTCCACGAGTTCTTCAGCAAGTACGGCTGCATCGATCCGGTCGACCTCCATTGCTTGTCTGAAAGTACCATCATGGCTTATACCTCTGTTCGTACGGCTGCATCGATCCGGTCGACCTCCACTGCGACTCTGGTATAAGTTAGTTATCGACTCTTGTCTAGTTCAAGTAAGGCTGCATCGATCTAGTCAACCTCCACTGCTCGAACTAGATTAAGGTCAAGTTATCGGCTCTATCTAAGGGTGGCGTTCCTTCGGATAGATTCATTAAGTTACCGATATTGCTTATTACTTCCATTATTTATTTAGTTACAGCAATATCACTTCGCCCGATTAGGATTGATCTAGATTGGCCTTATATCCTTTTTAACCCATCGTTTGTTAATCTAAATTTGATCTAATCTGCATTTTAAACGATGAGTTATGTTTTATCGGCTGTTTTATATCAATCTTGATCGTGCATAGCGTGTGGTCAAGGCATGTCTGATCTTGAGTAGATCTATAGACTAGTAAAAACCGTTCCATGGCCCGTTATCACAGCATGTGTGATTCTGCCTCACACCCCTCTGTTAGCACTGTGGAGTGGGGATCATTATTTGGGAGATTGTTCCTAAGAGGGCATAACCTTAACTGTTCGCTATGCCTGAATCGGCTGTTTTAGCCGATATCGAGCGCTTTCACGAATAGTTCACGTCACGAGACCGTTGAAGTAGAGATAGATTGAAAGAAGTGTTAGCCCCATGATCTTATTATTGTATTACGGCCTGCAAGATTCTTCCTCATGCCCCACTGATATTAGTAATAAGTTAGGGTCGTCAAATCTATTGTTGTTTCTACGGCCTGCATGATTCTGCCTCATGCCCCACTGGTCATAGCGATAGATGAGATCTAATATGTTCATTAGATTTATCTTTATTAAACGGTTGAATTATGATGAATTGTTTCATTTATACAAAAGGGATTCGGTTACATGCGGTCATTGGCTTAGCATAAACTAATCATTACTGACATCCTCTTGCCATTGGCTAATGTTTGTCTAAATAACGAGATCTATCCTGAGCGATAACCAATTTACCTTCCATAAGCTTTAATTGATTTATCTTTATGAATATGCCAGAATCGATTATTTAGTCGATCTCCTTTCATATCGGCTCTCAGAGCCGCACATTCAGGACTGTCTGGCAACACCAACACGTTTCGCCCTAAATTACTGATAAACTTTCTCTCCTTGTCAATTGTAGGGTCAAATTGACTACCATGTCTTGGGAGGAGTGCGTAGGATCGACCATCCCTACGCTGAAGCTAGGCAGATCTCTAGCTCCATCGAGCGGACCCTTCTGGCTTGCTCATGTTCCCTCGGCATGGGACAAAATTTTGTGCCGACATCAGGTTGATTAATGAAAATATTTATATGTGTTTCTACAATTAAAATAAGTTAAATGGATAGGTTTTATTTTCCGTTGCACTGAAAATCCTTCGATAGTCGTGTTTTCGTTGAATCACATATAGCATGTCTCTTGCGTTTGTGTGTTCATAGCGATACATCGTTTTGCTTATTTTATTGATTGGTGTACTGTTTTTAGGTTCTTGTGATGCTTGTATCAGTGGATTGCTATCATTAGAAGAGGAGCTCTGCAAGAATATCAAGAAGTTGGATAGCAAGCTTTTGGAAGGCAAGTGTAACATGAGTACCCTTGTTACCTATAACCTTATATTCACATTTCATGTGCATGTGTCTAATTTGATTAACCCTTAAGGACTTTACCTAGAACTATTGTACCCTATATCCGTTGATTACCTTTGGGTTTATGAATATGGGTAGTTGCTTAGTCTACAATCACCAAACTATATAATGTTAATCTTGACTAATGGATTATGGAATCAATGTTAAAGTGATGCTTTTTAGCAACCTGGACAGAAGGGGGGCTAGAGCAATGGGCCTTTTGGGTGCTCTAGTCTGCCCTCTGTAAGGACTAAATCTTAAAGTGGCAAGCCAGGACTTACCATATAACCATGAGAACTACATGGCTCTAGTCTTAGCCTAGTATCTTGATCTATTCTAGTTCATCAGCAGCTTACCGAAAGGGCAAGGGGGCACTAGTTGGTATGTTTCTTTTCCTACCAGGGTGTGTACTATGCCATGACCATGAGTGCCACTCCTGGAGGAGGGCCGCATAAGGCTAGACAGCTGAAACCTTAGCGGCTGCTACTTATTAGAACGACTGGTGAAAAGCTTCATAGTGATCCCTACCGACTTATCTTGGAAGTGAGTCAAGAGGCTGATCACCTCGGGCAAAGGGCAATCACAGCTCGTGGTGAAAGTGTATAAACTTTGCAGAGTATAAAACTGATATATCAGCCATGCTCATGGACATGAGCCGCATGGATCCTTTTCGAGATAGATGGTTCTATGGATGGTTTGGGATATAATCAACCTTGATGTTAAATATACTTCCACCTTGGGAGCTTAAGCATAACCTAGCAGCACAGGTTTAACAAATAAAATATGACCACTAAAAAGTGCTTAGCATGAGTTTAGCCGTGTCTAGCCTTTTGAGCCTTGCATCCCCTCATGTTATACTTGTTGGGTATGGTGTGCTCACACTTGCTTTACAATCAACAAAAATCCTAGATGGGTACCAGATGGTCGATCAAGTGAAGAGTTTCTTGTGGAGTCCATGAGTACCAGGCATGAGTGTTTCCCCTAGTCAACCGTCCCTGTGGAGTATGGAGTCCCAAAGAGAAGATTAAGAATAGTTTCCACTATGCTTCTGTAATAGTTGTAAATCCCATTGTAATTATGTTCGATATATAATAAAGCATTGTTCTTGATATTCTCCATATTTGTCGCTATGTGTCGTGTGGACATCCACAGGCACACATATAGTTAGCGCTTGGTATTCTTTGGAAAACCGGGTGCTGACATGTAATGGTATCAGAAGAGTGTTGTTGATATGAGGACATAAGCATAGTTAGTAATTTGGTCATTTGTAAAACCTATTTTACTATAAAACTATTTCTCCACCTCCTTGACTCATTGAATTGAATATTTCCAATCCTTGTCCTATTGTCTCCTCTACTTGATAGCTCGCTTTGAGCTATACTTTCTTATCTCGTTGAGTTATTGTTCTTGATCTCTTGCAAAACTTTCTAGTCTCACCTCTATTCAAATTACCAAAGCCCTGATAAGAAAGTTTTCCCTTAAGAATGCCTACCAAGTAGCTAGAAGGAACGATTATCAACGAGCTTGTATTTCATGTTTTAGTGGTTTGTCCTAATGATCATGGTTGAGTTGGATCTTTGTAATGAGTGCAATGAATTTGTGGGTTATGCTCACAATTTCATTAAAGGTTTAAAGTATAAGGGATAAGGAAATAAATAGTTGGGTTCTTTTTCTCTTGTCTCCTCCTTTCGGTCTTCCGGAGCAGTCTGTCTTCTATGGCCTATGTCTCCAAACTCTGGGCAACCAAAAGTTCTGAGAAAATTATGGGTGAAAGTAGACTTCAAGATATTTCTTTTTCCTGAAAGAATAACCTTGATAGCTATTCTGGTTTGGGACATGAAAATCACAAGATGATACATCTGTGCTGTTTGGAATCTAGAATAGTTCCTATTGAGCAAAGTTTTTGACCAAGTTAACTGCAGAATATGAAGAATTGGTCTAAGCAAAAGTTGTGGGGAATTTTATAAGCTTTCCAACGGTTTAAGATTCAATTTTATTGGATAAACGGAACTTGATATATGGAAGTTTTTCTGCACTGCTATTTTCTGTCTATAGGAAGGATCAATTTTTCTTATTCTTATCTATGTCCACAAGCTCTCTAGGATGTCAGAGGATGATAATACACCTTGAAGAAAGTTACATGTTGGATGTTGGTGCCCCTATCTCATCTCTTCTTAAGGGGGGTAGCCAAGCTAAGAGTGTTGCGAGTTGGTGAACCACAAGGAGTTTGGATCTACGTCAAGATTGATCGAGCTTGCTATGGTTGGGAGTTCGATCTTCACGTACCTAGGATCTAGACGTATACAATGAGTTGTAAGAATGCTAAAGACTAAGATTAATTCTAAAAAAATAGTTTGGTTTTGATTTCTATTTAAAGCCCTTTCCTTCAAATAAAATTTTAAAAAGATGTTTGAAAATGAATTAGCAACCTTTTGATTCAAAAACTTTGAAAAACTTATTCAAAAGTTATTTTGAACTAAGTTAAAAAAGGGTTTAAGTTTGTTTTCTCATTTTCAAGAGTTGGTATTCGAAACTTAATTTCAAAAGTATTTCACTAAAGAATGAGATTTGATTGGAAAAGGGAGTTGCCAAAAAGCTCTTTGAGACATTCAAAAGTTTTGATTTGAAGTTTGAAAGACTCTTTTGCCTTAAAACTCATTCAAAAGAAAGTAATTTTATTTGAACTACTTCACTCAAGGTTTGGTTTAAAAACAAAAAAAGAGTTTGAAAGTATTTTATTTCAAAAACTTGAAAAGTTGAAAGTGAAATCAGATTTGAAAACCCACTTTGCTTTGAACTAAATTTCAAAAAGAGTAAAATGTATTTGTTTACTCTTCAAAGTTTTATTCTAAAACACTTTGAAAAATGGTTCAAAAGTGTATTTAAAATGGGTTGTTTGGAAAAAAACCGATTGAAAAAAAACAAATTGAGTTGTTTTTTTTCAAAATTTATTTGAAAGGTGTTCAAAATGCTTTGAAGATATTTTACAAAAGTTTGAAAAATTTGGTTCAAAAGTTTGCAACAATTTGCATTTGGAAAGTGAGCACTTTTGGCTTTGAATTAGAATTAAGTTTAATTCAAAATAAAATTTGAAAAGAAAAGGTTTGAGTTGATTTCAAAAGTGGATTTCTAAAAGAAGTCTTCCAAAATGGTTCAAAAGGGTTGAAAATTATTTGATTTGATTTGATCTCCAAAAGGCTTATTTCAAAAAGAATTTGAAAATGTGGATTAAATCTTTTGTTTGACTTAAAAAAATGGGAATTTAAAACTTACTCTTTTCATTCCTAAAGGAGCTTTGAAATTGATTTGGTTTTATTTTAGAAGTCCCAAAAGAGTTCATTCAAAATGATTTGAAAATAAAGTTCAAATGTTTCATTTGTTTTCTAAAATCTTGAAAATCCCTTGTTTGAGTAGATTTCAAAAGAACCTAAGTTGATTTGTCTGCTCTTTATTTGAGATTTGATTGTAAAGTCAAATTTTCAAAAGAGTTTGAAAAACAAAGCTTAGTATGTTTCCCCAAGTTTCTAATGTTTTGAAAATGGTTGGGTTTGTTTCAAAACCTTAAAAACATTTATACAAAAGAGTTTCAAAACATGGTTGAAATATTTTCTTGACTTCTAAATGTAAAACATATTTTGAAAGCTATTTCAAAAGGAGTTGAATTTTTTTGCCCAGTTTTGATTTAAAGTCTTCCTTCTGAAAAGTAAAACATTTCAAAACACATAAAAAATGAACCGTAGAATTCAAAGTTCTGATTCATGCTAAGCAAAATGTTTTGGAAGCTTAACATATGGATAATAAGATTCACCAGAATGAATTAAGAGAAGCAACAAGACCGGACTTGGAATAAGATGGAACAAGAATAGGCAAGAGTGGCCACGTGATGAGTTCTCATACAACACAAAGTGAGTATCAAGATGATGTCGCTCAAGGAAGTGAAGAAGATCTCAAGTTGAAGTATCCATCTCTTCTTTGCTCTTCTTCTCTGAATCTTGGGGATGAGATTAATCTTAAGGGGGTAGAATTGTAACAGCCTAAAATTAGCTACTTTCTAAAAAGAGTAAAATGATTTCTGTTAATTGTTTTGTGCTCATAAAAACATAGGGAAAAGAAATTTTTCTTTAAAATAAAATCCAACATAAGGGTAGCAACATGTTTGCGCATACATGCCATTACATTGGTACTTTTGTGATGAGCAGTTTGGAAAATAAATTCAAATCTCAATCTTCAAAATATTATTTTCATGTAGTGGTTTAAAAGAATTTGAAAACTTGCAAAAACAAAAGTTAGATAAGATGCTTTGTTTTCAAAATCCAAAGGCTTGGAAAAGGTTTTCATACACGTTAGAACAATGCCTCTCTTTCTAGGAATCTTTCCAACCTTTTTTGGGATTAAATTCCTATTTCTTGGAGCTCTATCTTTTTCCTCAATCAATCCAAAAGTCTTTCTAGGAGCTAAAACCACTTTGTTTGTGTTCCTTATCCTTCCATCTATCCCCAAAAATTTTTCTATAACTTTTCAGAAGTCAGAGATATTTTTCTGAGCCTAAATAGTAATCCTAAACTTTTCTAGAGTTATTTTAATTCCGAAAATCAATGATTCCTAAAAATAATAAATATCTCAAATTTCCAAAATCTCTCAACCCTAGACCTATATATATGCCAGTGTTCATATCGATCGCTTGATTCCGTATACAACCCTTTCTGAGCCGCCGCTCCTATCTACCTACATCTATCGCCAAGTTTAGGCACAACTAGGTTTTTGGTGAACTCTTCATGAGCTTTTCCTACCAAACCGTCATGTTTGGCATCAACCACCACTACCACAAGGTAGATCTCGTCGTTATCTACACTGTAGTGTATCACTTTTATCGAATCCATCATCGGTTGCCCTTTTCCCCATTGTTTATTGTTTTCCAGTGAATGTTCAGGCAACCACCTCCATGGACGTTCGTATGTTCTTCTCCGGCCATCCCGCAGCCTCCTCCTGCACCGACCCTACCATCACCGCCGACCCATGCGGCCCCCATGGCCTGTGCGTGTTGTGCTCTAGCCCCCTGTCATTCGCACGTGAGCGGCGGCATGCATGGCGCCGCCACTCCGCCTGCTTTCGGCACAGGCGGTTGCCGTTCTTTGCCCTTTTGTTATGTGCGCAGATGGCGTGTCGCTAGCCATGCAATGAAAGTGCGCCGGTGGCTTGCTAGGTCTATCCATCCCCGTCCCTGTCCCCTTGAGCAGCAGCAGTAACCTCCCATGGCTGCCATGGGCACGTACGGATGGAGAAGAAGACCGAGGTAGAAGACGAGGTATTTATGAGTTCACCACCAGTTGTTAAATAATCGTAGTTTATTCATTTTAACTCTGTTTTAGTCCGTTCAAGTTGCATTAGATTCATGTCATGGAGATCTACGCAGTAGCACTATTAGTTTTCATATCCCATGTTTATGAATTTATCTTGATTAAAATATTAATTAGGTTTATAATTATTTAATCATTGTTTAATTAAAATCAATTTAGGTTTTTTTTATCGAGCCGTTCTCGTCGCGTTACTTTTGTTTCGGCGGGTTCTATGCAGTGGCATTAGTGGTTCTCATGTTACTCAAATGTGTTTTGGTAGTTAAAAAGTTAATTGTATTAATACTATCACTTGCATCGTTTTCAGGATATAAAGTCAAAATAGGTTTTATACTACGCTCTTTCATAAGCAATGAATTAGGTTGATTAATGAAAACATTTACATGTGTTTCTACAATTAAAATAAGTTAAATGGATAGGTTTTATTTTCCATTGCACTAAAAATCCTTCGATAGTCGTGTTTTTCTTGAATCGCATATAACATGTCTTTTGCGTTTGTGTGTTCATAGCGATACGCCGTTTTACTTATTTTATTGATTGGTGTACTGTTTTTAGGTTCTAGTGATGCTTATATTAGTGGATTGCTATTGTTAGAAGAGGAGCTCTACAAGAATATCAAGAAGTTGGATAGCAAGCTTTTGGAAGGCAAGTGTAACATGAGTACCCTTGTTACCTAATAACCTTATATTCACATTTCATGTGCATGTGTCTAATTTGATGAACCCTTAAGGACTTTACCTAGAACTATTGTACCCTATATTCCTTGATTACCTTTGGGTTTATGCATATGGGTAGTTGCTTAGTCTATAATCACCAAACTATATAATGTTAATCTGGACTAATGGATTATGGAATCAATGTTAAAGTGATGCTTTTTAGCAACCTGGACAGAAGGAGGGCTAGAGCATTGGTCCTTTTGGGTGCTCTAGTCGTCCTCCGTAAGGACCTGAATCTTAAAGCGGCAAACCGGGACTTCTTCAGATAGCCACGAGAACTACATGGCTCTGGTCTTAGCCTAGTATCTTGATCTGTTCTAGTTCATCGTGACAGACTATCGAAAGGGCAAGAGGGCGGCACTAGTTGGTATGTATTTTTTTTTCCCGCTGAGGTGTGTACTATGTCGCGACCATGAGTGCCACTCACGGGACGAGGGTTGCATATGGCTAGATGACTGAAACCTTAGCGGCTACTACTTATTTGAATGACTTTTTAAAAGCTTCATAGTGATCCCTGCCAACTTATCTTGGAAGTGAGTCAAGAGGCTGATCACCTTGGGCAAAGGGCAATCACGACTTATGGTGAAAGTGTACAAACTCTACAGAGTATAAAACTGATATATTAGCTATGCTTATGGACACGAGCAGCCTGGATCCTTTTCGAGATAGATGGTTCTATGGATGGTTTGGGATATAATCAACCTTGATGTTAAATATACTTCCACCTTGGGAGCTTAAGCATAACCTAACAACACAGGTTTAACAAATAAAATATGACCAACTAAAAGTGCTTACCACAATTCAGCCATGTCTAGCCTTTTGAGCCTTGCATCCCCTCATGTTATACTTGTTGAGTATGGTGCACTCACACTTGCTTTACAATCAACAAAAATCCGGGATGGGTACCAGATGGTGGATCAAGTGAAGAGTTTCTTGTGGAGTCCATGAGTACTAGGTGAGTGTTTCCCCCAGTCAATCGTCCCTGTGGAGTATGGAGTCCCAAAGAGAAGATTAAGAATAGTTTTTGCTATGCTTCTGTAATAGTTGTAAATCCTATTGTAATTATGTTTGATATATAATAAAGCATTGTTATTGATATTCTCCATATTTGTCGCTATATGTGCCGCGTGGACATCCTGGGCACACATATAGTTAGCGCTTGGTATTTTTTGGAAAACCGGGTGCGACACCCAGTCTGTGCCCCGCGCCCTTGACCAACGCCACGACCTGCCCATTCTCAAAGTTTCCTGTGGGAAAGCACACGGATGCTCGCCATGGATCCAAAGAAGACGATCTCGACGATCGTCAGAGCTGTAGCTCACCCATGCCCTAGCAAAACCTAGCCATGGCCTATAAGAAGCCCTAGCTAATCGCCACACTTGGCATCTCCTCTCCTAGCTGCCACCACTATATCTTCCACATGCCTCCTCCTCCTTCATAGCGATGCTTTGAGCACGCAGCCATGCTCATTTGCCGGAGCCGACCATGGTACCGCCGTGGTGCAGCTGCAATGCCTCGATCCGCCTCAGGACTACATCCACTAGCACTACTCCACCACATCAGCACTAGCGTTGTCATGCCCATGCATAGGAACGCTAGGGCGCACCACGAAGTCATACTGCAGGTGAGTTTCCCACCGCTCAAAACTTCCCCTTTTCACCTGAGCTCCCTTAACCGCACTCCACATCAGCCCAAGTCACCACCTTGTGCATTGGAACAACCTCTCGGAGCCTGATCATCACCTATAGAGCACGCAGTGCACCCCAATAGCGAGCCTGACCACCACCGACGCTCTACGAGCCTTCTATCCCCCGATCTCTCGCATTTGCCTCAACAAGCCCTTTGGTGAGCGCCTTCAAAAGCTAAACCTTTTGTTCATTTCACCAATGCCTTGCCTACCAAACCACCATGCATCTTCCCAATGACCACGACCACACCCCATGTGTTTTGGCAGCTTCACAACGAAGCCATCATGGGAAAAGATGACCGTGACACCGACTCTATTCATAGACCCATCCACCACCGAGACCCATGGCATTCGAGCCTTGGTGCCACGACTGGCAAGGACTGCATGCCAATGCTGCCGTAGGCACGCATGGGACCTAGAGCGAAGCCACATTGATCCAAGCAGCTAATTCATGTTCCTCCTGCACCAAGCCCTCTCCGTGCCGTGCGACCTGCCATCGATGAGCCTCTGGTGAGCATGCAACCCAAGAGCCCATCCTTCTCTTCTTGTTCCTATTGGTTTCTTGCCTGGCTAGTCTTTGAGCTATTGCCACCCTCTCTCCTTTGCCAGATCGGCAGTAATGAACGTACCATAGCAACCCAAGCCGAGTAACCATGCATTGGTGCTGAGGCGAACGAGTTCGCCTTCAACCAACAAGCCACTGGAGCACGACATCTGTAACACCCTAGTGTTAAACATGCATTTGGCACTTACATTTCATGAGGACAAGCATCATCCTAGCATTCATGAGCATGAGCATATGAAGTTTCATTTCATTCACCTTATCTATATCACATGTGATGTTGATCATATACATACATATGCTTGTGATCATGTGACCACTACAAGAGATGGTGGTGATGTCACAAAAACACCTTGGACACATCTAGGATGGAAAATGGAACCAAGTTTATCTTCATGAGTTGGTCCAAAAATGCCTCTAAGTGTTAGTATTGATAGAAATGCCATTATTAAGTTGCTTGTTTGACCTAACTTGACTAAGTACTTAGAGAGTTTGCATGGCAGTGGGCCCTAAATAAAAGTTGTGGTTCATGTCATGTAGAACAAACTTTGTTTAAGAACCAAGAGCTGAATCAGTGCCTCGCTTAGTCAAATAAAGCTCCCAAGTTGCAACTTAATGCTGTTTGTAACTTAGAAAATTTTGCTAATTCTAAAGCTGGTTTTTAGTTTCAAACTAGCCCACTTTCGAGCTTTGTAAATTAAAAACCATGGCAAATTTGACAAAACTTTCTAAAGCAAAGTTGTAGATCTCGTGTAGCTCTACATTTTATATCATGAAGTTTTCACAAACTCGCCACGAATTTGGAGGTAATTAGGTGCAAAGTCGGCCTGTCAGTCGGCCTAAATTGGCCCATCGCCGCGCTGTGGTGGCCGACTATGGCCAGGCCGCGCAAGCCGCATGGTGGCCATACGTCGGCGCCAGGCCGCCTAGTCGAGCTAGAAGGGGGCGCACTCGGGCGTTCACTCCCTCACACTCTCACTCGTGCTCTCCTACTTCTTTCTCGCCACACACAACACCGAGGCGGAGCAAAGCAGAGCATCGATCCGCTGCCATGGTGTCGCTGGCCAAGCCCACCACCACTATTGCACCGTCACCCAATCCACCACGCACGTAGCTCCACCGTGATCTACTCCACCCCCCTGAGCAGCTAGCGCCACTAGACAAGCACCGGTAAGGCCACATTGCCGTGCCACCATCTCTGCCTTGGCCATGGTGCGCCGCCGAGCACGAGCTCACCCGTGGCCTGCCACAACCCGTGCATCTCCACTCTCTCTCTCCCTCATCTGATCTTCACCGTAGGTCCTAGAAGCTAGAGCCATCATCCGTTTAACCGCTGTCTCCTCATCGGTGATAGAACACACGTCCACGACGTGCGCGCCCATCGTGGCCATGGGCACGAGCTCACCACGGCCAACCCCAACCGGTCACCCTTAGTTCCCTCTGGTACCCATTACCGAGTCGCCATGAGCTCTAGATCTGTAGCCTATGATGGACGCAGGTCACTGATAGGCCCCTCGCTAGAAAGGCAAGCACTGCCATCGTGCACCGTGCGCCACCCAGCTCCGCGCATGTGGTTGGACCTCACCACCGCTCTGTCCTAGCATAGACCTAACCCGAGAGCATCGTTATAGTCTGTGGAAGCCATAGCCCAAGCCGTGCCACCGTCGAGCCACCATGCTCACCTGCGAGATAGCTCCGGTGAGCTGCAGAGCCAACCAAGGGCACCAATCGACGCGGGATGTCGAGTAGGTCACGATGGTGAAGACACTACCACCGACGAGCTCACTGTTGGCGAGCTTCGGCCGGTCAGCGCCGTCCTCTGCTTCTGTCTTGCTGACGCGTGGGCCTGTTGATATGCGGGGCCTAGCTGTTAGTCAGGGTTTTGAATTTTTCTTTATTTATTTTTCCAGATTTTGTTGCAAACTTCAAAAATTCATAACTAGAGCTAGGAATGTCCAAATTGAGTGACCCAAATTTTGTTAGATTCATCATGAAGTGCAATATTTGATAAAAATATGAAACCTACTGTTCAAGGTATTTTTCTAGGGAATTAAATCAAGTTAAATAAGGGCTTTTAAATTAGTTTCTATCTTGTAAAATGCATAAATTGAGCTAGAGAAGTGCCAAAAATGAGATTCAAATTTTGTTGATCTCATGTTGACATGCTATAGCTAGGAAAAATACTAAACCTGCAGTAGGCGTACTTGATATATGGTCTTACTATTTAACCTAAATTAATTGCTAGTTTCGGTGAAATTAATTGGGGTAAATATACATAAATTATGTTCATGCAAATTTTTACACAGTCTTCTTGTGCTAAAAGGAAAGTAAGAAAAATATGAATTCTATTGTTTGATACTTTTCACTAGGCTAAACTATTTTTGCTAAAATAAGCCTATGCTACTTGTCATTTTTGTATAGGTGACTATACTTATCCAAATGAAATGAAATTTGTACAGTGGACCATTGGGGTCATGTGTAGGCTATTGTAATTTTATTAGAATTTATTGAGTACTGGAAATATTTACGCTTTAAGATCACCTTATTATATATGGAAATTAATAAATGCATGTAAATAAGTTATTAGGCTTAACTATGATGTTTTCTATAGTGCTTGTAATGCATATGGTCTGTTGGTATTGGTAGTTATGCTCAAAGTTAAATGGTTATAGGCAGCTAGTTAATTATTGCTCTATAATTCAATTAGATGGCTGCATGTGTAGTTTTTGTTGTGGTGACAATTTTGTGATGATAATGATCTCTTCTGTGAAACTTGTTAATAATAAAGTTGTAGATAACTTACTCATATGTATTATCCTAAAATTTCATAGTTATAGGCTAAAGCGTTTGGGAGTTATAACTTCTAGAGGTCTGCTAGCAGAGTTGCTTATTCTCGGGACAAATTTGAAAGATTGAATTGTTTGACCTGGCTAACTATTGAGTCACCTTATGATGATTATAAGAAAGTCATAGACAATTTTACAAGATTTCTAGAAAGTCCAAGATGATATTATTTAAATGTGTAAAACTCCAGTTATAGTCACAACAAATGGCTGATGTCTTGTAGTCCAGAAAATGCTTTAAATGGATGTTTGATTAGTTACTAGAGAAGAGATATGCACCTACCTAGTAAAATACAATTAATCTTGCTATAACCTTAGTACCTTTTTGTTAAGGACATTTATGTTTATGCATCATACCATATCATTCATATCACTACCTATGCATTCTTGTATCTTTTTGCGCTCATGCATATAGGATCGCCGGAAGGAATCACGCTGTTGGAATTCGAGGTTGTGGACCAAGAGGACCAGGAGGCACCACAACAAGGAGCTCTAGAAGGTGAAGAGCAGGCCTCGAAAGAGTTACCACAGTGCCCAGATCATAAGCCCACCTCTTTTCTGAAAGGCAAGCCCTAGAGTATTCTAAGCCTCCTATGTTTTTATAAATATCACTTGAGTCCTTTATGTTGGATGCATTAGGTAATAAGGGTTGATTGGAACCACTTGATGCATAGAACTACCTTGTCCAGAAATATACCTCGAACCTTATGTAGGTCCAGGATCGAACATATGCTTAGCAATGCTTAGACCTGTAGAAGTCAGGTGATTTCCTGTCACCTGTGAGATATGGGTGGATACCAGAGCACGATTAGCTATATTTGCTATCGTGGAAAAGTACCATGGGATAATGTAGCTGGAGGCCGAAGTGAGTCTATGTGTAGGTTGATTCATGTGATTTCACTGTGTTGATTAAGGACCGTGCCGTTGTTGATGCTTCTGCAGAGATTGAACGCATGCCTCTCACTTAGGTAGCTGGATAACTCATTCTAACCATGAAGCCGAGTAGCTCAACTCAGGCTAGGCCTCATTTTGTTAGAGTGCACACACTGGGGGTAGTAAGGATGTGTGGAGAGATGGTGTGAGGCCAAGGGCATGTTAGAGTCCTGATCGACTGAGCATTCGGTAGTGTCCTTGAGGGTGCGGCGCTGATCGAACCTATGAAATGTGCACCTGAGTTGTACCAAAGGTGACCCAACATGACCCCAATGGGGGAAGTGTGGGTTTGTGTTAGGAATAACTGCCCAGCTGGTTGCAACCGATTCGAATTGCTATCTCTCCCAGATAGTGATAAACTCGACTAGTCCCAACATCGTAGTAATTGAACTATGGAATTTGATGGTTATGATGAACATGGAAATGTTACACCGGCTATGGTTATTAATTTTATGCTACATAATTATATATATCACATGTTCGGCACAGGTTAGATGCAAATCTAGAGATGAATAGCTACAAATAACTTGAGACTGAATTAAAAAAAGTATATCTCAACTAATGGCTTTTATGCATAATGTTGTCAAGCTAGCTCCAATTATAAAGCCTTGCATGATCCTTGGAGTCACTTTATTTTTAGTTTATGACGGGTAAGTCTAGCTGAGTACTTTCTTGTACTCAGGGTTTATTTCCCACTTGTTACAGATTACATAGTTTACCATGGGTATTGTAAGAACTGCTTCTATCCCACCGTGGACGAGGAGTGAGGCCTTGGGCAAGGCTCTTCTGAGTTACCTCATCTATGATGCCTTTGTCGGAATTGATCATGAACTGGCTAGTATTTGAACAAATGTATGTGGTGTTGGTTTTAAAACTATGTAGCTTCCGCTTTTATATTTGAACTTGGTATTGTAATAATTGCATTTGAACTTCGATGTATGTTGAGGTACTTGTGAATTTTATGTAACATGTGGCAGGTATGTTGAATCATGTATGATCTTGGTTATATGTTGGCGATTAATCGAGACCCTTCGTGGTACTCGACGGACTACCGGGTTTATATGGGCTCAATTATGAAATTGCGACCGCTTCACGGGCTACCATTATACTTGTGCTCTTATAAATTTGATGGTTCTGCCACAACATCATTCAGCCTGCACCACACACTTGCCTTCGACCGCCACATGCTGGTGAGTCCTTTCCCTTGCCAAAGTCGAGCCTTTTTACCAGCCCTGGTCATGGAGATCCTGGTTTGCCCGGCCCTCGAGTCGCTACTGCCTGTTCTGTCGTCGAGCGGCCTATAGCTAGACACACACGCGGGTAGAACACACGCGTCTATCAATGGACACCTGCACCCACACTGCGCATGCATGGCTTGGCACCACCACCACCATGGACCTCCCACGGTCATGGCCACGCACATGAGTGCCACAACCGAACCTCCACCTGCTTGCCAAAGCACGGATCTGAGAGGCAGCGAGCCACCATGGCTGTGCCACTTCAAGAGCAGTAACCAGGAGGTCTCTCCACCGATGTCACCATGGCCTCGCCCACCTTCACTGCACCAGCCATAGGCACGTTCTACCGTCCACACAGGCACAACCCTACACTTAGCTGCTCCTAACCTAGGCGACACTACTCATGACCACCATGGTCTCACCGCCGCTCACTCTATCCTAGTTCATGGACCTGCACGTGGAGACCGCACATACATAGCATGGCATCTCTGGCTGTGTAGCAGAATAGTCCAATTTATAAGAGCACAAGTACAATAATAGCCTGCAAGCGGTCGCACTGTCATACTTGAGCCCATATAAACCCGGTAGTCCGTTGAGTACCACGAAGGGTGTCGATTCAACCAACATACAACCAAGATCGTACATGATTCAACATACATGTCACACGTTACATAAAGTTTACAAATACAGTGCCATACATAAGAGTAGATTAAAGTTATTACAAACCAAGTTTAGATAAAATAGTAGCGAAAGTCATTAAAGTTTGAAACCAACATCAACATCATTGTTCAAATACTATGCTAGCTCATGATCACAATACCACAAAAAGCATAAGAGAGGGATTAACAAGAGATGCCTTGCACAGGGCCCTACTCCTCGTCCATGGTGGGACAGAAGTAGTTCTTATGGTAGCCATGATACATTGTTATTATCTACAACAATGGGAAATAAACCTTGAGTATGAGAAGGTACTTAGCTAGACTTACCCATCATAAACCAAAAATAAAGTGACTCCAAGGATCATGCAAGGCTTTATAAGTGGAGCTACCTTGACAACATTTTGCATAAAAAGCCACTAATTCAACTATACCTTTTATAATTCGGTCATCAAGTTAATTATAGCTATTCATCTCTAGATTAGCGACTAACCTATGCCAAACATGTAGTATATTGTTAATGAGAGCACAATAATAACCATAGCCATTTAATATTTCATTCTTAGAACCATTCCACTTGCCATTAACACTATGATAGAAGAAAGCTTAGTCAAGTTTCTCACTATCTGGGAGAGACGATGATTCGAATCGATTTAAACCAGCTGGGAATTTATTCCTAACACAAACCCAGATAAACCAGATCAACGGTCACCTTAGGTCACCTTTGGTACAACTTAGGTCCACATTTCATGGGTTCGGTCAGCGCCGCACAATCAGGGACGACCAGCTGTCAGGATGTTTAGGCCTGGCCTACCCTTGGGCTCACATCTGGCTCTCGCACATCTTTACTACCATCCAGAGTTTAGCTACTCAGCTTTACGGTTAGAACGAGTTATCCGTCCAACTAAGTGAGAGGCATGCGCTCAAAATGACCGAGGACCAACAATGGTACGATCCTTAATCGGTGCAGACAGAATCACCTAAGTCAACCTACAACATAGACTCCATTAGGCCATGATTTACAACATCCATGGTTCTTTTATACGATAGGAAATATAGCCAACTGTGGTTCGGTGCCCAACTATATCTAGTAGGTGACAGGAAATCACCCGACTTCTATCGGTCTAAGCATAGCTAAGCAGATATTCAATCCTGGACCTACATAAGGTTATAGGTATATATCTAGACAAGGTAGTTCTATGCATCAAGTGTTTCCAACCAACTCTTATAACCTAATGCATCAAACATAAAAGACACAAGTGATATTTTGTAAAATATGGGAGACTTAGAATGCTCTAGGGCTTGCCTTTGATAAAATAAGTTGGCCTATGGTCTAGGCACTCGGGTATGTCCTCAAGAGTTGGCTCCTCTCCTTCTAGAGCTATGGCCTGAGGTGTCTCTTGT
This sequence comes from Miscanthus lutarioriparius, assembly GCA_904845875.1. NCBI lineage: Eukaryota > Viridiplantae > Streptophyta > Magnoliopsida > Poales > Poaceae > Miscanthus > Miscanthus lutarioriparius. The sequence goes on from CAJGYO010000019.1 coordinate 40,911,204, forward strand.
TGTTCCTCTGGCTCTTCGTTGAATTCCAACAGAGTTATCCCCTCAGACGATCCTATGTGCATGAGCATGAAATAAGATATCACGAATGCATATATACTGACATGCATGATATGATATGGTGTGATGAAATGCATCCTCAAAAGTGTTCTCATCAGCATTGCATTAAGGTGATAACAAGATAAATTTTCTTTTACTGAGTAGGTGCATATCTCATCTCTAGTAACTTAAACAAACACTTATGTAAATCATTTTCTGGACTACAAGACAACAGCCACTTGTTTTGACCATAACTAGAGTTATACACATCAAAATAATATGGTTGTGGACATTCTAGAAATATTATGAAATTTCCTACAACTTTTTTTAATCATATTAATGTGATTTAGCAGTTATCTAGGTTAAACAATTCAATCTTTCAGATCTAAATAGAAAGCAAGCATTTCTAACGGCAGATTTCTAACAGCCATAATTCTCAAACCATAAGACCTATGACTATGAAAATTTAATAGCAGGTAGATAAGTAAATTATCTACAACTTTGTTATTAACAAGTTTAACCAAAAAGACCATTATCATCATGAAATTATTACCACAACAGAAACTATACATGCAGCCATCTAGTTGAATTATAAAGCAATAATTAACTAGTTGCATACAACCAATTACTTCTAAGCCTAACTAATAACATCAATAGATCATATGCATCCCAAGCACCACAGAAAACATCATGGTTAAACACAACTAATTTATTTATATTCATTTATTAATTTCCATAGATAATAAGGTGATTTACAGAGCAAATATTTCTAGTGCTCACTAAATTCCGAAAAAATCACAGTAGGCTACACATGACCCTAATAGTCTATCGTATAAATTTCATGCCATTTATATAAGTATAGCTACCTGTACAAAAATGACAAGTTACATATGCTTATTTTAGCAAAAATAGTTTAGCATAGTAAAAAGTGTCAAACAATAGATTTAATATTATTCTTACTTTCCACCTAGCATTAGAATACTGTGTAAAAATTTGTATGATCATATGTTATGTATTTTTACCCTAATTATTTCACTAGAATCTACCAATTAATTAAGATTAAATAGGTAGACCATATTTCAAGTATGCTTACTGTAGGTTTAATATTTTTCCTAGCTATAGCATGTCAACATAAGACCAGCAAAGTTAGAATCACAATTTTATCACTTTCCTAGCTCAAGTTATGCATTTTATAAGATATAAACTACTTTAAAAGCACTTATTTTGCTCAATTTAATTCTCCTAGAAAAATACCCTAAGCAGTAGATGTCATATTTTTATCAAATTGTACTCTTCATGATGAATCCAACAAAATTTGGTTCACCCCATTTGGATACTCCTAGCTCTAGATATAATTATTGCAAGTTAGCAATAAAATCTATGAAAAATAAATAAACAAAATCAAATTTCCACTCGGGCGCTACAGCTAGGTGCACCCGGTCCATACACCCCGCTGTGACTAACATGCGGGCCCCAAAAGTCAATCGACCCCACACATTAGTGAGACCGAGGCAGGACGGCACTTTGACCGGTGAGAACTCACCGATGGCGAGGTCACCACCGTTGTGTTCCTCATTCCCACATGCATGTATGAGTGCCCTCGGTTGGCCTAGAGGCTCGCCGGAGCTAGCTCGATGGTGGCGGTGGTGGCTCGGCAACGGCACGTGGTGGCGCTCTAGTCGTTTTCGACCACGGCAAGCTTAGATGGGCACGGCTACACCTCTACAGGGATCTAGCAGAGACCTAGGGTTTAGATTGGGGCTTGTGAGGGTGTTGGTGAGGCACGACCGCATGCGTGGCAGTACGGCGGCGCGAGTGCAACGATGGCACGACAACATTCCGCTCCGACGAGGCCGACATTGGCTCAACGACTAGTGGAGTGAGTACGACATGACCCTATGCTAACCCTAATGAGGGAAGAGAGTGAGCAAGACGGCCTGGTGGAGCACGACCATGGTGAGCATGAGCTCGGCATTGCTCTGGCAATGGCACAGCGACGACAAACTCGAACTATGGCCTCACCTGAGCTCGGATGGTGGCATAGGCGGTTTGGGGAGGTGGAGGAGATGATGGCGGAGCTATGGGCGAGATGTAGTGGATGGTTGAGTGTTGGTGGCAGTGAGCGAGTATGGCAGAGCTCGGTGGCAATGGCAACGGCGCTCGGTGGCAATGGCAACGGCACTCGGTTTCGCTCTAGCGTGCCGAGAGCGAGAGCGAGAGCGAGAGCGAAGTAGATAGAGTGAGCACGAGTGAGAGAGAGCAATGACGTCACGCGGTTTTGCTACCCACCCTGGCCTAACGCACGGGCCCAACACCGGTAGATGGCCTCCATGCGACGACCATGGCCTGACGCTGGTCAGCCACGATGCGCGCGTGCGGCGCCAGTTCAGACACCACTAAACCCGACTGACGAAGCAAGTTCAAGAGATTAGTCCTAATCCATAGCGATTTAGCAAAAACTTCCTTAATAAAAATTGTAGAGCTACATGAGTACTACAAGATTGCTTAAAGGAGTTTTGTCTAGTTCGCAATGGTTTTCAAACTACAATGCTCTAAAGTGAGGTACCTTAAAACTGAAATCAGCATTCAGGACTTAGCAAAATTTCCAAGTCTAGAAACAGCATTTCATTGCTACTTTGGAGCTATATTTTGACCATGTTAGGCACTGATTCAGCTCATAACCCTTAAATAAAGTTTGTTACCCATGACAAGAACTACAACTTTTATTTAGGTCACATAGCCATGCAAGCTCTCTAAACAACTGTTCAACTTTAGTCAAACTAGCATCATTAAAATGGCATTTCAATGTAAACCAACACTTAGAAGCAAAAATTGGTTCATGTCATGAATACAAAAATTGTTTCATTTACCATCCTAGATATGTCTAAGGTGTTTTCATGACCTCACAACCATTTCATACATTTGTCATACATGATTACAAGCATATGCATATATATAATCAACATCACATGTGATAATATGTAAAGAATGAAATGAAATTTCATATGCTCATGCTCATGAATGAATGGATGATGCTTGTGCTCATGAAATGCAAATTCCAAATGCAATGCTTAACACTGGGGTGTTACAGCCCCTCCCCCTTATAGAAATCTTGTGCCGAGATTTGCAAGACCTACCATTTTTTATAAAAGGCGGGATAAACCTCACGTAAATAATCCTCCTGTTCCAATGTGGCATCTTGTTCACTCGGTTATTCCACACCACCTTATAGAACTTAATGACCTTGCTCTGGGTTACTCTTTCCATTTCTTCTAGCACTCATATTGGTTTCTCTTCATAAGTCAAATCCAATTGGAGCTTAATGTTGGTGGGTACAATAGGTTCATCAGGTATGCAGAGGCATCTTTTTAACTAAGAAACATGGAAGACATTGAATATAGTACTCATCTCTGGTGGAAGTTATAACTTGTAGGTGACATTTCCCTTCCATTCAATAATCTAGTACGGTCCTACATATCTAGGCGCAAGCTTCCTTTTCACTTCGAATCTCTGCACTCCCTTCATGGGTGAAACTTTTAAGTACACAAAGTCTCCCACTTTGAAGGTTAATGGTCTTCTTCTCTTATCAGCATAACTCTTTTGTCTAGACTGAGCTTCTTTTCATATGTTGTTGGATAACATGTACTTGCTCTTTAGCTTATATGATAAAGTCAATGCCATAGTATCTTCTCTCTCCGGTCTCAATCCATTTCAAAGGAGTTCTACATTTGCGACCATGCAAGGCTACAAAAGGAGCCATCTTGATGCTCTCTTGATAACTGTTGCTATAAGAAAACTCGGCTAAGGGTAGCCATTTCTCCCATGAACCCTTGGAGGATATAACATAAGCTCTCAGCATGTCTTCTAAGATTTGATTAACTCACTCAGTCTGTTCGGAGGTCTAAGGGTGATAAGCTAAGCTTCGCACAAGGTTGGTCCCTAACTGCTTGTGCAAGTGCTCCCAAAATCGAGCAGTGAATTGAGAGCCTCTATCTAATACAATGGTTCTTGGCACCCCATGCAAGTGTACTATCTGAGCTATGTAGATTTCTACATACTGATGTAGTTGATAGTTGGTTCTCATAGGAATGAAGTGCACGGACTTGGTCAGGTGGTCTACAATTAACCATATTGAGTCAAAACCCTTCTGAGTAGTTAGGAGTCCAACGTTAAAATCCATGCTAATTTCCTCCCACTTCCATCCTAGAATAGATAAAGGTTGCAGTAATCTAGCGGATTTCAAATGAACTGCCTTGACACTACTGCAATTATCACACCTAGCGACATAGGCGGCGATCTCTTTCTTCATCTTGGTCCACCAAAAATGGGTCTTTAAGTCTTGGTACATCCTATTACTGCTCGGATAGATAGACAACTTGGATGAATGAGCTTCATCTAAAATTTAATTTCTAAGCTCTCGGTCCTTTGGTACCACATGTCAGTCCTCGAACCACATCACACCTCTTTCATCCAACCTAAAATGTTTGGTTTCCTATTCTTTCATCTTTTGCTTGATGTGGAACACACCCACATCTATCTTCTGTAGTTCTATGATCTTGTTCTCAAGTGAGCAACTAATGATGATATTGTGTAGCATAGTAGGATGTAACAAATTAAATCCATCTTCCAACAAGGCTTCCAAGGTGTTACAATGAGATTTCTGACTAAGTGCATCTGGTACAACATTGATTTTTCTTAGATGTTAGTACAATTCCAAATTATAGTCCTTGATTAGCTCTAAGCATCAACGTTGCCTCATGTTCAGCTCAAGTTGAGTGAAGATATATTTGAGACTTTTGTGATTAGTGTATATGTGACATACGTTTTCCAACAAGTAATGTCTCCATATCATCAATGCGTGAACAACTGCTATGATCTCTAAATCATGTGTAGGATAATTGACTTCATGCTTTCTCAATTGTTGAGAAGCATAGACAATAAGTCGACCTTCTTCCGTGAGCACACACCCCAAACCTATACCCGATGCATCATAGAACACATCGAAAGGCTTTTCAATGTCGGGTTATGCTAGAATAGGAGCTATAGTTAGCAAGGTCTGTAGGGTGTGAAAAGCGGCTTCACACTCCGGAGTCCAATTGAACTTTTCATCCTTCTGGAGTAGTCTAGTCATGGGCTTAGCTATCTTGGAAAAATCAGGAATGAAGCGACGATAGTAGCCTACTAACCCTAGAAAACTCTGAACTTCATGAATCAGAGTTGGGGGCTTCCAATCCATGGCCTATTGTACTTTAGTCGGGTCTACAGAGATTCCATCTTCAGATAAGATATGACCCAACAAAGGTACTTTCCTCAACCAGAATTCACATTTGCTAAATTTGGCATATAATTTATGCTCCCTCAATCTAGAAAAAACAACTCTCAGATGCTATGCATGATCTGCCTCATTCTCCGAGTAAATCAAGATATCATCAATAAACATAACTATGAACTTGTCGAGCTTGGGCATGAATACTGAATTCATCAAGTACATGAAGTAGGCAGGAGCATTTGTCAGTCCAAAAGACATGACTAAATACTCATACAAGTCATACCTAGTGGAGAAAGCTATTTTAGGTACATCTTCTGGCCTGATCTTAATCTGATGATAACCGAACCTCAAGTCAATCTTAGAGAATACGTTTGCTTTTGCTAGTTGATCGAACAAAATATCGATACGAGGCAAAGGATACTTGTTCTTAATGGTTATAGCATTAAGCGGCCTATAATCCACACACATCCACAAGGAACTGTCCTTCTTCTTTACAAATAAAGCTAGACAACCCCATGGAGATGAACTGGGTCAAATGAGACCTTTGTCCAAAAGTTCCTGTAACTGAATTTTAAGTTCGGCTAACTCATTTGGTGGCATCCTATAGGGTCTTCTCAAGATAGGTGCTATACCCAGCACTAACTCGATCTTAAATTCCATATCCCTATCAAGCGGTAAACTCGGCAGCTCATCTGGAAATACATCAGGAAATTCGCAAACTACTAGAATATCGCATAAGGTAGTGGCTTGAATAGCACAAGATAAGTTTTGAAGATCAAAACTCTAGGGAAGTGGTACTAGAAAAGCATTACTCCCCTTTGGTTCTCTCAACATAATTGTTCTAGTGGTAGTGTCAATGAGAACTCCATGACCCCTCATCCAATTCATGCCCAAAATCACATCTATTGCTAGTTTTGGCAATATTATAAGATCCATAGTGTACTCCCTCTATTGTATCGAGATGAGCACATGTCTCACTAATTGATTAGTAGAAATAGTGGCCCCAGCTGAACTTATACTATAACCACCCTTGTCTACCTCAATTATCTTCTAATGAAGCTTAGATGCAAATGTTTGGCTCATAAATGAATGAGAAGCTCTAGAATAAAATAAAACAATGGTGGGATGTTTGTTAACAAGAAACATACCGGCGGTCACAACTTCTCCAGCAGAAATTTCTTCCACGGCTTTATAATGCACGTATCCAGGATGTGCTTTTCGATTGGCTTGTTTCTGATTACCCTGGTTTTGATTGCCATTCTTCTTAGGATGGGGGCACTCCTTGGCCTATTGGCCCAACTAATTGCAGTTGAAGAATGGCTGGTTGTTCCTTGGTCCTGCTGAGCTTCCTTGGCCTTCATTGCCCTTAGGTATGGCAATGGTGAATGCCCTGCGAAATGTCTTCTATGCACGATTAGCCTGAGCTTTTGGCTAAGGAGGCCCATACTTAGGCGTTGGTTGACTAAATTGTGGCCTAGCCACCACTAGAGCTCTAGCTTGAGATGATCCTGAGGCACCTGCCTTAGCTGCTCTTTTGTGGCCCATTGCTGTTGCGTGCAAGTTGTTCTGGTTCTCCTGGGTTAAGGCATCACTAACAAACTCATTATAGGTGGCACACTTTGAGTTGGCCATGGTCTTCATCAGTTTGGTGCCAAGGCCTCTCTTGAAGCTTTCTATCTTCTTTTCCTCTATATTGACGAACCCTAGGGCATATCTAGACAAATTATTGAAGGCATGCATGTACTCAATAAAGGTTTTGGTCCCTTGAGTAAGCCTCATGAACTCAACGGCTTTCATGCGCATTAGCCCGGAGGGAATATGATGTCCCTTATAGGCTAACTTGAACTGTTCCTAGGTGACCTATGCATTTGCAGGTAGAGAAGACAGGAAATGGGTCCACCATATCCCTACCGGTCCCTACAGTTGATGGGACACATATTCGGCCTTCAGATGATCAATAACCCTCAACAAATGGAACTTCTTCTCTATCGTGTTAAGCCACTCATCCACCTGGAGCGGTTCTTCAGCCTCTTTGAAGATAGGAGGCTTAGTGTCTTAGAAATCTTTGAATGAGCTATATTGATTCAGTTTAGGCCATTGATGTTGCTGACGGGTGTGAGCGGTGTTCTGCATAATGAGGCGCAGTGTCTCTTCCATAGCTCTCTGATTTCCTAGAAATTGCACGAAGAACTCATTCACAGAAGGTGACGGTGGTGGTCGTAAATCACCATCATTTCCACCCTAGCTAGTGCCTACCCTAGCACAGGTGCGAGTCATCTGCAAAATTGTAACCATAAGTGATTATTGGTCGATGTCAAGAGATTGCAGATGAATTGTGTAATCATACCAAACTAAAATTACTGGAGAGAATCTTAAATTGATACAATAAAACAGAGGCATAATAATTAATTCTTGCAACATAACATCACCAATTAGATCACTTATTGTACTTGCAACGCGTTAACATGCATGCCATATTTCACCAGTAAAAAGAAACTAGAATTTTATCAAAGTTCAATCCATCACGGATTAAATGCAAAGTACCAATATTACACCAAAGTTACGTCATGAGTATTGAAGTTCAAACTACAAGTCCCTTACATAAATAGTTGGGATACAACTAATGCTTCAAACTAGTCACTAAATGGTTCTACTCTTCAGCATGCTCGCTATCGAGATCGAAGATAGCATCATCCTCATCCGATGGAACCACTTCTTCTTCTTCCCAAACGTCATCTTCGACCATCATTTCTGGATCTTCTTCCTCAACAAGGAGCGAGTGCAGTTGGTTGTTTAGATGATGCACCTCATGCTAAAGATCAACCACCATGTTCTAGGTATGCGCATGCTAATGGCGCAAGTCCCTTTCAATAGGGTCCTGCTATGTGGCTAAGGCTTTAGCATTATTTCATGCTGCTTCTGCCATGGCAGCATGGTTGTTTGCTTAGATTTGCTAGCTCATAGTGGTGAGTGCCTTGGCATGAGTGGCCTCCAGCTACTCCCAAAGTCCTGCTAGCACTGCCTGATCATCAGCTCTTGCTGCTTGGGCAGCAGCTCTACGCTGATCGACCTGTTCCATCTAAGTGTGGAGTTCTCCCAATGCTACTTAAGCTTGATCGGTGTCCCATCGAGCCTCATTTGCTGCCTTTTTATGCTTGTGAACATGCTTCCTCAGCTTACATTGTGTAGCTTCGGCCCTCATGAGCCTATCCATGCAAGTGGTATAGGACTCCTGCTAGAAGTACTGAGTATCCTGACGAGTATAGAACATCTTCATCATGGCAAACATTGCACTCATAGCGGGACTTGAACTAGTTGCCCGCTCATCCCGGTCTCGGATCAATGCATTGCGGTTACGCTATGCCTAGATTGCTATGGATGGATCCACCTGAGGAAAAATACCAGCGACACTGTCGGTAAGCTCATCCCCGTGTTACTGACATATCTGGTTCAGCACCTCAAAAGCAACTACCTGGGCACCTTCCCAAGGAGTTTTTCCTTTAGATTTTGCCTTCCACTCCTGCCATAGGGGTACTTGGGTATGAGCTGGTATGGTTAGCTGCACCTCATACCATGGTTGTCCTTCCAGGTATACCTCATTCCAGGAATAGAGAGGCGGTTTGGTATATCCTGCATAATGCAGGACCCTCCAAAGTAGGGCAAGGGTACCAAACATTTCTAGGAAAGTCTCATTCCCAGCTGATGCTACCATCTGTACCAACAAAATGGTGCAACTCTCGTGAGAACAACGTTATAATAGAAGAGAGTTACATAACCGAATAAGAGACGTATAAGGGGAGGAACAATGCAAGTGTCTAATGAATGATTGATCATGATGCATGTACGTTTCGTACGTCCTCACAACCTTAGGAAAATTAAACTTCTAACGACATACACGGTGTCATACATGCGTTCTCTCATATATAATGTAGCTAGTCGGGCTACATGTTTCGCTATTAGTGTACCTGCACAAGAATTTCATTTCAACCCAACCCCACAAGTATATATGCAGAAATAAAAATCCAGGCTCTAGGTTGCAAGCTAAATACTTCCATATATAAACCCATATATATACTTCCGTATCAAAGCTACCCGAAAGTAAATACATCCCATATATACATATAAATATGCATATACAGTCGTATCAAAGCTAACCCACAATTAAATACCTCTGTATAAATATGAGACATATATATACTTTAGTATCAAAGCTAACTCTCCCCATTAGACCACACGCTCACATCTTGCGGTCATGCCACTCTTCATCTTACCTTGGGCGTATAGGCAATTGATCCATACATTACCACTCAAGTGAATGGCATCCATACAATAGCACACCATATGGATGATGAAAATAAAAACCCCCAAGTTGGTACTTAATTAAGACTTGAAATCCTTAACTGGGCATAAAGGAAGTGATCACTGGCACACTTTAGATTCAAACTTTAGGTTTAAACACCTATATATATATATATCGATTAGTTGCCAAAACTGGTTTTGGAAAAACAAAAACCTTTGTTTTAAATACATATGTGGCAATTAATGTTGAATCTTGCTCTGATGCCAGCTATAGCAGAACCTTCCAATTTATAAGAGCACAAGTACAATAGCAGCCCGCAAGCGGTCGCACTGTCATACTTGACCCCATATAGACCCGGTAGTCCATCGAGGGCCACGAAGGGTCTCGATTCAACCAACATACAACCAAGATCATATATGGTTCAACATACATGACACACGTTACATAAAGTTCATAAATACAATTCCATACATCAGAGTAGATTAAAGTTATTACAAACCAAGTCCAGATAAAATAGTAGCGGAAGCATTTAAAGTTTGAAACCAACATCTCCATCGTTGTTCAAATATTATGCCAGCTCATGATCACAATCCCACAAAAGCATAAGAGAGGGATTAACAAGAGATGCGTTGCCCAGGGCCCTACTCCTCATCCATGGCACGACAGAAACTATTCTTACAGTAGCCATGATACATCATATTATCTCCAACAATGGGAAATAAACCCTGAGTACAAGAAGGTACTCAACTAGACTTACCCACCATAAACCAAAAATAAAGTGACTCCAAGGATCATGCAAGGCTTTATAAGTAGAGCTAGCTTGACAACATTTTGCATAAAAAGCCACTAATTCAACTATGCCTTTTATAATTCGGTCATCTAGTTAATTATAGCTATTCATCTCTAGATTAGCGACTAACCTATGCCAAACATGTAGTATATTGTTAATGATAGCACAATAATAACCATAGCCATTTAATATTTCATTCTCAGAATCATTCCACTTGCCATTAACACTATGATAGAAGGAAGCTCAGTCAAATTTCTCACTATCCAGGAGAGATGGTGATTCGTATCGATTTCAACCAGCTGGGAATTTATTCCTCACACAAACCTAGGTAGAACAGATCAACAGTCACCTTAGATCACCTTTGGTACAACTCAGGTCCACATTTCACGGGTTCGATCAGTGCCGCACAATCAGGGACGACTAGCTGCTAGGACATTTAGGCCCGACCTGCCCTTGGGCTCATGTCTGGCTCCCCACACATCCTTACTACCATCCAGAGTGCGCACTCTTACAGAATGAGACCCATCCTGAGTTGAGCTACTCAGCTTCATGGGTGGAATGAGTTATCCGGCTAGCTAAGTGAGAGGCATGCGTTCAAAATGATCGAGGACCAACAACGGTACGGTGCTTAATTAGCGTAGATGGAATCACATGAGTCAACCTACAACATAGACTCCGTCTGACCTCAATTTACAACATCCATGGTCCTTTTACACGATAGCAAATATAGCCAACCGTGGTTCAGTGCCCACCTTTATGTCGCAGGTGACAAGAAATCACCCGACTTCTCTCGGTCTAAGCATAGCTAAGCATATATTCAATCCTAGAACTACACAGGGTTAAAGGTATATATCTAGACAAGGTAGTTCTATGCATCAAGTATTTCCATCCAACTCTTACAACCTAATGCATCAAACATAAAAGACTCAAGTGATATTTTGTAAAACATGGGAGACTTAGAATGCTCTAGGGCTTGCCTTTGATAAAAGAAGTTGGCCTATGGTCTAGGCACTCAGGTGGGTCCTCAAGAGTTTGCTCCTCTCCTTCTAGAGCTATGGCCTAAGGTGCCTCCTATTGTTCCTCAAACGCTTCGTCGAATTCCAATAGAGTTATCCTCTCGGATGATCATATATGCATGAGCATGAACTATGATATCATGAATGCATATATCTGAGACATGCATGATATGATATGGTCTGATGAAATGCATCCTCATAATTGCTCTCAATAGCATTGCATTAAGGTGATAACAAGATAAATTTTCTTTTACTGAGTAGGTGCATATCTCTTCTCTAGTAACTTAAACAAACACTTATGTAAATCATTTTCTGGACTACAAGACAACAACCACTTGTTTTGACCATAATTAGAGTTATACATATCAAAGTAATATGGTTGCGGACATTCTAGAAAGTTTATGAAATTGTCGACAACTTTGTTTTAATCATCTTAATGTGATTCAGCAGTTATCTAGGTCAAACAATTCAATCTTTCAGATCTATCCAAAAAGCAAGCATTTCTGATAGCAGAATTCTAACAGCCATAATTCTTAAACCATAAGACCTATGACTATGAAAATTTAATACCAGGTAAGTAAGTTATATACAACTTTGTTATTAACAAATTTTACCGAAAAGACCATCATCATCATGAAATTATCACCACAACATAAACTATACATGCAACCATCTAGTTGAATTATAAAGCAATAATTAACTAATTGCATACAACCAATTACTTCTAAGCCTAGCTAATAACATCAATAGATCATATGAATCACAAGCACCACAGAAAACATCATGTTTAAACATAACTAATTTACTTATATTCATTTATTAATTTCCTTATATAATAAGGTGATTTACAGCGTAAATATTTCTAGTGCTCAATAAATTCCGAAAAAAATACAATCAGCTACACATGACCCTATTAGTATACTGTACAAATTTCATGCCATTTGGATAAGTATAGAGACCTCTACAAAAATGACAAGTTACATATGCTTATTTTAGTAAAAATAGTTGAGCATAGTGGAAAGCATCAAGCAACAGATTTAATATTTTTCTTACTTTCCTCCTAGCATGAGAATATTGTGTAAAAAATTGTATGATCATATGTTATGTATTTTTAGCCCAATTAATTTCACTAGAATCTAGCAATTAATTAGGACTAAATAGGAAGACAATATTTCAAGTATGTTTATTGTAAGTTTAATATTTTTCCTAGCTAGATTATGTCAACACAAGACCAGCAAAATTGGAATCACAATTTTATCACTTTCCTAGCTCAAGTTATGCATTTTACAAGATATAAACTACTTTAAAAGCACTTATTTTGCTCAATTTAATTCTCTCAGAAAAATACCCTATGAAGTAGATTTCATATTTTTATCAAATAGTACTCTTCATGATGAATCCAACAAAATTTGGTTCACCCCATTTGAATACTCCTAGCTCTAGATATAATTTTTGCAAATTAGCAACAAAATTTGTGAAAATAAATAAAGAAAATCAAATTTCCACTCGGGCGCTATAACTAGGTGCACGCGGTCCATACACCTCGCTGTGACTAACGCATGGGCCCCAGAAGTCAACCAACCCCACACGTCAGTGAGACCGAGGCAGGGCGGTGCTTTGACTGGCAAGAACTCATAGACAACAAGGTCACCGGCGATGAGGTCACCACAGTTGTGTTCCCCATTCCCATGTGTATCTATGAGTGCCGTTGGTTGGCCCAGAGACTCATCAGAGCTAGCTCAATGGCAGCTCGACGGTGGTGTGCGATGGCGCTCTAGTCGTATCCGACCATAGCAAGCTCAGATGGACGCGGCTACACCTCTATAGGGATGTAGCAGAGACCTAGGGTTTAGATTGGGGCTTGTGAGGGCGTCGGTGAGGCAAGGCCGCATGCATGGCAGCACGGTGGCGTGAGTGCAATGGTGGCATGGTGGCATTCTGCTCTGACGAGGCTGACATTGGCTCAACGGCCAGCGGCGTGAGTAGGACGCGACCCTATGCTAACCCTAACATGGGAAGAGAGTGAGCGAGACGGCTCGGTCGAGCATGGCCACGGTGAGTGTGAGCTCAGCGGTGCTTCGGTGATGGTGTGGCAACGACCAACTCGAACTACGGCCTCACCTAAGCTCGGATGGTGGCACAAGCGGTTTGGGGAGGTGGATGAGATGATGGCAGAGCTGTGGGTGAGATGTAGTGGATGGTGGTGCGGTGGTGGCAACGAGCGAGCACGGCAGAGCTCGGTGGTAATGGCGACGATGCTCAATTTCGCTCTAGCACGACGAGACCAGGAGCGAGAGCGAAGCAGAGAGAGTGAGTGCGAGTGAGAGAGAGCTGCGGCGTCACGCAGTTTTGCAACCTGCCCTGGCCTGACGCATGGGCCCGACACCAGAGGATGGCCTCCACACAGCGGTCGTGGCCTGACGCCGGTTGGCCACGACACGAGCGCGGCGCCGTTGCAGACACCATTGAACCCGACTAACAAAGCAAGTTCAAGCGATCAGTCCTAATCCATGGTGATTTGGCAAAAACTTCCTTAATAAAAATTATAGATCTATGTGAGTACTACAAGATTGCTTAAAGGAGTTTTGTCTAATTCACAATGGTTTTCAAACTACAAAGCTATAAAGTGACGTACCTTGATACCGAAATCAGCATTTGGGACTTAGCAAAATTTCCATGTCTAGAAACAGCATTTCATTCCTACTTTGGAGCTGTTTTTTACCATGTTAGGCACTGATTCTGATCATGACCCTTAAATAAAGTTTGTTACCCATGACAAGAACTACAACTTTTATTTAGGTCACATAGCAATGCAAGCTCTCTAAACTACTATTCAACTTTAGTCAAACTAACATCATGAAAATGGCATTTCAAAGTAAACCAACACTTAAAAGCAAAAATTGGTTCATGTCATGAATACAAAAATTGTTCCATTTACCATCCTAGATGTGTTTAAGGTGTTTTAATGACCTCACAACCATTTCATACATTGGTCATACATGATTACAAGCATATGCATATATAATCAACATCACATGTGAAAATGTATAAAGAATGAAATAAAATTTCATATGCTCATGCTCATGAATGGATGGATGATGCTTGTGCTCATGAAATGCAAATGCCAAATGCAATGCATAACACTGGGGAGTTATAGGCTAGCTGCCCACGCTGGCAGCCGTGCCACGCCCACGAGTTCGCCGACGCTAAGCGACGAGCTGCCGCGCGCACGCATTGGTGCTCCTCGCCTTAGCTAACTCCAAAGCCTCATCCTTTCCTCCACTATTCTTGGTGACCTCAGTCTGGTTCATCTGCATGGCCCGCACACATGTGTCGCGGAGTCCCCCTACCCTAGCGATGCTGTCTGGGTGCCTGATGCGGGCACAGTGAAGCCTTAGGGCGTTGCCTCGAACACCTGGTGAATGCCCTCCTATGCTGCGAGTTTAGGCTAGCCCTGAGGTAGGAGCCGCCTCCTTTCCTTGCCATTGCCCACATCCGACCCACCTAGCTCTGGCCTAGTTGGCCACCTGAGGCCCAACATGGATCCCCTTTCCTTTCCCTCCTTTTCTCTTTCTGGGCCGATCACCACTGCTAGGACTAGCCTAGCCTCTAACCACACCTGGGCACCCTTCATCCCTCTTGGGCCAGCAACAGCACAAGTGAGCCAGCCTGGCCCTTTCTTTTATCTATTTTTAGAAAAACCTATCCAAATTCTAAATTCCATATTAAATTCATCCTAGCTCCAAAAAAATTAAGAAACCAGTTTCATAATTTCTCTAAAATCCTAACCTACCTCCCAGTATAGTTTTTGAGTCTAGTTAAGTTAGGTTTTTATTGCAGTTTTATTGGTTCTTATTGTTGGCCATTCTCAGCATTTTCCTTGCGTAGTGATGACTCGAGCTCGAATGGATCCAATGATGCACCCAGAGGTGATGGATCTCGATGGTGGATGACCTCGACTTCTAGAGACGCATACCACTATTTCCTCAACATCCTAGGTGTCATGGCAGCACCTTATCTTAGAGAAACCTATTAGCCATTGCAAGTAAAAATGCTAGTGCTTTACTTTTACTCATTTGCTAGTATAGGTGATGCATGCTTTTTCCTAAGCCTTGTTTGCCTCAGTTGAAACCTCTTCACCCTGACTACCTAGCTTCATGCTCGCACTTATATATTGCCTACCTGCTTGCTTGCATTTACTTTCCATCATAACTACATATATGCCTTGTTTTGTGATGTGATGGTTGGTTGGTGATGTGATTGGTGGATCAGGGTTTGTCGTGAGGCTTCCCTATGAGGTAGATGGTAGGTTGGCTCAATGGGATCGTTGAATCCCGTGTGGGTGGTGGTGATTGAGGAGTTCTAGACATATTCCTTGCCATGACCTATTTCTTTAGTGATACCGACCGGAGTGAGAGGATTTACTCTAGAGGGGTGCACTTGGTGCTTGGAGTGCCCCAGATCTAGTTTTGAGGGATATGATGGATATGATATGACAGACATGTGGTGGTGGCTACCCGTGAGAGGTGGGCCACGTGGTATTGGTGGAAGGTGTTTGCTCTAGCCAATTAAGGATTGTCGTGGGTTGATGCCTGGGACACGGGACTATGTTAAACGTGCACGCCACATGCCCTAAATGGGCGGTGCTCATTCTGTTGAGTTAGTGCAGACTAAGCAGGCCAATGGGTTTTCCGGCTACCCTAATCATGATCCCAAGTGTATACGTTGTGCCATATGCTACTCCACTTGGGGGCAGACTGGTGAGGAATGTGCTAGTTCTTGAGCAGTGTTTGCCTAGACCGTGGCCATGGTCGATGATGGCGATCGTGTTGGGTACAGGTGTACACACTCTACAAAGTTAAAACTATACGTATAACCATGATCTCGGTTATGATCATTCATGTGAACTGTTTCACCTCGCTAGTCTTCTCTTGTTCTCTAATTTTCTCCCCCTAAAGCTAAGGTATGGCCTGAGGCCAATTAGACGAGGGGCACGTGGAGGCCGCCTCATCGACTAGACCGACAGTATGAGGGTGATGTGAGGGATGATGAGAGCTGAGATGTGAGATGTGATGATGAGTGGATGGTCAGAATGAGTGAATGGGTTAGGATTTAGAGAAGACATACTATTTATTTGACACTTCTGCATGCGGTAAGGATGCAAACTATAGCCAAACTATTAGGATAGCCAGATCCCTTTATTTTCTATTTTCCACTTAAGCTCATCGGTGCTAACCATGGCCTACACAGATCTGGCGGTGTGTAGTTTTCTTGACTTGTAGTGGTGTTGAGATTGGTAGTTGGTTTGCGGTCTACTCTCAAGGATGCCCGTGGATTGGAGGTTCGCCAAGCTACGCTGCTATGAGTAGAGCCTTGGTGTTTTGTTTGATCCTAGCCTAGAGAACTTGTATTATGTTAGTTTTATTCCTATTTTTGTACTCTGTTGTTGTATGACTTTGTAATCAGCTGAAAAGTGGACGCCTGTGATAGCTAAGGTATCCTAGGACTATCACAGAGGGGCAAGAGAGCCAGTATTTCAAGTTTTGAAATCCTGGTTCGGTTCAGTTGGTATCAGAGCCATACTTGACAATTGGTCGCGAACATAGAATTGGACGTTAGTCTAGGAGCCAACAAGTCTGTCTAACTACCCCCATTAAAGAAGTTGATGTTTAGTAGACCCTCCCTGCCATACTGTTCCTACTAGCTAGTTGTGTGAATAGGATTGTAATGCTGCTTGAGTGATTGGCTCTTATTGTTTGCTGTGTTTCTTATGCTTGAGTGTAGCATAGTAAAACTATTTTCTATGTGCTAGTTTGTGACTCCACCTCTAGGTAGTTTAACCTAATCATGCCTTACCCTTTTTGATGACCAGATGCCAATCCTAAGAAGGATATCAAGGTTGGAGAAAAAGAAGGCTCGACCTAAATGAGCAAGACAACCTATCAGTAGTCTAAGCTTGGAGAGTTTGATGGACATCGACCCTAGTGTGAACCTTCAACACCTAAAGCCTGACTAGAGTCCTAGACCTGAGACTCTAGGAGCACCTAGCTTGTTAGTAGCTATAGCTCATTAGACTCATATCCTATAGAAGATTGCCAATGTAGTGGCACCTAACCCATCTCACGAGCCTTTCATCAAGAAGTTTAAGGAGTTCTACAAGTAGAAATCTCCTTCCTTTGACCATGCTGACAACCCAATTCAAGCTGATGACTGGTTACCTGGAATCAAAAGAAGGCTTCAACTGGTGAAATGCACTGACAAGGAAGGTTTGAACATTGCCACCCTACAGCTCAGATGCAGTGCTAACTCATGGTGGGATTGCTTTTGTGCTAACCACCCTGACCCCGCCAACATTGGTTGGATGAAGTTTGCAAAAGCATTCTGCGGGTACCATCTTATGGAAGGAACAGTGGAAGCAAAAGCAGAAGAGTTCATGAACTTACAAATGGGTACCATGTCAGTTCAAGAGTACACCACCAAGTTCATACAGCTGATGAGATATGTGCTCGAGTACATAGAAACAAAGAAGCAAACGAAGTACTACTACATGAAGGGTCTTCCCCGAGCCATGTAGAGCATTCTCGCCGGTCTTGATTTTCTGACTCTGAAGGAGCTGATCAATAGAGCTTAACTAGTGGAGATGGATCTGAAGCAGATTGCACTAGAAAAAGAAGTGCTCCATAATGAGAAGAGAAAGATGCCTCAGCCAAATCCTTAGTATTCAAGCTCTCAAAGACTTAGAGTTGGAGACATGAAGCTACCTAGACCGCCACCACAACAATCCTAGGGACAACTTTGCTATCCACCATAGGGAATCATTCCTCAATACCTTGTTGAGTCTATTCCTCAAGCATGTGTCGAGAAGCCTGCCAAGTGCACGAAGAGCAAGAAGAGGAAGAAGAAGGTGATCGTTGTTTGCCACACATGTCAGCGGATTGACTATAAGGCCCAAGTTTGTCCTCAACATTAGCTATCTGCCCAACTAGGACTACTTGAGAGTCTATCTCCACTGACTTGAAGCATGCTAGCCATATCATCCAGAGATCATGGGAGACTTAATCACGTCACAACAAAGAATGCAATGGAAGGCCCTAAAGTTGTGCTTGGAAAGCTAGTAGTAGAAGGAGCCCCTGCAGTAGTCTTGTTTAACTCAGGAGCCATATACTCCTATGTCTCCTTGAAGTTCACGCAACAATAGTCTCTTCCTATTGAATGTCAAAGCAGATCCATGGTCACTAGCTCTCCCCTTAGAGATGTTAGCTGCACTTTGTTATGCAAATCAGTGAGACTCAAGATGACAGAGTATATATTTCTAGCAGATTTGATAGTCCTGATGTCTGATGGTGATATTGATGTGATTCTTGGTATGGATTGGTTGACCAAGCATAAGGGTTCGATCTCATCCTCCCCTCAATCTTTTAACTTAGAGCACCCTAAAGGTTTTCAAAAAGGTGCAGATTGATGCTACACATCGACTAGATGAGGTAGAGAAAGCTAAACTTCATGCCTTGATAGAGAAGACATTACAAGATGTGCTAGTTGTCTATGAATACCCGGATGTCTTTCCAGACGAGTTGCCAAGAATGCCACCTGATTGGGACATTGAGTTCATGGTTGACTTAGTCCCTAGAATAGGACCAATAGCCAAGCATCCATATAGAATGGCAGCCGATGAACTTGCATAGCTGAAGAAGTCGTTGTAAGAGCTAACTGATAAGGGTTTCATTAGGCCTAGTGCCTCACCCTAGGGATCTCCCGTACTATTTGTGAAGATGGATGGTTCTATGTGGATGTGTGTTGACTACCGCAGTTTGAATGTCGTCACGATAAAAAACATGTATCCATTACCTCGCATAGATGACTTGCTTGATCAGTTGCAAAAGGCAAAGTACTTCTCCAAGATTGACTTGAGATCTGGCTACCTTCAGATGAAGCTTAGGCCTAAAGGTTTTGCGAAGACAGCCTTTGTCACTAGATATGGCCAATATGAGTTCATGGTTATTTCCTTCGGGTTGACCAATGCACCCGCATACTTCATGAACATGATGAACACGGTCTTCATGGATGAATTAGATAGGTTTGTTGTGGTTTTCATTGATGAGATCTTGATCTACTCAGAGACAACAAAAGAACATGAGAAGCATCTCAGAATTGTTTTAGAGAAGCTAAGACAGAATCAATTGTATGCCAGGTTTGAGAAGTGTGAGTTCTGGCTTGAGAAAGTTGCTTTCCTCGACCATGTGTTGACTGCATATGGTGTTGTTGTAGATCCATCCAGGATTGAAGCAGTTACAGAGTGGAAGCAACCACAGAATGTCACCGATATCAGGAGTTTCCTTGGAATAGTTTGATATTATCCTAGATTCATTGAAAACTTTTCTAAGATTGCTAAGCTAATGATAGAGCTACTACAAAAGAATGCTCCCTTTGTGTGGAACGAAGCACGTGAGCAAAGATTCCAAGAACTCAAGAAGCGACTCACTACCACTCCCTTCCTTGCCTCCAAGCAAGGATTTCATGGTATATTGTGATGCTTTCAAGCAAGGATTAGGATGTGTGCTTATGCAGAATGATAGAGTGATTGCTTATGCATCATGATAGCTGAGAGATCATGAAAAGAACTACCCCACACATGACCTTGAGTTAGCAGTAGTTGTTGACGCTCTCAAGATTTGGAGGCACTACTTGATCAGCAACAAGTGTGATATCTACACCGATCACAAGAATCTCAAGTATTTCTTCATGCAGAATGAGTTGAACATGAGACAACGCAGATTGTTAGAATTGATCAAGGACTATGATCTAGAGATTCATTACCATCCTAGAAAAGCCAGTGTCATGGCAGATGCCTTGAGTAGAAAGAGCTATTGTAACAATTTGGTTGCCAAAGAGCGATTGCCTGAGTTGCATGAAGAGTTTGAGAAGCTAAGAATTGAAGATTGTGGTAGTGGTTATCTTCACACACTCCAAGTTACCTACACCCTAGAAGAAAAGATCAGAGAAGCTCAAAAATCAGGCAAGGAGATTCAGAAAATCAAGAACCTTATGCAAGAGGAAAAGTTCCAAAACTACAAAATCGATGAACAAGGCACCTTGTTGAAGAATCGGCTATGTGTCCCACAAGATCAGCAAATTCGAGAATCCATCTTATTAGAGGCACATAACTCTAGGTATTCCATTCACCCTGGTTGCACTAAAAGTATTGTGATCTTTGAGAGAGATTCTGGTGGAAGAACATGAAGTCTGATATTGCAGCCTATGTGGCTAGATGTGACATCTACCAAAGAGTGAAAGCGGAGCATAAGAGGCCCGCAGGATAGCTTGAGCCCCTGGACATTCCTATGTGGAAATGGGCAGATATTAGCATGGACTTTATAGTCGGCTTGCCTCGCTCTCAAAAAGGGCATAACTCGATAAGGGTCATAGTCGATCGTTTGACCAAAGTGGCTCATTTCATCCTGGTGAAAATAGCTTACACCATAGATAAGCTTGCAGACTTATACGTTGACAACATCTTACGTCTGCATGGAGTTCCCAAGACCATTGTGTCCAATAGAGGGCCTTAGTTCACAGCTAAGTTCTGGAAGAGCTTCCACAAGGCCATGGTACCACTCTAGATTACAGCATAGCTTTCCCCTGTCAGACTGATGGTCAGACTGAGAGAGTGAATCAGATTATGGAAGACTTTCTTAGAGATTGTGTTTTGACTTATGGATCTAATTGGGAGAGAAGTCTATCCTTTGCTAAGTTCTCCTACAACAACAGCTATCAAGCTAGCATGAAGATGTCCCCATTTGAAGCCTTGTATGGCAGAAAGTGCATGACCCCAATCATGTGGTTAGAAGTTGAACAAAGATAGTTCTTTGGACCAGTAGGGATTATAGATGTTGAAGAACAAGTTCCTAACATCAGAGAGAACCTAAAGATAGCCCAGACTAGACAGAAGAGCTATGTTGACAAAAGAAGAAGAGATCTTAGTTTCAACGTTGGTGACTACATGTATCTCAAGGTGTCACCTCTCAAAGACACCGTGAGGTTTCACGTCAAAGTCAAGCTAGCACCTCACTTCATAGGCCCCTATAAGATCTTCAGTAGAATTGGGAAGCTCGACTACAAGTTGGAGTTGCTAGCTAGCCTAGCTAGAGTAAACCCCATGTTCCATGTCTCATAACTGAGGAAATGCCTAAGAGTTCTAGAAGAACAAGTCCAGATAGAAGCCCTGGATCTACAAGACACACTTGAGTATGTTGAGCATCCAGCCAAGATTCTGGATACAGCTGTTAAAGAAACTAGAAGAACGACCATCCCCATGTGCAAGGTTCAATGGAGCAACCACACTAAACGAGAAGCTACTTGGGAGAAGGAAGAAGAACTTCAGAAGTAGCACCCCCACCACTTCACCGACTAAGTAGCACCTTAATCTCGAGGATGAGATTCCTGTACAGAGGGAGGATTGTAACATTCCGTGATTCTATGTTATAGAAAAATCCAAACATTTTAAAAGTTTTGCTTGAATGTGTGTTGCATGTAAATGTTAGGTCAACTTAAGTCAAATGTTTTCCCTTCTACCTCAATTTCAAATCCGAGCTTGAAAACTTTTGCAACGAACCACTTGTCGTGAAGTTGGCAAGGCCAAGTGAACAATATGACTATGGGAGTTTTCAAACAAAATGTTTTGGAGATAAATTAAAACATTGGTTGAATTTGAGCCGCACTCGAATTCAACATGAACCTCTACAATTGATCTATTATTTCCTAAAATGAAAACCTAACTATCGACATGAAAATGCATCGACACACGGCAAGCCTGAAGGATCTGCTCGATGGAGCTGGAGATCCGCTTGGCTTCAATGCAGGGATAACCGATCCTGTGTATTCCTCCTGAGATGTGCCAGTCAATTTGACCCTGCAATTGACAAGGAGAGAAAGTTTATTAGTAATTTAAGGTGGAACATGTCAGTCTGTGCCTAGACAGTTCCAAGTGTGCCGCTTCGGGAGCAGCTAGATGTGAAAAGTGACTAAATAGCCGATATGCATAGAAATTGGTTGTTACGGACTATAAAGCTCGTAGGTACCAATTGATTTTATGTTGACAGGTATAGTACACGTAGATGTAAGTGAGATCATCAGCTAGGCAGATATTACTAGTATGAATCATTGAGTCAATGAATCTAATTGGGAAAAGATATAGCATACGAACAAATCAACGATCTGATACAAATTGACCTACAAACGCTCTGAATCCAATCTGTTACCATCAACAGTGAGGTTCGACCGGATCGATGGCAGCTATGATGATAATAACAAACTAAAACTAAAGAATCCATAAAAACAACCATACTTCGACAGGCTTTTCCGAAAGACATGCTATACGTGAAGGCTCGGATGAATCCACTAAAATAGCCGATTCGGGTGAAGAGGACTACAACATGTGAAGAATCGACTATTTCACATGGACAAACCTATGGACTCCTTAGACTTAACCTATTATCTCTAACAGTGGGGTTCGACCGAATCGATGTAGCCATGATAAAGACAATGAATCAAACCCTTAAAGTACACAGATCTATTCACGCTTAATAGAATCATGGACGCACACTGTAGGCGTTAAAGCACAGGCGTTCGGCTATTTAGCCGATGCAGGCATAGCAAATAGCTAAGGTCACACCTAATCGGGAACAAATCTACTAACTACCATCCTCCAATCTACAGTGCCATCAGTGGGGATCGACCAGATCGTTACAGCCATAATGGTGAACTATAAACTAGATTTATCTAGCCAGCAAACCTCTTCAAGATTATGTGTGCCTTAACTGCGTAGTATGCACGATCAGGATCGAGATAGAACCACCGATAAAACGTAACCCGTCACTCAGAGTAAGAAACATCGTGTTGTAGTAAAGCGAACGATGGACTGAAAAGATATAAGGCCAATCTGACTCGATCTTAACCGGGCGGATTGATGTTGCTGTGAACTAAAAACAATGAAAATATCAGCAAGACCGGTAACTTAATGAATCTACCCAAAGGACGCCACCCTTAGATAGAGCCGATAACTTGACCTTAATCTAGTTCGAGCAGTGGAGGTCGACCGGAACGATGCAGCCATACTTGAACTAGACAAGAGTCGATAACTAGCTTATACTAAAGTTTGCGGTGGAGGTCAACCGGATCGATGCAGCCGTACAAATCAAAGTATAAACCATGATGGTACTTACAGACAAACCAGAGGTCGGCCGGACTGATGCAACCCTGCATGCTGAAGAACTCATCGAGATCTACTCTACTCCTACTACTAAGGGTTGGCCGGAGCCAAAAAAATAAATAACTTGTGTTTGATTGATTGGATGTCTTTTACAATATTCGGGGTTCAGTATTTATACCTGGAGCCTAAACATGAATCCTACTCAAGTACGACTCATTACAATCTTTGGTATATAAGAGAACATTCCTAACTTAAGATAACTTGGACCCTAATCTTTCCCTTTTTGTAGAGTCCGATATGTATTTCTCGACGCCAACCGTAGCCCATTATCATTATATGCTGACGTCATTCAAAGAGAGCCGATTCCAGTACCTCCTCTGAATCAGCTAATATCGGCTTCATGCAATCGAGTCCTTGATCGACATAATTTTGGAAGCTTTGAGTTCCCGCGTTCTCATCCCCAAATTTTGGTGTAAACACATGCCCCACAATTTTGGGATAAAAATGATTTTATTCCAAAATTCCTATTTATCTGTTTACCACGCCGCAACCGTTTTATTCTGAGATATACGCGTGACTCCTGACTTCCCGGCCCGAGTCTTATATAATATCCCAACAGCATCTTTCCCAACTTACTCGGCCTGTTTGCTTTCCCCTTCTTTCTCGAGCAAATCTTAACAGCCGACGCCGCCATTACCAAGGCCTCAAACCTAACAATTCTTCTGCCCTATAAAGCTTCTATTCAAGCGGTCTTCCTAAGATTCAAATCTATCTCGGCTACAATGGTGACCAGCGACCATGTCCCTGAGGTATGCTTTCAAGTTCCTATTCTCAAAGTATCGGTCGCTACCCTGTATTTCCTTTGTTCCCAAATTGATTTCATCTGATTTCTAGGAAATGAGGAACAAAATCTTGATTCCATCAACTGTTGCTTCCAATGTTTATTTTCTTGGGCCTATGGGTGACCCAGATCCATCTGATTTTATCCGTCAAGAAATCAACCAAATCCCTTTCAAATAGTCTATAGTGGATTTGTCCTCCTGAAACACCAAAACTCCCTTTAGAAACTGGCCCAAAATGCCTAAGGGATGGAGAAATTGGTTTCGTAGGGTGTTCGAGAAAAAGGGTGGAGATTGGGAGCTTTATGATCTGAATCAATGCTTGACACTCTCATTGTCTGGAATGGAGAGGAATGATCCACTCTTGATTTCTGCATCTTATTTCTGGTCCAATACCCTAAATGCCTTTGTTTTTGGTCATGGCCCAATGACTATCACTTTAGCCAATGTTTATATGCTGACCAGCCTCAGAATAATAGGAACGATGCAGCCTTATGACCTCTTAAGTGCTGGATCCAAGAAATTAGCCAAGATATCAGACTGCACTAGATGGGGCAGTTACATTCTAGACCATATTGGAGATGAATCAACTGTCAGTGAAAGGGAATATGTGGCCTTTCTGAACATGTGGTTGGAGAGATTCATCTTTTGTGGGTCATCTTGTGGTCCAACTTACAATCATAAACTTATGGCAGAACATCTGGCAGTGGGCAAGGATATTCCTCTTGGAAAGTATCTATTAGAAGCTGCTTATTATCTGATGCACCAGGTCGCTGCCCAGTTACTGAAGAATGAACCAGTGCATACTATTAGTGGCCCTTGGTGGTTGATATAGTTATGGCTGAACCTGTATATGCACAAGATGGTAAGGCCTGATCTCAGAAGCTTGAGCTTTCCTTCTTACAACTTTGATGAGGAATATAGAGGTGAAGATGGAAGAACTCGTTAGTGCATGAGTTGTGGTGAAGCTACATCGGACATAACAATTGTTGTCGATGTTGGCCACCTCTTTAAAAAAATTTATAGAGGGTTTGATGCAGAGATCCTGACTTGGTTACCCTATGATGAGGATGAGAACAATGAGCTGATCTTCCCATTCAAATTTTGATTTGAATCAGGCTATTTGGATGAGACGGTGGCTGCAATCTTCAATTCCTTCATCAAGCCCTATGTCCTTCCAGTCGAATTTCATAATGGTCGTGGCAAAATGGCTACAAACTCCTTCCTCCCAGGCAACCTTCCAACCTATGAGTTTTACAACCTCTCCTTTGTAGCTCATCATTTTGGTCTTGGTCATTTGCCTCATCAACTTTTCTTCAAGGATATACTGAGGCCAATAGAAGGTATTAGTGAAGTACTGGAAGCCTCCAGAGTTTTCCATCTGGGATAAGATCTTCCTTCCCTTTGCTTGCATGACTGGATCAAAGTCAGCTTCTCTTCAACTCTCTTCGACTCCTGGTGGCAAGAATGGTACTCCTATCTTTTGTGTGGGTTGGTCCACCCTTTGTGTATAGCTCTGGATGGGGAATTTACTTCTGACAGAGAGCTAACTTGCCATTTCTTTTTAAGAAAATTATTTAATGAATTCTCTTGCCAACTATTCTAACCAACCCTTTCAGGACACTGAATTTGATCCTCCAAGCTTGGATAGAAAGGGGCGTCCTATAGATTATCAGCCACCATGCCTAGTTTCAAGAATAGGATAGGACCCACCTTCGCTGAAGAAATTGATGAAAACTCATGCTGCTCCCACGATCGTGACGTATCAATCTTCAAAGTGCAAGTTGGTCCAAGGGGCAACCCAGAAAGTCGTTACTAGGAAAAGACTCCATAGAATGAGACCATCAGCTGCCCAGGTAAACAATTCATCTTTTCCTCAAAATAATGTTCAACTTCTGATCCCCTTTCCTCACAGTTATCAACCATTGCATCCCAAATCGGTTCTGGGTGCGGAGCTATTGCCCCAGGCGTTTGATTCGGCATCAACTAGACCTTCATCAGCTGATCCCCAAGAAGACCCAATTTTGGTTGAAACAACAGATGTTCCCAAAACAACAGAAGATGTGAGTCCTTCCATCTTATCCTTGATGTTGCCGAAGTATTTTCTCAAAAATTCTTGATTCTATTCAACTTTTATTCTTCATCTGACTTCTTACCATGCCAGACACTTCTTGAGGAAAGACCTATGCAAGAGCAGGAGTCTGATTATCTCCTTATTGAAAATGATCCTACTGTTGCTGACATTCAAACTATCGATTCATTAGTCTAGCACACAACTGATGGTAAGAAAGTCATATGCTTAGCTTATTTTTCTACAACAAACATGAACTAAAAATCTTCCCTGATGTTTGCATATGTTAATGTTGAGAGTTTAGAGCCGATTCAACCATATATTATTGGTGCATCATTAGCTTTTCCTCTTCATCAGACATAGGCTACGATAGAAAAGGTACTATATCCTCTTTACCATCTATTTTGTTATAAACTGATTCAAACCTTCTAACCAAGATTTTCTTATATATAGGCACTCAATCTCCCAGCCCTGAGCTACTCTTTCAATCTTGAGGAGTATCTTGATGAAGATGAAATTAGCTCGTCAGCCACCTCCTCTAAGGAAGCTTTGTCAGAAGAGACCAGAAATCAGCTAAGGGACATATTGCCAATGTTCGAGAAGAATATAGCCGATTTGGTCCAAGACATTGATTCATTGTAGAGAGTCTTCTTGGCTATTAA
Source organism: Miscanthus lutarioriparius (assembly GCA_904845875.1). Classification (NCBI taxonomy): domain Eukaryota; kingdom Viridiplantae; phylum Streptophyta; class Magnoliopsida; order Poales; family Poaceae; genus Miscanthus; species Miscanthus lutarioriparius. Next base: position 40,938,392 of record CAJGYO010000019.1, read on the forward strand.
GGGTAATTCATCCCCAGTTCTCTCTAGAGTCTTGTCACCTTTATCCATTATTGAAGATCAGGTCCTAAAGGTGAAAAAGGCTCAGAGGAATTTGTCCGACCGTGAAGCTTTATTGGCCAAGAGGAACTCCAACAAGCAAGAGGCTAAAGAGCTGACACAGGTGAATGATGATTTGAAGAACTCCTCCCTCAGGATCGACCCAGAGTTGTCTCAATTGGAAATCAAGCGTGCAGAACTTGAGAAGGAGCTAGAGAACGTGAAGGCTACCATTGATCATCACAAGTCCAACCTGGCTCAAATACCTGATGCCATCAAGCAAAAGAAACAAGAACTACTGGCCAAAGTCAGGGAAGGCAGGGCCATCCACAGTAGCCTCGAGGACATTCCTAGATCAGCCAAAGAAGACCAGCAACAAATCGCAGAAGTTGATGCTATCCGGCTAGAAGTATTGAAAGCAATCCATGATGTTTTAGACTTATGATCCATATATCAACGTGTATCTTGTGTAGAATCAACGATAACCTTACTTTTTGTCACCTCATTGTATTTCTTGCTTTCAGCTAAAGAGCCGATCTGAAAATAACCAATTCCAGACTTCTAACCTCAATCCGATTAAGTCTAAAAACACGACCTTTATTAAGAGAACCCCTTGATCTTCTATCCTTAGTCACCTGGCGCCATATTCTCTTTGGCATTAGTGAGGTGGCACTTCACCTTCTATTAATTGTGGTTGCCTTTTGCACGTCCTGAGGCATCCACCTCCTCGCTCCATGGCTTCAAATACCAGCCGAGGGCTCCAGCCTCGAACACATCTACACTCGCAACCGCTCCTGTTCCCTTGCACTTCTCCACCCTCACAATCTCTGTAGCATCTTTTCCCCCCTTCTTGTAGATTCAATGGCTGGTGAAGATAGCCGAGGCAAGTGTGCAGTGGAGGAGATTCTGGAGGAGAATATGCCGGTGAACCAGCGTCTTCGATGCATGAGGTGAGATCGATATCTTCTATTCATGATGATGAACTATTCTGACTTGTCTATTGGTTTGTTTTGAATGATAGTCTTTATCCTCTTCTCAAGGCCAGCGAGCCCTCTGATGCTGCATCTTCTGTGTTGGCCTCATCGTTGGATTCTTCTGACTCATACAATGGCGAGGATGCCCGATGTTTCCTCCGAGAGTGGAAGGCGGCCCAAGACCATTATTCCGAGGCGACTCGGGAAAACGGCCACCTTGAGATCCGCCTCGGGGTCTCTCAAGCTGCCCTTCACGCTGCTGAAGAAGAGGCCAGTGCCGTTCGGGCACGGCTGGCCGAGTCCAACACCATGGTGGCGGGTAAGATGAATTTGTAGGAACATTTTTATTCTTATTTCCATTGTCTTTATATTGATAACTCTCCTATTTCTATGATTGCCAGCCTTGACGGTGAAGTTGGAGTCCCTTAAACTAGCAGCAAACACAGCTGTAGATGCCGTCAATGCTCGGGGCCCCCTCATCAATGCCCGCCTCCACGACGTTCAGGCCCGCATCCATGAGATCGCTCTTCACGGCGTTCATCATGGCACATCAGTGGCGCTAGCCATAGCGCAAGTCCAGACTGAGTATGAGCTCCACACCATGGAGACAGGCTTCCCGATGGGCGACGGCCCCGAGGAGCATGAGGATCTGATCGAAGAGTTTGTCATCGCAGCAGAGGCCATTGTGGACATCACAACCGCTCATGATGTGGTGAACAAGGTCTTCAATTAGTTTGTATTTAGGGCAAACTAATGAATAAAATCTTCTACTCTTCCATGACCGTGTCTCAGTGCAATGTCCTTACATATGCCATGATTGTCTTTGTTTTTCGCTTTTGCTCTATAGGCGATACATATCGTATTGGCTTTTACATCTTCGGGTTTATTTTTTGAACTAGAGGCGATACCCTTCTGGTACTGGCTATTAGAGTTGATGACTGAACCTATCAGCTGTCGAGCGTCGACCTCGAACATTGAGATAATACTTCTTCAATCATCTTCCACTGATTGCTTCTTGATAGGATACATCAGAACTCTTGAGATCAAAATTTAAACAATTGATTATCCTACGCCAAGCATCTTATTAAGTAAAACAATCATTGAACTTCCTTTATCAAATCCATCAACTCTGGCTCACACTTACGATTTGACTTAGCGTTCACATACGTTGAGTTGGTCCTATCTCCAGGACCAATGTCTATTTCCCTTAATCCACCGGCCGACATGAAGCCATGATTATCCATCAAAACAAACTCTCAGAGCCGATTGCTTGGATTGGCTATTGGCCTTCATTACTGATCTTAATGAAGCCTCCTTCCCACAACTTGCTAGAAAAGCATTCAAAGTCTTCTAGCTCCCAATATACTGGATCAGCTGTTGCGATACTCATAGATTCATCAGCGCAAACCAGCTCGACATCATCTCCATGCCATTGAATCAAACACTGATGCATGGTTGATGGCACACAACAGTTTGCATGAATCCAATCATGACCAAGGAGTAAATTGTATGACCCTTTTCCATCGATGATGAAGAATGTGGTGAGTAGAGTCTTACTCCCGATTGTCAGTTCGACGTTCATTGCCCCTAGGTCTTAGACGCATTACCCCTAAAATCCTTAAGCATCATGTCGGTCTCAATCAAATCTCATGGTCCCTTGCCAAGTTTACAAAAAGTGGTGTAAGGCATAAGATTGACAGAAGCATCTCCATCCACCAACATCTTGTTCATCGGCTTCCCATCAACAAAACCTTTTACATATAAAGCCTTTAAGTGCCGATGTTTGACTGGTTTATCAAATATAGCCTGCGGTATAACTGTCAACTTGGCAACTATTTCTTCATACTCTGATTCATCAGAATCTGAATAAACTTCTTGATCTGCTAGAGCTCTAAATTCTAACAGCAATAGAAAAGCCATCTGAATATTAGCCGATGGTTGCCCTCTATCGACTGTTTGTTTAACACGCCATACTTGAGGTTTACCAGATACCTGAGCCTGTTCTAGCTCTCTGTTCCTTAGGCATTGCACTCTTCTTTTCTGGCTTCTTATCAAACCTCCTGGACACCACTGGCCTTCCTGCCAAACATATTCTTCCTCATTACTTTTTTCTTCATAATCAGCCCAATTTTGATCAACAACTGGCTTTCCTAGCCGATCATGAACACTTCTATTTTTAGGCGCCGATCCATGTTGTTATGATGATACTCATCTTGAGCATGGATAGACCGGCGGTTGGCTTGATATTGCCTGAACTCCCAATATTGCTTGCTGCATTCTTGACAATTATTTTTGGTAGGCAATTTCAAACCTTCGTTCTAGCAATGTCTGAAGAAAGGACAATTCCAATGTGATTCGGCTTGTTTTCTTTCATACCTCTCTTTTTCCTGTTGACGCTGGTATTCTTGCTCTTTTAACCAACACTAATAATCCTTTTCCTTCTGCCACTACCATTTATTCAATAAGATTCGAGATGTAACATGCGGCCTTGTCACCCCATCCTTTGATGTTTCTCCTTGCTCATATCGGCTCTTTTGTTGGTCATCAGCTGATATTTGCATCTCAGGATCGACTGTTCTGGTTTCTCTTGATCTGGTTGATGAAAGGACCTTAGTCTTTCCCTTGAGTAGCCTGGCATCAACCATGTTCTGATCTCTTGGGAAAGGATTATCATCAACTTTCATCTTTCGAGACGTATCAAATTTGAGCCTTTCTTGCTGAATAGCCCTCTGTATATGCTGCTAGAAAACTCTGCATTCATTAGTAGAATGAGATGTAGCATTATGAAATTTGTAGAACTTCTTATTCTTTAACTGATCAGGGGGCAACATAACATGATTATCAGGCAACTTGATTTGTCCTTTCTCAAGTAAGAAATCGAAGAGTTTGTCTGACTTTGTAATGTCAAAATCATAGCTCTCTCTGACTCCTCTTCCACAAGGATTTGGCACCATTACCATCTTCTTACCCCAATTCCATTCAGCTATAGCAACCTCTTCTTCTTCATCGTCTTCATAGCCATCATCGACTGAATATGGATTATAGGCTTTGGCCATTGTGGTACTTTTCTGGAATTGGGTATCTCTGCGCATATTCTGGAATTGCCTATTGAGCACTGTCACTTGGTGAGCCAATTGACCCAAGTTGTCAAATTCTTGTCCCAGCAGCTTGTCTCTACATGTTGGCAACATTCCTTGAACGACCAAAGCAGCAAGCTGATCATTGATCAAGTTTAGTGAGAAGCACAAATTTCTGGTCTCTTGAAATCCCTAAAGGAACTCGGTGCCCGATTCATTAGTTCTCTGCCTTATAGTTGTCAAATCGGTAATTTTCTTTTCTCCAGTCCTAGTATAAAAATATGTATGAAACTTCTTCTCTAGGTCAGCCCAATTGGCAATGGAGTTAGCTAGTAGTGATGAAACCAAGTAAAGGCTAGCCCCGACAGAGACAAGGAGAAGAAACGAACTCGATGGGCCTCTTCAACGGATGCTTTGCCCAACTGTGTAAGATACCAACTGACATATTCTATTGTGCTTGTGCTATCTTGGCCAGTGAACTTGGCAAACTCTGGGAGCCTGTAATTTGCAGGAAGGGTGATCAAATCATACCATTCTAGATAGGGGCATTTGTACAAGAAGGTCTGCCCTTTTGGTTTCGAACTGAACTGATTCTTCATCATCTCGATCACTCTAAGCAACAACTCATCAGCATTTGAATTTGAACCTCTCTGTAATTGCTGACCCATCTTTGGATTAAAATTTCGAGTACCTTAATACCCCAGATTTGGAATCATGTGAGGGGTGTTATAATCTGTGCCATAATCATACCCTTGTGGAATCTCTATCTGCTGGGTCCTTTGCTGATTTGCAGCTTAAAGTCTCTGATTATAAATGTTAGCATCTATATCTCTACGAATCCTTTAAATTGATGGCGCTATCCTTTGAGCCGACAATGGTATTTGGCCTGATGTGCCAAAATTGACCATTTGATTCTGACCTTGCCCTATCGGCTGTTGCACATGCTGCACTGACAATCTAGGATTATACTGTATCTGATTAGTATTAGCACCCTGAACTTGCTCAGATGAGCTCTAAACCACCTGGACATCACCATTACTGGCTGGTGCTGCTTCTTGATGGCTAGTACCGGCTTGATTAGTCCCCTTAGTTGATGGATGTAGAATGTTGTAATAAGCCAGACCAACCTGATCAATTGGAAACCCATGAAACACATCTTTCATGGTGTTGTGGAATGTATTCAAGAAGACCTCATTATGGTTTGATATGGCATCATGAACAAATTTATTTATAGCTTCCACAAAGAAACGCCTGTCTTCTGCTTTATCTGCATCTGTCTGCCCATGCAACAGAACTCTTGGTAGTGGATATTTTTGAACAATTGTATTGTCACGTGTCTTGGTGTAGGACAACAATAACTTGTTCTAAAATTATTCTATAGCTTTGATGATGACATCTTTATCCCCATTAGGTAAGTCTTCATAAGGCACCATAAGGATGTCATTATTGTTGTAAGCCACCATGACGATTGTGGGGTCCCACTAGGCGTGCCAAAATGTGTGTCGGCATGAAAATGCATCGACACACGAGAAGCTGGAAGGATCTGCTCGATGGAGCCAGAGATCCACTTGGCTTCAACACAGGGATGACCGATCCTGCGTATTCCTCTTGAGACGTGCCCGTCAATTTGACCGTGCAATTGACAAGGAGAGAAAGTTTATCAGTAATTTAAGGTGGAACATGCCAGTCTGTGCCTAGATAGTTCCAAGTGTGCCGCTTTGGGAGTAGCCAGATGTGAAAAGCGACTAAATAGCTGATACGCATAGAAATCAGCTGTTATGGATTGTAAAGCTCATGGGTAGCAATTGATTTTATGTTGATAGGTACAATACACATAGATGTAAGTGAGATCATTAGCTAGGCAGATATTACCAGTATGAATCATTGAGCCGATGAATCTAATCGGGAAAAAATATAGCATACGAACAAATTGACTATCTGATACAAATGGACCTATAATCGCTCTGAATCTAATCTGTTACCATCAACAATGAGGTTCGACTGAATCGATGGCAGCTATGATGATAATAACAAACTAAAACCAAAGAATCCGTAAAAACATCCATACTTTGATAGGCTTTCCGAAAGACATGCTATACGTGAAGGCAAGGATGAATCGGCTAAAATAGCGGATTCAGGTGAAGAGGACTACAGCCTGTGAACAATCAACTATTTCACATGGACAAACCTATGGACTCCTCAGACTTAACCTATTATCTCTAACAGTGGGGTTCGACCGGATCGATGCAGCCATGATAAAGACAACGAATCAAACCCTTAAAGTACACAGATCTATTCACGCTTAACAGAATCATGGACGCACACTGTAGGCGTTAAAAGCATAGGCGATCGGCTATTTAGCCGATGCAGGCATAGCATACAGCTAAGGTCATGCCTAATCAGGAACAAATCGACTAACTAGCATCCTCCAATCTACAATGCCATCAGTGGGGATCGACCGGATTGTTACAGCCATAATGGTGAACTATAAACTAGATTTAACTAGCCAGCAAACCTCTTCAAGATTATGCGTGCCTTAACCACGTACTATGCGCGATCATGATCAAGATAGAACGGCCGATGAAACATAACCCATCGCTCAGAGTAAGAAACATCGTGTTGTAGTAAAGCGAATGACGGACTGAAAAGATATAAGGCCAATCTAACTCAATCTTGACCGGGCGAATTAATGTTGTTGTGAACTAATAACAACCAAAACATCAACAAGATTGGTAACTTAATGAATCTACGCAAAGGACGCCACCCTTAGACAGAGCCAATAACTTGACCTTAATCTAGTTTGAGCAGTGGAGGTCGACCGGATCGATGTAGCCGTACTTGAACTAGACAAGAGTCAATAACTAGCTTATACTAAAGTTCACAGTGGAGGTTGACTGAATCGATGCAGCCATACAAACCAAAGTATAAACCATGATGGTACTTATAGACAAACTGGAGGTCGGCCAAACCGATGTAGCCCTGCTTGCTGAAGAACTTGTCGAGATCTACTCCACTCCTACTCCTAAGGGTTGGTCGGAGTCAAAAAAGTAAATAACTTGTGTTTGATTGATTGATTGGATGTCTTTTACAATAGCCAGGGTTTAGTATTTATACCCAGAGCCTAAACATGAATCTTGCTCAAGTATGACTCATTACAATCTTTGGTATATAAGAGAACATTCCTAACTTAAGATAACTTGGGCCCTAATCTTTCCCTTTTTGTAGAGTCCGATATGTATTTCTTGATGCCAACCGTAGCCCATTATCGTTATCTGCTAATGTCATTCAAAGAGAGCCAATTCCAGTACCTCCTCTAAATCAGCTGATATCGATCTTCATGCAATCGAGTCCTTAATCGACACAATTTGGAAGCTTCGAGTTCCCGCGTTCTGATCCCCAAATTTTGGTGTAAACACTAACTCTCTCTCATCTTCTTCAATTTGAGTTTACAATTATTGATGCACCATCTAGTATAGGATGCAAGTATGACTTGGTTCTTTGGTTGTTCTTGGAGGTAGTCCCTTCTCTTAGAAATCCCTTGAGTGAAATAGTAAATTTTTTTCTCCTTTGTTTCATGGCCAACAGGCCCTATCTAGCCACTTGCTTCCCTTGAGCCCAGCTCGCCCTCCTAACCTCCTTGGTGAAGTAGGCCTAAGCCACACCTCGGCCCAACCTAGGTACTAGCAAGCAGCGGAGGCCACTCCCCCACTCATGTGTGCCGCACGTAGACGGAACATCGACTGCTCCCTTCTCGCATACGAAGAAGCCATGCCGCTCTCCCTCGGACCCATGCATGCTCCCATATGGACGCCGTCCCTTGGACCCACCCATTAGCCATAGCAGAAGAGGAAGCTGAGGATGCTATTTCCTTTTGTCGCAATGTCGTCTTCTCCTTTTCTCTCTCGACACAGTTCACTTCTCTGTTTTCCATCCGCCCGTGCCTACTTTTGGACAGGAGCATAGATAGGAACCGTAGTGTCACGCCCCAGGCCATGCCCCACACCCTTGACCGATGCCGCGACCTACCCCTTCTTCAAGTTTCATATGAGGAAGCACACGGATGCTCGCCATGTGTCCGGCAGCGTGACCTCAACAATTGCCGCCGCCCATAGCTCACACATGCCCTAGCGAACCCTAGTCGTGGGCTATAAGAAGCCCTAGCTGGCTGCCTCCCATGGCATCTCCCTCTCCCTACTGCTGCCACTCTATCTTCCTCATGCCTCCTCTTCCTTCGTAGCGATGTGCCTGAGTGCGGCCACGCTTGCTGGCCCAAGCCAACCACGGTACCGCCATGGTGCAGTTGCAGCGCCTCAACCAGCCTAGGGACCACATCCACCAGCACTGCTCTAGCATGTCTGCACCAACATCATCATGCCCATGCATGGGAACGCTAGGACACACCATGAAGCCACACCGCCGGTGAGTTTCCACCGCTCAAAACTTCCCCTTTTCACTTGAGCTCCCTTAACCGCACTCCACACTGGCTCAAGCCACCACCTTGTGCATAGGAACGACATCTCAGAGCCCAATTGTCACCTATAGAGCACGCAGTGCACCCCGGTGGAGAGCCTAACCATAACCAATGCCATGCCAGCCTTCCGTCCCTCGGTCTCTTGTGTTTTTCCTCAACAAGCCACCGGTGAGCGCCTCCAAAAGTTGACCCTTTTTGTTCATTTCGCTGATGCCTTGCCTACCCAACCATTGTGCCATCCTCCCTATGACCGCAACTATACCCCATGTGTTTTGGTAGCTTCATGACAAAGCCATTGTGGGAGAAGATGACCGTGACACTGACTCTATTTGTGGACCCGACCACCGTGAGATCGCATAGCGTTAAAGCCTTGGTGCCATGACTAGCAAGGACTACATGCTATCGATGCCGCAAGCACGCATAGGAATGTCATGGCCTCACCCCTACTTGTGCCGCGTGAACCATTGCCGGTGAGTCCCCAAAGAACCATGTGATTTGGAGCGAAGCCACGCTGATCCAAGCTGCCAAGCCATCGATGTCGTGTTGCACCTGCACCGAGCCCTCCTAGTGCTGTGCGACCTGCCATCGATGAGCCCCCGGTGAGCACGCAACCCAAGAGCCCATCCTTCTCCTCCTGTTCCCATTGGTTTCTTGCCTGGCTAGTCTTCGAGTTGTTGCCGCCCTCTCTCATTTGCCAGATCGGTGGCTACAAATGCACCACAGTGACCTAAGCCGAGCAACCGTGCATTGGTGCTAAGGTGAACGAGTTCGCCTTCAACCGATGAGCCTTTGAAGAATGACATTGTTTAGCCTACACCGCACGCTTACCTTTGACCACCACGCACTGGTGAGTCCTTTCCCTTGCTAAAGTTGAGCCTTTTTCCCAACCCTGGTAACGGGGATCCTGCTCTACTCATTCCTTGAGCCGCTACTGCCTGTTCCATCGTCGAGCGGCCTATAGCTTGACACATGCATAGGAACAGCACACATGTCCATCACCGGACACCTGCACCCATGCTGCGCCTGCATGGCTTGGCACCACCGCCACCATGAACCGCCCATGGTCATTGCCACAGCCTGACCTCCACCTGCTTGCCATCGTAAGGAACCGAGAGGCTGCGAGCCACCGTGGCTGTGCCATTTCAAGAGCCACGATCGGGATCCTCTCCACTGGTGTCACCATGGCCTCTCCCACCTTTGCCGCACCAGCCATCGGCATGTTCTACCACCCTCATAGGCATAGCCCCGCATTTGGCTGCTCCTAACCTGGGTGACGCCATCATAGGCACCTACGGACGTTGTGGCCTTGCTATCGCCACCGCTTGTGACCACCACGGTCTTACCACCATGCACTCCATCAAAGTTCATGGAGCTACACGGCATCACTGGATAGCCACCCATGCTGGTAGCCGTGCCATGCCCATGAGTTCACTAGCACTGAGCAACGAGCCACCGCCGCACATGTAGGCACTCCTCGCCTTACCAGACTGAAAAGCCTCACCCTTTCCTCCATCGTTCGTGGTGACCTCAGTCTAGTTCACATGCATGGCATGCACACGCATGGCGCATAGTCCCCCTACCTTGGCGATGTCGTCTGGGTGCCCGATGCAGGCACAGTGAAGCCTTAGGGCGTTGCATCGAATACCTGGTCAGTGCCCTCCTCTGCTATGAGTTTGGGCTAGCCTACAGGCAAGAGCCACCTCCTTTCCTTATCGTGGGCCACAGCCAACCCACCTAGCTCTGTCCTAGTTGGCCACCAGAGGCCCAGCGCTGGCTCCCCTTCCCTTTTGTTCCTTTTCTCTTTCTGGGCCAATCGCCACTGTCAGGCCTAGCCCAGCCACCAACTGTGCCTGGGCGCCCTTCGTCCCTCTTGGGCCAACAGCAGCACAAGTCAGCCCGCCTGGCCCTTTTCTTTTATCTGTTTTTACAAAAACCTATCCAACTTCTAAATTCCATATTAAATTCATCCTAGCTCCAAAAAAAATATGAAACTAGTTTCATAATTTCTCTAAAATCCTAGCCTACCTCCTAGTACAGTTTTTGAGTCTAGTTATGTTTTTATTGCGGTTTTATTGGTTCTTATTGGTGGCCGTTCTCAGCATTTTCTTTGCGTAGTGATGACTCAAGCTCAGATGGATCCGATGATGCACCCAGAGATGATGGATCCCGATGGTGGACGACCCTGACTTCTGGAGACATGTACCACTACTTCCTCGATATCGTAGGTGTCATGGCTGCACCTTACATTAGAGAAATCTATTAGTCATTGCAAGTAGAAATGCTAGTGCTTCACTTTTACTCATTTGCTAGTATAGGTGATGCATGCTTTTGCCTAAGCATTGTTTGCCTTGGTTGAAACCTCTTCACCCTAACTACCTAGCTTCATGCTCGCACTTATATATTGCCTACCTGCTTGCTTGCATTTACTTTCCATCATAACTACATATAAGCCTTGTTATGTGATGTGATGGTTGTTTTGTGATGTGATTGGTGGATCGGGGTTTGCTGTGAGGCTTCCCCATGAGGTAGATGGTAGGTTGGTGTGATGGGAGGTGGTGGTGATTGAGGAGTTCTAGAGATATTCCTTGCCATGACCTGTTTCTTTGGTGATACCTACCAGAGTGAGAGGATTTACCCTGGAGGTGTGCACTATGGCAGAACCGCCTGAGATAACACACTTTCGGAGGCACTTGTCTTCCACTAGACACTAAGCACCTCAAAAGTGAGCTAAAATGGATAGTTCTGTCGAGCACACCCCTAGGGACAACTCGAAACAATCCATGTTTTACATGCAGAATCCAATAATGAGTAGGAGCTTACAATACTTAGTCCATTTCATACAACATGGAGTCTTGGAAGATTATTTATTACAATACTAGAGTTCAGAGTGCGATAATTAAACAACATAATGTAGTAATCATCTAGTAGAAATGATACACGGATCCATCTCTGCTCACCAGAAGAATCCTTCACACAAGATTTAACTCCTCAAGCTGCACCTACAATAGGGTAAAATAAACCCTGAGTACACAATGTACTCGTAAGACTTACTCGACTAGTGGGAATAATTTTTCCCGACTCTCATGGATATGATAGGCAATATGGTTTGCTATGTTTCTTATGTTTGCGGAAAGCATTACTAATAGTGCGTCCTTAAGGTCAAGTTTTACTAGCAGTCATGATTACTTTATTAGCTAACCTTTCTAGGTAAGCACCTGTTCTACCTTCAAGAAAGGGTTGAGCAAACAGAACCATTTTACCATCTTTCATATTCCAGTTCTTACTATGGTGCTAGACCATAGTCAAGTCGTACCGTCTCGCGAAAATGGTGATTCATGAACCAATGTATCCCAGCTGGGTACCCCAAAACACATGCCTTGCTTATACCCTAGGCACAAATGAGACCAACCCATTTCACTCCTATCGTGGGGTCCAGGTCCCCATCAAAACTTGGACTCTAAGCCCCCACACTTGAGTCCCGGTCTTAGTGTGGTGCTGAGACCTCCACCTTTCTCCGCCTCCAATCAGTCGGTCCAGAAAGAGCCAGAGCCCACGACAAGAGCACAATGAGCCTTCCTGCTCCCTTAAGCAAGTATGTGCTCAGGATAATAAGTCTATGACCTGACTACCATCCACAACAATGGACGGTCCTCAATCGACACAGACAGGGAAAATAGTGTAACCAAGCTAAGCCCTGTTGGCCATGGGACACAACTTGTTACACCCACCAATATCCCATTCCTTATCCTTGCCTGGTCACCATTTTCTTTCCATCATTTTATCAGGAGAATAATAATAATATTCCCTACTTGTGAGTAACGGCAGGTTACCCATGCTACCGATAGCCTAAGCATAGAAACTACTCGAACCTGCACTAGTAAGACTCTTAGGATAGATATATATATGCATATGGTTTCCATAAAACTCCTACAACATAAATGCACAACACACATATACATATACGATGAATATGAAAAATAGAGGATATTAACCGGGGCTTGCCTTGGGCAGGCGCGGTGTCAGCTAAGTCAATTAGTGGCAGCTCTGGGACCTCCTCCTACATGAGAATCTCGTGCTCACTAGTGGTCATCATCTCCGCTGAGTCATTCGCTATATGCATGCGATGATGATGATGCAATGACTTAGTACTTAGGCAACAACTCTTGAAATAAGAACCCATATGCCATACTAATAAGCTAGCTCTAATGACTAAGATATTAAGCTACCCATTAGCTCTATCAAATCAAGTGTCAAGCTCACCATAACAAGTGCTTTATTTCATAAGTCAATATTCTTCTCTTATTCATATTAAAGGTTTAATGGATATTTAGCTACCCTAATAAAAAAGCTATCTTAGGGCTACAAAATTTACAGTAAGCACATAATAATATAATGAAGCTATTGTAAAAATTTCAGGATCAAAGCTATCACCAATTTACCACAAAAATTCCTATATTAATTACCCTAATAATATTAAGTACTTTCAAACGAATTAATAGCCCTCAGTTCCAACACAGATATGCATGAACTAACTATACCAACATATAGACAATAATTGTAGGAACCTAACAACATTTGTTTTGCAATTTTTGGGCACCTACATGATTTTATATTAATTACCAAAGATCAGCTCAGAAATTGACATAGAAAGCTATCACTAATTCCCTAGGAAAAATAAAAATGGATTATACCGCGTGGCCCACCAATGCATGGCCCACGCAGGCATGGCCCATGTGCGAGACGGCCCACAGTGGGGGAGCCCACATGTGCTGGCGCTTTTGGAAAAGAGCCCTCGGCCTTCCCCCGAATTACCCCTAAGTTCTAATACTATTCTTCCCTCTCTCAAACAATCTATTTAACCCCCTAAGTTATCCCTAATTTCCCTACACGCACCCCCAACAATCCTTTGCACGGCGGCACGATGGGCGTCTATGACAGCCACCTGGTACCTACGCGGACCCATCTAGCGGGTCGATCGCCATCTCTGACCTACATGACTACACTGGGTGACGGTGATGGGTGGCAGGGCTCACTAGTGAGGGCTGCAGCGACGTGCGGCCATCCACGTCGGCGGTGCAACCGTTTCGGTGAACTTGGGCCATTACAGGCCTAACCAGCTAATGTGCGAGCATCAAGAGCTTACCATGAACTCGATCAAAGTGACCATTGGGGTAGAGGATGATGGAGGAGGGATGGTCGTGTGCGACCGAGGCGTGCGGTGGCGCACCACGGTGGACACGGCCACATCAGTGGTGCTAGGGTAGCGTTAGCGTTTTAGATGATGAGCGCAGGGTGAAGTGGGAGTCGAGGCAAAACTAATGGCATAGCTAGGTCGATCCCTCATGGCTATGTTGGTGAGTTGCCCCCTGCACCGCCCAGGCGCAGTTGGGGAAGCATGGCATGTGCGGATGCAACCCAAGACATAGCCTACGCACTCGTTACGAGATAGCGTAGCTAGATAACGTGCATGCGTGGAGGCAGTTGGGGAAGCATGGCATGTGCGGATGCAATGCCATTAAGGTGAGGCGACGGTGTGAAGAAACAGGGGCTAGCCCACATGCGCGTGGCGATGAGGTGCTTATATCAGCACAGCATGGTGCCACATCGGTAGCAGCACTACATGGTAGCAACCAAAGGCGACAGTGGTTGCGCCCCAGCAGGTCGGCAAGGCGGCAACATCGGTGGTAGCAGCGCGGCGGCGGCCAGGCCACAACCAGACCACGGCCAGACCATGGACGGCCTTGGCCGGCCAACACACAGCAATGCGCATGCACGTGGTGCAGCCAACATGGCGACTTCGCGCTCCCGAGCGTGGAGACCGTGCATACCCGGCCAGACAACCCGAGGCTGTGCATTTAAAGCGCGTCTTGAAACTAATGTAACACAGTTGAGGCTCAACCACCTAAACCATGCTAAAGAGGGTACATCCGATTACCATACGGAACAAAAACATAGCACTGACCTTTAGCTAAAATTTTCAAAATTAATTCACCAACATGGCATTGTCACACTGTTTTCAAACTTAAAATTTTTTCTACATCTTGAGCTGGATTTGATTTCAAGTTTCATTTCTAAGCTATTAGAAATACTAGCTTGCAATATTATTTTTCGAAGGCAAAAGTTGCATTATCACGTACAAAGTTTGTACTTCAAACTTTATTAAGGTGTCACACACATGTTCTATAATATTTTTGCTCAATAAAAATTGGTTTTCAACCCTACTTGACATAACCTGTGCTATTAAATCAATTTTTATTTAACATTTTTATTATTCATTTTAGGTTACAAGAAATTTATCTACACACTCTATCACATCCATTATCACATAAACATGATGCTCACGACAAGATTTAGTAGTTTGTGTAGGGCGTAACATCGAGCGTGTTACATGCACTTGGTGCATGAAGTGCCTCGGATCTGGTTCTGATGGATATGATGGATATGATGTGATAGGCATGTGGTGGTGGCTACCCATGAGAAGTGGGCCACGTGGTATTGGTGGAAGGTGCTTGCTCTGGCTAATTAAGGACCGTCGTGGGTTGATGCGTGGGACATGTGACTATGCTAAACATGTACGCCACAGGCCCTGAATCGATGGGGCCCGTTCTGTTGAGTTAGTACAGATAGCCAATTTTGTGGGAGGAGAGGTGCACGGAGGTATCCCCTAGGAGCATGGTGAAAAGGATGCCGATGGGTTTTCTGGTTACCCTAACCACGATCCCATGTGTATACATCATGCCATATGCTACTCCACTTGGGGGCAGACTGGTGAGGAATGGGCTAGTTCTTGAGCAGTGTTTGCCTAGACCGCAGCCATGGTTGATGATGGTGATCCTGTTAGGTACTGGTGTTCACACTCTACAGGGTTAAAACTATATGTATAGCCACAATCTCGGTCATGATCATTCTTGTGAACTGTTTCACCCTGCTAGTCTTCTCTAGTGCTATGCTTTTCTTCCCCTGAAGCTAAGGTATGGCCTGAGGCCGATTATACAAGGGTCACGCGGAGGCCGCCTCATCAACTAGACTAAGAGTATGAGGGTGATGTGAGGGATGATGGGAGGTGAGATGTGAGATGAGATGATGAGTTGATGGTGAGAATGAGTGAATGGGTTGGGATTTAGAGAAGATATACTATTTATTTGACGCTTCTGCATGCGCTAAGGATGCAAACTATAGCCAAACTATTAGGATCACCAGATTCCTTTATTTTATATTTTCCACTAAAGCTCATCAGTGCTGATCATGGCCTGCACATATCTGGCGGTGTGTAGTTTTCTTGACTTGCAGTGGTGTTGAGATTGGTAGTTGGTTTGTGGTCTACTCTCAAGGATGCCCGTGGATTGGAGGTTCGCCAAGCTTCACTGCTACGTGTAGAGCCTCGGTGTTTTGTTTGATCCTAGCCTACAAAACTTGTATTAGGTTAGTTTTATTAATATTTTTTCACTCTATTGTTGTGTGAATTAGTAATCAGCTAAAAAGTGGACGCCCGTGATAGCTGAGGTATCCTGGGACTATTAGAGAGGGGCAAACCACTTGGTGATGCACTTGTGGTGAAATGCATGGCCGCAGCCGGGCATTTCTACAGCATGGCCGATCGAAGGATTAGATGTTTCATCCTATACTTAGATGCTTCAGTCTCGACACCCTGCTGGTGCCGCCTCCACGTAGAGCATCAAGAGCGCCTTGGACGCGATGAACTTGAATTGTTTGTCGACCCAAAGCTCAAGCGTGGCATGGGTGATGTAGCCATCCTAGCAGGCCTTGTGCGCCCAGGCCACAAGTTCAGGAATGTCGTGCTCGGGAAGGATGTCCTCCCACTACTCGTCGGTGAGGTTAAGTTGCTACAGCCACGTGAATGTCCTCATTGTAGCAAAACCAACCAATTTATAAGAGCACAAGTACAATGGCAGCCCGCAAGTGGTCACACTGTCATACTTAAGTCCATATAAACCTGGTAGTCCATCGAGTATAAAGAAGGGTCTCGATTCAACAAACATACAACTAAGATCATACATGATTCAACATACATGTCACACATTACATAAACTTCACAAATATAGTTCATCCATCAGAGTATGAATTAAAGTTATTACAAACCACATTCAGGTAAGATAGTAGCAGAAGCAAATTAAAAGTTTGAAACCAACATTTGCAACATTGTTTAAATATAGTGCCAGCTCACGATCACACTTCCCAAAAGCATAAGAGAGGGATTAATAAGAGATGCCTGCCTAGGGCTTACTCCTCATCTATGGCGGGACAGAAGCAGTTCTTGCAATAGCCATGATAAATTGTACCATCTGCAACAATGGGAATAAAACCTTGAGTACGAGAAGGTACTCAGCTAGACTTACCCGTCATATACCAAAAATAAAGTGACTCCAAGAATTATGCAAGGCTTTATTAGTGGAGCTAGCTTGACAACATTTTGCATAAAAAGCATACCAATTGAACTATACAATTATAATTCGGTCATCAAGTTAATTATAGCAATTCATCTCTAGATTAGCAACTAACCTGCGCCAAACAAGTGGTATATCATTTAGTAGCATACAGTAGTAACCATAGCCGGCATAATAATTCATGTTCATCATTACCATCATATTCCATAATACAGTTACTACAATGTCAGGACTAGCCAAGTTCTCACTGTCCGGGAGAGACGACGATTCGAATCGATTTCAACCAGCTGGGAATTTATTTCTAACACAAACCTAGGTAGATCAAATCAACGGTCACCTGAGGTCACCTTTAGTACAACTCAGGTCCACATTCCGTGGGTTTGCCAGCGCCGCACAATCAGGGACAACCAGCTGCCAGGACGTTCAAGGCTGGCCTACCCTTTGGCTCAAGTCTGGCTCCCCGCACATCCTTACTACCATCTAGAGTGCGCAATCTAACAGAATGGGGTCCAGCCTGAGTTGAGCTACTCGGCTTTGTGGTCGAAATGAGTTATCCGGCTAGCTAAGTGAGAGGCATGCGTTCAATCTCCATAGAAGCGCAAACAATAGTATGGTCCTTAATTAGCATAGACGAAATCACATGAGTCAACCTAGACATATACTCTGCCCAGACTCCAGTTACATTATCCCATGGTTCTTTTCCATGATAGCAAATATAGCCAATCATGCTTTGGTATCCGCCTATATCTCGTAGGTGATAGGAAATCACCCGACTTCTATCGGTCTAAGCCTGGCTAAGCATATATTCGATCCTAGACCTACATAGGGTTTAAGGTATATGTATCTGGACAAGGTAGTTCTATGCATCAAGTGTTTCCAATCAACTCTTATAACCTAATGCATCAAAAATAAAGGACTCAAGTGATATTTTGTAAGCATGGGAGGCTTAAAATGCTCTAGGGCTTGCCTTTGAGGAAAGAGGTTGGTCTATGATCCGAGCACTTAGGGAGGTCCTCAAGAGTTTGCTCCTCTCCTTCTGGAGCTATGGCCTGAGGTGTCTCCTGTTGTTCCTCCTCTTCTTCTTCGTTGAACTCCAAAAGAGTTATCCCCACGGACGATCCTATATGCATGATCATGGAATAAGATGTCGTGGATGCATATATAATGACATGTATAATGTGATATAATGTGATGAATGCATCCTCATAAGTGTTCTTAGCAACATTGCATTAAGGTGATAACAAGTTACATTTTCTTTTACTGAGTAGGTGCATATCTCTTCTCTAGTAACTTAAACAAACACTTATGTAAATCATTTTCTGGACTACAAGACATCAGCCACTTGTTTTGATCATAACTGGAGTTATACACATCCAAATAATATGGTTGTTGACTTTCTGGAAAGCTTATAAAATTGCCTACAACTTTATTTTAATCATGTTGATGCGATTCAGCAGTTATCTATGCCAAACAAATCAATCTTTAAGATCTATCTAGAGAGCAAGCATCGGCTGCGGCAAGCCCGTCGGATTTGAAGAATGGGACATGTCGGCTAGGTTCTGCAGCAAGGAGTGTAGGATCTCACGGGAGTGCTATAACTTATTCACATCAGTGTGGTAGATTAATTCTGAATCAGTGCATGTTAAGTTGTGTTGAACTTCTATATCTCTGGTTGGCGACTTTATTTTAATTTGGCAACAACATCAACTATATTTGTATCTAGTTGTACGATGAAGTCATGTATTGTATGTGTTAGGCTCATGTACGATCAACCCTTGCTAATATATGAAGTATTTATGTGAATGTTTGTGTCAATCTTTGTTGAACTTGTAAGAACCTTGCAGCGATGGGCAAGTCTCGCCTCAGTCTAATGCAGAACAGAGGAGCCATTGGTGTTGAAATATTATTGCACACGTAAGAAAGTCCTACCTCTGTATATTTGAATGTGTCTAATAGTATCCTCTGTAGTTTTTCCTTGTTTTCCTATGATTCTTGTTACTGTGTCGTTTACTGTTTACCTGTGATGCAGAACAGAGGAGCCATTAGTGTTGAAATAAAGTTTACCTATTTCTTGTAAGGGCATCCATAATGGTTCACAAATAGTTAGTCTAGGAAGAATTCCATTGGCTATCAAGGAGAGAGATCAAATAGCTATTTGCATATTGCCATTGTGGATGCCCTAAACCGTATGCACGGCTCATAGTACGAGCAGTGTAAATTTGACCGGCCCAGACACTCGGATTGGACCACACTGTTGTGACTACTTGGATTGGACCACACTATATACTTCGCAACATGCATATAGAAGGTCTGCCCTGTGTATATACCTAAAGCCTGGCCTCACTCCCATTGTTTGATTCCACCTTGCATTGGGCAAAAAACCCTGGCCTCGCCTCGCAAAGTCCCAAACTTTGCCTCCCTGCCGCTTGCCACTATGGTCGTGCCCATGAACAACTACTTGAGGAAGGGTCGCCCGGCTCTGGTCCCTGTTTCCTCCAGTGTACTAGCTGTCCATGCTTCGGAAGAGGCGGGGCCAATGCTGTGCCCTACTTCGGTGTCGGTAGAGGCAGCGTTGACGTTTAGTCATGGGAGACCGGTGTTCTCATTGCGCTCCCACCCACCGTCTCCTAGACTGCCATTGCTCTCCCTATCACCCTTGACAACGATGCTGGCACCAGCGGCACCGGTGGTTCCCTCACCACTGCCACTCCCGGTGCGCTCTAGTTCACCGTTATCGCAGGCTGTGTGGCCTCCTCTGTTCTTGCTAGCCCACATCACGAGCGGGTCTCATGTGTCCTCATGCTCCTGCTCGCCGTCCACCAAGGACATATCTGAGCGTTCTCTGGGCTGCATTATGATGGACTTGGAGGATGATCGCAGGCATGGGTACACAACCCATGTCCCTACGAGCCAAAAGTTGATGATATGCGCCAGCCGCTATGGCTTGCTGATCTGCCCCCTTTGCCTAGAGAGTGTGCCCCGTGGTTGGACACAGTCTGTCATCAAGGAGCATGTCCTCGGTTGGGCCAACCACCGCCCACATGGGACATACGCTGTCGACAAGAAGATTGCCCGCTAGATCGCCGATGGGGGTAGCCACCGTTGATTCCGTGCCACGCAGTGCCGATTAGATTGGTTAATCACTTGCCTTCTAAATTTGAACGCTCTGCCCCTTATCATCTAGGCTTCAACTTGTCTTGCATTGTACAACGATTCCTCCATGGTGGCGCCGCCCCTTGTCATGGGGCTTCCCACCGGTGGTGCAGGAGAGTCGTCCCAATGCCGTTCACCGTTGTTGAGCCCGTCTGTCCCCGCATTGCCCTCTAGTTCTGAGGTGGGCCAATCTTTAGGCGATGAAAAATATCATAAGTTATTGAAGCATTACCATGATGTCCGAGCATTGTTGTGTGCGTCCAGGCTGCACGTCGACACGCTGCTCGGTGACTTGTTGGCCACATGTGCCGCACTTATCGTGGCCCAATAGGAAGCCGCCCTAGACACGAGAAGACAAGGTGGCTTTGGTGTCCAAAGCCTTTCATGAAGCGACTACGACGGTGCTGGCCGCTGCCCAGCTTTAGTTTGGCAAGGCGGTGAACGTCGGGTGGTGAAGTAGGGTTTTCCACTGGGATCGAACGATAATGAGATCGATGATCTCATCGAGAGCCTCTGGCCAGCCGACAACGGCATCTTAGCAATGCTAAACGTGGACTAGATCCTGCATGCCTACCTCGACCGTTGATCTGTGAGATGTATCAGTAGTACTAGTAGTCATGACTAGGTGTGATCTGTGGGATGCCCTTGCAAATATGTGAACTCTTATTTGCATGTCTGTGTGAACTTTTGCTGCACTTTATACTAGGTGGGTTAAACTCTGTTGAGCATGGTTTAGACCCTGTTGGTTCCTTTTCGCTACATATTTCTTTCTACAGAGTTCATACGAGCAAGTCTTGTTTTTCTTCATTTTCCTTTGATGCTTGTTACTGTGTCATTTACAATTTTAAGTTTGGACCCTATTTTTTAATCTGGGTCGGCGCATAGGATTGTCCGTCCGCTGAGAAACAACATGGGCTAGACTTGAGTGCACCATGCAACATGACATACATCAAATGAACTTTGTTTACTCCTCTGCTAATTTTCAAAGAACAAGGGAGCATAGAGAAGGTAGTAAGGTTTGCTGATGAACTCTGGCAGGACGCTTGGAGATGCTCTAAGCACCCAATCTTGAAGAACGAGCACCTAGCAAACTTGAAGCACCCCCAATCGAGTATGGAGCCCTAGAATAGGAGAGAACCGAATGATTACATATATTCTATTAACACAAGATCTATAAGAAGATCTGCTATCATCAAGGTCAAGCTCCTATTCAGCGCAGCACCTCACAAAGGATGGAGAAGGAGCACCTCACAAAACTTGCACCAGCATCTCAGTGAGGTGCTTTATATTCCATAATCTTGCTACCTCTAAGGATGAAAGGATGCAGATCTACATCTCGATACTCAAATGCAACAAGATTATGGAATCTAAAGCACCTAATCTTGAAGGCCTTCTCCAAACACTAGCATCCCTATGAGGTGTTTTATCTCCATCTTGAACCTCTCACGGGCTCCAGGCCATGAGAGGTGCAAGGAGAAAGGCAAAGCACCTCTAGGCGATGAAGAAAGATCATTGCCTCACGAGTGTGGATTCAAGAGTGTGTGGATTGATCCCAATAGGTGCATCTAGACCTGGGTTAAGTAGGCTAGTTGAAGATGGACAAGTGCAAGTAATGGTGATGCAAGTAGTTGGGAATTAACTCATGGTGACTTTACCACCGATAGACCAAATCTGACCTAGCCGATACACCAAATCTGATCGAGCCAGACACATCTCACTCTTCACTCTTCAGTCTACCCCTCGACTGCTCTGACTACTTGGATTGAAATCAAATAAGTATAGAAAAGACCTATCACAACTGCACCATGCATTCAAGTCTCAAGTGTGTTAGAAGCTCTTTTTCTTGATTCACTTCTTGTGTCTATCTTTCCTATAGATTCGCTTCACTCTAATATTTTACTACGCTCGTAAAAAAGTCCGATGTGGCATATTTCATCTCGTCGGACACTATATAGTACAGAGCTATGAGTGAAACTATAGCCTATAGAGTGCACTCAGTCAATTTGTATCAGTTGTAGTAGTAGTCATGAGTGGCTTTGATCTATGTTGAACCCAAATCATCTTATTTTTGTGTATTTGATAATATTTGTTGAACTTACAAGAACTATGCATCAAAGATTATTTTTATTTAGAATTTTTATACTTCATAGGATCACACAAGGTTCGGTCGTCTAAAATCTTGACTACCCGAATGACGTGCTCCTACATTCCCATGTAGGCGTGCGTGCGTGGGTAGCGTTAGTAGCTTGTTATAG
The DNA here is from genome assembly GCA_904845875.1 of Miscanthus lutarioriparius. Lineage (NCBI taxonomy): Eukaryota > Viridiplantae > Streptophyta > Magnoliopsida > Poales > Poaceae > Miscanthus > Miscanthus lutarioriparius. The sequence goes on from CAJGYO010000019.1 coordinate 40,960,763, forward strand.
CAGGGGACATCGCCTTCCGGCCTGTCGCATTGACATGATGGGGCAAAGCCCCACTGCCCACCCACGTAGGGTAGTCGATAGCCCCCAAACTATAGTAGTAGAGACAAGGGGCAAGAGGGAAGGTTATACATCTACTTCCTTCTCTCTCTAGAGCTCCTGATTCCATCCCAAAGCTTTTGCCTTCCATCCTACCGCGGCGCCGATGCCTCCTGCTAGGACCATGGTGGAGCCAATGAGGTCATATATCGATGGGGAGGCCCTAGAGGCCTTCCACGCCAGTAATACTCCACTGACAGATGGACCTCTTGTTGGTGTGGTCTCTCACCCACTAGTTCCCCCTTTGGAGGTGGATCATCACCGTACTGCTATTCATGTTATTTATCTTCATTTAACTAGAGTATGCGAGCGATGCTCACACTAGTATTTGTGTTCATGCTGATTAATTTAACTAGTATTTGGAATTTGCCTACTATCTCAACAGTGACGGTGTCCCAAGCCTTGCTGTCCCTAGAGTCTACTTCTTTGTTCATGGTCACACTCAAAAAGTGGCCCCACGATGCATCCCCCGATGGAGGCAGCTGCCCGTGATTCCATGCCATGCTACGCTGGTCAGTTTGGTAAAAGTTCTTTGCCTTCTCAATCAGATTGCTCCCCCTTATCGTATATGGGCTTGAACTTGGCTTGCATTTTGCAGTGATTCCTCCATGGCATCACCATCCTCAGTCTTGGGGCATTCCCCTGGTGGTGCCAGAGAGTCGTCCTGTCACCGCTTGTCATTGCTGAGCCCTTATGTCCTCGCATAGCCCTCTAGTTCTAAAGTGGACGAATCATCAGAAGAGCATGAATCATCAGACGATGTAGACTACCATCAATTAGTGAAGGACTATCGCGAGGTCTAAGCGGTTTTGCCAATGACCAGGCTGAACATCGAGATGCAGCACGTTGACCTAGACGCCTCGTGCGATGCACTTCAAGCTTCCAAGACTGAGTTCTCCAATGTGTGAGTCGACTACGAGATCCTCATAGAGCAGGGCCATAACATGATGAACCTTCTTGTAGAACTAAGGACGTAGATCGAGACCCTATAGCTATGTGTGCAAGTCGCCTATAACATGGGCTTCCTCATGGATGATCCATTCGCCGAGGAGCCATTCAGAGCCCTACCAGCCCACCTTCGAGCTGTGGTGACCGAAGCCATTGGTTAGGGGGCTACCGTGGCGCTGGCTACTGTCCAGCTTTAGATTGGCGCAACGGTGAACGTCTGGGTGGTAGAGCAGGGTTTTTGCCAGAATGAAGGATGATGACATCGTGGATCTGGTCGAAAGTTTTTAGCCGGCCACGAACGCCGTCTTAGCGAAGGTGGACATGGACAAGATCTTGCACGCCCGCCTCGACCCTTGATCTGTGGGATGTACTAGTAGTACTAGTAGTCATGACTAGGTTTGATCTATGGGACACCCTTGCAAATATGTGAACTCTTATTTGCATGTCTATGTGAACTTTTGTTGCACTTTGTATTAGATATGTTAAACTCTATTGAGTGTGGTATAGCTCAGGTCATTTGGTCATTTTGTAGCTAGTTTCTTTTCACTGTAGATTTGTTTCTGGTTGTCCTTGATCTAAAACATAATTTGCTAAACAATCATGAGTGCCTTTGATCTTTGTTAAAGCCAACTCATGTTTTTGATAAAATTTATTGAACTTGAAAGAACCATGAAGTGAGGAGTTCATCTGAATAAGTCTCACCTCGATCTAATGCCAAATGGAGGAGCCAAAGCTGTTGACTTTTAGTGCGAACGCAAGAAAGTCTGGCCGCTACGTATTTGATATCGTAGGACAGTCGAGTGTCATAGCAATCAGTATACCCCTCGACTGCTGTGACTTCTTAGATTAGAGTGAAATAAGTTCATAAAAGACCTATCACAATCGTACCAGGCATTCAAGTCACAAGCATGTCATGGTGGTCAAAAGCTCTTTTTCTTGATTCACTTCTTGTGTCCAGCTTTCCTGCCGCATTCGCTTCATTCTCATATTTTACTGAGCTTGCAAGAAAGTCCAAATGCGGCACATTTGATCTCATCGGACACTATACAATATAGATCTATGAGTAAAAATATTGCGTACGAAGTGCACTCGGTCACAACATTTGTATCAGTAGTAGTAGTCATGAGTGGCTTTCCCCTTCCATCGATTAACACTAACCGAAATCATGCTTACAGATGGCAACTAGTTACGATATCATGGATGTGTACTCTACAACAAAGGATCACAACTTTTCCCCAACCATGTCCCTCTAGTATATTCGATGAAATGACATTTACCTATTTCTTGTAAACTGTTTGCTCGCCTGATAGTCCGAGCAACGTAAATTTGAATAGGCCAAACATGTAACTAGCTTCAATTTTATTTGTTTCCTTTAGAGATTCAATGAATGTATTTGTACAAAATAGGTTTCCCCATATAATGTGAGATGTGTTCGGCCTGGTCAAATTTACAATGCTCGGACTTTCTTGCGTGTGCTGTAAAATTTGTATAGCTATGTGGCTCCTCTGTTAGGCATTACATCGACGTGAGACTTGATTAGATTCTGTTATGCATGTTTACCATACTACAGATCACAAAGAGTACCAGAAAGAAACCTGCAAGCAAAACCAACCAACAAGGGCTAGAAACCGACTACCAAATGACCAAAGGACCTGATCTACACCATGATCAATAGAGTTTAACCCACCTAATACAAAGTTCAACCAAAGTAAACACAGTAAGATACATAAGGAAGAATGCAAGGGAAGATCTACCAAATGACCAAATAATTAAGACTTCACAAATCAAAACATGTACTCCCAACATAAGGAAGATACATCAAATGCAACATGAGATACATCAAATGCAACTTTATTTACTCCTCTACTCATTGTTAGTATCACTGTCCTTGTTCTCATCCTCGTTGTTGGTATCAACATCATTGTTGTCCTCCTCTATAGCCATCAGACCCTTTTGCTTGTCAGCAGTGATGCGGTTGGCCACCTGCTCAGCATTGACACAAAATAGGTTGCGTTAGTGCTTCTCGGTGTTGTGAGCGATGTTGATTCCCTGAGTCATGATAGTAGTGTTGAAGCCATCTATCTGGCTCCGATAGCAGGCGAGGATGTACTATGTGTTGTTCGCATGATTCTTGTTTAGGTAGGCTCGCAAATCTTCTAGGACATCAACGAGTTGGTGAAAAATGAAGCCATAACTGCTCACCTTTTCAACCTGAGGTGGGGTGAGGGTGCCTAGATTGATATTTTCTACCACACTCTTGATCTTCCAGAAAGCCTTACTCATGATGTCAATGGCCCAATCATCTCTATCTCCAAAGGGATCCACTTGAGCTTCATCTTGATTCACCATGGGCACGGCGTCATCCTCCTTCACCACGGGCATGGTGTCATCCTCCTTCACCATGGGCATGGTGTCATCCTCCTCTTGTGCATGCTTCGCAAAATGCTCGCCCTTCACCATTGTGGTGGCTAAGAGTGAAGTAGGTTTGGAGAAGGCAACTGCACATTCCTGGTGATTTTAGATCTGTAGTGGGAATGGGAGGGCTCGGGGAAGGAAGGAAAACAAGTGGAGTTGCGGAAAAGATCGTGATGGTTAACATATCACTTCCACAGAGGAGCCATTGGTGTTGAAATGTTACTGCACACATAAGAAAGTCCGACCTCTATAGGTTTGAACACGTCTGACACATTGCACAGACCTTAGCTTACATTACAAATAAGTTAAAGTTGTTGCAAAATAATGACAACATCCATCCAAGAGGAAATTAATATGTCCATAGACAATCAAACAACATTGATCTATTTAAACATGTCATGATAGAGAGAAACATCAAATGCAACTTTGTTTACTACTTTGCTAATGACTCCAACTCCAAGAACAACAGAACATAGGGAAGATAGTAAGGTCTCCCGATGATTTCAGTCAGGATGTCACATCTAACATATGGAAAGTAATGTGTAGAGATGACATGAACTTTTCTGTTGTCCATGTTATATGTGATGACAGCTCTTTACACCCCAACCCCAACAAAGAAAACCAAATTCCATTCTGGGTGAACTATAATCGCTATGTAGCATGACTCAAAATCAAAGTAACCCATTTGTTTCTTAGTCTTTCCAAACAACTTACATAGGCTGATAGTATGCTTCAATGTCCATTTATTATTAGTACCATAGTTTTCAAGGATCTAGATTAAAAGCTTGGACATATTGTGACCACCAACAGTACATTGACAGCAAGTATACGATGGTAACCCTCACAGAACCCAATATAGTGCAGACAACCGTTAAGAAACACAATTGCTGATTTTGAAAATATCAACTCAGCCTCCTCGCCCCATTTAGATTCCTTAAAGATCCATGCTATAGTTTGAGATGAGTAGATGACCACACCCACACACTGACCATCCTCATCCATATATTCAGACACATGGAAGTGCAAGGAGGCTATCAAATTGAACCCCAATCGAGCCTCACCAATAAAATGGATTCTAGGCGGCAGTACCTTTAACTTCTAGGTTGCTGGATTGCAGATGACATAGCGGTATCTATCAGCCCCAAGGCACAGCATAGGATGAGGTTGTTGCAGCAATATGAGATAGCTACATTGTTCATGGTGAAGGGCAAGAAGGACAAGGAGGGGTAAACATCGATGATGCTGGTGAAGTTTTGTTGGCCATAGATTCCATCATAGAAGAAGTCAGCCACAGTCTGGGGCATCAACTTATGGTTGTCCAAGATGAGGCATTTCTAGGAGCGATAGACACATTTGCAGCAGAACAAGGAGCGAGACGGGAGGCGGCGAAGGATCTCCACAAAGACATCATCCATGAGGCTGGCCACTGCATTCCTCTTGTTAGAGGCCTCCTCCATTTCGTCAGTGTGCATTGAGTAGGATGAGAACTTGCTAGTAATGAGATCACTGAGGAGGAAAATAATCCAACAAAGATCCATCAGTGAAGTCCACAACTCATACTAAAGTGCAACTTTAACAACCATTAACAATTTTCATGGTACGACCTCATCTAAATTTAGAGTAGCACCACATAGATATATATAACTAAAACTAGAGTAGCAGTTAATGGAGCTGTAACCATTACAATTCCAGCTAAATTAAGTCTAACCATCACACTTACAAATCAGTACATGAGCTCAGAGCTTCTTCCATAGGAGGCAGACAAAGATTAAGAGGACTATAATTACAATAGTTTTGAAGGACAAAGAGGGTGGAACAGTTGTTGGGTTTTGAAGATAGAAGTCATCATCATGAGCTAAGGGTGTATTTCAGGTGATTATTGACTTGAAGGCAGCAATTCCTTCTTCATAGGAGTTGTACTTTTTATAACAAGCACCACGAAACCTATAAACTTGTTCCTGGTAGTCAGGCCAATTGTAGTAAACTCTTGGCTCATGGCCATTGAACACAACAAAGCAGGGACAACTCATTTCAAATCTGCACAACCCAAATAGGCTGCCTCAGTTTTCACAAGTAGAATGTCAGTGAACAAGTGGCATTGATCATCATTGGCATCAATAGCAACATGTGCAACTTAGACATTAGTGGCCTCAGTCATGTGAATGATGGACACAAAGCAATGATTTGCTTTCGTTGTCTTCATCTTGTTTGGAACCAAATGGATAACTTGGTTATCAACAAGGAGAAGACACAGAAAGCAATCATATGAGCTGCATCCTAATACATCCAACACATATTGGCAATGCATAACTTATATCTCCACCACCAACATTTAAACAAAATAAGACAAATTTGAATGCCAAAATTTAGAATTACGGCTTACAACCCACATTTTCCACGAGTTTTGGTATATACATGTTTTGCAAGGCAACACGTGAAAATGCACCAAAATGCACAACCGAGAAGGCGCATTCAAGCAAAACATATGCAAAAAGCCCATTCATACTCCAGACAAGAGCAGAACACTAGCACAGTAGAGGCCTAGGCCTAGCTTGGAGCCCACACACCAAAGACGGTGGCCAGGCGTGTAGCCTCGGGTGCGGCCACACCCTGGGTGTGGCCGGACTACCCCAACCTCTGCCTGGCCCCAATTTCTTAGGCTGTGCATTCAATGCACGTGGAGCCAGTGGCATGCGGTGCTTTCCTAAAATACCAAGCAAACCGACCTCCTCAAGCCTATATAAGAAGACCCCCCTTCACATTCATGAATCATCAACATGCAAGAGGGCAAGAGAGAAGAAGTGCTTCATTCCTACCTAGGCTATAGCTAGAATTAGAATAGGGAGTGAGTGAGCTATGAGTTGGAGGAGTGCTGGAGTGTCAACTACCTCTACTTCTTATACTTGGTGACCCTAGTACACCGAGTAGACAGAGTGCCAAGGATGTTGGCTCCCTCTACACTTGTACCTCAATGAACCAAGTACTACTTGGAGTATAGGTTTGTGTTTATCTTTGGTGTTGAGTTCTTAAGAAAAATTATCTTTGATCACTACTTTCTTGCGGCTTCATTGTCCGTCCTGATGATGGATACTCTAGTAGAAGGGCCCTAATAAAGACGGATAACCCTTGCATGCACACTAGAGTAGTAGTCAATAGCATAGACATGGTGTCTAGGCTTGAGGCTACCTTCATTTTCCTCGTTCCCCATAGTTGAGGGGTAGGTGACAGGTGGTGATAGCTCTGTCCATCCCTTGTAATCCCCATGTTTGGGTTCGGCGTAGAGCTATAGGCTTGGATCGCCTGGTAGACCAGGTGTGCTCCGGTGCCCAAAGCAAGTCTTTAGTGGCAAAGCTATCTTAACTTAGGATCTCTATCCTTAGAAAAACCTCACTACCCGAGCTATCCTTCTTCTTGTTATCTTGGGCGAACTATCTAAGAGGCTTTACACATCCGTTCCTTTGGGAAAATACGATACCCTAAATAGTTCTGGGTGAAGTGCTACAATGGTATATCCATGCACTTGCGGATTCTTTTGCTTACGCTAAGAAATACCAACAACAGCCATGTAGACATCATTGGCATAGAAATGTGGCCTCAGATATGTTGCAAGTTCAAAATGCCAAAAGGATTCACTGGTGGCACTAGAGCATATGAAATAGAAATGTAGAATCAAGCAAGCACTAGACAGAAAAAAATAGTTTAAGGCAGAAGAAGCGAAGGACCTATTTGTTTGCCTAGACAGAACTGCAAGTGACACGCGCCTGCAAAAACCCAACTAGTGCCACCTCCTAGTTCTTTTCATCATCATTGGCCTAACCAGATCTGAAATGGTACAATGTTTCTTGTATGCCTCATGTTCAAGCAAGGACCAAAACAGTGAAGAGAACAAGAAAAGGCGAGAAAGGAGACCTATGGATTGGATCTGTCACCTTTGCCATGGCACACAACAAACATAGATGCCTGGGCCACCAAAGCACACTAGGGATCCTCCATTGCCACCATCGTCACCACCGTGAGTCCAACGGGCATAGATTTGTTTCCACTTGCAGGGGATATATCCAATACATAAGTCAACCTGTCCACATAGAGAACATATACTACTAAAATGACATGTCAACACAACCAGGCATCTAGCGCAATGGTGAAGACAGTCTATTCCTTGATCTGGGTCTTGGGTTCAACTCCCAAGTCTTAAGGTTTTTTTGAGTCTAAATTTATTAAACCTCGGCGGCAACAAGTGACACGCAAGCTGTCGGGTCCCACTGGTCAGATAGAGATGGAGAAAGGTCCCACAGTTATACGTGACATGTAAGTTGTCGGGTCCCATAGGTCAGATGGAGAAAGGGTCCACAAGTGACATGCAAGCTGTTGGGTCCCACAGGTCAGATGGAGAAAGGGTCCACAAGTGACACACAAGCCGTTAGGTCCCACAAGTTGGATACAGATGGAGAAGGGTCCTACACGTACATGTGACATGCAAGCCATCAGATCCCACAGGTGAGATGGAGATGGAGAAAGGTGACATCAGGTCCCACATGTCGAACATGTGACACGCAAGCTATCGGGTCCCATAGGTTGGATGGAGATAGAGAAAGGTGCCACTGGATCCCACAAGTCGGATAGAGAAGGGTCCATAAGCACAAGTGACACGTAAGTCGTCAGGTCCCATAGGTCTGACGGAGATGGAGAAAGGCCCCACAGGTACACTGACACTTAAGCCGTCGGGTCCCACAGGTCGGATGGAGAAGGGTCCCTAGGTACACGTCGCATGGAGAAAGGATCGAGCGAAGACTTTTATGACGAATTGCAAGCATCATGGATGAGTAACTATAGGTCCCATAAGTACACATTGGATGGAGAAAGTGCCATGTGGATAAGTAACTGTAGATCATCATTACAGATCGAATATTGTTCATCATAGATTAGTAATTAGTTCAATGATGAAGCCCTATTCATCACAGTTCTGAATAAGATCGTCACAAACGAGCAGGAACAGTCACGCGAGTGATCTGTGACGAAACCCTATGCCATTTTGTGACATCTTTTGTGACGATACCCGATTTCATCATAGATAACAGGGGCTTGAGGATCGTCACCGATGATCTATGATGAAACCAAAATTTCCATCATAAAAAACAATTTTTTATGATGGTTTTGGATTCACCATTAAGATTTTTGTCATAGAAGTGAATATTTCTAGTAGTGATGGTGGACACTCCATTCTAACTGACGGACACTCCACTGTACCAGGTTCTATGGTGAGATGACTCTGTTCTAGCTCTGTACAAGTTAACGGATACTCCTTGTGAAATCATAGAGGCTCCGGTAGGTTCAGGGTTTAGTCGATTCTAAGGTTCACTAATACCATCGGATGATCTAATCGACTGACGGATGGTCTAGTACAAGCTAGGATTCTCGGGTTGCTGGGTGGCTATTTCATATAATTCATCGGATGCCCCACCATGAGTGATGGACGCATCGATATGAACTGGTCACTGTAACACCCTAACATTTACATGTTTTCAAAATAGTTAAAATTGATTTAAATATGCATTTTGTGAGTATTTAACATAAGCTAAATAAATAGTTTTGTGAAATTGAAATCTAATATAAGGTTAGATACATGTGTGTGCACTCATGCTGCTGCATATTTTCTGTTGTGTTGATTGGTTTTGACTAAAGATAAAAAGGAGTTCAAAATCTCTTGAAAATGAATTTGAAAAGCCTTGGAAAATTCAGTTTCAGAAAAAGGAAAACTTCTTCTCTCTCTTGTTTTTCGGCCTGCTGGCCACTTTCCTTGCTCGGCTGGAGGCAGCCCGAGCCGCTTCGCTGGCCCATCATCTCGGCCTGCCCTCTCCCTCTCTCTGGCTGACATCATGGTCCCATGCCATCTATCGATGACGAGGAGGTCCCACGCATCGGCGTCGTCTCCCACATCCAGCCGAAGCCGAGCGGGACTTGTTCCGGGTCCACAGCCACGCTCGTATCTTCCGCGGATTGTGGCGTGCGTGCCACACCCTTGCCCCTGTAAAAGCAGCCCGTCGTTCGTGCCCCGGTTCCCTTGTACGCCGCCATCTTTGCCCTAGCTTTGCCCCGCGCTGTGCCGTTTGGATCTCGTTGACAAGCAGACGAAGTCGCCGCCGCTGTTGACGACCTTTGCTGCCTTGCCGTCTTGCCTAGACCGTTGACGTATTCGGCATCAAGGTGAAGAAGCTTCAGGCGCGGTTCCTCCTCTCTGTCTTGTTCTGCGTTCATCACACTTCGCCGTCGAATTCGCAGGTAGCCGCACGCCGAGCCGTTTCGTTGCATCACCGATGAATTCGACTCCTTACCGAGCTCCACCGTCGTCGTTTTCAGTTCATGCATGGCTCGAGTCAGCCCAAAGCAAGATGAGACAAGCACACATCGTCTTTCAGAAATCCCTACGTGAGCTCTCTGGATCCTCCTGTATCTTCATGTTCCTTTCCAGAGTCAAACCGAGAGCTTGCATGCCTTGTTAGCTTGATGATGTCATTGTTAGCTTTGATGACATCATCTCATGTTTTCTTGCCGTTTTCCTTTAGAAAAACAAATCCACAAATACAATGAAAATACGGATGCTGGACCTTATCTGCTTTTCTTTCTTTTGTTCCATGCACCTTTTGCCACGTGTGATGTTCATAATCTAAAGATGCAAAGCAACTATGCCTGGCGTATCTGATACACGTCAGCCTGTTGCTGGCCTCAATTCTATCGTTACCTATGAGGAATCCGACCATATTTCCTATACCAAACTATAGGCCGCAACATCCATCTTTATCACGTTTGTCACGTACATCTTTAAATAGGAAACTCAGCCATCGCATCCTTTTCCAAACCCTTGCAATCCCAATATAGGTAATCAAATTGTACGCAGCCCTACGCTGTCGCCGCCGCCGTCTCGTCTTGCATCACCGGCCTCATGCATGATCCTAACCGCCATGCCCGACCAAAGCTGTCCAAGGAGTACCTTCGCCGCCCTGCCTCTGAGCTGCTCCGTGCCTCGTCGTCGTCGTCCGCTCGCAGTGGGACGTACGCGCTCCAAGACTGCTCAACCACGTCCGGTCATTGCTGATTCCATCGTCTTTGTTCGCTATCTTGTGAACCGCCGCCACGCCCGTCGATTCTGCCTTTGTGCCGTGGATCGTCGAATTCATTATCAAACTTGATCGGTGAGAACTCCAGGCACACGTTCATGTCTCCCTCGTCCATCACGTGTGAATTGCATCTTGCCTCGGCTTGGTCGAGTGTCTGTACCAAGCAAGCTATCTATCCATATACTGCTCAACCCGTTGCCTAGCAAGCACACCTGCATGCTTCCAACTCAGCGCCATGCATGCTTGTATACACACAAGCCAGTACCTTCATCCATGCACTACGCCATGCAGAAACAACTACTCGTCTACACCTCCAATTCCCTGTGAGCTCTTGTGTATAATCTGGCCGTATTCTCATCTTAGCTTTGTTTTATTTAGTCCTTTCTTTCTGTGTTAGTTTCCTAAAGACGTGACGTACCCGATAGTCTGTACGTTTACCATGTTATCTATTTAAGTGTTTATATAATCAAATAATAATTTTATTAATCTACACGCAACTAGTTTTATAATAAAAACAATATAGGTTTAACGTCCCCTTTTATATATCAAATGTTAATTTGATTTATTAGAACATGAATATATTTAATTTATACCCTGCTTGGTCTAAACATGTTAGGCATGAATCTTGTTTAAATTCTTATCATAAATAATTTTGTTTGCTTATAACGATTCTTCAAAATAAAATATCACTAGACTGAACTCGGTGTTTTAATTAAAAAAATATATAAATTGACTAAGTTATATTCTGCACATGATCCTTTCTAATTAGAAGCAAACCATGCGCCTAGTCTTTTCTTTTGTAATATAAAACTCCCGGCCATCGTTTCTTAGTTCCGGTTAGAGTGTTTCTCCAGTATGTGTGATCGTAGCAATGCGTATGTTGGTTTTCAAACCTTTTTATTGATTGGTGTATTGTTCTAATCTACTATGTTTGCAATGCATGTTTGTTCGGATGCTTGTGTGGTGCTTTGTGATCGGTCTCAGTCAGTGAGTTTTGCGTTGGTGATCTATAAGAAGTTGGAGATCAAGAAGAAGTTTACTGAAGGTTTTGACTACAAGAAAAAGAAGATAAGAGCTTAAGGCAAGTATAATTTGGGTTTTCTTTCTGTGACCATGATCTTGAAACTTGATTAATGAATATGCTATAAATATAAAAGATGACTTGTTAGCAACAACAGGAGGGTTAAATTCCCTCTCCACAAGGTCTCATTTGTAAGTGATCATCCGGGACTTACAGTACAGCTGTGAGGGCTATATGGCTCTGGCTTTAGCTCGGTATGAGGTCTTTTTCTAGCCGGCTTAGAGGATACTGCGAGTTGGGTATAGGACAGCCTCTGTCCTGTTGAGCCTAGCTATGGAAGCGGCCTTTTATTTTTTTTGGAAGGGGGGTTCCTATATCCGATGACCCTGCGGCCCTTCCCGGTTAGACGGAACCTTTGAAAGGCTTCATAGTGAACCCTGCGGGCCTTCCTTGGTAGAGGATTAAGAGGCTCGTGACCTCGGGCGAAAGGGCAATTCACGACTCAAAGTGAAAGTGTACACCTCTGCGCAGAGTTTAATCAACTGATATATCAGCCGTGCTCACGGTCACGAGCGGCCAAGGGATTCTTACGCCAAAGATGAGCACTTGTTTAATTATGCTTAACTGAGTTATTTTGAGCTATTTATTATTCAATTATACTTGATCATGTGGTCATGGAATACACTACCTTGTTGCTATATTTGCGGAGTTCGACATGGACTCACTCTTGCAATTTCCCCCACACCTCAGGCCGGATAATAGTTTGTCAGAGACTTGAGAAGTTAGGCTTGTGATCAACCAGTCAGTTGGATCCAGTGGAGTGAAGTCTGCACCCGGAGATTAGAGTTGTCTATCCGTTGATTACTTTCTAGGGTTATCTCTTTTGCTAAGTTCGCTATTTACTAAGCATTGTGAATTGATACTGCCCCTTCATTTGTAGCTATATGTGAGGTTTGGTTACTAGGGCTCACATATGGTGTGCATTCGGCTTTGTCCTTAAAACCGGGTGTTACAGTCACTCTCAGGTTCACTCGCTTATAAGGTTTTATAAGTCAACGGACACTCCACGAGATACGGCGGACACTCCGGTGGCTCAGGCTAACTATAGATGAAGCTTTTTAGTGGCTAGACTCGGGATTGATGAACACTCCATCCTAATGATGGACACTCCATCAGTTGGGCGATAGAACCTAGGCTCCTAGGTTCTTGGGTGAAAGTCTTGGGGTTCATGCCTAGATCTTCGGTTGACTAGTATAACTAGTGATTCACCTTAATTGAGAGAAAATCCAAAAGATAAAGAGAGATTGGGCATGACACCTTAGCTTGGGCTCTTGATGAGTTCCTTGTCATCAAGATGGAGATCCACACTTGCCATCCTTGCCTCCAAGCTAAAGGAAGATATTTCCTCTTACACAAACACCCAATAATCCATATGAGAGGAAACCTAAACCAAATCCCAATAGTGTTGAGTTGTAGCACACTTGATCCTTACCCTTGGGTTGCTTCCACCAAGTAGTACTCCTAATCCATCCATGCAAGAGGAAAGACTTGAGTTAGGGTTTAGGGATTGATCTCAAGATGATGAGAAGAGAGTGTTCTTGAGCAAACCATATCATCTGAAGTGGTTGAGATCCTTGATCTTGATCTATAGCTAATCTTGTTGCCCTTGGTAAGCTTGATCTATCCTCCCTTCTTCATTCATCTCACTTTCTCTCTCTAGTTCTTGCTTTCTCCTTCTTGCTCTTCATTCTCAGAGAGAGAGGGAGGAAGAGGGAAATGAGGAGAGTGAGGTAGTGAGTGGAGCTGAGGGTCAGTTGCTGAGATATGTCTCTATTTCATGTTGACTTGTGGGCCATAGTCCTCAATGGATGATAGCTCACTTCCCACTTAATCTGTTGTTTCCGCACACTTATCAGATGGTCCAGTATAAGTGGCGAATAGTCTGGTAGATTCTGACTTCGCCTATCCAAACTTAGAATCTGATCGCTCCAATCTTGAGTCCATATTGGAGTTTGCAATGGCTTTACTTAATCCTTCAGTGAATATAAGGACCTTAGTTTGGGTTCTTCAAGTGATACTCTTGTTCGGTGGTTGTTCAGCTGAATCTGGTTGATTGGTAGTTGACTCAGTGGGTTGTTGGTTAGTTGGTCGTTAGGACGTAGCTTTTCTTTGTTTTGTGTCGCTGAGGGTGTCCATGGCGTTCAACCGGTTGTGTCTCAGATATCCAAGAATGAGAGCCTATGGGGTAGCGAACTTGGGTCATTACAATATCTATCATTCTTGAGAAGGTGGGCCCTACATTTCCCAGTCCTTCTGACAAGCATCGGAAACAATACATCCCCAAGGTGTGATAAAGCTTGTTTTCTCTTCATCCTCACTATTTAACCAGATCTGGTGATAGCCCAAAAATAATCAAGGAGACTCATCATTTCGCATCCGTCTGGTATATCAACTAATTTGTCAATTCATGGCAAGGGCTATGGATCTTTTGGGTAGAATTTGTTCAAATCTATGAAATCAACACACATTCTCCACTTGCCATTCTTTTTCTTGACCATGACTACATTTGCAAGCCATTTCTAGGTACTATACTAGCCTAATGACTTTTGTGTCAAGCAATCTTTGTACTTTGACCTTCACTGCCTTTGCACACTCACTCGATATTTTCCTGAGCTTTTCCTTTCTTTGCTTGGCCTCTGGTTTTACATTTAGACAATGTTGTGCCAGATCATGAATGACACCTTAAAGATCTTTTGCCGACCAAGCAAAAACATCTTTATTTTCATCGAGGAACAAAATTAGTTCTTCTTTTTCATTGGATCCACGTTTGATCCAAGATCAACACATTTATTTGGAGTCATTTTGGATAGCGGTGTCGTTTGGGTGTCTTCGCCTGACTCCACCTTAGGATTGGTGGTCTTTTCGTTGACATTTTTAGCTGCTCAAGGCTGTTTTGTGACTTTGTTTATGAGGCTATAGCTAGGTGTTGCCTTTGCCTCAATTCTCTTAGCTGCAATTTGATCACCATGCATGGTGATTATGTCGAATGGTGATGGCATTTTCATGCACAAGTAACTCTGTTTGACAGTGACTTCGAACTTGTTGGTTAATCCTCTACCAAAAATGGTGGTGTATGGGTAGTCTCTGTTGACTATATTAAATGTTATCATTTTGGTGCAAACCCTTTCACCCTCAATGAAGGATACTAGAACCATTTTCTTTCCTATGGCTTCTATTTTCCTTCCGTCGAAGCCAGCTGGTTCCACTATTTGCCGATCTAACCTCATTATTTCAAAAGGTTTAATGAACAAAATGTCTAACAAACTACCGGTGTCCACGAGAATATTATGCAGTGTGTATCCTACTACATTCACCATTGTAATGAAGGAATCTGTGTGAGGGTAATCATGAACTTGAAAATCTCACTCATTGAAAGTGATCAGAACCTAGGACTAAGCTAGCCTCTTCATTGGTACCCTTGGCGAAATGGTGTCACTACTAGGAATATCCACTTCTATGACGAATAGCTTTCATCATTGAAGAGCCAAATTATTTTAGATCTACACTGCTACACAAAATGACTACATGCATAATTATATTAAACCTAAATCAAATAGCAGCAAGTTCATCTCAGTAGCAAACCACAGACAAAGTTCACATATCAAGCCGCCAAAAGTTCACATCAAAATAGCAAACAAACCACATGTTCACTACATCATCAAGACTGAGAGTTACCAGCACTTAAGAGCATGATATGCTCATGGAGCTTATTGTACTCCTCCTGTTGTTGTTTCGTGAACTCCTCAAATTCCCTATTAGTGTTATGTGCCTTCCTCTTCAGTTGATCCACTTGTTCGGCGAGGATAGCTGAACTTTCCTATTGAGCAGCAAGCCATTATCGAAGTCTAGAGTATCTTGTCCTGATACCAGCATTCTTCAAAGAAAAGGTGTTGCAGGTGGCCTATGAGAGGACCTTGGAAACAACATCAGCAACAGGTTCTGCCCGTATAGTTTCCATTGCTTTCTACTCAAACAAAGGAGTAAACATTAGGAAGATAACTTAAATTGCAGAACCAAGAGATTATTTCATTACAAGTAATGCATAGGTCTTTCTCAGCCTACTACCATCAGAGATTCATAAACACAATGCATAGGAAACATATTAATTGTTGTAACATTACAACTTCAAAATGATAGAGATTCATAAGTACAGTGCAAAGGTAACATATTAACTGTTGTAACATTGCAACTTCAAAATAATGGTGCTACTTTAGGCTCCTCCTACTTTTCCTTCTTTTATGCTAATGGCTTCAGCAGATTTCAAGGAAAGCCAATGAAGGTACTTACCACTGCTTCTCTTACAGCATCGCTCAGTCCCATGTTGCTACTAGTATGGAAGTTGTTTAAGATTACCACTACATCCACATCTTCATGAGGTCGATCATTTTCTTCAACGAGCACTTCATGATCGTGTCCTGCATCCCTCCTATTTTTGTCCTTCTGTTAAAATTGCACATGACTTTCTATTGATACAAAAGGCATTGCGTATTTGATATAAAAAGAGTAACACAACCATCACTTAGATATGCTTGTAGGTGGGCAACATATGAGAGAGATCCTGTAACCTGGTGGTACTTGACTTTTGTACGGTTTCGCTTGTTCTGCTCCGAGACTACCTATAACCACAATTGTGTTAGACTACAGCACAAGTAGACCACATAAAGACTAGACAAGAAATAAATGAGTTTACACACACACAGCTTGTTCTTGGAACTTAACCACTTGTGGACAAGTGCACACCACTGTGCGTCATTCATGTAAGACACAAGAGAGGTTTTTCTGATTTGATCAGTGGGGACGCTGTTGAAATAGGATTGCTAGAACCTATACTGTGTCTACCATATAAAAGACTGGAATACACTCGTGCATGCTTCTTTTATTGCTTCATCATTATCATAAATGGCCAGCCACAACTATAGAAGTGTGAATGTCAACAGAGGATATACATATACATACTTACAGATAGCTTGGCCCCAAATTCACTGAGATGTTCGATCCATCTCTTGTAATGTTTCTAGTGCAGGAAAATTGGTACTTGAGACCTAACTACTACACCTGCCTCTAAGGCAAACTTGGCAGCTTGTAATGGATCGTGTGGCCTTTTGTTCCCCTTGACCACCGAGATGGGCATCCCTGTTCCCATTGATTGGGTGGTTTTGTGAAGCACAACCCCCTTAGTTGCGTGCCTCGACTTCCTTGCTCTTCTCTATAATGGTACTACATAGTTTTCATACATTCAGATTGTTAGAAAAGTAACATGGATATCAAATAACGTGACTTGATTTATAGACATGTCTAAGGTAGTACCAACCTTTGCAAGTTTGGTCATTCTGCGGGTGGGGAGGTGGAGTCTCCTCTTCGACAAGGCTGGGGTCATCTTCATGTGACAAGTCCCTCACAGTGCTTTGTTCACCTTGTGGATGCTGACTTTTGGACCTAGTTGGAACTACAAGATGCTGCAACTCAGCTAGACTAGTTGGCTTCACTCTCTTAGATTGTCATCCTCTAGGACCCATATTGGTGCTGCCTTTTGCCCTGCTGGCAGGGACTTCTCTAAGGCTTGTTCATCCCTTAGCCTAAAATTGGAGAAACAAACTTAAGTAGCAAGCATGTCAAAATTGCATTGCCATCCACGCAGCAAAGAATTGAATTGCACTGCTACCTCAACCAATCCCCCTCCCATCCCAACATGACAAGATAGAACAAGCACCTCAATTACAAGGGATACTGGCTCTTCTGAATCTGTATCTATATCACCATATTCCTGAACACGCTCCCCTGCTTCACGGAGATATTTTGGATGTCAACATGTAGATTACAAAGGCATTTATTGAGTTAACCTTGTACCGAATGTCAACAAGATAGAGCAGGATCGTGCAAATTAGGCACCTAAACTACAGCTTATACGAAAGCTATTTCTTGAATAATGCACGTGTGAACTATAGGTTATACGGAAGCTATTACTCAAATAAAGCACATGTGAACTACAATCAACTAAGAAACATGTAACCCCATCACTATATATCTACATGTCCTAGGTCAAACCACTAGAGTACAGCACGCATCATAAGGCCTTGTTTGGATGTGCATGAATTCATCTTGATCCACATGTGTTGAAGTGCATTGAAGTGGAATTAAACTAAGTTCCATTCCAATCCACTTAAATACATGTGGATTGAGATGAATACATACGCATCCAAACAAGGCCTAATGTGTATTAATCATCGAATCACCAATATTAATCCCCCAAGTTTTGGTGGACCCCCAAGTTTTGGTGGATGCCAACTCTTGATAGCGTTTGTGTCTGTGATGCAATTACGTGGCACCTGGGATAGTCCACCCGCTAAAGGACTTCTCTCAGTACCCATCTTTTCCTCTTTTGTGCGCTATTTTGGTCGTCGTTCACCCCCTCCAGCGCCACCCACCCTGCACCACCTCCCTCTCCCCCCACCCCCCCCCCCACACACCAAAATCTCTTACCTAGATCCTTCCACACCACGGGGATCTACTACGCCATGTCACTCTATCACGTTGTCGTCTGTCAGCACACCACTCCTTCAGCGAGTAAGTCAGTTGAGATCGCCTTCTCACCTCGACACAGTGAGGGCATCTACGATCTCCTCTTTTTTTTCTTCATGGTTGTAAGGTGTTTGATGAAACGCATGTATAATTTTTTCTGATTGTTGTAGATGGTGTGAATTAAAGTAAAGCGGTTAGAACTACCACATCACAGAAGGAGGTAGAGGCAGGCAAACATTCTCCAAGAAGCAGAGCAACAGGCACCACCACAACCTAGAAAGAGCCAGAGAAAGGCTCACAGTCTTCTAGAAGCATAGGAACAAGCACCACCACAGCCCAGGAAGAGACAGAGGAAGGCGGACAGTATCTGAGAAGCAGAGGAAGAAACAACAAAAGCTATGCTAGCCTTGGAGTCCAGGAATTCTCACAGGCAGACTCGAATGGCCTGCTGACAGCAGTAGCGTGAGGAGAGTGCTAAAATGGAACTTAGGGAGGAGCTCAATGAGGAACAACTATAGCTGATGACCGAGTTCCACTCCAAAAACTAGACCAGTCGCTTTGCACCTTCCTAGGTTCAATCTGCAGTTACTCATGGGCACGCGCGCACTCACACTCATGGAGGTTCAATGTGTGCCACAATTGGTGGTACGAGGAGCAGTCGAGGAGGTAATTTTATGTCTGCCAATGGTGGTACGAGGAGCAGTCGAGGAGGTTTGATTTCTGCCAATGGTGCTATGAGGAGCAGTAATATTGAGAGAAAGAAAGAGGTGGTTCAGTTCTATGACTTTCGATATTACATCTCAAAGAAGAAATAGAGCATTAGGTTCTATGATATTGAGTTCTAGTTTCCACTAGTCAAAGATCCTAGCACAAAATCACAGTTCTAAACTGTGACTCAGGAGAGTTTCTTCAGGATCTACCATGTTAGAGGGATAGCACTAGTAGACCGAAGGATACTTGGTTGGGGTGAGCTTGAGAGAGTAGCTGTTATACCCATTTGGCCCCTATTTGAGTGGATCATGGGCTTCGTTTACCTTTTCAGCGAGGTTGATCGAATTGTGATAAGCTGGGTGCGTCAGTTTTATGCAATAGTGTGGATTCCTTCAAAGCATGACTACATTGCTTTTTATGCTCCATGGTCAGCAAGAGCGATTGTACTATAACCGCTTGCAAGAACTCCTTGGGGTTGACACTTTAGACAGGAAGCTCCACCAGATAGTCTATGGAGATGCTCTTCCTCCACGTCATAGTAGGGCTGGACGTACTTTTCCTACAGACCAGGAGATTTGGTCCCTCTTCATGGATCCCTTCACCGATGGTTCCTTGCGTACATCGGACAGACTACATCCAGAGGCAAACGTTCTACACATGGCTTTGAGGAAGACAGTCCTTCCACATGGCAACAATAGGGAGTCATTGACCAGCTTGCAGTAGTGGCTACTACTATCAATATGGAGAGGCAAGCAGTTTGACTTCTTACACTTTTTCCTGTTTGAGACCGAGGATGTGAGAGTTGACGCTATCAGTACTAGACGGCAGCACGTGTACGCTCACATCATCAGCTATCTGCTATGCATGATTAACTCTGAAGCGAATGGGCCACTATACAATGAGTTGACCTGTGAGGTTATGACCTACATGCCAACAAGTCCGGACGATCGTCGTCGTGGACAGTGTGCCCTTAGGTCCATTCAAGAGCTATTACCCATACAGGACAGAGAAAGACACGAAATGGTGGATGCAGCCCTATAGTAGGAAGAGCATCAGTCTTCGATGAACCCCTCCCAAAATGCCAATGTCTCACTTTTCTAAGTAAGCCTCCACAATTGATCCTTCAAGCCTGGCCTTATTCCTTAAGAAATTCTTCAACGTGCCTAGTCGCCGTTCTATTTGGTACATCCATCTGTACTATACGGGCCCTTTAAGAAGTTCCTTGTTAGGTAGATGGACAGCTAAGTGCACCATAACATCAAAAAAGGTGCCATATGGAAACTTGACACCTTTAAGGAACTTGCAAAATTCTGCTCTGTGTTTTTCTGTCATGACATAGCGAGCTTCTAGGAATTTAAGCGAGGTGCCTTGCTGCACGCCATGATATTGAGGCCTTATGTTCATATCATGCAAATCTAGCCTAACGTTCATTGTATCATTTGTCTTGCCCTCCACTTTTAGCAATGTCCAAAGAATGTTTTCACATATGTTCTTCTCAATGTGCATGACATCAAGATTGTGTGGCAGCAATAGGTCCTTCCAATACGGCAGCCCCCACCCAGTAGATTTTCGAATATAAATCACTGGCTCTCCACGCTTTCGTTTTTTTCCACCGTGCTTACCTGGGTAGACATCTTTCACCTTCTTGAGTTCCTCAAGGACCTCCTATAGGGTGAACTTTTTCGGCGTATCTCGGTGGTAAGTTTTTCCATCAAAATCCAAGCTCTTCCTCCAAGGGTGATCCCTAGGAAGGTAACGACGGTGTCCAAGGTAGCCTAGCTTCTTTCTTAGGCTCCTTGACAATGGATTTTTGTCACAATAAATACATGCATAATAACCTTTTGTAGTTTGGCCTGACAAGGTGCTCAATGCTAGAAAATCGTGTATTCACCAAAGCATGATAGCGTGTAGAGTGAACCCTTTCTTATTATTAGGATGTAGTACATGAAAAGTGTCGACACCCTTCCATAGGTCTTTCAGTTCTTTTATAAGAGGCTCCAAGAATACATCAAAATCATTTCCTAGAGAGGTTGGGCCCGAGATCAGTAGAGGCATAAAGCAATTTGATGGGTTCACACATTCCCATGGTGGCAGGTTTAGAGGTGTTACAAGAATAGGCCACATACTATATGTCGAGCTAAAGTTGCCAAATGGATTGAATCCATCTGTGGCGACAGCAAGCCTCAAGTTCCTTCGATCATCTGCAAAAGTTTTGTGCTTTCTATCAAAGTCCTGCCATGCCTCCTAGTCTACTGGATGGCTCATTTCACCGGTATTCTTCTCTCGCTTGGTCTCGTGCCATTCGGCGTGTGTTGTTGTTCCTTGAGTAGCAAATATCCTCTATAACCTCAGTATTAGTGGAAAATGCCTCAAAACCTTATGAGGAACTCACCTGCTACCATCTACATCCTCCCATCTAGACGCTTTGCATTTTGGGCACACATGCAATTTCTCACGATCACCCCAAAACAACACACAGTTGTTCTTGCACACATGGATACTTTCATAACCTTGTCCCAATACTTGAATATATTTTCGTGCCTCGTCACATGATTTTGCTATGTTGCTCATAGGGAATGCATCTAACAACAACGCCAATAGTGCATCAAAATAGCTATTGCTAACTCAATAGTGGGACTTGATATAGAGCAACCTGACAAGGAAGGAGAATCTTAAGAATGTAGATCCAGAATAAACTGATTGCTTCAACTCATCCAACACTCTTTCAAACTTTGGGACTCTTCTAGCCCACTCTTCATATGTCAATAGGTTTTGAACTAAATCATCAAAATCTAGTAATATGCTATAGTCGCCATCCTCCTGCTCCTCCTCCTCCGCAATCCAACCATCATGATGAGATCCATGCACATCTGATGGCTCTATAATGTTAGTACCTCCTCCATCTTCCCCATGATGAATCCATGTGGTGTATTTGGGTGACATTCTGTATATAAGTAAGTTGTCCTTCACCTCCTGCCAAGTTTTATCCACCTGATTAAGACATTTTGTACACGGGCAAGGGATCTTTTGCCCCAGGTATGTTTGTTCAACTATATCCATGAACTCTTCAACTCCTACGATGAACGTCGATAAGAATGGTCTCCAATTATGAATCTAGGATCTGTCCATCTGTTGCAGTAAAAGTATGCAAAGTTTGTTAAAGTTTAGACCATTGGGTGGACAATGGTAAAACTAGCATTAGAACAAAGAATACAATGTTTGAGAGCACTAATCTATGCATTTGTTCATATCATACTATGGGATAGTCTGGTTTTCTATTTTTGTGTGACAAAAGCATTGATTTCAATTGAAATTCATACAAAATAGCCTTTCTTTATGTGTACTTTACTTTATCATGTATAGAAAATGTAGTCCTATAATCACAAAAGAAGGTACTCATACCTTTGTTCTACGAACTAGCACGGCTCGGCTGCAAGCCTCCTCTGCCGCGGCACACACCTCAACATGCGGATGCCAATGCCGCCACACTCCATTGGGAATGCCCCGCTACGCTACCAAAAGGACGCCTGAGCCACCACAATAGACTGGGGATCCTCTGCCACCACCGCAAGTCCAGCGGGCATAGATTTGTTTCCACTTGTAGGGGATATCCAATTTAGGTCGACTTGTAGGCCATCCACACAGCCAATAGGATACTATACTGACTCTAAAGAGATGTCAGCACAGCCAGGCGTCTAGCGCAATGGTAAAGACGCTCCATTTCTTGGTCTAGATCCAGGGTTCGACTCCAAGATATCAGACCTTTTTTTGAGAAATTAAACCCCGATGGCACACATGGTACGAGTGACACGCAAACCGTCAGTCCCATAGGTCGAATGGAGATGGAGAAAGGTCCCATAGGAACACATGACACGTAAGCCATCGGGTCCCATAGGTGGAATGCAGAAGGACCGAGCAGAGACTTTTATGATGAATTGCAAACATCAAGTGACACATAAGTCGCCGGGTCCCACAGGTCGAAAGGAGATGGAGAACGGTCAGATAGGTACATGTGACACGTAAAGTGACACACAATCCATCGGGTCCCATAGGTCGAAGGTCGATGGATAACGGTCCCATAGCTACAAGTGACACGTAAGCCATCAAGTCCCACGGGTCAGATGCTGAAGGGTCCCGTAGGTACATGTTGGATGGAGAAAGGACCGAGCAGAGACTTTTATGACGAATTACAAGCATCACGGATGAGTAACTATAGGTCCCATAGGTACACGTCGGATGGAGAAGGCTCCCACAGGTACATGTCACATGGAGAAAGGGTAGAGCGGAGACTTTTATGATGAATTGCAAGCATCACGAATGAGTAGCTATAGGTTCCACAAGTACACGTTGGATAGAGAAAGTACTGTGTGGAGATCTATGATGAAGCGCCGTTCGTTACAGATCGAATATTATTCATCACAGATGTGTAATTAGTGCAATGATGAAGCCCTATTCATCACAATATTAAAGGAGATCATCACAGATGAGTCACATGAGTGATCTGCAATGAAACCCTGTGCTCTTCTATGACATTTTTTGTGATGATGCCTGATTTCATCAAAGATAGGGAGGGTTGGAGGATCGTCAACACTAATCTATGACGAAACAGAAATATTCATCATAAAAAGTGCTCTTCTATGATAGTTTCAAAGTCATCATTAAGATTTTTCTCATAGAAGTGGATATTTCTATTAGTGTGTGTACCATTCTCTCGCAATCATGCCTTGCACGCTTGCTTTCATGTTCTTCGTTGGATCTGTCCATAATTGAAAAAATGTGTCCACGTGAGGGTAGGGTACTATTTATTGTTTGCTGATCTTGTGCATTTTTCTCTTTGGCTGGCACTAGATGGCTTGTTTGCTGCTGTTTCGGCTGATATGGCGAAGACATTGCTGTAGACTCAGGGCCATGTAACGTGAATTCAGTCAGACGGATGGTGGTTGGGCAAAACCCTACATCATTGTGGCTTGATGAATCGGGTTATTCCTGATTGCGTAATATGACTCGTTGTAAGACTAAGTATGCGTGTTTTCACGCTGGGCATTGTGAAACACATGTTTTAGGACTTTGGTGGCCTCAAACGTGTCGTATTTCTCCTAAACCTCTCTTTGCCATTTTGTTGTATTCGCAATCTCTGGTAACATGAACGGCGTTGTTGCCACACACAAAACAATAAGGTGCCTTCTGGCCTCTTCCTCTTCCTCACCCTTAACGTCCGCCCTAGAAACCTCGACCTCCTCTGCTGCCATGTGAAGTCTGGTCAAAGTTGTGGTGCTATGGTGCTTACAAGTTGTTGAATTGATCATGAGCTTCAGCTAAATTAGATTGGTTTGACTCTTCTTGCAAATTGTTTATAGTGCGGAAAGGTCTGACATTCCATTGTTGGTGTAGTTAGATTGGTCTTGGTGCCCTGGCGGCCTGCCTAGTCAAAATGTGTGCTGCCTTTCGCCTTCTATAATCCATGCCTCATTTGGCATAGTAGTTCATGAGCTCAAACAATTCGCTCATAGTTTCTGGTGGTGACCTGGCGAGAAATGACGCACACTGACCTATGGCTAAACCCTCAATAGCTACAGTGATAACTACTACTTTAGAGATGTTAGGTGCTTATGCTTTCAGCTGAATGAATCTTTTAATGTAGTCAGATAAGGGCTCGTCATCTCGTTGCACATAGTTCATCAGATTGCGAGTGGTTTTCATTTTTGTCTAATAGCCTTGGAATGTTGCCAGGAGCTATCTTGGTCTGATCCCAAGATTGGATGGAAAGGGGCTTTAGAGAGATATACTGATCATGAAATGCCTTTGACAGCCATGACAAAGGATTTCGCCAATGCTTGAGTATCTCCTCCAGAGGAAATGATTGTTTTTTCTTAAAAAATGTAGGAGAGTTGTGCATCATTATATTAAGAAGTAAAAATGGGAAAGAACCCATACAACACACCCCATGCTAGCCAAAAAGGCAAGCCCCCACACTCTCACCAACTCACTAGAAAGTTGGATTGCCCATCGAAAGGCAAAATGCATGGCTTGTAGTTATGTGGCCAAGGATGTTGTTGTAACTCACTTGATAGTGGCATAGTATAATCGTACCTTGCTAGGTTTTTGCCCTACCTTCTAAGCTATGGCTAAAAGATGTCATCGCCACTAGGTCTGGCAGTTTCGCCATTTGACCTCTGCAATTGCTGAATTGCTCTATTGAGTCTGGTTCGGCTTTGTTTAGCTTCCCTTATCAAATTCTACACTTGCTCGGCTCTATTTTGGGCTGCTTCTTGTTACAGAAGCTACTGCTTTTGCTGTTCTAATCTCTTAATTTCATGCTGGCATTCATCCAGCCTTCGCAATGCCCTTGCATGCTCATGCGTTTCACCATCTTCGTCGTCATCCTCTTGGAGCTCAAGATCTTGCACATATGACTCTAGGGTATATTGTCATGTGCCTGGTGGTGATGTTTTGCTAGTTGGTTTGGGGTGTTGTTAGCTTAGGTAGCTATGCAATGGCGACACCTGGGAGGACTACTGTAGCTACGGTGAACTCTTTTGCTACAGCTGCTTCCCTAGCTGTCGCTGCTTTTGAACATTTGGTTGCATCTTTCGCTCCTTTCTTTGGTGCCATGATAAGCTCAAGCAACAACGATGGTGGGCCCCAATGTTGTTTGAGGCATTAGCCTTCAAACGATGAATGTTGCAAAGCTATGGGATGCACGTGAAGTGAGAACGGTGACGTGAATGCAAAGGTATATAAGGACAAAGTAGATCACCAGATTGTTATTTAATTATTTTCTCTCTCTTTACAGGGTCCCCTTGGTACCCTTTTTATACATGACACTAACTTTTATTGGGGCCTAAATAGCCCTATACTACCCTACACCAAGGGCATATTCTGACATTCTATGACCATTTCGGTCCAAGTGATACCAGCCTCCCTCGGTTGCCTCCTACCCCAAGTGGCACCTGCATGATCGTCCGGCTCAGGAGATAAGATGGGGACCACTTTCCCCTAATTCTGCCTTGCCCTTCTAGTCATTTCACACTCTTGTGCTACCTCTTGTCTTCGTTAGGACAAAGGTATGGCTAGGAACCTGCAATCACCATACACAAACAAGCAAAAAAGATGATTGTTATCGTTAAGGGGCGACGATGGTGACAAGGCTCATGTGATGTCAATCAGCCCTTCACCATCTAGGACGTACCCCCCATTTCACTCCTTAGCTAAGTGTCAGCCCCTTATCTCTAGTGAAAATTAATCCCAAGTAAAGGTACAAACAACGGCGAGTGAATGGGGGGTGCCGAAAGGGTGTGCCACCCCCAACAATGTTAAGGGAGTATAGTTTATAGCTAGTCCTATGGTTCTGAATTCATCTGGTATTGATGTCATTTTGGGTGTGGATTGGCTGAAACAAATGAGAGTAGTTATACATTGTGAGAGTATGTTAGTACAATTGATGACACCATCGAGGGGAAATTTGAGGTAGAAGTTATCATATTAGCCAAACATTCTTATATAGTTAATCAATTGAAAGGTACATCTGTAGACGATATACGGATACTAAATGAATATCTTGATGTCTTCCCTAATGAGTTACCAGGTATGCCACCCAAACGAGATACTGAGTTTATAGTTGAGCTTTACCTAGAACTGCACCTATAGCTAATAGACCATATAGAATGGGAGTCAATGAATTAGTAGAACTTAAGAAACAAATAAGAAAACTATTAGATAAGGATTATGTCTGACCTAGTTCTTCACCTTGGGGAGCACCAGTGTTGTTTGTTGAGAAAAAAGATAGAATACAAAGAATGTGCATAGGTTATAGATATCTTAATGAGGTGACTATTAAGAATCCAAAAACAACTTTTATGACTAGAAATCGACTATATGAATTCACAGTCATGTCCTTTGGTCTGACAAATTATTGACGGTCACTAACATCAATCATAAACCATCAACATATTCTACATATATACTCAATTTCATCACCAAACATAGGAATAGGGGTTTAAACTAATAAATTCCACGAGCTTTGGTGAATATGTGAATGCAGGAGGATTTTTCTAGAAAACAGCCCTTGGGACCACCCATACACTCCAAACAAGCAAACCAACATTTGAAAGAGATTTGACTCACGAAACCTATGGAAAACAACTCAAGACAGAGTCCAGAAGCTTCCACCAGAGGGAGGATCACACCTGTCATAGACACAGGCCGGCCGGCCCCACCTGTAGGTCGACCGGCCTATGGGGTCAACCCGTCAGTCTCCACTTCGTACGTCGATTTCCCACCACCCTTGAGGTCTAATCTACACTATTGGTTTAATTCAGTTTGATCCAAGGGCTTAGAATTGATGACTCCCACTATATATAGCAGCCCCTACCCCTCTCCCTGAAGCCATCCAAAAACCCTAATTCATATCGTCCACATCAGGATCAGAGCCAGCAATCTAGAGAAGATTAGTCCTCCAAGTTATGATATAGTCTTATAGAAATAGTGAGATAGAGAGTGAGGAAAGAGTTTTAAGAAAGTGCCAGCCTATTGGTGCTCTCTAAGGCTTGTACCTTGGCGGATTCAAATTCTACTTGAGGTTGCTTCCAACATTTCTTCGGTAATCAACTTCTAATTCAAGTAAGTAATCTGTTTATATTGTTCATTAGGTTTGCGACTCTTTTGAGTGCTTTATTCCTATTCTAGAGGGAATAAAGTAGTAATTGTGGTGTAAGCGTGGTGCTTAGACTCTAGTTACTCGTGGATGCACCTTGCATTCCGGACCGATGGTAAATCATGAGGGTGACTATATAGCCACATTGAGTCCTTCGTAGTCCATCTCCCGTTTGTAGGCCAATTAGGATCCGGTTGTGTCGGCACAAAAATGTGGCGATGCGCTTGACACACTGCAAGCCAAAACGATCTGGGCAGAGTCAATCCAGAGATCTGCTTGGCTTCAACACTGGACCAGTCGATCCTGAAAATCTGAAAGGTGTGCCAGTCAATTTGATCTACAATAGATAAGGAGAGAAATCTTATCAGTAATTTAGGGTGGAACATACCGGTTTTGCCTAGGCAATTCCAAGTATGCTGCTTTGGGAGCAGCCAAATAGGAGAATCAACTAATTAGCCGATACGTGAAGAAATTGACTGTTTGGGGACTGTGATGCTCATGGGTCATGATTGGTTTATGATAACAAGTACAATACACCTAGATATAAGTAATATAAAGAGACATCATCAGCTAGATGGATATAACTAGTGTAAAGCATTGAGCCGATAAGTTTAACGAGAAGACATATAACAAGCGAACAAATCGACTGTCTGGTACAAATGGATCTACAAACGCTCTGAATCTAATCTATGACCATCAATAATGAGGTTCGACCGGATCGATGCAGCTATGATAATGATAATAATCTAAAGCCACAGAATCCATAAAACCATCTATATATTGTCAGGCTCATGAAAGCGTGCCATATATGTGAAAGCACAGGCGAATCGGCTAAAATAGCCAATGCATACATAGCAAACAAACATAGTACATATCTCGATCCTGAACAAAACCACTAATCAATGATCACTAATCCAAAGTCTTACCAGTGAGGTTCGACTGGATCGATGCAGCTATAGTAGTGTCATTAGATTAAATCTCATTAACTAGTGAGTTTATCCAAGATTGAAACATGTCTTTGGATGCGTACTATGTTTGATTGGAATAGAAATAAAACAGCCGATAAGCCATCAATTATGAGATTCAAAGCATGACCAGACTAGAAGACGACCAATTGTGATGATTTGCTGCCGATCTATCTCTGTCTTAATCAGGTGATTTGTTATAATTAATGAAACATTAATTATAACATGATCAATAACTAGTGAATCAACCAAAAATAGCAAGGAAAATCTTACTAATCTTAGCAGATTCGATAACTGGTGATATTATGACTCGATAACTTTGATCTATATCAACTGATGTAGCCTTACAAACAATAATACAGATCGATAACTAACTTATATTATACTCATAAAAGATCAATTAGCTGATGCAGCTTTATAAGTATGATACAAGCCGTGACAGTACTCACAGACAAGCAAGAGTTCGACCGGTCGATGCAGCCCTGCTTATTGAAGAACTCATCGAGATCTACAGTACTCCTACTCCTAAGGGTTGGTGTGAAGCCAGAAAAGTAATTGTATTGATTGATTGTGCCATCTGGTACAATAGCCGGGTGTTTATATTTATACCCTGGGCTGATAAGTGTCCTAAATGAACACGACTAGATAACAAAAAGAAATATCAAGATACATGGATTCTAATTTCCCTTATGCAGAATCCTTGCTGATGAAGCTTCCTTGTTTGATACGTGTCCTTCTTTCTTTCATCATGATATGCACCTAGACGTCGTGTTTCTCCAAATAAAATAATATTTCCTGGCCGGCTCGTACATATCCCTTAATTAGGAGACTTTCTTGCTTTTGACATCATCGGCCGATCTCTTCCTTTCTAGGACAAGCGTACCAAATTTTGGTGTAAACATAGGCCCCCCTAGTTCGGAGTATGAATTTTCATGCTTCGATCTATTTTGATCCAATAATCTCCTTTTCCAACTCAACGACATCTAATTGCAATACTTAGCTTTGATGACTTACTTTGGGTTGACTATTCATCTGCTTTAGCCGATTAAGAGATGGTCCCCAAGTTTATAACTATAATCGGCTATCAAATCACTGGTAAGGAGCTGAAGAATTCACTAGTAGCAATATTACCTTATTCCAATCCTAACCTATCATGTGAACTTTGAAGTGTCTATCACGCCACCTTGGGTGGTTGAAGAATGGAACAGATTAGAATCCAGTCATCCTCACTTCTCCTTCTTAGAAAACTTGGGTGTTTTGAAAGATTTTTAAATTAAAACATAGCTTTGCTCCCCAAATGATTCTCTCAGATCGCTCAATGTGCATAGTTCCTCACCAAGACATTGTTTCACCTCTATTTACCCTACTTCTAAAAAGCTTATGTAGAGATCAGGTAGGGACAAAGTATGTAGCATACTTACCTTGCGTATCATAAAGTCAAACCCCGGATCCAAGGAGAGAAGTGTCATACTCTTAGATCAAGATGTGCATGTGTGTGGAATATTTAGTGGCTAACCTAATTCTACTATGCTATCTGAAATATATTTCTCTCTTGTGGAATATTTTTGCGAGAACATGGGTTATCTTTATTCTCATCTCTTTTCTTTTTCCTTTTTTTCTTTTTTACTTTGGACCTCTTTTGTGTCCATGTTTTTATATTTTTGTATAACCCATGTCTCTTTTTACAACAACTTTTGAGAGAAATATTATCAAGAACCTAGAGCATTTATTCTGATAAAACCTAGCAAACATATTTTTTGTCTTCTCCTAGTGTAGGAGCAGAACATTTTGAGGTGGATGAAAAGCATGTTTTTGCATACTTCCAGTGTAGAAGCAGCACACATATGTAGCATGTACATGATCTTGATCTTGGGAGCATGATAAATCTCTCAACAAGGGTCAACGAGTCTTGACAAAAGTCAACACAAAACAAGCAGCTTATGTTAAAGGTTTTTAATAATAACATATGGCCTTGGTAGAAAATTCAACATCATTGAGGAGACAAGCTATTGATTTTGAGTTTTTGTAATAAAATTTCCCAAGTACTTTGCAAAATAAGCAAGGTTCCTTTCATCATACCATATCTCATTCATCAACTACTTAGATAGCATACTTTCACTATGATAGTTTGTTCACAAGTGATAGGAAAAGCAGGGAATAAAGAATATATACCTCACATCCGCATGTATGTACCTCCATTATGAGCCTAGTCACCTCAGTGTGCTTTACGGCCTGCTCGGTGACCTCTGCCAGCTCGTGGCATCCGTGGTTATCGCCGAAGAAGTCGAAAGTGGCGCTGGCCTGAACAAATAGACAAATCCAGACGTATGGTGGCCTCGAGCAGTATCTGACCATTGTTGGTCGAACATGTTAGAATCAGCCTTGAAATCATTGATCAAAATATTTAGCTAATGCAACTCTGGATTCCAATTTTCAATGATGTCTAGTCTTCATTAGCTTTTAAGGAACAAATGATTCTTCAGTTTGAAAGGCAGGATCTTGAACTAGCAGCTGGTTTTCTTCAAGGGAAGTCATCAGTTCAGATACTTCGCTAGAGGAATATGCTTAATATTTATTCCTTTTCCTGCTGCTGTTTGTATTCTCTCTTTGTATATCTACTGTCGCATCTTCTGGTAGGAGAAGTATTTGTACCCCGGCACGTTTACCAGTTGCTTCATGTTGGTGTTGTTGATGATGAGGCCCAATGGGTTGAGTTCCAACTACATGTTCTTGAACATGGCCTAATCAGGAATACCTTGATGTTACCATAGAGCATGGTGATGAGGACCAGCCTGCTTGTGATGATGTCAAACACGATCTCCACCCATTCCCCATTGTGCTTTCTAGGTCACCAAACGTGTTAAATGTTGGTTCGTCAGCATCTGCTTAGGTTCGTCATCGGCATCATCAAATTTGTCATCGCTAATGATATCGGGGAAGGAGCAGCATCTGCTCCACGCAGCTCAGGTTCATCATCGGCATCGTTGAATTTGTCACCGCTAATGATGCCAAGGAAGGGGAAAATGCCATAGTACAGCTAAGTCGCACAGGTCATTGTGCTGCTGCGCGCGCACTCACCGGGTGCCAAATGGTTCTGAAGATGTAGCCCGATTGGCCCTGCATCCACTAAAGTAGCCACGCCGCATGATAAATTTTGGGTAGGTACTCCAGCAGGAACGTCACCACTAGCACCATCATCACCGGTGTCATCAAACCATGTTGACATGTAAACAAGCAACATCGGCTAACCAATAGCCGATGCATGTAGATTTAGAAGAGTACGGTCATCTTCCTTTGCTATATGTATGCTGATCTTATTTTGTAGATCGCAAAACAAGAACGTCCTTCAGCTTCCCCTGGTGCATCACCTCCGTGCTCATCAGATCGGCCTTTGAGCAGTCCTTGTTATATATGCTTCCATGATTATTAACCGAACTTCTAAATCCCTCGGCTATTCCCTGCTACAGTGCTGCATACGAACATCAGCTGAACACATCTTCGAACCATGGAAACTCTTTAAACTTGTTTATTTCCTTTTGTCTTCCGATGACTTATGTATAGGTATGTAGTAGTTCCTTTCACGTACGTGTTAATGCCCTCAATCGCCAGAGTGTTTAAACTCGGTCATAGAAGTAAGGTAATCACTAACTGATGGTGACTTCTTTTCATCTTCTTAATATAATAATTCTCTTCATCGTCGGCTGAGATTACCTTATTGTTAGCTAATTTCCTATAGATAATAACTCCTAGCTAATGATCTCCTATCGGTTGTCAGGTTGCTAACTTCCTTTTGTATCTCTGACGCAACCTCTCATGATGAATTTTTCTTTATCTTGAAAAATATGCTTGGTCGAACAGCCGATGATAATAACCCATGCAAGAAAATGACTTTGACAATCCCATTGGCTCTAGAGATGGTCATCGGCTATGTCGATCTTTAATTGATTTCACCTGATTATTTTGAAGTTCCATTGCTATACCAGAAATCGATATCTTACTAGCTTTATGCTCTTGCCGATCGGCGACAGACTCCGTCTGCTTGAAGGGTAAGGTCATGAAGTAACAGCCGATTCTATCTCAAGAGAAGTGATTGGTTTTTATTGGCTTTTTGCTCGATCTATCTCTGGTCTTCTCTGTGTTAACCACCAAATTATAAATCTACCGGGAAAATCAAGATTGCGATGGCCATGCCATCCGAGCTTTGTCAGTATCAGCAGTCGTTGCCAACGCAATTGAGGATGATTGCAACTAGCAAGACAATAACAGCGGTGATGATGCCAACAGCACAACGGGTGATGCTAGTTGCTGATGGTGATTCTATTGCTAGACCATGCGCAAGCATTGCCGATGCGCTGGCATCGCACTCCTGTAGCCAGCTCTACTACTAACGAATACGCAATGGCCTTTGTTATATTCAGTCCTTCTTGGGCGTGAGCTTAGCCTTTGTCGATCTCCTTGTTGGGGATCTAGAGCGCCTAGGTGAACATGCCATCGGGTAGCTCATGTGTATCCCCGAAGAATGTCATGGCGATGAAACCGACGTTGAGCATGCCGTAGAACATGAAGATGAGCTCAGTGGCACGTAGGTGCATGTGCAACGGTAGGCCCCCCGATGCGTAGTTGATGTAAGAGCTCGAGATGCCGAGCGTATTCATCTCAAGGATCTTCTCGGTGCTGGTTCCATGATGAGCTGATTGTATCATTGGTGATGTCAGGCTTGGCCATGATGCTGAAGAAGATGTCATCCACAGTGGCCGCTTTCGCCTTGTATGGGACTCATTCTTTTCATCCTGCCTTGTATTTGACATATCGAGATAAACGAATCGATATCTCTAGCCGATGTAATATGCTATATCATCGACTTTTGTTTCCCCAAATTAGGATCACTGCTCTGATACTGTTCTTCTGATATCTGCGCACATAGGGCAACTGCTCCTAACTTCCTTAGCCTTCCTCAAACTAGGCGTTGGAGGTGGTGTCATGAACTAATACATTGGAAGTTATCTTGTTTTCCAACGCCGCCTTCCATGTATGTGTAGTCCTTCCTTTGAATTAAACTGATCTCTCCTTGGGTAGGAGTATGGTGTAGCAGATTTTGCCTTCTATGTAAGTATATAGACACCACAGGGAAAAAATTTATCTATAGCAACTTGTAGTAGATGGGGTTTTCACTAGTTGTAACTGTGCTGCTGCTTCACAATAGCCGATCATAATAGCCAATGGAAGGAGACTTAATCTGGTTTCAACAAACCCATCAGCTAGATGCCTTATCACTACGTAAAGGGCCCCATCGCCTTGATGCCTTGATCTTCACACACAGAAGCCGATGAGTATCATGTACTGATTCGCTCTTAATTCAAATATATAAGCAAATCGGTACCGGACTTCTACTATTTTCTCTTAACCGACATTGAGTATGTGGACATATTTAGTCAGACTCTGTCTCCTATTGGCTGATATGCTTCGTAGTCCACATTGGCTTGCAAGCTTGTTCACTCGCATCTACTCTATGTTGGCTTGAACTAATAAAGAATCAATATATGCTTTGTTTGTATTCAAGCCGCACTGCATGAATGAGTCCAACACCAAGTCCGGTCTGATAAATAATCATTACTCAATTTCTTTTCCTTCCTCCTCACCATGGATTACATATGTAACTTTCAAATGGATGGTGGTAAAGCCAATCGATTCACCTTACTGGGTGCTCTGGTTGCATTCAACGGCTGGTTTGTCCCTGTAAGTTGCAGTCAAGACATCTATCGCCATCATTGGCTAGCCATGCTAATTGCTGTTTGCCAGGATTCGCTGCTGCTAATCGACCTGACTTCTTCTTGCTTCCAAATTTTATCGGGCATGTATATGCTTCCCTAAATAGCTTCTCCTTTTTTCTTGGTCACTTCTATCCCATAGGAAAACAACAATGCATATCCTATCTGAAGTGAGCTCTGTCTTGATCCCGCATGCCTCCTTTCTCATGTCAATCTTCTCCATAATTAACTTGGTGTCAAATCTACCTGAATAACATGTATCCGATAGACATATCTCATCAGCTTTTGTAATTTTAATCAGAATTTATGAACATGTCTCTCCGTAACATTGCCAAATCCACCTCCAAATAATAACTAATTTTCCTTTTGAATAATGACGAAGCACACTGCTGCTGGACTGACAATGTCAAAATACTCCTCCAAAGTATCATCTTTTCATTTATATAGGTCCATCAATTGATTAATTACTAATTGTAAATCTTCAAAAACTTTAATAGTATCAACCTTTACTTCCTGAAGAAGTTAAAGTTCCTTAAGCATAGCCTAATACTTAGCTTGACTTCTTAATTTCGTATCTTGACTATAGCAACCATATCAAAAGCAAAACATAATCGGCCTCTAGCCCTGATGCTTTGGTTTCCACTTGAAATTATCTTCTATCCTGAAAGTTGTTTGTTATAAGCCAATGCTTTTCATACTAGGCGTGCAATCAGGCCCTCCAGTTTGGACTATGAGAACTCATGCTTCAAAATTATCTTCCTTTAGTTCTTGATAACTCCAAAATTGATCTTCCTCTGCATCTTGCAATCGACCTTCATGAGCCGATATCCTTGATGACTTGCTTGGATTCAATCCTCTAGAACTCCTGACCATTCACCTGCTTTAGCCGATTAGGAGCTACCTTCAAGTCTATAATTATAATCGGCTATAGAGACGATGGGCATGAACATCAGCTTCTTTCTTGCCATTAACCATAGTTATCTGCATGTGACTAGCTAATAACACCATGCCAAATCGATGCACATAATATATTGATCAGCTGAGATGCCAATAAAATTTTCTGACCACCATGATATTTAAATATACTCTAAGCACTTATCAATACTTGGAGCCGATTTTTCATGTGCTGACAATAAGTTTCGGCTGACAATCTCCTTCTATCAACTGTGCACCAATAGTAATCACTAGTTGATGATCTTCTCTCATCTGATGTGTGCTGATGGTAATGTCTTTGGTTTCTTATGGCTTCTAGCTTTGTTTCCTCTCATCTTCGTACCATAT
This sequence comes from Miscanthus lutarioriparius, assembly GCA_904845875.1. NCBI lineage: Eukaryota > Viridiplantae > Streptophyta > Magnoliopsida > Poales > Poaceae > Miscanthus > Miscanthus lutarioriparius. The sequence goes on from CAJGYO010000019.1 coordinate 40,996,315, forward strand.
GTGATTGTATTATATTCAAACGGACACTACATTTTATTTTAGCCGATGGAATATAATATGCTTATATATCATTGGCCTGCACTGCAACTGAAATTATGATTATGGCTTACTATTCTCCCAGTTGATATCTTAGATGGCCTATCCGACGATCAATGTACTATAGTTGACTTGATGTCGTATACCAGACAACATGTTTCTTTCGAAAATGGGCTAGACTCAGACCCTTCTAGTTAACTCGGGCAAAGCATAACATCCTTCTGAGTATCCATGCCAAATACTAATATAGCCATCCCCCCATCTTGTAGTCGTGTTCTCGCACATATGCCGTCAAACATGAACAAGCCATATAACCCAATCCAATGGAAATTTATCAGTCGCTCTTGATAAAATAATTTCATTGGCTCAAAATTTGATTGGACAACTTTAATCCCATCGGCTATATATCTAGTCTTAGAGATGTTGGAAGTGAGGGAATAACGGACAATAGTGAAGAAGTAACCGATGATAGAGCATAAGTCCAATTCGCTTTCCTAATCCCCCTTACTTCGTTTGGCCTTCCATGGTTGATATCGATATATGACATCCGTATAGAGCTTTCCGGCCAAACAATTAATTCCAATCTAAATTTTTATATTTCCAACTGCAAAAAGAAATCACATATATTTGCCGAGACTCCTCCATCCATGAGTTAGGTAAAGACATGACTCCTATTACGTGTTGTTCATCTGGCATGCCCCTTGTTTGCTTTCTCTTATCATGTGTACAAATGTCTTCATTCACCAAGCAAGTCATATATGATGCACTGGAGTCTGGTGATGTATTCTCTCGAATCCAACTAAATAAAAAGGCTCCATTGGCTTGCATTGATGTCTTTATCCATTGGCATCAGCTTGCATTTTGAACTAAAAATATTGTATCAAGCCAATCCCTTTCTTGAAAAGTTGATTCCACTCTCCAATAGCCGATTCCTTTCTTGAAAAGTTGATTCCGCTCTCCAGTAGCCGATTCCTGTATCTTTACAGCATTCGGCATCGGTCTGCTTCGTCAACAAATCCAACTCCTTGGAATTAGATTTGCATAAGTAGCATGTATCCTGCATGTCTCCAGCAGATGCATTAACTCCTTGGGACCAGTAGATGCACTGACACACCCTGGATTACTTGCTGGAACTTCATACTGTAACTGCATTGAACGCTCCTTCTTGAAACATGACGATCTACATGGTGGAGTAATGACACGTACTAGTAGACACGAAGCCTACAATGGTATGCCCTGTTTTTTCTGTAGTTTCTTCCATACATGATTTCTAGTAGCATGCGTCCAAGTAGAGTTAAGCACTTTTCAATGCTCGGAATCCATATCTCTGACTTCTAATCAGACGATTGTGGTCCCACCAAGCATGCCAAAACGTGTATCGGTGCAAAAATATGGCGATGTGCCTAACACACTGCAAGCCGGAATGATCTAGGCGGAGTCAACCTGGAGATCTGCTTGGCTTCAACATAGGGCCAGTCGATCCTAAAAATCCTAAAGGCATGCCAGTCAATTTGACCTGCAATTGACAAGGAGAGAAAGCTTATCAGTAATTTAGGGTGGAACATGCTGGTTTTGCCCAGGCAGTTCCAAGTATGCTGCTTCAGGAGCAGCCAAATAGGGGAATCGACTAATTAGCCGATACTTGAAGAAATTGACTATTTAGGGACTATGATGCTCGTGGGTCATGATTGGTTTATGATAACAAGTACAATACACCCAGATATAAGTAATATAAAGAAACATCATTAGCTAGATGGATATAATCAGTGTAAAGCATTGAGCCAATAAGTTTAACAAGAAGAGATATAACATGCGAACAAATCGACTGTCTAGTACAAATGAATCTACAAATGCTCTGAATCTAATCTATGACCATCAACAATGAGGTTCGACTGGATCAATGCAGCTATGATAATGATAATAATCTAAAGCCAAAGAATCCATAAAACCATCTATATATTGTCAGGCTCATGAAAGCGTGGCATATATGTGAAAGCACAGGCGAATCGGCTAAAATAGCCAATGAATACATAGCAAACAAACAGAGTACATATCTCGATCATGAACAAAACCACTAATCAATGATCACTAATCCAAAGTCTTACCAGTGAGGTTCGACCAGATCGATGCAGCTATAGTAGTGTCATTAGATTAAATCTCATTAACTAGTGAGTTTATCCAAGATTGAAACATGTCTTTAGATGCGTACTATGTTTGGTTGGAATAGAAATAAAACAGCCGATATAGTAGAATTAAGCCATCAATTATGAGATTCAAAGCGTGACTAGACTAGAAGATAACCAATTGTGATGATATGATGCCGATCTATCTCTATCTCAATCAGGTGATTTGTTATAATTAATGGAACATTAATTATAAAAAGATCGATAACTAGTGAATCAGCCAAAAATAGCAAGGAAAATCTTACTAATCTTAGCAGATTCGATAACTGGTGATATTGTATTAAACAACAAGTTGTTTAACACAAGACCGATAACATTGATCTATATTATGATTCGTAAGAGATCAATCAGTTGATGCAGCCTTACAAACAATGATATAGATCAATAACTAACTTATATTATACTCATAAAAGATCAATCTGCTGATGCAGCTTTACAAGTATGACACAGGTCGTGACAGTACTCACAGACAAGCCAGAGGTCGATCGGTCGATGGAGCCCTGCTTGTTGAAGAACTCATCGAGATCTATAGTACTCCTACTCCTAAGGGTTGGCGTGAAGACGGAAAAGTAATTGTATTGATTGATTGTGTCATCTGGTACAATAGCCGGGGTTTTATATTTATACCCTGGGCTGATAAGAGTCCTAAACAAACATGACTAGATAACAAAAAGAAATATCAAGATGCATGGATTCTAATTTCCCTTATGCAGAATCCTTGCTGATGAAGCTTCCTTATTTGATACGTGTCCTTGTTTCTTTCATCGTGATGTGCACCTGGAAGTCGTGTTTCTCCAAATAAAATAATATTTCCTGGCTAGCTCGTACATATCCCTTAATTAGGAGACTTTCTTGCTTTTGACATCATCGGTCGATCTCTTCCTTTCTAGGATAAGCTTACCAAATTTTGGTGTAAACATGTTGCTACTAAAGGCATCCTTTATTGGTGTCTTTCCATACTATTGTCCCTAGTTGAACAGTAGAAGACTGTTGATGTTAGTTAACAACCATTATAAACCATTAATATAACTAGAATAAGGGCTTGAATATAATCACCAACATAGGTTTAGGGGTTTAAACTAACAAATTCCATAAGTTTTGGTGAATCTGTGTTTTCAACAGGGTTTATCCAGAAAACCATCAAGGTGGACCCAAACGTCAGAATTAATCACGCTTATCTATGACGAAAACAACTCCATAAGGTTCTAGAGGACACTAGAAGGCAAACCACAAAAGAAGATCACAAGAGGCAGATAGGTAGGGCCAGCCGGCCCCACCTGCAGGCCGGCCAGCTCCCTAGGCCCACATGTCAACCTCTCCTTCCTATGTTGGTTCTCCACCTCCTTAGGGTTTGCATGTACAACATTCTTTCAAGTCAGTTTGATCCGAGGACTCCAGATTGATGCTCCCCCTATATATACCAACCCCTGCCACCCACCCTAGGCATAATCCTTCATCATTCAAGAAGTTAGAAACCCTAATCATCCATAGAGCTCCACAATATTCTAGGGCATAGCTAGCTAGGTTAGATCTATAGGGAGGCAAGATTCACTTGGATTCTAGATCTTGTCAAAATTGTGGCTTGGTATAGCCCCTTGTATCATCTTTTGTACCTTTCATTATTCATATGTTTGCTACAATTGATTCGACATAGTTCTTAATATTATTCATGTTCCTAGTTATTGTGTTCATCGTGTACTTTGATTATATGCTTAGTATAGCTATATTATCATCATGTTCAAGCATAAGTTCGTATAGCGCTCGCCCTAATGTACATGGGGTGAGTGTCGACAAAATATGGTCGGCAGTCCACCGAGGGGTATGCCCATGGTAGTAGATGAATTGGTTGAGGAGCACGTGATGGGAACTAGATGGTCGGCAGACAACGATTTAGGTAGGTTTAGGCCATTAGCTTGACATAATACCCTACGTCCTATGTCTTTGGTGGATTGTATTATGAGATGAGAGACAAATTCGAGGGGTGTCCCTACCAACCTTATATAGCTCGAGGGGTAGGGTTATAGGTCGGTTATATCAATCCTAATCGGTTACATGATATGTGTGTACAAGGAATACAATATCTAGCATATCCGATCAAATCTTCCTTCATCATCAAGGATGCTTCACGCAGTCTTATGGAGCACGCCGACCTATGCCATGCCCCGCACTGCTTGATCTTGTGGGCTGGTCCTCCCCTAGCGGTCCTATGGGTATCGAGGGTTATACCCCCATAGCTAGTCCCTAAGCGCCTTGTAATCGCTGAGTAACGTTGTCTTGAGCTTGTCTAAGTAGTTCAACTTGTCACCGGTCATCAGGAGCAGGCGTCCGACCAGTTTAACTAGGAGCCAAGCTATTGAATCAAGCATCCACCAGTTTAACTGGGTGCTGAGTAGTTAGAACATGCGTCCGACCAGTTTAACTAGGAGCCAGGCTTGGACTCACTCATACATATGGTTTGCTAGAAGGATGTAAGGAGCTCAAGTAAATTTTTTTGAAGCCTTCACCTTAGGTGAAGAGTGCCCAGTTAGGTTCTAGGCGGTGGAGTAGCGTCCTTGACTTAGTCAGTGTAGAGGAACTTAGTCCCTCATATACAATGGTAGATGCTTAGCAATCATGCCTTAGGCAAAAGGTGAGTCTTAGAGCCAAAATAGAGAGCTTACAGCTTAGTCATGTAGGAAAGCAAAGGGTCCTAGAAATAAGCACATTCCCCGCTAGGTGAAGTGTGCCCACTTAGCCCTCGAGCCTGACAGTAGGTGAAGCATTCACGTGGTGTCATGGTCAAAATTTGTAGTCTTCATATGGCAAATCAGTCCCTAGCATAGCTGAGAAAAATCAGTATGGTCATCGCTAGATGACGTGTACCCATGTAGTCCCCAAGACTGCTAGAAGATTGAGAAGAAATCTTGTAGAAGTATCAAGAAAAAATCTTACTTGAAATTCCCAAAGATATCTATGAAATAGCGCTGTTGCGCTTAACTCCACTTGGTGGCCCACGTGCTACGCGACTTCAGTTGTAGATCCACTAGGACCATCTAACGTCCCAAGAAAGCAAGCGAGCATTTTAGGAGTAAACGTGGCGCGGCGAGCGCGGTTTTCCAAAAACCCTAGAAGCCAAATAGTTGGTGTCGAACCTTTATAAATCCACCATGGCTTTGGGTTGCACTCCTCATCATCTTCCTCATGCTCACGCTCCCTCACCTACAACTACTCCGCCATTAGATCAGCTCCAAGCGCAAAGCGACCTCTGCTCCCCGAATCAGCTCGATGGCACAGAAGACAAACCGTGGGGGCTCAAAGAAGGTGGCGCGTGAGATCAATTGTGACGAGGAGTGGGTGTGATCTATTAGTGATGAGACGGTGCCAAACAATCTAGTGATGCATGGGGTCCTGATAGGGCGACGGTGGGATGACGCACGGCAGTCGGTGAGAACTTTCCTACGCCCCATTCCGACGAATTGGTTGTTTTCGAGGATTACTTCTTATGTTGATTTGGTGTCCCCATTCATCCTTTCCTCTAGAGACTATTTGACAACTATGGCATCAGTCTCTGCAATCTCAGCCCTAACTCCATCCTTCATGTTGCCATCTTTATCAATCTCTATGAGTCGTATCTAGTAATCCTTCGCCACTTTGACCTATTCCGTCATTTCTTCTGCCTCAAAATCAGGGGGGCGGATCTAGGGTGGTTGGCAGCACCTATCTATAGCTACAGGACAGGATGGCAAGTTAGTACATCATCGTCCTGTTTAACACAAATGTGAAGTACTAGGCCTGCAGCTGGTTAGACTTTAGGCAAGTGGAGCCATATGTGCGATGCGACATTGATCAGGTTCTAGTGAGCAACCCCAAGTGGTCAGAGAGGCCAAATTCTGATGGAATGGAACAAGTGAGGGAGCTCCTGAGGTTGATAAATCGCAAGAGGCAGGATGGAGTGGTAGTGGTGACTAATTTCACCTTCTAGTGGATTCAGCGCTGTAAGGGGAGGGCACATCCTAGGCATGAGTTCTGGGGAGAAACCGACGGGACCCGTGAAGTGCCCGAGGGCATTGACCAGGATGAATTCAAGTGGCGCATCATGATGCTGTTCAACCTCACGATGCACGCTTCCATCATCGATCAGTAGAGGGCCTTTAGCGTGGCGAGCCTACCCCCGGTGATAAGAATTTGCTGGCTGCATATACTTGATCTTTAATTTTGTGCAATGTATTCATGTGTGTTCTTGAAGATTCATGGGTAGGACTAGATAGTGTACTTCTCGGTGGTGCCATCGGAGGATTGGCCATGGGTAGTAGACACCCGACCGAGTAATCCCTAACGTCAGTCCAGCTTAGGGACTGGTGAGGAGGGGTCAGACGACCCTCCCATCCCCGAAGAGAAAGAAAACATCAGGCTCCTCCCGTTGTGAAGAGGGGACAGTGAACATTAGGGGTGCCGTGCAGCCCCGAAGGCGACAAATGGTTGTGTCAGACTCGTTTGACGATGACAGGACGATAGTTCTTCCTCCTTCGAGCACTAAGATGCCTCTACCAGCTGCGTCGGTAGGAGTATAGACATGGGAAAGGCGCCGAGTGTGGGAGGCCATGGCCATAGTCCCTGAGAGTGCTCATATGACCCCGGCGGCGATAGTTGGGGCGGCGACCATAGTCCTCGAGTCTGCTCGGACAACCTCGGCGGCATTAGCCAGGATCGCTAGGCGAGTCCTCGAGCCTACACAAGTGACCCCGTTGGTGGTAGCTGAGGCCACCAACTCGAGGAATGTGAAGATGCCCGCCGGCACTGCTGCTGGATAGGGTGGCTCCAGATGGGCCTGCTGCTTTAGGATACCCTGTGAGAATCACAATTGTAAGTGTTGTTTCTTTTGCATCATTTCATCGAATTGACGTTGTTGTTTAACAAATATGTTTCTTTGTCTTAGCGTGGAGATGACTGAAGAGCTGCATTCGTCTATTGCTAATGATGGGCAGCGCGGGGGTGAAACAGGAGCTCCTAATACCGAACAGGGGCAAGCAGGAGCAAACCCGGACATCCCTGTTGTGGAGGAGCCGTCAGGCTACCGGGCCGACCTCCCCTGGTAGAGGGGCACATGATGAGGGTGACCCCGTGGACACATTAGGTGATGAAGAGGCGTGTCCCACGGCAGGTGTGCTAGCTGACTCCGCTAGAGTGGGGACCACGGGGCCTGTGCTATAGCAGAACCGTCCAATTTATAAGAGCATAAGTACAATGGCAGCCCACAAGCGGTCAAACTATCATACTTGAGCCCATATAAACCCAGTAGTCCATCGAGTACCACGAAGGGTATCGATTAACCATCAACATACAACCAAGATCATACATGATTCAACATACATGTCACATGTTACATAAAGTTCACAAATACAGTTCCATATATCAGAGTACAATTAAAAGTTATTACAAACCAAGTTCAGGTAAAATAGTAGCAGAAGCAATTAAAGTTTGAAACGAACATCTCCATTGTTGTTCAAATACTGTGCTAGCTCATGATCACCATTCCACAAAAGCATAAGAGAGGGATTAATGAGAAATGCCTTGCCCAGGGCCCTACTCCTCGTCCATGGTAGGATAGAAGTAGTTCTTACAGTAGCCATGATATATTGTATTATCTGCAACAAGTGGGAAATAAACCCTGAGCACAAGAAGGTACTCAGCTAACTTACCCGTCATAAACCAAAAATAAAGTGACTCCAAGGATCATGCAAGGTTTTTTAAGTGGACCTAGCTTGACAACATTTTGCATAAAAAGTGACTAATTTAGTTGTCCATTCATAATTCGGTCATCAAGTTAATTATAGCTATTCATCTCTAGATTAGCAACTAACCTGTGCCAAACATGTGGTATATCATTTAGTAGCATACAATAGTAACCATAGCCGGTGTAGTAATTCCATGTTCATCATAACCATCATTCCATAATACAGTTACTACGATGTTGGGGCTAGCCATGTGTCTCACAGTCTGGGAGAGACGGCGATTCGAATCGGTTAGCGCCAGCTGGGAATTTATTCCTAACACAAACCAAGGTAGGCCAGATCAATGGTCACCTTAGGTCACCTTTGGTACAACTTAGGTACACATTTCGCAGGTCCGACCAGTGCCGCACAATCAGGGACAACCAGCTGCCAGGATGATCAGGACTACCTGCCCTTGGGCTCATGTCTGGCTCCTCACACATCCTTACTACCATTCAGAGTGCGCACTCTAATAGAATGGGGCCCGCCCTAAGTTGAGCTACTCGGCTTCACGGTCGGAATGAGTTATCCGGCCAGCTAAATGAGAGGCATGCATTCAATCTCGACAAAAGTGCCAACATCGGTATGGTCCTTAATCAGCCCAGACAGAATCACATGGCTCAACCTACATATAGGCTTTGCCCGATCTCTAGTTACATTACCCCATGGTTCTATTCCACGATAGCAAATGTGGACAACCATGCTTCGGTATCCACTTATATCTCGCAGGTGATAGAAAATCACCTGACTTCTACCGGTCTAAGCATGGCTAAGCATAGATTCGATACTGGACTCAAGTCATATTTTGTAAAACATGGGAGGCTTAAAATGCTTCGGGGCTTGCCTTTGAGAAAAGAAGTTGGTTGTGGTCTAGGCACTCGGGTAAGTCTTCAAGAGTTTGCTCCTCTCCTTTTGGAGCTACAGCCTAAGGTGCCTCCCGTTGTTCCTCCGGCTCTTCTTCGAACTCCAATAGAGTTATCCCTTCGGACGATCCTATATGCATGCGCACGGAATAAGATATCATGGATGCATATATAATCACATGTATGTTGAATCATGTATGATCTTGATTATATGTTGATGGTTAATCGAGACCCTTCATGGTACTCGACAGACTATCGGGTCTATATGGACACAAGTATGATAGTGTGACCGCTTGCGAGCTGCCATTATACTTGTGCTCTTATAAATTGGACATTTCTGCTACATGCACCGAGCACCGCGGCACAGGATCCACCTGCGGCAATGGAGCATGTGGCACCCGAGGTGTTTCTAATTCAATTAGCTCAAATAGCTACTGCTATACCTGTTTCTAATTTGAGAAAGATTTTGGGGCAACATGAAACTTCTCTCCAATCTGTTAAAATGGTCTCAACAAAGTTCGGTAGGCCTCTACGTTAGGTGAACTATGATTATCTCCTAGATCCACCATTCATTGCCAAGAAAGAAGATACTGGCCGCCCGACAATCACATGCTCGATCGGCCCAAAAGTCTTTGACAACGCTTTCTATGACCTTGGAGCAAGCATTAACATCATATCCAAGGTAATATGTGATAAAATACTAGGTGGACCATTGTCCACTGCATGTTTTCAATTACAGATGGCGGACCAATCTACACGTAATCTAGAGGGATTAGCCAAGGACATCTTGGTAAAAATTCAAAAAGCTACATCCCCACGGACTTCATCATTCTAGATATGGGCCACAATGAGGAAGTTCCTCTCCTCTTGGGGAGACCATTTCTTAACACAACTAATGCACACATCCACGTGGGATTAGGGCATGTTAACTTTCATATTCAAGGCCGAGTAATAAAACACCCATTTAATGGGTATAACATGAACAAATATATTAAAAACCAGCCCAATAAATAACCATGTAAAGGGATCAAACAGGTGTGGCAAGTAAAAGGATCGACATCCATGTCCACTTCTCCGGGCACGGATATACCTTCATCAAACAAGAAATGAATTGAGAAGGGTCCTACTCATTGGTCCTAAAAGGTCAGTCCTTGCCTAAGGTAAAATTGGTAGTTATCTTTATAATTATACTAAAATTTTGAATTTCTATTTTATGCATTAATAAAGGAAAATGATAATAATAAAGTTTACCTCTTTATCTCTATTCCCATTAAATAAATCTGGCTTGTTCGATACAAAATATACTTTGGTTTGAGGCATGGTTAGTATACGATTATGTCTTCATAGGCTTTTTAAAAATTAAGTAGGGTGCTTAGGTTATCCAGCCTACCTTGATTAGATAATTAATCACTGAACCAAAAATACTCAGTATGAACATTAGTCGATACACTAAATCAAAACAAAATAACCTACCTCGAAGTCATCATCTAACAACGAGCAAGCTTGGGGGAGGACCCCCGCAGAGGTAAGTAGTATCTTTTATTTTTAGCATTTTAATTTCTGCAGTTATTTAATTATTTGCAAAAAAATGAAAAATACAAAATCCAAAAAAATGAAATATGATAAATATAACAAAAATATTTATTCCACTCTCATATGTGATTTAAGAATGTTTAGCTTCTCCTTTGTTCAAATGATGAATAGTTGCTCTATCTATAATTCATCTGTGCCTAAGCTGTAACGTAGTATTCCCCAAGATTTAAGTTTGTTGGCTAAAATGTCTCACCCTAAAACTTGAAACTTGTGGGCTGCAAAAGCATCATCCTTTTCTAAGTTATTGCAAATTATGATATGGTAAATAGAATATGCTCTGACTTTATTCTAAGAGAAACTTGACATCCAAAGTTTTTCATTTAAAAATGCTAAAATCAAAAGTTCCTCAATGATTATGCATTCCTACCATGACCATATGACATGATTCAAATTCAAAACCTTAGTCATATGCTGCTTATATTCACATTGAGTTTTGTCAAATTGGTGTGACCCTTGTTGAGATTCTCATCATGCACCTACGATCAAGATTCACGTACACCCACAGATAAAAATGATAACTCTCACACTGAGAGTTACACAAAAACATGCTTTTTCCATCCACCTAAAATAAAAACTCTATTAATTTGTCATGAGTCTTTCTCTCCCAAGTTTTTCATATGCCAAACAAGAAGTATGGGGCTATGCTAAAAAACAGAGACATGTGAAGCTCTCAAAATAGCTAGGTAAAAGAAGAAAAAATGGAACACATGAAGGTTCCAAAGTATTGAAAAAAAAGAAGAGAGAAATATAGCCCATACTTCCAAGGAAATTAATCAAAAGAGAAAGTCATGATCAAAGGAGTACCAAAAAATATTAGGATTAGCAAAATATTCCACACACTTGCACATCTTGATCAAAGTGTATGACTTGCATCTCCTTGGGTCCAATGTTTGACTTAGCAATATATGTGATGTAAGTATGCCTCTCATTCATACCTACCTAAAACTCCACTCAAAGCCTTTTAAGAGAGAGGATGAAAAGAAGGAAAAACAATCAAATGTCTAGGAGTGAATCATTTGAGGAACTTACATTTTATTTTGCAAAAATCATAAAACCTCTGGATAGAAGGTTGATCAAAGAACGAATGATTGGTAATTCTATTAAAACTGTTCTATCTTGCAACTACCTAAGACTTGGAAAAGCAATAAGCCCCATAGGGATTATGTTAAAAGGGTGGATAGAATGCAAACTTATTAAATTAAGGAAGAATACTTTGTTATAGGCATGGCACTTGTGAATTATGTTTGTCATCATAGCAACTACTGATCAACAACTAATAACTTAGCTATTTGCTCGGGATGAGCAAAGGTTAAGCTTGGGGGAGCTTGTTGGCAGTCTTTACCAATCAAATCCAACCACCAATTAAGACACAAAAAGTGGAGAAAAAAGCAATCTTGATCACATGCATTTACTACTAACCAAGTTCCACATGTATTTGGAGAACGTTTTTTTGTAGGTCACAAATACAAATACATGGAATAATTCACCAAATGGCGCTTTCCAACACTGATTTCCACAGAGAAACAAGGGAGACGCCCATCAACTTAGTGCAAACCAGGCAAAGCACAACCGGGCTTTGATCCAGGTCTAGCCCGAAGCCTACCATACAAGGTGGATCAGTGAGGGGGCAGCCATCCCCTAGGGGCGGGCAACCCCTGTCGGCGCTGCTCAGCCACCCCTTCGACAGGCGGTGGCATGGCTCCATGCTATGGCGGTGGGAGCCGGTCCTCGCACCAAGAATAGCCTCCAGCACCGCCTAGCTCCTTGTATAAATAGAGGGGGTACCCCTCCCTCTACAATACATACTTCACTTGAGCATCACCTCACACACCACTACCTCACTCAGTTCTAGTAGTTGTAGTTTTACTTTTAGTAGCTTTAGAGCAAGGAAAAGCTACCTTGGAGAGCTTGGCTCCTTGGAAAAGAGACCTTTGGGTATGAATAGAAATATGAGTTCTTCCAAAGTTATGCTCTCATATGATATTTATAGTCATACTTATGAACTAGAGTATAGTTATTGTGTTATAATCTTGATATATGAACTAGTCTATAGTTTATGTGTCATGAAAGTAACACACTTAACTTTATGCTTAAACACTCATATAACTTATATAATTGGAATTAGAGAAAAGTTGAGGTGGCGGTTCATCGTACCGTTAGGTGTGCCCAAGTTCTTTAACTATAAATCCATATGGTCGGGGACCCAGGGGGATTTGGGGTAGTTTCTGTATACGCAAGCGTGGTGCTTGGGTATGGTGAGACAGGTGAATGCATTGTCCCTTACCATGGTTGAGGGGTAGGTGGTAGGTAATCATAGCCCTATCTATCCCTTGTAATGCCCCACGTTCGAATAGGGTGTAGGAGTCTAAATTGTCACATGAGGTTGCTGGCAGACCAGTACTCTGTGGCCTCTCAACCTACTTCACACTTAACCCAAAGACTAATTATGTAACTTCTATGATCATTAACTAATATTTGTATGACTATACTAGACCAATGCCTACTCAACTTAGGATTATTCTTTTATCTTTCTTTTCTCTTTTATCCTTTGAGGAATGCCCATGTGTGTCCACTATCTTGAAATCACCATTTTGACCCCTGCTGTAAATATTGGTGTACTTGCAAGCATTATTATTCAAGTTCATATCCATACTAGACTATTAATCAAATGTCTTCCTTTGGGAAAATATAAATAATGATACCCTGAATACTTCCGAGTGAAATGCTACAATGATAACTCCGTGCGCTTGCGGATAAATATCTAAAATTGTTAAGAAACTATCAAGGCTATTACTTAGTGGCATTGCTAATCATTAGTGATGACGCTAAGAAATACCAACAAGCATTTCTGGCACCATTGTCGAGGATGGGTTCTAACTTCATACTTGGTGATTGCGTTTAGAAATGCCAACAGTCATAACAATGGCCATCATAGCGCCTCTCCTCACGACAGTCGTCACTACGGTGCTGCTACCGCTCGGGGCGAGTAGCACGATCACCTTCTATGGTGTCGGTGTAGGCATTCGCTATCTGTAGCAGCTCACCGATGGTAGTAGGCCTCTTGTTGTATAACTTCCCACAGAGCTGCTCGTGATAGAGGAGCCCTTAGGTGAACGTGGCAATGGCCTCGCTGTCGCTGATGTTGGGGATGGAGTTCCTTGTCTCTGAGAAGTGCCAAATCAAGTTGCCTAGGGGATCCCTGGAGGTTTGATGAAGCTTCTCCAAGTCATACTTGGTGCCTGGCTGCTCTCACATGGCCATGTAGTTTGTGACAAAAGCCCTCTTGAGGTCCTCCCAAGATCCAATGGAGTTTGACCTGAGACTGAGGAGCCTGTTTTTCATGAATTGGTTGAGTATGATAGGCAAATAGTTTCCCATCACATCTTCGCTTCCACTAGTAGTGTGTACGGTGATCTCGTATAGCATCATCCACTACTCGGGGTTGGCCTTGCCATCATACATGTCCACCTCGACGATCTTGAAGCTCGCGGGCCACCGGACGACTCACAATCTCACCGTGAAAAGACGCAGCCCGGTGGTGTTGGCGACGGGTGGTGCTCGGGGGGCGCTGGGAGCCCCGTGCTCAGCGTCATACTACTGCCAACGCTTGATCTCTGCATTATGATGCGCGGATCTACTATTCTTGATGCGGTCATAGACATTGATGTTGGCATTGATGCACTCACGAACATCGTACGACAAAGGTTGATTGACCTCCTAGTTCGTGTTGCGGTGGCCGCCTCAACCGCCTAGTGGACAAGGGGTGCCCATCTTGATTTGGGTGCGCCTTGTAGTTGCCTTTGGACCCTCTATAGAGATAGGGGCTACTGGCTTGATGGCGAGGCTACTCAGAACCCTAGTGCTAGCTCCCCCTCTCGTGGTGGGAGCTACAGGAACAACGACTATGAACTGACGTGGTCGAGTATGATGGAGCAGGGTGTCGTATCTCGTTGACTTGGACTTGAGCTGCCTTGACATGCGTGATAATCTTTTCAACCTTCGGAGTTCGTGGGAGCTTTTCCAGCTCGTTGAAAACAACAGCGAGATTGGCGCTTGGTATCTGTTGCACTGGCTGGTCGCCCACCATGTCGAACTCTTCATTAATGTTGCGACGCATGTGGGGTGGGCCATTTGGATTGCCGTCGGCCGCATGAGCAGCTTCATCCCGATGATGCTAATGATTGGCATTCTTTGCTAGGCAAGCATCATGCTCTTCAGCGGTTTTGCCATCTTTGGTGATGCTATCATGGCTGGTATGAAAGATCTCACCCCGAATCCTGATGGAAAAGGGGGGCAGCTAGAGACGGTCTTGATGGAGCCCTTGGAGTATGCGTTGGGACTCTCTTCCAAGTTGTCATTGATAGAGTCATATAGAATCTAGCGGATAGCCACCATGTTCACCACGGGCGCTGGCTGATCGGCTTTAGGCAGATTAATCTTGAAAAGGTCATCGATGTTGTCACGCTAGGCATGGTTGATGAAGAGGTGGTGGATGGTGTTTTGGTACGCAAATCCTGAGCCCACCAGCCCAAAAGGATAGGGCTTCAGCATGTTCTCCACTAGGGCTTCATAGTCAGCCAGGCGCTGGCCGGTAGCCGGGAGTGGTCGTTGTCGTACCGTGTGCCCTTCTAGAGTTGTCATGATCACCAGATCTGAATCTTGCCACTACGGATGTTGGCCAAGCAAATTGCTCGGTCATAGTGGCATGACGATCTTGGAGCGCAAGGACTTCATCGCTCATAGCAGACCGATCTAAGATCAATTTCGTTAGGGACAAGCATTTAGCTAAGCCATTGGTGACCCGATTGATAGATGCGATCAGATCATTGTTGTCAATGGATCTCCTAACCTAGCGACGAGGCACCAGGATCAGAGACATTGTTGTAGTTGTTGGTAGGATTGATGTAGGATGGTTCTACACTACCTCCACGATCTCTTCGATGCCATTGGCACCGATGAACTGGGTCATAGATCCAATCGTGAATGACTAGCTGGCTCAGGAAGGACCATGGAGTTTGGAAAGCGGACCATCTAGCGTGCACACCCCCTACCTGGCATGCCACTATTGATGAAATATCATCGGCAATCTACCAAGGGGTATGCCCATGGTAGTAGATGTATTGGTGGACGTGCGCGTGATGGGATCTAGATGGTGACACAGAACACAGAGACAGTGATTTAGGTAGGTTTAGGCTGTCAGCTTGACATAATACCCTACATCCTATGTCTTTGGTGGATTATATTATGAGATGAGAGGGGAATTCAAGGAGGGTCGCTACCCGCCTTATATAGCTCGGGGGATAGGGTTGTAGGTTGGTTGTATCTATCCTGATTGGTTACATGATATGTGTTTACAAGGAGTATAATATCTAGCATATCTGATAAGATTTTCCTTCATCATTAAGGATGCTTCACCCAATCTTACACCGCACGTCGACCTATGCCGTGCCCCATGTGGCTTGATCTTGTGGGCTAGGCCTCCCTTGGTGGCTCGGCCCATGTATGGCGCTATGGGTATCGGGGGTTATACCCCCACAGTGAGTGGTTGACATTCTATAAGCGTGGTGCTTATACGTTGTTTACCTATGGATGCACCCTATATTCTGGGTCATGTCGTAGATTGTGGATGTGACACTCCCATTGAGTCCTTTGTAGTCCACTCCCTGAATATAGGTCAAGTAGGATCTAGTTACAATGGAAATCATGCTTTGTTCTTGATCTTCCTTAGTAATATCCCTTATGTGTAGATATGAAGTTGATCATAGCCATGATTACTAAGTGTAATTCATTAATCATAGTATGCTTTGACGTGTAATTAAGAATGACTTAGGAATTATTTCTCTAATATCTACTTAGTCATGCTAATGCCATACAAAGGAGTGATCTAAGTGATCAATATCATTTACCATTCATATATATATATTTATCTCTTGACTTACCCCTGTTGTGTGTAGGGTAATGGTTATGGTTTATTTCTCCATCAAAAGTATAAGTTATCAATATTTTCCATTTTCCCATCCTTCCCTAGGGTAAAAATATAAATAACAATACCTGGAATACTCCCAGGTGAAGTGCTACAATGGTATATTATCTGTGTGCTTGTAGATCCCTTCATATACATATTTGCATTCTTTCTAGTCACAATAAAATACTTAAAGTACTTCTTAGTGTCAGTCTAGAAGTGACGCTAAGGAATATCAATAAGCATTTCTGGCATCATAGATAGGGATGACAACTTAGCAAAAGTGATATTCAGAAATGTCAACAACATTAGGTGGCTACATAAATAAGTGACATGATAATAAATACCAACAAGCATTTCTGGCGCTGATGCCTAGGGAGGTAGCTAGGCAATTAAGGAATATTGATAAACTTTTACTTATTAATGTGATCGAGAAAACCATATACCCCTACTCAAACAGGCTTACCCTTGTTCTGTCTACTTTTGTATCTTATGCATGGTAATGTATGACCGGTTTTGACCTTCGACAAACTACATTGAAAATCCAGAAGCACTACTTAGGAGGACTAAAGCTAAACTTAAGAAAGTTTTAGCTTTAGAATTGGAAGACAACCAGATAAGGTGGAGCTCAACACTAGTTTTCGAAGCCATGGCTGACAAGACTCTCTATGAATTCTCTGCTCCAACTATGGCCAACATCCATACTAGACCGGCAATCAACATTGGAGACAATGCTTTTGAGCTCAACCCAGCTCTAATCAACATGGTGCAAGCTAGCCAGTTTTGTGGAAAGGTACATGAAGATGCGAGTGCTCATCTCCAACACTTCCTGGAGATCTGCAGCACTTTCACCAACAAAGGAGTTACTAGAGATGCCATATTACTTCGCCTCTTCCCATTCTCACTTCTAGGGAAGGCAAACCAATGGTTCTATGCCAACAAAGATAGAAATACTACATGGGAGAACTACTCCACTGCCTTCCTAGCAAAGTTCTTTCCTACAGGCAAGACCAATGCTCTGTGTGGAACAATTTCAAGTTTTCAGCAGCAACATGATGAATCTGTCCCTGAGGCATGGGAACACTTTAAAGATTACATATCAAAATGTCCTCATCATGGGATGGAGGATTGGCTACTCATGTAGACTTTCTACCATGGGTTGACAAACAACACCTGTGAGAATATGGATGTCACTGCTGGAGATGCATTTTTGTCACTCATAATCGCATAAGCAATAGCTCTTTGTGGAAAAGATGGTCTTCAACCAAGGTTAGAATGAAGAACGTCTTCAGACCCACAAGAGAGGTAGAGGTATGCATCAACTCAAGGAGGTAGACATGATGTTTGTCAAGATGGATCTGCTCATCAAGAGGCTTGAAGAATCAGCCAATGAGAAGCAAGAAGTCATGCACATTCATGATTCCCACATGACCTACGAAGAATGTGGAAACATTGGGCATTCAAGAAACAACTGTCCTAAACCCATGAGGATGTGAACTTCATCAACAACAACAACTATCGTCCTCAACAGAATCAAGGATGCAATCCAACAAAGGCCAAGCTACCAAGGTAACTATCCAGGTAATAATTACAATAATTTCAATAACCAACCACCCTTGAGAGTTAATTTCTGGTCAAGCTAAAATTATGGAGGTCTTATCTAGAAAACTAGCTTCCAATGATAAAATCTTAGAAAATATAAATAAAAGAATGGATAGCTTCTCCTCAGCTATTAAAAACCAGCATAGCTTTAATAAAATGATAGAATCACAAATAGCTTAGCTGGCAGCTGATGTTCCTTTGACCGATAAAGGTAAGATTCCTGGGCAACTAGAAGATCTTGAAACTTCAAATCTTGTCGATATTCATAATGCTGTAGGATGCTACATAGAACAATCCACAAGAAGATGGGAGGATTATTCCTTGCCTATCAAGAAAGGAGATCCAGGAAGACCTATCATCCCCATAGCCATTGGACCTCACATATTACAAATAAGTTGTCTGTGACTTCAGAGCAAGTGTCAACATCATGCCAAAGGTAATCTATGATAAAATTAATGGAGATACTTTGTTGTACACAAATATGCGTTTATAGCTTGCAGATCAGTCACTCTACTACCCCAAGGGAATTCTTGAAGACATCTGTGTACGAGTGGGACAATCGTATGTACCCATAGACTTTGTGGTTTTGGAAATAGGTGGAGATGTAAGGGCACCCATTATCTTGGGCCAACCTTTCCTTAGCATGACAAAAGCCATCATCTACGAGGACAGTGCCAAGATCTATTTCACCATCAAGGATAGAAAGGAGAAGTTTACTTTCAAGAATCGTATCCACCATTCTCCTAGTCATCTATAGAAAGCATACTTGCCCAAAGAGACAACAGTGACCAAGAAGAGAAACAACCGAAGAAGGAAGAACAGGGCTAGGCAGCCAAGAGAAGAATCAGTCAAGATAATCAACACACTCCGATCAGAGTACGACCACCTCCTCGCTTTACCATTCCTTGCCAAGATGCAAGATCTAGGTGTACCGATGATCGAGTGCACAATAGGACAAAGAATCTTCCACAACACATTCTGCGACATTGGATTTGGTGTCAATATATTGTCCAAGGTAACATATGACTATTTATTTTGGGGATGAACCTTTGTTCCCTCCATATATGCAATTGCAGATGGTGGACCAATCAATCCGATTTTTTGGAGGGAATAGTATTTACACCAAAAATTGGGAAGAAGAGCGCGGGAACTCAAAGCTTCCAACACGTCACCAAGGAATCAATTGCATAAGGATCGATATCAGCTGATTTAAATGCAGTACTAGAATCAGTTCTCTTCAGATGATGCCAACAGATAACAACAAAAAGCTACGATTGGCGTCGAGAAAAACATGTCGGACTCTACAAAAGGGAAAGATTAGTGTCCAAGTTATCTTAAATTAGGAATGATATCTCCTCTGCCAAAGATTGTAATGAGTCGTGCTTAAGTTGGATTCATGTTTAGGTTCTGGGTATAAATATTGGACCCTAGCTATTGTAAAGGGACATCCAATCAATCAATACAAGTTACTTTCTTTTTTGGCTCCGTGCCAACCCTTAGGAGTAGGAGTAGTGTAGATCTCGACGAGTTCTTCAACAAGTAGGGCTACATCGGTTCAGCCGACCTCCGGCTTGTCTATAAGTACCATCATAGCTTATACTTCTATTTGTATGGCTACATCGGTTAAGTTCAACCTCCACTGCGAGGTCTAGTATAAGCTAGTTATCGATCCTTATCTAGTTCAAGTACGGCTGCATCGATCCGGTCGACCTCCACTACTCGAATTAGATTAAGATCAAGTTATTGGCTCTACCTAAGAGTGGCATCCTTTGGCTAGATTCATTAAGTTACCGATCTTGCTGATGTTCTTATTGTAATTAGTTTCAGCAACATCAACCTGCCAGGTCGAGATCAATCTAGATCGGCCTCATATCCCTTTAGTCCGTCGTTCGCTTTGTTACAATACGATGTTTTCCTACTTTGAGCGATAGGTTATGTTTATTAGCTGTTCTACTTTGATCTTGACCGTGCATAGTACGCGGTTAAGGCATGTCTGATCTTGAAGCAATTTGTTGGCTGGTTAAATCTTGTTTATAGTTTGCTATTATGGCTGTGATGATCCGGTCGATCC
The DNA here is from genome assembly GCA_904845875.1 of Miscanthus lutarioriparius. NCBI lineage: Eukaryota > Viridiplantae > Streptophyta > Magnoliopsida > Poales > Poaceae > Miscanthus > Miscanthus lutarioriparius. The sequence continues at coordinate 41,016,375 of CAJGYO010000019.1, forward strand.
CCACTGATGTTTCTAGATCGGAGGATGCTAGTTGGTAGATTTGTTTTTGATCAGTCGTGACCTTAACTGTTTGCTATGTCTGCATCGGCTAAATAGCCGATCGCCTATGCTTTAACGCCTATAGTATGTCTCCATGATTCTGTTAAACATGAATAGATCTGTTTACTTTAAAGGTTTGATTTGTTGTCTTTATCACGGCTGCCATCGATCTAGTCGAACCCCACTATTAGAGATAGCAGGTTAAGTCTAATGAGTTCATAGGTTTGTCCATGTTAAATAGTCGATTGTTCACATGCTGTAGTCCCTTTTCACCGGAATCGGCTATTTCAGCCGATTCGCTCGAGCTTTCACACATATAGCATGTCTTTCGAAAAGCGTATCAATGTCTAGATGGTTTTACGGATTCTTTGGTTTTAGTTTGTTATTATCATCATAGCTGCCATCGATCCAGTCAAACCTCTTGTTGATGGTAACAGATTAGATTCAGAGCGTTTGTAGATCCATTTGTACTAAACAGTCGATTTGTTCGCATGTTATATCCACCTAGCTATTGATTTCACGAATATCAGCATGCATTATACTCGTCATCAAGCCCACTGGGTCACCAGCATGGGTGAGTCGACCACTCACCTGCTTTGTCGACCACATGACTAACGTTGTCTGATGACGCACCATGACTAGAGGTTGGACAACGATAGTTCATGATCGGCATCACTAGTGTGTGCTCGGCAACACAAGTGAGTGGTCAGAGATCCAGTGGGCTAACACTGGCTGCTCTCAAAGCGGCACACTTGGAATTATCTGGGCACAGGCATGTTCCACCTTAAATTACTGATAAACTTTGTCTCCTTGTCAATTGTAGGTCAAATTGACTGGGACGCCCTCGGGAGGAATTCGCAGGGTTGACTAGTCCTGTATTGAAGCCAAGCAGATCTCCAGCCTTGCTCCACCAAGCAGATCCTTCTGGCTTGCTGTGTGTTGACATTTTCGTGCCGACACACGTTTTGGCACACCCGGTGGGACCCCACAATCGTCATGGCTGCTTACAGCAACAATGACATCCTTATGGTGCCTTATGAAGACCTACCTAATGGAGATAAAGATATCATCAGCAAAGCTATAGAAGAATTTCAGAACAAGTGTTTGTTGTCCTACACCAAGACACGTGACAATACGGTTGTTCAGAAATATCCACTGCCAAGAGTTTTGATGCATGGGAAGACATATTCAGATGAAGCCGAGGATAGGCGTTTCTTCGTGGAGGCTATAAACAAATCTGTTCATGATGCCATATTGAATCATAATATAGTTTTCTTGAACACATTCCATAATACCATGAAGGAGGTGTTTCATGGGTATCCAATTGATCAGGTTGGACCGGTTTATTACAACATTCCACATCCATCAACTCAGGGGACTAATCAAGCCAGTACTACCCATCAAGAAGTAGCACCAGCTAGTAATGATGATGTCCAGGTAGTTCAGAGCTCATCTGAGCAGATTCAGGGTGCTACTACTAATTAGATATAGTATAATCCTGGATCGTCAGTGTAGCATGTGCAATAGCCGGTGGGGCAGGTTCAGAATCAGATGGTCAATTTTGGCACATCAGGCCAGATATTGTCATTGGCTCAAAACATAGCGCCATCAGTTCAAAGGATCCATAGAGATATAGATCCTAACGTCTAAAACCAAAGACTTCAAGTAGCAAACCAGCAAAGGGCCCAGCAGATAGAGATTCCACAAGGATATCATTATGGCACAGAATACAATACCCTTCACATGATTCTAAATCCAGGGTATCAGGGTACCCAAAATTTTAATCCACTGATGGGTCAGCAATTGCAAAGAAATCCAAATTCAAATGCTAATGAGTTGTTGCTGAGAGTGACCTAGATGATGAAAAATCAGTTCGGTTTGAAGCCAAAAGGGCAGACCTTGTACAAACACCCATATCCAGAGTGGTATGATTTTGTCGCTCTCTCTACAAATTACAGGCTCCCAAAATTTGCTAAGTTCACTGGCCAAGATAACACAAGCACAATAGAACATGTCAGTCAGTATCTTACATAGTTGGGCGAAGCATCCATTGAAGAGGCCCATCGAGTTCATTTCTTCTCCTTGTCCTTGTCAGGACCAGCCTGCACTTGGTTTTCGTCGCTGCCAGTTAACTCCATTGCCAATTCGGCTGACCTAGAGAGGACGTTTCATACATATTTTTATACTGAGACAGGAGAAAAGAAAATTACCGATTTTACGACTATAAGGTAGAGAACTAATGAATCAGGCACCGAGTTTCTTCAGAGGTTCTTGGAGACTAGAAATTTGTGCTTCTCATTGAACTTGACTAATGATCAGCTAGCTGCTTTGACCGTTCAAGGAATGTTGCCAACATGGAGAGAGAAGCTGTTGGGACAAGAGTTTGACAATTTGGGTCAGTTGGCTCAATGAGTGGCAGCGCTCAATAGCCAATTCTAGAATATGCGCAGGGATACCTGATTCTAGAAGGGTGTCACAATTGCCAAAATCTATAATCCATATTCAGTTGATGACGGCTATAAAGACGATGAAGAAGAAGAGGTTGCTGCGGCTGAATGGAATTACGGTAATAAGACAGTAATGGTGCCAAATCCTTGGGGAAGAGGAGTCGAAGAGAGCTACAATTTCGACATCACAAAATTAGGCAAGCTCTTCGATTTCTTGCTTGAGGAGGGACACATCAAGTTGCCCGATAGTCATGTTATGTTGCCCCCTAATCAGTTGAAGAATAAGAAGTTCTGCAAATTTCATAACGCTACTTCTCATTCCACTAATGAGTGCAGAGTTTTTCGACAACATATACAGAGGGCTATTCAGCATGGAAGGCATAAATTTGATACACCTTGAAAGATGAAAGTTGATGATAATCCTTTCCCAAGAGATCAGAACAAGGTTGATGCTAGGCTGCTTAGAGGAAAGACTAAAGTCCTAACATCAGCTAGATCAAGAGAAACTAGAACAGTCGATCCCAAGATGCAAATATCAGCTGATGAATATAGAGAAATTAGAAGGCATCGTGACCAATAAAAGAGCTGATACGAACAGGGAGAGACGTCAAGGGATAGGGCGACAAGGCCGTGTGTTACATCTTGAATTTTGTTGAATAAATGGCAGCGGCAGAAGGAAAAGGATTATCAGCGTTGGTTGGAAGAGCAAGAATACCAGCGTCAACAGGAAAAAGAGAGGTATGAAAGAAAGCAAGCTGAATCACATTGGAATTGTCCTTTTTTAGACATTGCTGAAATGAAGGTTTGAAATTGCCTACCAGAAATAACTACCCGGAGTGCAGCGAGCAATATTGGGAGTTTAGGCAATCTCAAGCTAACCACTGGTCTATCCATGCTTGAGATGAGTATCATCATAATATTATGGATCGGCGCTTAAAAAATAGAAGTGTTCATAATCGGCTTGGAAAGCGAGTTGTTGATCAAAATTGGGTTGATTATGAAGAAGAAAGTAATGAGGAAGGATATGTTTGGCAGGAAGGCCAATGGTGTCCAGGAGGCTTGACAAGAAGCCAGAAAGGAAGGGTGCAATGCCTAAGGAACAGAGAGCTAGAATAGGCTCATGCATCTGGTAGATCCTAAGTGTGGCGTGCTAAATGAACAGCCGATAGGAGGCAACCATCGGCTGATATTCAAATGGCTTTTCTATTGCCATTAGAATTTAGAGCTCCTACAGACCAAGAAGTTTATTTAGATTTCGATGAATCGGAGTATGAGGAAATAGTTGCCAAGTTGACAGTGATATAGCAGACTATATTCGATAAGCCAGTCAAGCATTGGCACTTAAAGGCTTTATATGTAAAAGGTTTTGTTGATGGGAAGCCGATGAGCAAGATGTTGGTGGATGGAGGTGCTTCTGTCAATCTTATGCCTTACACTACTTTTTGCAAGCTTGGCAAGGTGCCAGGAGATTTGATTGAAATTGATATGATGCTTAAGGATTTTGGGGGTAACGCATCCAAGACTAGGGGAGCAATGAACGTCAAATTGACAATCAGAAGTAAGACTTTGCTCACCACATTCTTTGTCATTGATGGAAAAGGTTCATACAGTCTACTCCTTGGTTGTGACTGGATTTATGCAAATTGTTGTGTACCATCAACCATGCATCAATGTTTGATTCAATGGCATTGAGATGATGTTGAGCTGGTTCACGCTGATGAATCTGTGAGTATCGCAACAGCCGATCCAGTGTATTGGGAGCTAGAAAACTTCGAGTGTTTTTCTAGCAAGCTATGGGAAGGAGGCTTCATTAAAGTCAATGATGAAAGCTAACAGCCGATCCAAGCAGTTGGCTTTGAAAATTTGTTTTAATGGATAATCCAATAGATGGTATAGATGGTAAACTAGGACATGGCTTTACGTCGGCTGATGAATTAGAAGAGATAGATATTGGCTCTAGAGATAGGCCTAGGCCAACGTATGTAAGTGCCAAGTTGGATCCTGAGTATAAACAAGAATTAGTGGATTTATTAAAGGAATTTAAAGATTGTTTTGCTTGGGAATACTATGAGATGCCTGGTCTAGACCGATCGATTGTTGAACATCGGTTGCCAATTAAACCTAGATATTGGCTGTTTAAACAAGCTCCGAGGATATTCAACCCAAATGTTCTTGATGATATCAAAAAGGAGACTGAAAGATTACTAGAAGTGAAATTTATCCGACCGTGCCGATATGCAGAGTGGATATCGAATGTTGTTCCTGTGTATAAGAAGAATGGGAAGTTAAGATTTTGCATCGATTTTAGAGATCTAAACAAGGCTACACCCATTGATGGTTATCCATGCCGATGGCTGATATGTTGGTAGATGTAGCAGCCGGGCACAAGGTTATTAGTTTTATGGACAGTAATGCAGGATATTATCAAATTTTTATGGTTGAGGAAGACATAGCAAAAATAGACTTTCAGATGCCCTGGCGCAATCGGTTTATTTGAATGGGTTTGTGATGACCTTTGGTTTGAAGAATGGTGGTGCAACTTATCAGAGTGCAATGAACTATATTTTTTATAAGTTGATTGGCAGAATTGTTGAAATTTACATTGATGATGTGATGATAAAATCTAAGGGGTATAAGGAACATCTAGCTGATTTGCGGGAGACTCTAGAGTGCACAAGAAAGCATGGTCCAAAGATGAATCCCAATAAGTGTGCCTTTGGAGTATCAGTTGGACAATTTTTTGGTTTCATGGTCCACGAGAGAGGAATCAAAATTGGTCAAAAAAGTATGAAAGCAATTGATGAGGCAGTGCTCCCGACTACTAAAACAGAGTTACAATCTTTGCTTGGTAAGATTAATTTTATTAGGAGGTTTATTTCAAATTTGTCGGGAAGAGTTATGCCATTTTCTCCCTTGTTGAAGTTGAAAAATGATCAAGAATTTAAGTGGAGTGATGTACAACAGAGGGCGTTTAAGGAGATAAAAGAATACAAGAAATGTCCACCTGTGCTGGTCCCTCCTCAGCAAGGTAGGCCTTTTAAGTTGTACATATTGGCTGATGACCAAACGATTGGATTGGGCTTGATGCAAGAGTTTGAAGGGAAAGAACGAGTTGTTTTTTTATCTAAGTAGAAGGCTTTTGTATCCAAAGACAAGATATTCTCCCATCGAAAAGTTATGCTTGTGCTTATATTTCTCTTGTACTAAGTTACGCCATTACTTGTTATCGGTTGAGGGTACAGTTGTCTCCAAGATTGATGTGATCAAGCACATGCTATAAATGCTAATATTAAATGGAAGAATGGGGAAGTGGATTTTTGCGTTGTCGGAATTTGACTTGAGGTATGAATCGGCTAAAGCAGTCAAAGGGCAAGTAATAGCTGATTTTGTCTCCCAGCATCATAAACCAAGTGTTGGCTATGTAGAGCCGATACCCTAGACGTTATTCTTTGATGGATCATCATGTAAGCAAGGTGGTGGCATTGGTATTGTTATTATTTTACCTCGGGGGGCAAGTTTTGAGTTTGCTCTTCCAACTGAACCAATGATTACCAACAACCAAGCGGAATATGAGGCTATTCTTAAGGGGCTTCAACTTTTTCATGAAGTAAAGGCCGAGGCAATTGAAGTATTTGGAGATTCACAGTTAATTATTAATCAGTTGATTGGCCTATATGAATGTAAAGAAGATACTTTGTGGGGATATTATGATGAATGCCAAAGGTTGCTCAGGGAATTCCCTCATGTCTCTCTTCACCATATTCCAAGAGCACAGAATCAAGAGGCTAATCGTTTAGCTCAAAGTGCGTCAGGTTATTGAGTGTTTCAAGAGGTCTTAAGTAGTGAAACCTCGAATAATGATTGGAGAGTTGAAATAACCGATTACCTTAGGAATCCATCATAGAAGGTTACCAGGAAGCTAAGGTATAAATCGACTAAGTATGTTTGACTAGATAATCAGCTATATTACAAAACAGTCGATGGGGTGTTGCTTAAATGCTTAAATCAAGAAGAAGCTAAGGTGTTGATGGGTGAGGTACATGAAGGGATATGTGGATCTCATCAATCGGCTTATAAGATGAAATGGATTATTCGTAGGAGTGGATATTTCTGGCTGACAATATTGGAAGACTATTTTGAGTATTATAACAGGTGCCAGGATTGTTAACATTTTGGTAATGTTCAGAAATTGCCCGCATCGGCTATGAATCCCATAATCAAACCATGGCCGTTTCGAGGTTGGGGAATTGATCTAATTGGCCAGATTTTTCAACCTTCAAGTAAAGGACATAAGTTTATATTGGTAGCAATGGATTACTTCACTAAGTGGGTTGAGGCAATTCCTTTGAAGATGGTAACCTCAAAGAACATGGTTGATTTTGTCAAGGAGCATATTGTGTATCGTTTTGGGATTCCTCAAACTATCACTACCGATCATGGGACAATGTTCACATCAGAAGAGTTTGGAGATTTTGCTACCAGTATGGGAATTAAGTTGTTAAATTCTTCTCCTTACTATGCTTAGGCTAATGGCCAGGCAGAGGCATCCAATCAGATTATGATTAAGCTGATCAAGAAAAAGATTGAAGAGCAGCCAAGGAAGTGGCATTCAACGCTTAATGAGGCACTATGGGCATATAGGATGGCCGGTCATGGATTGATTAAAACACTACCTTATGAACTTGTGTATGGTGATAATGTAGTCCTTCCTTGGGATATTCGAACTGGATTGAGGCATGTCACATTACAAAATGATTTGTCAGTCAAAGACTACAAAAATCTTATGATAGATGACTTAGAGGACTTGAGTTGCCATCGGCTACATGCTCTTAAGAATATCAATGCCAATAAACTAAGGATTACAAAGTATTACAATAAAAAGTTCAAGAGCAAACAATTCTCTGAAGGAGATTTAGTTTAGAAAGTGAAATTGCCGATTGGGTCAAAAGACAACAAGTTCGGCAAATGGTCACCTAATTGGGAAGGACCTTATCGTATTAAACGTTGTGCGCCTGTCAAAGATTATATTTTGGAAACACTAGGAGGGGAAGAAGAGTTTGATAGAGCAATCAATGGAAAATATCTAAAGAAATATTATCCTAGCGTTTGGGTTAATATATGATAGCCGATTTGTTCGGTCATCGGCTCTAATAGCCGATACCAGAAGGGTATCGCCTCTAGTTCAAAAACAAACCTGAAGGGATAAAAGCGGGTATGATATGTATCACCTACAGAGCAAGAACAAACATAGATTGGTGCATCAAATATGAGTACAAGAAGCCATTTAAAATGAAGAAATTGTTTGCTAGCTTCTCCTACTACAAGCTAAAGGCTAGGAAACACTTTATTCACTATGTCTTCGGCCTGCGAAGCAAGGGCTATGGAGTTGGCGGCGTCGAAGAAATCCTTGACCAGGTGCTCATGATCCTCAGGGTGTTTGGTGCCTAGAAAACCATGGGGAAGAAGTCGAAGCTCATGGCCAGAGCGAGCTTGCACAGCAGCCAATGCCATGGTAGCACCTTGACGAACACCATGGAGAGCGACCTCTCTGATGTGGTTTGGGATGTCATACAAGCAAAACACTGGCACGGCACCCCTAGCATTGATGAATCCTGTCGCATACTCTGTAGCTGATCGAAGGCTTTCCAACTAGGCTGATAGATCTAGAAAGATTTGAGGAGGAGATAATCAAGATCTTGAAGACAAAAAACTATGAAGAGATAGAAAATTGTGGTAGGCATCTTACCCATGATTCTGGCCTCGGCCTTAGCCAACCTCTCCTCCACCTAGTCAACCTTAGAGGGTGATTGACGCTGAGCCAAGGTGGTCAGAGCTGATTCCACGATGGAGAGGCAGTCGACGAGCTTCTGGCCATCCTAATCAATGGAGGCGATCAGATCGTCATTGTCGATCCACTTCCTCGAGTAGCAGGGGAGCTGGCGATGGATTGTTGAAGATGACCCCGGAAGTTGAGCGTAGTTGGCCCTATGCTCTGGGGCGACGGGAGCATCCCGGGTTGCACCCTCTTGATGACGAAGACACTGGCAGGGTAACACAGACCTGTTAAAGGCCACCTGAGCAGACCTCTTGCCGTTCTCCATACCTTTGAACCTATGGGAAAGCAAAATCACACCAAAGACATGGAAGGTTTGGGACGAAGCAGGTTGTTTTTTCGATCCACAGCCGTGGCCCGTATATATAGCCTGGGAGGTGAGAAGATAGGCTTCGTTGGGGTTATGGAATTAATGTCAGATATGGAAACGGATTGACACTACGGAAATTCAGGGGATGGATCATGAAGAGGCAACAGATTTGGACTTATTGCTTCCCATAATTACAAAATATCATGGGATTGATATGAAAGGTTTACATTAACTGACGATCAACTCACTAAGACTTCTTTAGATTGAAGGGAGTCCGGATCCCCACAAGGCCAAAGGTCATCATGGACCAAGTCATATTGGTCCACTAATAGAAGTGCATCGGGGGAGGGAAAAGGGCCACCTTCTTAAAAGATGCCCATATACCCAACCAATTTCTCAGTGACTGGGAATCAATGGAAAAGAAAGCCGCCTACTAAAAGATACCCACTTCTCGGTGGTTGGGAAACCGTGGGAAAGAAGTCTGTGGTTTCCCCAATGGGCATTTGATGGAGCGAACAAGGGGAAGGTGTCTACACATTTTAACCCTTGCAAACACTAGAACAACTCTACGATCATGGTGAGAAAACTTAGGTGATGTCACAAGAATTCTTCTAACCACAGTAGCTGATCCCTTGGCTCGACAAGGCACTAAAATGAGCGACACAATCACCCTATGCACAAGAATTCTTCTAACCAATTAAGATCCTCATAGCAAGGAGTTAGATCATGGAGGGTCTGGTAGAGCCAAGGGCACTCGAGGAAGCAAGCGGAAGAGAGACATAACTGAGTTGTTGAGTTGCTCTCGCTAGAATTGGATAGATATTTATAGTCGGTCTGAGAAGATGGATCCAAGCGCCCGTGAAGCAATGATGCTCTCATAAAGCTTTAAAGCATGGGCCCATAAGCAAGCAAAAATGGTGACAGATAGTAGACCCCAGATCAAGATTCTCTACCCATGACTACAGACCTATTGGGAGTACAGACGTGGTAATTTTGGAATAAAATTACTTTTATCCCAAAATTGGAAGGCATGTGTTTACACCAAAAATTGGGAAGAAGAGCGCGGGAACTCAAAGCTTCCAAGATCACGTCACCAAGGAATTGATTGCATAAGGATCGATATCAGCTGATTCAAATGCAGCACTGGAATTGGCTTTCTTTAGATGACGCCAGCAGATAACAACAAAAAGCTATGGTTGGCGTCGGGAAAAACATGTCGAACTCTACAAAAAGGGAAAGATTAGGGTCCAAGTTATCTTAAATTAGGAATGACATCTCTTATGACAAAGATTATAATGAGTCATGCTTAAGTATGATTCATGCTTAGGTTCCGGGTATAAATATTGGACCCCGGATATTATAAAGGGACATCCAATCAATCAATACAAGTTACTTTTATTTCGGCTCCGTGCCAACCCTTAGGAGTAGGAGTAGTGTAGATCTCAGCGAGTTCATCAACAAGTAGGGCTGCATCGGTGCAGCCGACCTCCGGCTTGTCTGTAAGTACCGTCATGGCTTATACTTCTGTTTGTACGGCTGCATCGGTTAAGTTCGACCTCCACTGCGAGCTATAGTATTAGCTAGTTATCAATTCTTATCTAGTTCAAGTATGGCTGCATCGATCCGATGGACCTCCATTGCTCGAATTAGATTAAGGTCAAGTTATCGGCTCTACCTAAGAGTGGCATCCTTTGGCTAGATTCATTAAGTTACCGATCTTACTGATGTTCTTATTGTCATTAGTTTCAGCAACATCAACCTGCCCGGTCAAGATCAATCTAGATCGGCCTCATATCTCTAACAATACGATGTTTTCCTACTTTGAGCGATGGGTTATGTTTCATCGGCTGTTCTACTTCGATCTTGACCGTGCATAGTACGCGGTTAAGGCATGTCTGATCTTGAAGGAATTTGCTAGCTAGTTAAATCTTGTCTATAGTTCGCTATTATGGCTGCAACGATCCAGTCGATCCCTAGTAATGGCACTCTAGATCGGAGGATGCTAGTTGGTAGATTTGTTTTCGATCAGTCGTGACCTTAACTATTTTCTATGCCTACATCGGCTAAATAGCCGATCGCCTATGCTTTAACGTCTATAGTATGTCTCTATGATTCTGTTAAACCTGAATAGATCTATTTACTTTCAAGGTTTGATTTGTTGTCTTTATCATGGCTGCCATCAATCCGGTCGAACCCCATTGTTAGAGATAGCAGGTTAAGTCTGATGAGTTCATAGGTTTGTCCATGTTAAATAGTCGATTGTTCGCATGCTGTAGTCCCTTTTCACCGGAATCGGCTATTTCAGCCGATTCGCTCGAGCTTTCACACATATTGTATGTCTTTTAGAAAGCCTGTCAATGTCTTGATGGTTTTATAGTTTCTTCAGTTTTAGTTTGTTATTATCATCATAGCCGCCATCGATCCGATCAAACCTCATTGTTGATGGTAGTAGATTAGATTCAGAGTGTTTGTAGATCCATTTGTACTAAACAGTCGATTTGTTCGCCTGTTATATCCTTTCTTGTTAGATTCATTGGCTCAATGCTTCACAATGGTAATATCCACCTAGCTATTGATTTCACGAATATCTGCATGCATTATACTCATCATCAAGCCCACTGGGTCACCGGCACGGGTGAGTCGACCACTCACCTGCATTGTCGACCATGACTAACACTGTCTGACGACGCACCATGACTAGAGGTTGGACAACGATAGTTCATGATCAGCATCACTAGTGTGTGCTCGGCAACACTAGTGAGTGGTCGAAGATCCAGTGGGCTAACACTGGCTACTCCCGAAGCAGCACACTTGGAACTGTCTGGGCAAGACCGGCATGTTCCACCTTAAATTACTGATAAACTTTCTCTCCTTGTCAATTGCAGGTCAAATTGACTGGCATGCCCTCAGGAGGAATTCGTAGGGTCGACTGGTCCTGTGTTGAAGCCAAGCGGATCTCCAGCCTTGCTCCACCAAGCGGATCCTTCCGACTTGCTATGTGTCGACATTTTTGTGCCGACAAATAGCAAAAGACATCATGGTCAAAATACAAGATTACCATGTCCCTACTGACTTCATGATTCTTGACATGGGCGAGGAAGAAGACATACCTATCATTCTTGGAAGACCATTCCTCAACACCACAAACACGATCATCTACATTGTATCAGGGCAAATCCACTTCCAATTCTCTAGACAAAATGTACGATGCTATTTCAATAGTTATACAACTTATGAACAACCAAAGAAGATCCGCCCCAAGAGGTGATGTCGGTCATCCCAACGCTAGAGGGATCAACTCCCAAAGAATGAAGAGGAAGTAGAAGTTGTGAAGAATGAATCTACTACGCCAAAATCAAGTCCACAGACCAAGCAGGTTTGGAAAGAAAAAGTGACATCATCATCAAAGTCACCGTCACAAGAAGTGCAACCATCAAGGTCTCCATCTCCAGGACCGATTGATGCACCTGGAGAATGAAGGACTACTCAAGTACTGTTCGGAAGACTCAAAACACCAAACCCTCGCCGGGAGGTAAAATCGGTAGTTATCCATATTTACTTTATTGCATTGCATAAATTATTTTCACTTTAGCATGTTTACTTTTCTGAATTAACATTGCATTTAGAAAAGAAATAAAAATCTCATTATTGCATTATAAACATCTTAAGCCGCATGTGAATAAATTTCACGATGTGTAACAACCAGTAGGAATATTCACCATGGTGGCATAAAAATAAAAAATACCATGCATCCAGTATATCATAAAATCCAAAAAATAGTAGAGTGACATCATGCTAAAATTGTGCCAAATCAAAAATATTTCTAAACTTCAGCGACTAACCCTTGTATGGCTGACCGCTAACCCCATTATTCTAATCAGTTCCACAAGTTTTGTTGTTCCTATTAACATATTTTATAGGATGACGCACAAGGTCATGAGCAAGTTCTCCTGGTCATCTTCATCTCGCTTCACCAGGAGTGCATCCTCTAGAGAAACTCAATTTCCTGATGAATGAGAAGGACATCCACTGGCGAACCCATTGTTTGAGAAGTACAAGTTTGAACAACCATGCCAACAACTAGCTTGGGGGAAAGGCATCCCTCGTGTATCTAGATAAGTATTTATTTCTCTTTTGTTTCTAAGTTTGCTATGTAGTTTGCTTTATAAAAAAAGATGCATAACTAAAAACAAAATAAAAATTTATCTTTGTGTTAGATATATATATTAGTAATGTGTGATCTAAAAAATGAAAACAAAATAAAAAGTGTGTCTAGTTTTCTATTTTTAAGAGCTGAATAAATAAAAAAGGACTCTGAAGATAATCTCTTGAATGGAAATGATGAATAGTTGCTTTATTGCAATTCCTTTCGAGTACCTAGTTTTCAGCCTTGAATCCTGAGTTTTGGATAAGATTGTTTTGATATAAGAATTTACTCTAAACTTGAAACTCATGGGTAGCATATGCTTGATCTAAGTCTAGGTAATTGACGGATATGATATGAGAAGGTTAGAGCTGTTGTTTATCTTGTTCCTAGTGATACTAAAGTTCTGCAGATACATCTTTTGAAAAACATAAAAAAGTTACATGATGAGTTCCTGTATGAAAAAGCTTGAATTCCTACCAGAGCCATACATGTTATTTAGGCTAGGAAAACTTCCACATATTTGCTGCTTGTTTTGCATTGAGTTTTGTCAAGCTTTGTTGACCCTTATGGGAGGTTTGTCATGCTTTTAAAATCAAGATCACGTACACACCACCCACATATGCACTACTCCTACACTGGGGGTAGGCGCAAAAACATGCCATTGCATTTAGATCCACCCAAAATATTTTACTCCTACACTAGGAGTGAACATCAAAAACATACTTGATTGGATTTTCATCCACCAAATAAATTTTCCAAGTTCTTGTTTCTATCTCTCAAAAGTTTTGTTACCAAAAAGAAGCATTAGGCTATGCAAAAGTTATTAAAAAAAGAAGTTGAAAAAACTGGACAAGTGTTTGAGATATCTAAAACAATGGGTACTCAGATGCCCGCCTGAGAAAAGAAGAGAAAGAGATGAATAAGATAGCCCATGTTTTCTTGCAAGAATATTTCCAAGTTTCAAAAGAGAGATATGTTTTCAAGGAGCATAGTAGAATTAGGTTAGCCACCATATATATCCACCATACATCCACACATATGCATATCTTGATTTGATTGTATGACTTAACTGTCTTTGGATCCAAGGTTTGACTTTACAATATATGTATTGCAAGTATGCACTTTCATGCTATTTCCACTCCTATGAGCTCCACATAAGCCTTAGTTGTAGGAAGAGAAAGGCATAACATTACTATTGCCTTGGTGAGGATCCACAAATACCACATATATTGAGAGACTTGAGAGTGTCATGCAATGGAAACTCAAGTTTTATTTTTGAAACTTATAAAAACTCTGGAATAATGGTTGCGCAAAGAACTTGAGACATAGTGCTTGACTTGATCGTTCTGTCTTTCAATTGCTCAAGACCCAAGTAAAGGATACGAAGCCCCATGGTTGAAGGTAATATGGGTGAGTTTGAAAGTCAGATCAGTCTATTCTAATCCAAAGGAGAATTCTTGTTGGTACGTATGTGTACTTTTAAGGAGTTGCTACAATGTTTTTAAAAATCTTAAAATTCATGTTCCATTGCTGGGTTTAGCATTGCTTAGTGATGAGCAAAGGTTAAGCTTGGGGGAGTTTGTTGATGGTAGTTAGCAACCATTATAAACTATCAATATAACTACAATAAGGGATGAATATAATCACCAACATAGGTTTAGGGGTTTAAACTAACAAATTTTATAAGTTTTGGTCAATCTGTGTTTTCAGCAGGGTTTATCCAGAGAACAGTCAAGGTGGATCCAAATATCAGAATTAATCATGCTTATCCACGACAAAAACAACTTCAAAAGGTTCTAGAGGACACTAGAAGACAAACCATCGAAGAAGAACGCAAGATATAGATGGCCGGCCCCTTGGGCCCACCTATCACCCCCTCCTTCCTATGTTGTTTCTCCACTACCTTAGGGTTTGCATCTATGCCGTTCTTTCAAGTTGGTTTGATCTGAGGGCTCAAGATTGACGCTCCCCCTATATAAAACAGCCCCTGCCACCCCAAGCATAATCCTTCATCATTCAAGTAGTCAGAAACCCTAATCATCCTTAGAGCTCCACCATATTCTAGGGCATAGCTAACTAGGTTAAATCTAGAGGGAGGCAAGCTTGGCTTGGATTCCTGATCTTTTCAAGAGCGTGGCTTGGTATAGCCCCTTGTATCCTCTTTTGTATCTTTCATTATTCATATGTTTGCTACAATTGATTCGACATTGTTCTTAATATTATTCATGTTCCTAGTTATCATGTTCATCGTCTACTTTGATTATATGCTTAGTATAGCTAGATTATCATCATGTTCAAGCATAAGTTTGTATAGCGGTCGCCCTAATGTACACGGGGTGAGTGGTCGACATTGTGTAAGCATGGTGCTTATACAATGTTTACCTACGGATGCACCCTATATTCCGTGCCATGTGGTAGATCGCGAATGTGACACTTCCATTGAGTCCTTTGTAGTCCACTCCCCGAATATAGGTCAAGTATGATCTAGTTATGAAGGAAGTCATACTTTGTTCTTGATCTAACTTAGTAATATACCTTATGTGTAGATATGAAGTTGATATTAGCCATGATTATTAAGTGTAATTGCACTAATCATAGTATGCTTTGACTTATAATTAAGAATGACTTAGGAATTATTTCTCTAATATCTACTTAGTCATACTAATGCCATACAAATGAGTGATCTGAGTTATCAATATCATTTATCATTTACCATTCATATATATATATATATTTATCTCTTGACTTACCCATGTTGTGAGTAGAGTAATGGTTATGGTTTATTTCCCCATCAAAAGTATAAGCTATCAATATATTCCATTTGCCCATCCATCCCTAGGGTGAAAATATAAATAACGATACCTGGAATACTCCCAGGTGAAGTGCTACAATGGTATATTATCTGTGCGCTTGCAGATCCCTTCATATACATATTGGCATTCTTTCTAATCACAATAAAATACTTAAAGTACTTCTTAGTGTCATTCTAGAAGTGATGCTGAAGAATGTCAACAAGCATTTCTAGCATCATAGCTAGGGATGACAACTTAGCAAAAGTGATGTTAAGAAATGTCAACAACATTAGGTGGCTACATAAAGAAGTGACATGTTACTAAATACCAACAAAGACTTAACTTACCCAAGTCTGAACTAGAGAAACCTAGTTATCGTCTCTACGCTCCTGTTTATCCTTAGACTTGTTGCTACCCCTGGTTAAGTTAGATTGTAGTTAATCTCACGTGTTTCCCTATAGATACGATACTTGGAATACTTCCAGGTGAAAGTGACAGTGGTATTTGTGCATTTGTGGATTAATCTGTGTGCATCTTAAATATACCAACAAGCTTTCTGGCACTGTTGCTGGGGAAACGATTGCTGAATTAACTACAAACCTATCTTAACTTTGTATCTTTTTATTTTAAATTTTCTTTTAGCATGGATAGCACACCTATATACCAATATGCTAAACCTACAAGCACACGCCTAGAGCCAACAAAATCTTCAAAGCCTATCCTAGCACCTAGTTATGAACTGCGCCCGTGTTTAATAAAAATAATTCAGGAACAATCGTTCTCGGGAGAAGGCGATGAAAACCCATACTCACACCTATAAGAGTTTGAATAGACTTGTACATGCTTGCATATCGCTGGCATGTTTGATGAAACCTTAAGACGGAAGTTGGTTTCATTCTCTTTGATGGGAGGAGCTAAACGATGGTATAGACAAACTGTAGGAAGTATGCAAGGAGATTGGGAAATGCTATGCTCTAAATTTTCTTAGCTTTATTTTCCATCTCTAGAGTTGTACGCCTTCGATTTGAGGTTCTATCTTTTAAACAAAAAGAACAAGAATCTCTTGGGACGTCATGGGCTCATTTTATTGACCTCATCACCATTGGCCCTGACCTTGCCATTCAAGACCATGTACTTCTTCAACATTTTTACATGGGCCTTAACAAGGATTCCATGAATTTCCTTGATATAGCCTCTAGAGGAGCTTTCCTTCATTTGTCTGCTAGTAAGGCAAGGACTATCCTTGACAAAATTATTAGACGCATTCCCTACACTAGCATTCATGATGAACTCCCTAAGGAAGAGAAGGAATAATCTCCCGATCAAGAAGAGGAAGTTTTGATAGCCAAATCACAACCATTCTAATCTCAAGATTTAGCTATCAATTCTGAACCATTAATACCCCAAAATCCACGTTTGAAAATCCCTATTGAAATTAAGGATGATTTTTATGCTAATTTTGGGAAAAGTTTAAACTTTTTGCTACATAAGAGACCTTCGAGTGAATATAATTAAAATCCTCTCAAGAAGGGATCTCTTAGAAAGCATCTTAAATTAAATTCCTTTAGAGGACATCTAGAAAAACTCAAGGGTGGCATGTCAAGTGATGCCATAGAAGGAGGGCTAAGTCATTTAGATGCCAATCCTATCCTCTCCCCTTCTATGCCCACATTAGATGTCTCATTCTGAACCCATCTCTAAACTCATCCTTGACCTCGATGATCCCTCTTATGCTCCTACTCCTAAGTCTCATGATGATCCTAGAAATCCGCTAAGACACCCAAAGCATAGGAACCATAAAGATTACAAGGATGACCAATAAGAGCCATGACAATGGTTGGAGGATGTTAAGAATACATATGCCATTGAATGGGTGGACAAGGTTGGAATCTTAAGGGTAGAATCTAACCCTAGTTTAGATCCGAATGGTGAGCCCAAGTTAATCTCCTTAGTAAACATGACTCATTCGAGTTTGGAGGAGGCCTTAGACATGATCAACCTGAGAGTCACCAATCCAAGGGAAATTTTGGACATTCATGAAGAATCAACCTTGGAGCTTGAGAAGGAAGATAACATCAACAAGCATGGAAGCTACTTCATAAACACCCCATCGAATCCATGCTCGTATGAGAAATCTATTGAATCAATTGGCCTCTCTACTACCACACATGAGATCTTCAACACACTCATGCTTCTTGTTCACAAAATTTTTTGAAAGGGTGGTTGTAGACGCGTTTGTTTATCATAAATATTGTAGATCTCATTATGTTGGATCTTGAGATAGGTACATAAAGACTGGTGTTGGAGGGGAAATCACTTCACCAACTTGAAGCACAATTGGAAGGTTTCCCAAGGACGAGATTTTTGTCCTAAAAGAAGCACTTTTGGGAGATAACATGACTTTTCAACTTTTCCTATAATGCCCTTGTGAAATGAGCATGGAAATATAATTGTGAGAATATTCCTTTGGGTATTTTTGTCACTAACCATTGCAAGTTTGAAGCAAAAAGAATGACAGATGACAACGCAAGGTATGTCCAACCAATCATCATGCAACATTGAATCACATCCATCCAAACTTGATTTTGTTGTAAAATTCAAGCTGGGGATAGACTTCTCTAAAAACATTTCATGCCATGTTGCTAAATTATCTTGGTTAGCTCTACCTTCAAGCCATGCTCAATTTGCTAAATAACAATCATGCTCTTTCATCTCTATTTGAATAAATCTCTATAATGCTTTCATGCTACCTTTGTTTGCTATAGTATGCTTAAGGTTTGGAGAATGTTCATGCATCTTTTAAATTGAGCATGGTGCTTAGTTTAGGGGTGCTGATTTTACTTCTAAAGGCTTTTAAATTAAACATGGTGCTTAGGTTAAAATGCCTTCCTAAATCAAATTAGACGTGGTGTCTAGGTTGATTTTTGAGCCAATAGTATGATTTAGTAGATGCTAGATATTTTGTTGGACTAACCCCTGCATGAAACTCTCAATTCAATTTGGGTTAGTCATGAGATGAATTCAAATCAGAGATGAAGCAAGGCACATGTTGAACTCCAATAACTTTGCGTAAAGAAGACACAACTCATTCAACATGGATGGAAGAACTCCATGGAACAAAGAGGAAGAAGATGAGTGTCATAAAACATGATCTATAATCAAAGCACTCACTTATAGGAAAAATGGACAAACAAATCAACAGACCCAAAAGCCCTGACCAACAGGAGATCATTTATGGAAGCAAAATCAAGATCTGAGGCATAAAACAATGAATGGGTGAGACAGAAGGTCCAACAAAATGTCAATGATCAAAGAGCAAAAAGATGGCATGACAAAAGGATGAGAAAAAAGGGTGCAATATAGGAAATAAGAAGCTCATGAACAGCTCAAGATGCGAGGCTAGCCAAACAAGGAAAACTTCAAGCAAAAGGGAAGGACCATCACAAGTCATCTACCCTTCGTCATATGGTGTCATCATGCTTCAATGACAAAGGTACCATCCTAAGGTAAATGGTCACTATTTAAAGAAATTTTCTTGATTCCAGTAGGCACCTAAATAAGAAACAAACATGTTTGAGTTACAACTTACTTGATCCAACCTGATTAACTCAACATGTTTAGTTCTTTAAGATTGTTCCTATCACCACTTATCTTTGGAAAATGATAGTCATAATCATGTAAAGATTGATACATTATCAAGAGATAGACAATCCTTCCATAGGTTAAGAGACTTAATCCTTCTTGACAACTATATTTAAATGCAACATTCATGCTCAATCTTCTGATCTTATTACCCATGATATAAATGAACAAAGCACATAACATCAACTTTATCTTGTTCAATGTGCCTAAGGATAGAGAAGAATAAATAAAGTTTTAGTTCTATTAGTGTTTTCCCACCAATAGAGCCCATGCACTTGATCTCTACCTTGTCTTATGAGCAGGACACACTTCAAAGTATGGGGGAAGATAGTCGATTCCCCAATTTCTACAAGTGAAGGTTCTAAACCTGTCAAACCAAAATCAAAACTCAAAACCAAGACAGGTTTTGGCAGAAGAAGGTGACATCACCATTAGAGGCGTCATCACAAGAATCCTCGTATTAAGAGCAAACTGAGATACTTGATCAATGAACTTCATAAGGAGAAGTCCGGTTCAAAGGACTTAAAACACTAAACCCTCACCAAAATAGCTAGCTTCGGGAGAAGCACTCTCGTGTAATCCAGGTAAGTATTCTTTCCCCTTTATTTTAGTTTTAGTTTCTCTTAATAGTTAAAAAATGATGAATGAAAACAAAATAAAAAGAGTGTGTATGATAGTTTGTTTTAAGAGTTGTTAAACAAATAAAGAGGACTCAGAATAATCTCTTATATGGAAATGATGAATAGTTGCTCTGTTGTAATTCCTTTCAAGTACATAGTTTTCAGCCTCAAATTCTCCCAAGTTTTGGATAAAATTGTTTTGATATAAGGATTTACTCTGAACTTGAAACTCATGGGTAGCATATGCCTGATCTAAGTCTGGGTAATTGACGAATATGATATGAGAAGGTCTGAACTGCTATTTATCTTGTTCCAAGTGACACTAAAGTTCTAGAGATTTATCTTTTGAAAAATATAAAAATGTATGATGAGTTCCTGTATGACAAAGCTTGAATTCTCACTAGAGCCATACATGTTATTTAGGCTAGGAAAACTTCCACACATATGCTGCTTGCTATTGCATTGAGTTTTGTCAACCTTTGTTGACCATTATGAGAGGTTTGTCATGCTCTTAAAATTAAGATCACGTACACACCACCAAAATATGCACTACTCCTACACTAGGGGGTAGGCGCAAAAATATGCCTTCCATCTAGATCCACCCAAAAAGGCTCAACTCCTACACTGGGGGTGAACACAAAAACTTGCTTGATAGGTTTTCCATTCACCAAATAAATGCTCCATGTTCTTGTTGATATCAAAGTTCTGTTGCAGAAAAGAGACATGGGGCTATGCAAAAGTTATTCACAAAAAAAGAGTTGAAAAAATGGACACAAAAGTGTCTGAGATATTTAAAACAATGGGTACTAAGATGCCCGCCTGAAAATAAGAAGATGATTGAATAAGATAGCCCCTGTTCTCTAGTAAATGTTTCCATGTTTCAAAAAGAGAGATATGTTTTCAAGGAGCAAAATAGAATTAGGTTAGTCACCATATATATACATCCACACACATGCACATCTTGATTTGATTGTATGACTCAACTCTCTTTGGATCCCTTGTTTGACTTTACAATATATGCATTGCAAGTATGCTCTAGCTTTCTCTCTACCTATGAACTCCACATAAAGCCATACTGGTAGGAAGAGAAAAGGCGCAACATCATTTTTATGCCTTGGTGAGGATCCACAAATACCACATATATTGAGAGACTTGAGAGTGTCATACAATGGAATCTCTGAGTTTTATTTTGAAAACTTATAAAAACTCCAAAATAATGGTCGAACAAAGAACTTGAGACATAGTGCTTGGCTTGAGTGTTCTGTCTTTCAATTGCTCAAGACCCAAGTAAAGGCTAAGAAGCCCCATGGTCGAAGGTAATATGGGTAAGTTTGAAAGTCAGATCGGTTTATTCTAATCTAGAGGAGAATTTTTGATTGAGCGCATGTGTACTTTTGAGGCGTGAAAGAATTGTAGCACCTCCTCATCCATTGCTGAGTTTAGCTTTGCTTAGGGACAAGCAAAGGTTAAGCTTGGGGGAGCTTGTTGATAGTCACTAACATCAATCATGAACCATCAACATATCCTACATATATACTTAATTTCATCACGAAACATAGGACTAGGGGTTTAAACTAACAAATTCCATGAGCTTTGGTGAATATGTGAATGCAGGAGGATTTATCTAGAAAACAGCCCCTAGGACCACTGTCATACACTCCAAACCAACAAACCGACATTAGAAAGAGATTCGACTCGCGAAACCTATGGAAAACAACTCAAGACGGAGTCTAGAACCATCCACCGGAGGGAGGGGCCCACATGTCAAAGACATAGGTCGGTCGGCCCCACCTGTAGGCCAGCCAGCCTATGGGGTCCACCCATCAGCCTTTGCTTCGTACATCAGTTTCCCACCACCATTGAGGTCCAATCTACACCGTTGCTTTAAGTCAGCTTGATCTAAGGGCTCAGAATTGATGGCTCCCCCTATATATAGCAGCCACTACCCCCTCCCTAAAGAGAATATTAGTCCTCCAAGTTAGGATCTAGTCTTATAGAAATAGTGAGATAGAGAGTAAGGGAAGAATTTTGAGGAAGTGCCATCCTATCGGTGCTCTCTCTATGGCTTGTACCTTGGCGGATCCAAGTTTTACTTGAGCTTGCTTCCAAGATTTCTCTAGTAATCAATTTCTAATTCAAGTAAGTAATCTGTTTATATTGTTCATCAGGTTCGCAACTCTTTTGAGTGCTTTATTCCTATTCTAGAGGGAGTAAAGTAGTAATTGTGGTGTAAGCATGGTGCTTAGATTCTGGTTACTCATATATGTACCCTACATTCTGGACTAGTAGTAGATCACGAGGATGACTATATAGCCTCGTTGAGTCCTTCGTAGTCCACCTCCCATTTGTAGGCTAATTAGGAACCAGTTGATATGGAAAGCATCCTATGTTTGTGTCTTTCCTTAGTAATGTCCCTAGTTGAATAGTAGAAGATATATCTTACCTAACTCAGAACTAGAGAACCCTAGTTATCCTCTTTACGCTCATGTTTATCCTTAGCCTTGCTGCTACCCCTGGTTAAGTTAGATTGTAGATAATCTCACATGTTTCCGTGTGGATACGATACTTGGAATACTTTTGAGTGAAAGCTATAGCGGTATCCGTGCATTTGCGGATTAATCTGTGTGTGTCTTAAATATATGAACACAAATGCACTTACATATTTCATGTATCTGATGAACAAAGTATTCATGAAGTACCTTGATAAGTTTGTAGTGGTGTTTATTGATGATATACTTGTCTTCTCTAAGAATGAAGAAGAGCATGAGGAGCATTTGAGGCTAGTCTTGCAAAAGCTTAGAGAACATCAACTCTATGCTAAGCTTAGCAAGTGTGAGTTCTGCCTAAAGAAGTAGCTTTCCATGGTCACATCATCTCTAATGGAGGAGTGCTCGTAGACCCCAAGAAGGTTAAAGATGTGCTAAATTGGAAACTACCTTAGGATGTCAGTGAGATTCAGAGTTTCCTTGGTATATAGGAGATTCATTGAGGGATTTTCCAAGATAGCAAAATCTATGACTGCTCTGTTAAAGAAGAATGCTAAGTTTGTATGGTCCAAAGAGTGCCAAGCTAGTTTTGAGGAGTTGAAAAAGAGATTGATATTGGCCCCAATATTAATCTTACCTAACATCAATAAAAGCTTCTGTATCTATTGTGATGCCTCACAGCAAGGTCTTGGTTGTGTTCTTATGCAAAAGGGGAGAGTTGTTGCCCATGCATCTAGACAGCTGAGAAAACCTGAGTTGAACTATCTGACCCATGGTCTAGAGTTAGCAGCTATGGTACATGCTCTCAAGATATGGAGGCATTACCTAATCGGTCACAAGTGTGATATTTATATAGAGTCTAAAGTATATATTCACTCAGTCAGATCTGAATTGGTTCCAGCCTAGGCAGAGCAATGAAAGGGAAATTACAATTGATAAGCAGCCCGACGAGAAAGAAAACTTAGTGGTTGATCATACTAGAATTCAATAGAACCAAGCTATAGCAATCAGCAACTCTCCAATGCCTATTATGATCAATAACATGTTCGAAGAGCAAAGGGATTGTGAGCAAAGAGAGGCAATCTCTAGCTTTCTTGCTGTTGGTTTCGGACAGATATTCAATGTCCAGATTGGGCCAGGCACAAGAACTCTGAGGAATCGTTCCATCCCAAGCTCTGTTATCAAAATCGACCTTGCCTCCCTAGGAACCAACTCCCTCAACACCATTCTAAACTTCCTTGATCAGAATACTGCTGCTACTATATATGTTCTCCCTAACACTTTGTAGATGACCCAATTTCCTAAAAACCCAAAAGTGATTGCCAAGTCTTCACCCTAGACCTATTGAACTCTACACAAGAAGTGCTCCCATAACTAGAGTCTATTACAGGTGAAAGTTTAAGGGCAAGGCTAAGGAACTCGAGAAGGCAACTATTAGTGTGGAACTTTCTTCACAACATGACGAAAACATCTTAACTACTTCCCCTAAAGAATACATACTAGCTCGCTCAACTGACATTGCCAGTATGGACAAGGGCAAAGATAATGTAGTAAGGAAAAAGAAATGTTGCACTCCTGTTTCCACCTAGATGCTCAAAAGAAGCCCAAGGTTCATTAAAAAGCTTAATGGGTGTAAACCTGCTAAGATGTCTTCAAATAAGACAACAAACAGAAACAAAACTAAGGGCGAGAAGATCAAATCACAAACTGATCTTTTGGGAGACATCCTTCTCCCTTCCACCTGTCAGACCAATGAATTACCTAGGCTCTTTATTATTGATAAATATAACAGTGTTGGTGCTACCTTCCTAGAAATACCTATTGCAAAAATTTAGAGGGTGGCAATAGAAATTTGCCGCATCGCTCCTTTGGAGGTGATAGCATACTTGCTCCTTACATCAAGGCCTGAAGACGAAGCAGGCCCAAGTACGAGTGTTGAAGTCTAGTAATATTTCCATGGATACAAGCCCTAGCAACTGCAACAACAATAGAAGTCTCAATAGATCCTGGAACATTTTAAACTGGAACATTAGAGGTGTTATCGACATAGAATTTTCGTCCCGTGCTGAGGACACACGCAGCAAGCCAGAAGGGTCTGCTCGATGGAGCTATAGATCTGCCTAGCTTCAGTGCAGGGATGGTCAATCCTACGCACTCCTCCCGAGACGTGCTAGTCAATTTGACCCTGTAATTGACAAGGAGAGAAAGTTCATCAGTAATTAAGGGCGTAACTTGTCGGTGTTGCCAGACAGTCCCGAATGTGCGGCTATGAGAGCCGATATGAAAGGAGATCGACTAAATAGTTGATTCCAGCATATTCATGAGAATACATCAGTTAAAGCTCATTGGGTTGTATAAGAAGAATCGGTTATCATTTAGGATAAATATCATTATTTAAACAAATATTAATCAATGGCAATAAGATATCAACAATGATTGGTTTATGCCGAGCCAATGATTACAAGTAACCGAACCCCTTTTTATATAAAGAAACAATTCAACACCATTTAACCATTTAATAAAGATAAATCTAATGAACATGTTAGATCTCATCTATCACTATGACTAGTGGGGCATGAGGCAGAATCATGCAGACCGTAGAAATAACGATAGACTCAACGACCCTAACTCATTACTAATATCAGTGGGGCATGAGGCAGAATCATGCAGGCCATAATACAATAATAAGATCATGGGGCTAACATATCTTTCGACCTATCTTTACTTCAATGATCTCGTGATGCGAACTGTTCGTGAAAGTACTCGATATCGGCTAAAGCAGCCGATTCAGGCATAACGCACAGCTAAAGTCATGCCTTATCAGGAATAGATCTATCAAATAACGGTCCCCACTCCACGGTGCTAATAGTGGGGTGTGAGGCAGAATCACATAGGCTGTGATAACGGGCTATGGAACGGTTCTCGCTAGCCAATAAATCTACTCAAGATGCAACACGCTTTAATCCGCACGCTATGCACGATCAAGATTGATGTAAAACAACCGATAAAACGTAACTCATCGTTTAATGCATAGATTAGATCAATTTTAGATTAATAAATGCTGGGCTAAACAAGATATAAGGCCGATCTAGATCAATCTCAATCGGGCTGAGTGATATTGCTGTAATTTAGATAAACAATGAAGGCAATAAGTAATATCGGTAACTTAATGAATCTACCAAAGACTGCCATTCTAAGGTAGAGCTGATAACTTGACCTTGATCTAATTCATGCAGTGGGGGTCGACCGGATCGATGCAGCCATACTTGAATTGGACAAGAATCGATAACTAACTTATTCTAGAGTCGCAGTGGAGGTCGACTGGATCGATGCGGCCGTACGAATAGAGGTATAAGCCATGACGGTACTTACAACAAGCTGTGGAGGTCGACCGGATCAATGCAGCCGTACTTGCTGATGAACTCGCCGAGATCTACTCTACTCCAACTCCTAAGGGTGGCCGGAGCCAAAAAAGTAAATAACTTGTATATTGGATTGATTGTTGTCCTTTTACAATAGCCGGGGTTTGATATTTATACCCGGGATCTACGCATGACTCATGTCTAAGCATGACTTATCACAAGTTTTGACCCTAGAGAAAACATTCCAAATTTAAGATAACTTGGACTCTAATCTTTCCCTTTTTGTAGAGTCCAACATCTTTCGTCCTGGCGCCGAAGGTAGCCTTTGTCGTTATCCGCTGGCGCTATCTGAAGAAAGTCGATTCTAGTTTTTGCATCCAAATTAGCTGGTCCCGATCTGCACGCAATTGATCCCTTGATGACATGATCTTGGGAGCTTTCGAGTCCCCGTGACTCTTCTTCCAAATTTCAGTGTAAACACATGCCCCCCAATTTTGGGATAAAAGTAATTTTATTCCAAAATTGTCTTGTGTGTATCCCTGATTGGTCCATAGTCATGGGCAGAGATCCTTGATCTAGGGTCCACTATTTGTCACCGCTTGCGTCCACTCATGAGCCTATGCCTCAAAACTTTTTACAAGAGCGTCACAGCTTCACGGGCACTTGGATTCATTTTCTCGGGCCGGCTATAAAATGCCTATCCGACCCTGGTGAGAGGACCTCAACAATTCAGCCATGTTTTTCTTCCATCTGCTCCCTTGAGCGCCTCTAGTTCCGCTGGACCCTCCATGGTCTATCCTTCTGCTATGAAGATCTTGAGCGGTTAGAAGAATTCTTGTGCATAGGGTGATTGTGTCGCTCATTCTAGCACCTTGTCGAGCAAGAGGACCAGCTATTACGGCTAGAAGAATTCTTGTGATATCACCTGAGTCTTCTCTCCATGCTCACAAAGCTGCTCTAGTGTTTGCGAGGGCTAGAATGTATAGACACCTTCCCCTTGTTGCTCCTCCAAATGCCCACCGGGAAAGCCTTAGGCTTCTTTCCCACAGTTTCTCAATTTACCGAGAAATCTGCTGGGCATATGTTAGGCGGGCGATCTTTCTTCTTCTCTAGTACAATTTTATCGATGGGCCCATGTGACTTGGTTCACAATGAGTTTTGGCCTTATGGAGATCCAGACTCCCTTCAATCAAAAGATGTCTTGGTGGGTTAATCTCCAGTCAATGTATCCATCCCATGATACTTTGTAATCTGGGGAAGCAATAAATTCGAGTCCGTTATCTCTTCATTATCTGTCCCCTGAATTTCCTGAGTGTTGATCCATTTTTGTTTCTGATTTCAATTCCACACTTCCATCAAAATCTATCTTCTCGCTTTCCTGGGCTATATATACGGACTACGGCTATAGATCAAAAAACAACCCTCTTCATCTCAATACTCCTTTGTCTTCAGTATATTTCCTGCCTTTCCGTAGGTTCGAGGTCATGGAGAACAACAAGAGGGCTGCTGAAGAAGCCCTCAACAGATCTACATCATCATGCCAACGCCTTCGTCGTCAAGAGGACGCATCTTGGGGTACTCCCATCGCTTTGGATCAAAGGGCTGACTCCACCCAGCCCTCGGGGTCATCTTTGGCACCAATTCTCCATCAGCTTCCTCGTCACTCGAGGCGACAGATTGGTAATGACGATATGCCGGCCTCCATCGATTGGACCAACCATCATCTAGCCAATTGCCTTTCCCTAGCGGAATCGGCTTTGGCCATGATTGAAGACCGATCACTCCCCGAGGTCGGCCTGGTGAGAGAAAGGTTGGCCAAGGCTGAAGCTAGAATCATGGGTGAGATGTCTGCCATTATTTCTCTGTTTTTCCTTGATTTTGCCCTCAAGATTCCTGATCACTCTTTCCTTGAATATTTTAGATCTAACTGCTCAGTTGGAGAGTCTTCGATCAGCCACGGATCATGCGGTGGGATTTGTCAATGCCAGGGGCGCCGTTCTGATGGTTCGCTTGCATGACATCCCGAATCGTGTCAGGGAGGTTGCCCTTCATGGCGTTCGTCATGGCGCTGCCATGGCGTTGGCTGCTGCACAAGCCTGTTCGGGCCATAATCTTCGGTTTCTTCCCCATGGTTTTCAGAATGCAACGCACCCTAGGGAGCATGAGCGCTTGGTTGAGGATTTTATGAGTGTCGCCAACTCTATAGCTTTCAATACCCTTGTTAACACTGGATTTTGGTCGACTTCGGAAGATGACAGGTGGACCCGCATACAGGAAGAAGGACATTCAGCAAACAAAACGAGCGGTCGGCTAAATGCTTGTGCGGTCGGTTACTTCAAAAGGTGGTGACTCCATTCGAGAAAGCAGAAGATGGCAAGCAAAGCCGATCGAAAAGATGAAGGTCGTAATAATAAAGGACTCTGAGAGTTTAGGGCAAGGAATCATAGTTTCCAAGTTTGTTTAAGAGTTCCTTTGTAAGTCGTAGTCTTTTAGGACTCGTGTTTTGTCTAGGGTATAAATATTGACCCTCGACTATTGTAATAGGGGTTCAAACCAAATCAATACAACCGGCCCCGTGCCAACTTTCGAGTCCTTTTGTCGTGTCGTCGAGTTCTTAGAGAGGAGTCATCGATCCATCGACCTCCGTAAGTTCCGACAACCTTGTTATCATGTTTAGTATCATGCGGTGGATTTAGACGTGATGCAAGTAGTCTTGTTTGTTTTCAATGATCGTGTGCGGCGGATCTTTGTTTGACAAGCAAGAAGTCTTTGCTTATGCTTTGTTTATGAGTAGATACCATGCGGCAGGCGTTTGCTCAATATGCTTAGTGAAGGCAAGACAGTTATCGGCTCTATTAGATACGGCAAAATCTAAATAGATTCATTAAGTTATCCTGTGTTGCATGTTTTAAATATTTTATATATTTGTAACACACTTCTGCCCAATCTAGATTGATATTGTTCGGCCCTCTCTTATGGTTTTATTCGTGCTTCAATGATCATTACTTTCGTATTACCTTTGCAAATAGATAACATGCTCGTAATGGCTGAATTATTTTAATCTAGATTATCACATGTCATGGGTTCATGCATGTTAATTACGTTTAAGTTTTGACGAAACTAGGTGTCGTGCGGTAGATGCAGGTTTTAGATTAGTTTAATCATGTTTATTTGCACGTTCCTTCTTCATGGACCCCAACTCGGCTGGATTGCTGAGCTTGGTTATGCATTAACTCATGATTAATTTCACTTGTTCAAACATGTCTTCCCATGCACATGCATTCGGCAATCGGATCTTTACGTATGCTTATCTTATGATTAGCCGAATGGTTTATAAACTTGCTGGCAGATAGCTTCCTATAGCTATATGTCGTTGTAAGTGGCTTCAGGGCCATATATATGGAACTGTCTGGTCTCACCCGACATGTTCCGGTTTGGCATTTAACTGTTTATCCCTTGTTAGTTTTTTCAGGTCAAACTGACTGGCACATTTCCAGATCACGAAGCATCCGGGCACCCAATTGAAGCTACGCTTTCTGGCTTGCTGTGTGTGGGGCACAGTGCGTCACATTTTGTGTCAACACACTTTTTGGCACGCCCGGTGGGACAATCTGTTAGTTCAAGATGGCGTCTGAGATCAACAATGATCATGTCCTGGATGTAAGCATGGCAGAATTGCCAGATAATTATAGGGATTTAGTGCTACAAGCATGTGAGCAATACCAACGGAAGTGTTTGATGTCTTTTTCTAAAAACAAGAGCAATAAAGTGTTTCAAAAGTAGTCAATGCCAAGGGTTCTTCTTCCACATCAAACTGATTACACTGAAGAGGAGGATGCTCAGAAGATGGCAGCCCTGGTTTATAAAGCTATGGGAGAAACCATGACAAACCATCACACAGCTTTTCTGAATACCTTTCGGGCAATCATGATCAGTACTTTTGGTCCAATGGTTGATAAGTACTTTGAAGAAAATGTTGGCCCACTCAGTGGACCGACACTTTTCAATGTTCCAAAGCATCAAGAGAAGCCTGCTGGAAAAGAAGGAGCATCGGCTTCAAATACAGGTGGATTGATTCACACTAAAAAGCAATCATATCCCACCTATGGCCAGGTAACATTTGGTACCACAGGAGAAGTGCCACCTTCAGCTTATAGAGTTTCTCCAGCATCAAATAGATTGCAGAAGAATATGTATGGAGATGGGTATCAAGAATTTACTGATTACAATGCTATCAATGTTGTGCCAAATCCATGGTATAGGAGTGTTTCAGGATTGCCTTCTGGAGTACAAGTACAAGGAAATCAGGATTTAGGCATTGATGTTTTGATGCACAGGATGGCTGATATGATGCAGAATCAGTTCGGCTTGAAGCCAAAAAATCAATCCTATTCATACAAGTCTCCTTACCCAGAGTGGTACAACAGAGTGGCGTTGCCTCCAAGGGTGAAGCCTCCAACGGATTTAACCAAGTTTTCTGGTCAAGATGATACTAGTACCATAGAGCACGTCAGTCGGTACTTAATGCAGCTTGGAGAAGCTGCTTCAGATGAAGCTTGGAGGATTCGATATTTTCCTTTGTCTCTTACAGGACCAGCTTTCACGTGGTTCACGTCTTTACCAGCTCATTCCATTGGTACGTAAGGAGAGCTAGAGCGAAGTTTCATTCATATTTCTACACGGGTACTAATGAGAAGAAGTTGGTCGATCTCATGAGTCCGAGGATGAGAGCAAATGAGACACCATTGGAATATCTTCGCAGATTCAGTGGAAACCAATAATATGTGTTATTCTCTGAATTTACCGGATGATCAACTACACGGAATAGCTATATAGCGTGAATGTTGCGAATATCAAGGAGAAGTTGTTCGGCATGGAGTTTGATGATCTTGGCCAACTTGCACACAGACATTTAGCGACTATGAGTAATCGGGCCCAAGGATTCAGGAGAGATAATCGCTTTCGGAAGAACAATGCCACTAATGAGGTGTATCAAGGTTTTACGGAGGAAGTAATCGAGTATATTGATGAAGATGAGATAGCTGCAATTTGAGTTGAATTGGGCAAAGGAGCCTACTCAAATTAGTCAATGCTGGTTGAAACAACAAAAGGGAACCTATGATTTTGATGTTACTAAAGCGCAGACGGGCTTTTGCATTATTGATGAAGGAAGGACACATCAAGTTGCTAGAAGGACATCCCATGCTACGTCCTGAGGGAGTGAAAGACAAAAAGTATTGTGGTTTCCATAACACTAATTCTCACTCTATCAATGATTGCTGAGTGTTCAGAATACGAATCCAGAAAGCTATCCAAGAGGGACATTTGAGGTTTGATGGCAAGATGAAAATTGATGATCAGCCTTTTCCACAAAATATGATTTCTTTCTCTGTGAATATGGTCTCTGCCAATGATCTCAAAGGTAAAGGCAAGATGAAGGTGTTGACTTCTGATAGAGCAAAGAAAAATGTTGCTGTTGACCCGGATCGGCAAGTCACCAGTAGAGAGTTGCAGCAATGAGTTCGGTTTCAGAATAGCCGAACCGAGAAAGGTCAAACTTCCAAACCCAGAGTTACATCACGTATTTTGCTAAACAAGTGGCAGAGAGAACAAGAGAAGGAATACTATAAGAAGCAATGGTTTATGGAAGAATGCCGGAGGTATGAGGAAGAGGTATATCTTGAAGGAGCAAGAAGAATACATGATGTGAGCGAGGAGGATCTCATTGGGGTTGTTCATTCTTTAGGCATTGTTGAAATGAAGGCTTGAGGTTACCTGCTAGAAATAATTGTCCGGAGTGTAGTGCTCAGTACTCCGAGTATAGGCAATCTCGAGTCAACCGCCGTCCCGTCTATGAAAGACTTGGAATGAAGGTTCCTGAAGATGATCGGCGCTTAAAAATAGATGATTTTGAGAATCAGCAAAGGAAGAGATTTGCAGGTCAAGGTTGGATTCATGATAGAGTGCATGATGAAGAAGCTGATTCCTATAGATACGTATGGCAAAAGGACAAGTGGTGTCCTCCGGGCTGAAGAAAAGTCGAAAAAGAAGAGTTCAACGGTTGAGGAATAGGGAGTTGAAAGCAGGGAAGTTACGAAACAAAGCAAATATGGCGTCCTAAGAAGAAGCACGATAAATGTGGTCCTTGGTGATGCTTGCATGGCTTTCTTCCTCCCATCGAGTTTATAGCTCCCGAAAGCCAAGATGTCCAAGAAGAGGTGTACTCGATTTTGATGAAAGTGAATGTCGGATTTGATGGCCCGACTTGTATTAACACAAAGAGGCTATTTTTTGACAAACCAATCAAGAATCATCACTTGAGACCACTCTATTTAAAGGGATATGTCAATGGCAAGCCCTTAACTAAGATGTTTGTTGATGGAGGGGCTGCTATCAATATCATGCCTTATACTACCTTCGTAAAGCTTGGGATGGCTAATGAAGAATTGTTGAAAACCCGACATGGTGCTTAGGGACTTTCTTCGGCAACCCTTCCGAGACCCGAGGTGCTATCCATGTCGAAGTGACTATTGGGTCGAAAACTCGATTACTACCTTTTTTGTCATTGATGGCAAGGGGCATATAGTCTACTCTTGGGCGAGATTGGATCCATGCTAATTGTCGCATTCCTTCAACCATGCATCAAATTCTCATTCAATGGATTGGAGATGACGTTGAAGTTGTACATTGATGATTCGGTAAGTGTTCTTTGCCACAGAATCTACCCTCGGGAATATATGAAGGCGTCGATTGTTTCTCCGGAAAAGTGTGGAAAGAAGGTCCTGTAAATGTTTTCAATGAGGGCCAACAACCGATCCAAGCGATCGGCTCTCATAGTAATTTTTAATGGGAAATCCTGTCGATGGCAACAAAGGAAAGTTGGGACGTGGTTTTGTGTCGGCTGATAAGTTGGAAGAAATTGATGTTGGTGATGGTTCTAAGCCAAGGCCGATGTATATTAGTGCAAAGTTAGACCCAGAATATAAATCAAAGTTGATAGATCTGTTGAAAGAGTTTAAAGATTGTTTTGCTTGGGATTACACGGAAATGCCTAGATTGGATCGTTCCATTGTTGAGCATCGATTACCCATTAAACCTGGATTTCGTCCTTACAAACAACCTCCACGGAAGATATACAAAGAGGAGGTATTGGCCGACGTGAAGAAGGAGGTTGAAAGATTAATAGAAGCAAACTTCATTCGGCCCTGCAAGTATGCAGAGTGGATTTCAAATATAGTACCGGTATACAAGAAAAATGGAAAAATGAGGGTTTGCATAGATTTCAGAAATCTTAATAAGGCCACTCCCATGGATGGTTACCCAATGCCAGTTGCCGATTTACTAGTAGATGCAGCAGCAGGTTATGAAGTCATTAGTTTTATGGATGGTAATGCTGGCTATAATCAAATTTTTATGGCAATAGAAGATATTTCAAAAACAGCCTTTAGATGTCCTGGTCATATTGGTTTGTTTGAATGGATAGTCATGACATTTGGGTTAAAGAATGCCGGTGCAACTTATCAAAGAGCTATGAATTATATTTTTCACGAGCTGATCGGCAAGATTGTAGAGATCTACATCGATGATGTAGTGGTCAAGTCTAGAAATCATGAAGGACATTTAGCCGACTTAAGAAAGACTCTGGAGTGCACAAGAAAGCAGGCTTGAAGATGAATCCAAACAAATGTGCCTTTGGAGTTTAATTTGGTGAGTTTTGGGATTTTTAGTTCATAAAGGAGGAATTGAAGTTGGGAAAAAGAGCATGGAAGCAATAGACAAAGTTGTGCCGCCAACCAATCTCACAGAATTACAATCATTGTTAGGCAAAATCAACTTTGTAAGAAGATTCATATCCAATCTATCAGA
Organism: Miscanthus lutarioriparius; assembly: GCA_904845875.1. Taxonomy (NCBI): domain Eukaryota; kingdom Viridiplantae; phylum Streptophyta; class Magnoliopsida; order Poales; family Poaceae; genus Miscanthus; species Miscanthus lutarioriparius. The sequence continues at coordinate 41,049,919 of CAJGYO010000019.1, forward strand.
GAGAGTTTTACCCTTTTCTCCTTTATTAAAGCTCAAGAAGGATCAAAAATTTGTATGGGGTGACATACAACAAAAGGCTTTTGATGAGATCAAGCAATATATGAAGGGACCACCTATGCTGGTACCTCCACAACTTGACAAGCCTTTTAAGTTGTATGTGGCGGCCGATAGCCTAACGATAGGATCGGCCCTTATGCAAGAATTTGAAGGAAAAGAAAGAATCATAGCTTATCTTAGCCGAAAGCTGCTAGACCCGGAAACAAGGTATTCGGCTACAGAAAAACTTTGCTTGTGTGTGTATTACTCATGTACCAAATTTCGACACTATCTGTTGAATGCCGATCGATGGAGTAGGGTTTTTCCTTTCAGCTGGGCCACTACTACTGGGCTGGGCCAGGCATGGATTAAGTCGGGCGTCGTTCGACTATGTCCTTGATTTGTTGGAGCCGGTATTGTTCGGCTATACCCTCACAACATTTAAATTAGGATTCGTTCGGCTATCGGAAGAATGGAAACAATCGGCTACATTCTAATCGAGAAATTTAAAGGAAAATGGCCGGTTGCTTTTTCAAACGAATAAAATATGCAAACATAAAGTTGATTGATCAAGGGACAGAGGATATCACACTTAAGTTTATTACAAGCTCAATGTCTATTTGTTCAGAAGTTGATTGATTGCCTCTATGGCTTCAGTCCTGATTCGGCTAACATTATCTAGCACTTTCTGATCCTCATCTTCAGAACTCTGGATGTTGGATAACTTAGTTTTGATTTGCTGATCTTCTTTGATGGCCGAAGTTATCTTTAGTGAAGCTGCTTCTATGTTCTTCGGCAAATTAGCTATATGGGCCCTGTGAGACTGAATTTTGGTATTCAGTTCGGCTAGTTGAGCTTCTAGTCTGCTTTTTTCATCCTCCATGGCTTTCAGTTCAGGCTCCAAGGTTGTCAAGGAATTTCTTGTAGTCTGGATATGAGAGTGAAGATCTTTAATCTCCAGCTTCTTCAAAGATCTATCTTTCTGCAAAGCAGCCCTCGAAGATATGTTCTTGGTTGCCCTTCTCACCATGGCAAAGCGGTCATCAAGATGGGCTGCAGATTCTAGGGGGGCCTTGAGGGCAGAAGGGATATCTTCATCAATGAGTTCAAGGAGGTCTCTTATCTGATCTGCATCTTGAACCAGACTAATGGTATCCTTGTTCAGCAGAATGATCACCTCTTTTAGCCGAGCCTGATTTTCCAGCGATAAGGTTTGTTGAGAAGTAATCTCTTCACCTTCCTCAATGATGTAGTCCTCAATAGAGAAGGAGTAGCTGGTGGTCGGTTTAGTAATGTTCTTCTAAAAGAAAAGAGAAGAAAGGAGGTGTTAGCCAATTGGGTGAATTTGCTAAAATATAGTGTAAGACAAGGCATTACCTGCTGAACTGATTGATCATCAGGATGGGTTATACCCTGGCTTGCTGAAAGACTTGGCTGAATGTTCAGAAGGGACCGGTTTGGAGCTTGATCAGGAGAAGTTTCCCTTGCCAGTTCGTCTAAGATTTCATCTATAAAGTAAATGATAATGAGCATAAAGGATAGATGTTATTTAAAAAGAAAAAAGAAGAAAAAAGAGAATTGGTTGAACGATGTTACCTATAGTCTCATCAGATTTATGAGCCTTTGAACCTTCAGCTTCATGAGTCTCTGAAGCTTCACTGTCATGGATTTCTTCATTTTCGATAGAAACTTCAGGAGTTGGTTTTACAGCTGCTGAGGTGCTGCCTAGTCTGGGAATTTCGACTTGTGGCTGCAATGGAAGTAATGAATATAGAGGTGGTCAGGTTTACTGCTAAGTGGGGTTGTTAACCTGATGGAGGATAAAAGGTTCAATACCTTAAGAGATGATTTGGCTTTCTTGGGTAAGAGAAAACTTTCAGGTGTTTTCCTTTTGCTTTTTCCTCTTGAAGATGCAACAGCTGAAGTAGCGGGAGTTCTCATGAGTACCTTTAGAGGTACTAAATCCGAAGTTGCAGGAGTTTTCATGAATTCCTTTAATTTTGGAGCATCAAATCCCAGAGCAGGCTTGGGACCAGCCGAATAGTACTAGATTGCTTTGGCAGGGGGAGTAGGCTCAAGATCCTGTGCATAACCAGATGTTAAAATAAGAAGTGAATTCAAGAGCAGGAAATGGTGAGCCTAATGAAATTACCTCACTATCAGAAGCAAAATTGGGCTGCAAGTTTTTGCATAAAGGATGAACTGATATATTGAAGATATGAGCATGCCATTCTTGCCACCAAGAGACAAAGAAGGGATGAGCAACATCTATTAGCCCAAATGGAGATGGTTCGTATGTTGGCAATTCCCATCCTAATTCAAAGATTTTCTTGGCTTCCATTCTTTCTGTTATTACTTCCCTTGGCTTTATGATTGTTGAGAAGAGGAATCTTGGGGCGGTGGCCACATCCTAATTTGTCCGCCACCATATTTGGATAGTAGAATTCATAGGTGGACTGCACTAACCTCCCATGATGAAATTAATTTGGCGAGTGCAAGGTTTGATAAAGGAGTTGAAGATCTCCGTGGATTCTTGACCTGAACAACCAATTTCATAGCTAAACTTCTGAGGCAAAAGTCAAATTTTCATTTTTCTCGTAAGGGAACCAGAGCACATTATCGAATCCTTTGAAAAACAGCTTGAAGAAATGACCAATGTCTATGTCAATCTTGATAGATGATCTTGCTTCCCCATAAGTCGACAAGCCTTAACCTTTCTTTGTCTTTGCCTTGACATAGTTAATTGAAGGAAAACTTAGATTGAAGAGGCTCACAGAGGTTATCGATGCATGTATAGCTGGAGCCACATCTAAATTAGCCACCAGGACCATTCACACAAGAGATTTCTCCACCTTGGCGCATCGGAAGAGTAATGTCGATGCATCATATGATAAACAGACCCCAAAAGATATTTGCCTAGTGGGATCTCGAGTGCTGCAGACTAAATCTTCACCATCACCATATGATTGAGTTGGTTCATTGGATTTTCCACGGAAGATGAATCTGCATAGCCACATGTTCATGAAGGCTTTCAACTCTTTGTCGAAATAATGCCGGATGCATTCATGTAGTTACGGATGTATTTGACCCATCCACATCCAGGTCGACGGCTCTTTGATTACTTTTGCTCTTGTACTTATGAGGGTATCTTTGGTAGTGACACGTTTAAGCCGATCATCATGAACACGTCGGCTAGAGTGATGGTCATCATACCATGGCGAAGATGAAGGCATTAATGGTGTCGGACCGAAATGGGAAGTCGCTATCAAAAGAGAATCGTTTACGGGTGTTTACGCTAAGGATAATTCCGGACAATGACTGATGTCTTGACTTTCCGGTGGCTCTTGCTTTTCTCCGGCATTCTCTGTACCAATTCCGCCATCCAATGATTGGGGAAATGGCCAATTCTTGAACGTGTTTGGCCATCGGTTTGGCAAGGTGATCCTAGATTTGAAAGGGATTCTTTGGGTTTCCTTCTCGATAATTTCAAAAGGGTCGAGGATTTCCCATTGGGCGAGGAAATAGGAATCGGGGTTGGCGAGCATAAGGGATCAAATCTGATTCTTGTGTATTCTGTAAAGGGTGATTGAAATCAAAGAGGAATAAGCCAAAAGAAGAAAGGGAAGATCAAGTGGAAATTGCCGAATATAAGTGAAGTTTACCTCTGGAATTTCATCACAGGTCACCATTGAAGATTCAAAATGGGTCCGAGGTTCTTATTTGAAAGCTTGAATTTTTGGACATGGTTTGCGGTGTTGAGCGGTGCTGACCTAGGAGGAGAAGGAGCTTGTGGTCAATTTGAGAATAAAACAACTTTTATCCTAAAATTGAGGGGCATGTGTTAACACTTTGGATTTTGGTCGACCGGAAGATGACAGTGGACCCGCATACGGGAAGAAGGACATTCGGCAAACAAAGCGAGCGGTCGGCTAAATGCTTGTGCGATTCGGTTACTTGAAGGTGGTGACTCCATTCGGGAAAGCGAAGATGGCAAGCAAAGCCGATCGAAAAGATGAAGGTCGTAATAATAAAGGACTCTGAGAGTTTAGGGCAAGGAATCATAGTTTCCAAGTTTGTTTAAGAGTTCCTTTGTAAGTCGTAGTCTTTTAGGACTCGTGTTTTGTCTAGGGTATAAATATTGACCCTCAACTATTGTAATAGGGGTTCACAACCAAATCAATACAACCGGCCCCGTGCCAACTTTCGAGTCCTTTTGTCGTGTCGTCGAGTTCTTCGAGAGGAGTCATCGATCCGTCGACCTCCGTAAGTTCCGACAACCTTGTTATCATGTTTAGTATCATGCGGTGGATTTAGACGTGATGCAAGTAGTCTTGTTTGTTTTCAATGATCGTGCGGCGGATCTTTGTTTGACAAGCAAGAAGTCTTTGCTTATGCTTTGTTTATGAGTAGATACCGTGCAAAAGCGTTTGCTCAATATGCTTAGTGAAGGCAAGATAGTTATCGGCTCTATTAGATACGGCAAAATCTAAATAGATTCATTAAGTTATCCTGTGTTGCATGTTTTAAATATTTTATATATTTGTAACACACTTCTGCCCAATCTAGATTGATATTGTTCGGCCCTCTCTTATGATTTTATTCGTGCTTCAATGATCATTACTTTCGTATTACCTTTGCAAATAGATAACATGCTCGTAATGGCTGAATTATTTTAATCTAGATTGTCACATGTCATGGGTTCATGCATGTTAATTACGTTTAAGCTTTGACGAAACTAGGTGTCGTGCGGCAGATGCAGGTTTTAGATTAGTTTAATCGTGTTTATTTGCATGTTCCTTCTTCATGGACCCCAACTCGGCTGGATTGCTGAGCTTGGTTATGCATTAACTCATGATTAATTTCACTTGTTCAAACATGTCTTCCCATGCACATGCATTCGGCAATCGGATCTTTACGTATGCTTATCTTATGATTAGCCGAATGGTTTATAAACTTGCTGGCAGATAGCTTCCTATAGCTGTATGTCGTTGTAAGTGGCTTCAGGGCCGTATATATGGAACTGTCTGGTCTCACCCGACATGTTCCGGTTTGGCATTTAACTGTTTATCCCTTGTTAGTTTTTTTAGGTCAAACTGACTGGCACGTTTTCGTATCACGAAGCATCCGGGCACCCAATTGAAGCTACGCTTTCCGGCTTGTTGTGTGTGGGGCACAGTGCGTCACATTTTGTGTCAACAACCCTGACCGATGATATAGTAGGCAAAGTGTTTTCCAGCCCATAGCTTGTAATAGGTGACGTTTAGCAAACAACTTCCTTGCCTTGAGTGATTTCCCTTTGTTTCGTGCTTCATACCCTTCACTTTGTTCGTGTTTCCTTTGGTTCTATAGGTGATACACATCGTATCGGCTTTTACTCCTTTGGGTTCATTTTTTGCACTGGAGACGATATCTTTCCAATATCGGCTATTAAAGCTATCAACCGAATAGATCGTTTATTAAGTATTGATCCAAACACTAGGATAATATTTCTTTAAATATTTTCCGTTGATTGCTCAGCCAAATTCTTCCTCTCCTTTTAGTGTTTCCAAGATATAATCATTACCAGGTGCACAATGTTTGATCCAATAAGGTCCTTCCTAGTTAGGTGACCATTTACCAAATTCACTATTCTTTAAGCCGATCGACAATTTCACTTTCCAGACCAAGTCTCCTTCAGAGAATTGCTTAAACTTGACCTTTTTATTGTAATATTTTGCAACCCTCAGTTTATTGGCCTAGATATTTTCAAGAGCACGCAGCCGAAGGCAACTCAAGTCCTCCAAATTGTATATCATAAGATTCTTGTAGACTTCGGCTGACAAATCATTCTATAGTGTGACACGCCTCAATCCAGTCTAAACTTCCCAAGGAAGAACTGCATTGTGGCCATACACAAGTTCATAGGGCGACATTTTAATTGATCCATGGCGGGCCATCCTATATGCCCACAGCGCCTCGTTTAGCATCGAATGCCACTTCCTTGGCTGTTCCTCGATCTTTTTCTTGATCAGCTTAATCATAATCTGGTTGGACGCCTCTGCCTGGCCATTAGCCCGAGCATAGTATGGAGAGGAATTTAGTAGCTTGATTCCCATACTGGCAGCAAAATCCCCAAACTCTTCTGATGTGAACATTGTTCCTTGATCTGTAGTTATGTTTTGAGGAATCCCAAAACGATACACAATGTGTTCCCTAACAAAATCAATCATGTTCTTTGAGGTTACTGTCTTCAAAGGAATTGCCTCAACCCATTTAGTGAAGTAATTTGTTGCTACCAATATGAACTTATGTCCTTTGCTCGAAGGCGGAAAAATCTAGCCAATTAAATCAATTCCCCAACCTCAAAATGGCCATGGCTTGATTATTGGATTCATGGCCGATGCAGGCGATCTCTGGACATTACCAAAACATTGATAGTCCTGACACCCCTTGTAATATTCAAAACAGTCTTCCAACATCGTTGGCCAAAAATATCCAGCTCTGTGGATAATCCATTTCATCTTATAAGCCGATTGATGAGCTCCACATATCCCTTCATGCACCTCACCCATCAATACTTTAGCCTCTTCTTGGTTCAAGCATTTGAGCAACACCCCATCGACTGTTTTATAATATAACTGGTCACCTAACAAAATATATTTAGTTGATTTATACCTTAGCTTTCTGGTAACTTTCTGAGATGAATCTCTAAGGTAGTCGGCTATTTCGACTCTCCAATCGTCACTTGAGGTTTCACTACTCAAGACTTCTTGAAATACTCGATATCTTGATGCACTTTGAGCTAGATGGTTAGCTTCCTAGTTTTGTGCTCTCGGAATATGTTGGAAAGAGATATGAAGAAATCCCTTGAGTAACTTTTGGCACTCATCATATTATCCTTTCAAAGTCTCTTCTTTGCACTCATATAGGCTGATCAATTGATTAATAATCAATTGTGAATCTCCAAATACTTCAATTGCTTTGGCCTTTACTTCATGAAGAAGTTGAAGTCCCTTGAGAATAGCTTCGTACTCCGCTTGATTGTTAGTAACCATTGACTCAGTTGGAAGAGCAAACTCAAAACTTGCCCCCCAAGGCGAAATAATAACAATACCGATGCCACCACCCTGCTTGCATGATGACCCATCAAAGAACAGCATCCAAGGCATGACTCTACATAACTAATGCTTGGCTTGTGATGCTAGGTGATAAAATCGGCCATTACTTGTCCTTTGACTGCTTTAGCCGATTCGTACTTCAAGTTGAATTCTGATAACGCAAGAATCCACTTTCCCACTCTTCCATTCAGTATTGGCATTGATAACATGTGCTTAACCACATCAGCCTTGGAAACAACAGTACACTCGGGCGATAATAAGTAATGTCGCAATTTAGTGCAAGAGAAATATAAACACAAGCATAATTTTTCGGTGGGAGAATATCTCGTTTCTGGATCCAGTAGTCTTCTACTCAAATAGAAAACAACTCTCTTTTCCATCAAATTCTTGCATCAGGGCCGATCCAATTGTCTTGTCATCAGCTGATATGTACAACTTGAATGGCTTACCTTGCTCAGGAGGGACCAGCATAGGTGGACACTTCATATATTCTTTTATCTCTTCAAACGCCCTCTGTTGTATATCACCCCACTTGAATTCTTGATCATTTTTTAACTTCAATAAGGGAGAAAACGGCAGGATCCTTTCCAATAAATTTGAAATTTCCAATAAATTTGAAATGAATCTTCTGATGAAATTAATCTTACCAAGCAAAGACTGCAACTCTATTTTGGTAGTCGGGGGAACTGCTTCATCAATTGCCTTCACGCTTTTCTGACAAACTTCGATTTCTCTCTCGTGGACCATGAATCCTAAAAATTGTTCAGCTGATACTCCAAAAGCACACTTATTAGGATTCATCTTCAAACCATGCTTCCTCATGCATTCTAGAGTCTCACGTAAGTTAGCTAGGTGTTCTTGGTACCCTTTGGATTTTATCATCACATCATCAATGTAGATTTCAACGATCCTGTGGATCAACTTATGGAAAATGTAATTCATCACCCTTTGATAAGTTGCATCGGCATTCTTCAGACCAAAGGTCATCACAACCCACTCAAATAGACCGATTGCCCCGGGGCACCTAAAAGCGGTCTTTGCTATGTCTTCCTCAGCCATGAAAATTTGGTTGTATCCTGCATTACCGTCCATGAAGCTAATAACTTTGTGCCCAGCTGCTGCATCCACTAACACATCAGCTATCGGCATCGGATAACCGTCCATAGGTGTGGCTTTGTTTAGATCCCTGAAATCAATGCAAACTCTCAATTTTCCATTCTTCTTATATACAGGGACAACATTTGATATCCACTCTGCATATCGGCATGGTCGGATAAATTTTGCTTCCAGTAACCTTTGAGTCTCCTTTTTGATATCATCAAGCACGTTCAGGTTGAATCTCCTCGGAGCTTATTTAAACGGCCGATATCTAGGTTTGATTCACAATCGATGTTCAATAATTGTCCGGTCTAAACCAGGCATCTCATAGTGTTACCAAGCAAAGCAGTCTTTAAATTCCTTCAATAAATCAATTAATTCTCGCTTATACTCCAGATCCAACTTAGCACTTATGTACGTCGGCCTAGGTCTATCTCCAGGATGAATATCTACTTCTTCTAACTCATCAGCCGATGTGAAGCCATGTCCTAGTTTGCCATCTGTACCATCTACTGGATTATTCATTAATACAAATTTTCAAAGCTGACTGCTTGAATCGGCTGTTGGTTTTCACCATTGACTCTGAATTCTGATGGCAACAGAAAAGCCATTTGGACATTAGCCGATTGTTGTTTTCTATCGGCTATTTGCTTGGTATGCCACACTTGACTTTTACTGGATGCCTGAGCCTGTTCCATCTCTTTATTGCTTAGGCATTGCACCCTTCTCTTCTGGCTTCTACTTAAACCTCCTGGGCACCATTGGCCTTCCTACCAAGCATACTTTCTTTCGTTGCCCTCCTCTTCATGATCAGCCCAGTCCTGGTCAACAACTCTTTTTCCGAGCCGATCATGAATACTTTTATTTTTTAAGCGTCGATCCATGTTATTATGATGATATGCATCTTTAGCATAGATAGACCAACGGTTGGCTTGAGACTGCCTATACTCCCGATATTGATTGCTGCATTCTGGATAGTCATGTCTGGTAGGCAACTTCAAACCTTCATTCTAGCAATGTCTGAAGAAAGGACAATTCCAATGTAATTCGGCTTGTTCCCTTTCATACCTTTCTTGTCTCAATTGTTGCTGGTATGCTTGATCTTTTAACCAACATTGATAATCCTTTTCCTTCTGCCACTGCCATTTATTCAATAGAATCTGAGATGTGACCCACGACTTTGTTGTCTCTGCTTTTGATGTCTTCCCCTGCTCGTATCGGCTCTTTTGCTTAGCACGACGTCTTCTAATCTCTCTGTACTCATCAGCCGATATTTGCATCTTGGGATCGACTGTTCTAGCTTCTTTTGATTTGGTTGATGTTAGGACTTTAGTTTTTCCTTTTAATAGCCCAGCATCAACCATGTTTTGATCTTCTAGGAAAGGATTATCATCAACTTTCATTTTCGAGGCGTATCAAATTTGAGCCTCCCCTGCTGAATAGCTCTCTGTATATGCTGCCTGAAGATTCTACATTCATTAGTGGAATGAGAAGTAGCATTATGGAACTTGCAGAACTTCTTATTCTTCAACTGATCAAGGGGCAACATGATATGACCATCGGGCAACTTGATCTGCCCTTTCTCAAGTAAGAAATCGAAGAGCTTGTCTGATTTGATGACATCAAAGTCATAGCTCTCCTCAACTCCTCTTCCCCAAGGATTTGGCACCGTCACTGTCTTCTTGCCCCAATTCCATTCAGCTACAGCAACCACTTCTTCCTCATCCTCATAGCCATCATCGACTAAGTATGGATCATAAGCTTCGGCTACTATGGTACTCTTCTAGAACCGGGTATCTCTGCGCATACTCTGGAATTGGCTATTGAGCACTGCTACTCGTTGAGCCAATTGTCCCAAGTTGTCAAATTCTTGTCCCAGCAGCTTTTCTTTCCACATCGGCAGCATTCCTTGAATAGCTAAAGAAGCTAATTGATCATCGACCAAGTTTAAGGAGAAGCACAAGTTCCTGGTTTCTCAGAAACTCTAAAGAAATTTAGTGCCCGATTCATTAGTCTTTTGTCTTATAGTTGTCAGATCGGTAATCTTCTTTTCTCTAGTCCTAGTGTAAAAATATGTATGAAACTTCTTCTCTAGGTCAGCCCAATTGGCAATGGAATTTATTAGCAATGATGAAAACCAAGTGAAGGCTGGCCCTGATAAGGACAGAGAGAAGAAACGAACTCGATGGGCATCCTCAACTGACGCTTCGCCCAATTATGTAAGATACCAACTGATATGTTTTATCGTGCTTGTACTATCTTAGCCAGTGAACTTAGCGAACTCTAGGAGCCTATAATTTGTGGGAAGAGCGACCAAATCATACCATTCTGGATATGGGCGTTTGTATGAAAAGGTCAGTCCTTTTGGCTTCAAACCAAACTGATTTTTCATCATCTTGGTCACCCTCAGCAATAATTCATCAGCTTGTGGATTTGGATTTCTCTGTACCTACTGACCCATCTGTGGATTGAAATCTCGTGTGCCTTGATATCCTAGATTTGGCATCATGTGGAGAGTATTATAATATGTGCCATAGTGATACCCTGTGAAATCTCAATCTGCTGGGTCCTTTGCTGGCTTGCTGCTTGAAGTCTCTAATTATAGACATAAGGATCTATATCTCTATGGATCCTTTGAATCAATGGTGCTATTTTTTGAGCCGACGATAGTATGTGGCCTGATGTGCCAAAATTGATCACTTGGTTCTGATTTTGCCCCACCGGCTGTTGCACATGCTATACTGATGGTCCAGGATTGTATTGTGTCTGATTTGCAGTAGTTCCTTGAGTTTGTTCAGATGAACCCAAAACTGTCTGGACATCACCACTACCTGCTGGTGCTGCTTCTTGATGACTAGTACCGACTTGATTGGTCCCTTGGGTCGACAGATCTGGAATGTTGTAATAAGTTGGCCCACCTTGACCAACTGGAAATCCATGAATTGCCTCTCTCATGGCATTGTGGAATATGTCCATGAAAACTTCGTTATGGCTTGATATGGCATCACGAATAGATTTGTCTACAACTTCCTTAAAGAAACGCCTGTCTCCAGCTTCAGTTGTGTCTGTCTTCCCATGTAACAGAACTCTTGGTAGTGGAAATTTCTAAACAATTGTGTTGTCACGTGTTTTGGTGTAGGACAACAAACATTTGTTCTGAAACTCTTCTGTAGCTTTGCTAATGATACCCTTATCCCCATCAGGTAAATCTTCATAATGCAGCATAAGGATGTCATTGTTGTTGTGAACTGCCATGACGATTGTGGAGTCCCACCGAGCGTGCCAGAAACGTGTGTCGACACAGAATTTTCGTCCCGTGCCGAGGACACACGCAGCAAGCCGGAAGGGTCTGCTCGATGGAGATGTAGATCCGCCTAGCTTCAGCGCAGGGATGGTCGATCCTGCGCACTCCTCCCAAGACATGCTAGTCAATTTGACCCTGTAATTGACAAGGAGAGAAAGTTCATCAGTAATTAAGGGCGGAACTTGCCAGTGTTGCCAGATAGTCCCGAATGTGCGGTTATCAGAGCCGATATGAAAGGAGATCGACTAAATAGTCGATTCTATCATATACATGAGAATAAATCGGTTAAAGCTCATTAGGTCGTATAAGAAGAATCGGTTGTCATTCAGGATAAATATCATTATTTAAACAAATATTAATAAATGGCAATAAGATATCAACAATGATTGGTTTATGCTGAGCCAATGATTACAAGTAACTGAACCCCTTTTTATATAAAGAAACAATTCAACACCATTTAACCGTTTAATAAAGATAAATCTAATGAACATGTTAGATCTCATCTATCACTATGACCAGTGGGGCATGAGGCAGAATCATGCAGGCCGTAGAAATAATGATAGACTCAACGACCCTAACTCATTACTAATATCAGTGGGGCATGAGGAAGAATCATGCAGGCCATAATACAATAATAAGATCATGGGGCTAACATATCTTTCGACCTATCTTTTCTTCAACGCTCTCATGATGCAAACTATTCATGAAAGTACTCGATATTGGCTAAAACAGCCGATTTAGGCATAACACACAGCTAAAGTTATGCCTTATCAGGAATAAATCTATCAAATAATGGTCCCCACTCCACGGTGCTAACAGTGGGGTGTGAGGCAGAATCACACAGGCTGTGATAATGGGCCATGGAACGGTTCTCGCTAGCCAATAAATCTACTCAAGACGCAACATGCTTTAATCCTCACACTATGCACGATCAAGATTGATGTAAAACAACCGATAAAACATAACTCATCATTTAATGCATAGATTAGATCAGTTTCAGATTAACAAATGATGGGCCAAACAAGATATAAGGCCGATCTAGATCAATCTCAATCGGGCAGAGTGATATTGCTGTAATTTAGATAAACAATGAAAGCAATAAGCAATATCGGTAACTTAATGAATCTACCAAAGACTGCCATTCTAAGGTAGAGCCAATAACTTGACCATGATCTAATTCATGCAGTGGGGGTCGACCGGATCGATGCAGCCATACAAACAGAGGTATAAGCCATGACGGTAGTTACAACAAGCAGTGGAGGTCGACCGGATCGATGCAGCCATACTTGCCGAAGAACTCATTGAGATCTACTCTACTCCTACTCCTAAGGGGTGGCCGGAGCCAAAAAAGTAAATAACTTGTATATTGGATTGATTGTTGTCCTTTTACAATAGACAGGGTTTGATATTTATACCTAGGATCTGCGCATGACTCCTGTCTAAGCACAACTTATCACAATTTTTGACCCTAGAGAAAACATTTCTAATTTAAGATAACTTGGACTCTAATCTTTCCCTTTTTGTAGAGTCCAACATGTTTCATCCTAGCGCCAAACGTAGCCTTTGTCATTATCCGCTGGCGCTATTTGAAGAAAGCCGATTCCAGTTTTTGCATCCGAATCAGCTGGTTCCGATCTACACGCAATTGATACCTTTGATGACATGATCTTGGGAGCTTTCGAGTCCCTGCGACTCTTCTTCCAAATTTCGGTGTAAACAGGGGTAAACTCTAAAGACAAATGTAATGCGATCAAGGAAAAAATTGATGAAAGTGACTGTGCCATCTTCTGCATCCACGAAACCAAAAGGGAGCATTTCGATCATTTCTTGATCAAAAAACTGGCTCCAAAGTGCTTCAATTAGTTTGCTTTCTCCACCTCTGAGGGTGCCTCTAGAGGAATACTAATTGGTTGGAATGGCTCTATCTTCTCTGGTCAAGTTGTTCAAATAAACAAATTCAATGTAACAGTGCCCTTTCCCTCATCTCATAATGGGCAACCTAGACTCTCTCTTCTATCTATGGTCCCTGCAATGGATCTGATAGAGATGCTTTTGTTCAATGGCTCAATGATCTGTAGCTCAATGCAGAGGAAACTTAGATGTTGGCTGGTGATTTCAACTTCTATAGAGCTCTATCTAATAGAAATAGAGATGGGGGTAATATGAATCACAAAATGATTTTCAATGAAATTATCAGCAATCTAGGCTTAATGGAGATCCCTCTCAAAGGAAGGAATTTTACTTGGAGTAACATGCAAAGTGTTCCCCTTTTTGAACAAATTGATCGGGTTTTTACTACTCCCAACTAGACTTATGATTTCCCAAACACCCTCATCCTTCCTATGGCTAGACCCACTTTTGACCATATCCCTTGCAGGATTCAGATTGGCACCTCTATTCCCAAAGCACAGATTTTTATGTTTAAAATTTTTGGGTTAAGCATCAAGGCTTCTATGATTTAGTAAAATTTGTTTGGAGCACCAATATTTCGGCTACTAATAGTGCAACTATAATGACTACCAATATTAAACTCCTAAGGCTACTTTAAAAAAGTGGAGTAAAAGTCTCTCTAATCTCAAACGTTTGATAAAAATTGTAACTGCACTCTAGAAAGTCTTGGATTCACTAGAAGAACAAATGCCTCTGTTTGTTCAAGAATACCTCTCTTGAAACTGAAGATGGTAGATCAGTTTATGAACACAGTGAAAAGGCTTCTTTGCTTCTTGAAGAGTACAATCATAGGATGGGATGCACCACCAACCTTACCATGCTCTTTGACTTAACCTAGCTTGTTCAGACTAGTGATAGCCTTGATGAAATGTCCAGGCCTTTTAGCATAAAGGATATTGATTGTCATCAAGCAAATGCCTACAGATAAAGCTCCAGGACCTAATGGTTTTAATGGGTTTTCCTAAAAAGTTGCTGGGAGATAGTCAAAGAGGACTTTTATAATGTGTGCTCTGATTTCTTTAATGGTTCCTTGGATCTGTAGTCTATAAATAATTCCCACATTACCCTGATCCCCAAGACAAACAACCCTACTACTGTCAATGATTTTAGGCCTATCTCCCTTCTCAACTATGCTATCAAAGTCATCACAAAGTTATTGGCTAATAGGTTGCAAGGTAAAATTATATCCCTCATTCCACTACTAGGAATATCCACTTCTATGATGAACAACTTTTGTCACTGAAGGAACCAAATTCGTCAAAATTTTAGTTTTATGACAAATTTTTGATGAAAAATGGTTCATCACAGAAATCACGTCATACTTGAACTTCCATGATGGATCTAGAAAATCGTCATAGAAGTGGCTTGATCTATGATGAAAAACAGATCGTCATAAAACTATTTTGGCATGCATGGTAGGGGGCTGCCATGCTGGTGTGTGATTTTGTTGGAGATGCTTTCCACGTGTACATGCTATAGCCGGTTGCAGTGGAGTTGGTTCGGGTACATGTCACCTTCTTATTGCACAACGTGGCAATCTCTATTTCTTGCACTTTTCAAGTTCTTAATGGACCACGTGTTGGGTCCCTGTTGTTCCACATGTTAGTTTTCTATAGGCACACGTGTCGTGTTGCCGTTTGATCACGTGTCACTTCTTCATTGGACCATGTATCGTATTTTTATTGGTCCCCTTGTCCGTTTCTTATTTGACCATGTGTCACGGTGCTATCCGTCCATGTGTCATAATTTTATATGTCCACGTGGCTTGACTATTTCCTTCCACGTGTCAGATTTTTAATAGCCCACGTGTCATGCCCCAGCCAATTCACGTGTAATGCACTAGATGGTCCACGTATCGCATTTTTATTTGATCACATGGCCTGTCAAGGATCTACCATGTGTAGGACAATTATTACATCAGAAAAGTAATTCAAGACCATCACTACTGCACAGATTGACTACATAATTATTCAACCTAGCAATCAAATACCAACAATTAGCATTTGACACATCAGTAGCAAGCCACTGACAGAGTATCACCACAACAACCTATCACATGAGTCCTCACAATAGACCACAAATGTTCACCGTATCAAGCTGCAGTAGTTGAAGACCGAGAGTTAATTTCCAAGAGAGCTTAAGTGCATGACTTGCTCACAGAGCCTATTGTACTCCTCCTGTTGTCATTTCTTGAATTCCTCAAACTCCCTTTCATACTTTTTTGTCTTCTCTTCAGTTCATCCACTAGTTTGATGAGGGCAGCAAAACTTTCTTATTCGCCAGCAAGTTGTTCCCGAAGTGTTATTTCGCCAATGTCTCTACTCTGGTGGAGCTTGTCGAGATACCAGCATTCCTCTAAAAAAGGTTTTTGTTGCTTGCTTGGGAGGGGGCTTCCCCTAGGACAGGCAAAGGACCTTGGAAACAACATCAGCACTAGTCATTGGTTGCTGCCCATCAGCAACAGGTTCTGCTTGTATAGCTTCCATAGCTTCCTATGAGATTCAATTAGTAAAACATTATGTTACAGATAGTGGAAGAGGACTTCAATTGAAAAGCCAAGAGATTAATTCATAACAAGTAATGCATAGGACTTCCTCAGCCTACCGTTGATAGAGATTACATGAGCACAATGCCTAGGTCTTTTGCAACCTACTGTCGATAGAGATTACATAAGCATAATGTACAGGTACCATATTGATTGGTGTAAAATTGCAACTACAAAATTAAATTATGTTGCCACATTAGGCTCCTACTACATTTGCTTCTTTTATGGCAATGACTTTAGTAGATTTCAATGAAAGAAAATGAAGGTACTTACAACTGCTGCTTGTAATAGAACCGTCCAATTTATAAGAGCACAA
This sequence comes from Miscanthus lutarioriparius, assembly GCA_904845875.1. Taxonomy (NCBI): domain Eukaryota; kingdom Viridiplantae; phylum Streptophyta; class Magnoliopsida; order Poales; family Poaceae; genus Miscanthus; species Miscanthus lutarioriparius. The sequence goes on from CAJGYO010000019.1 coordinate 41,066,265, forward strand.
GTACAATGGCCACCACCGAGGTAGTCAAACCATCACACTTGAGCCCATATAAATCCATTAGTCTATCGAGTATCATGAAGGATCTCGAATCAACCAACATACAACCCAAGATCGTACATGATTCAACATACAAGCCACATGTTACAACAAGTTCACAAATAGTTTGTCATACATTAGAATTCCATCATAGCTGTTACAACAACAATTTAACAATAGCGGAAGCAACATAGTTCTAAATGACATCAACAATAGTTTAGATACATAGCCAGTTTTCATAGTCATCTCCAACCAAAAGCACAAGGGTGAGATGATATATAGAATGACCATGCCCATGGTCTTAGTCCTCATCCACTGTAGGAGAAAAGCAGTGCTTACAGTAGCCTGGTACATCATGTTATCTGCAACAATAGGGAAATAAACCATGAGTATGAGAAGGTACTCAGGTAGACTTACCCATCATAAACTAAAATAAGAGACACAAAGGATCATGCAAGGCATATAAGTGGAGCTAGTTGACATCCTTTGCCTACAAGCCAATATTTATCTAGTATCATTTAACTTTGAAATAACAAGTTTATTATTCCTATCCCATTCTATATTAGCATCTATCCTATGTCAAACATGTTGTGTACCATTAAATCATCACAATAGTAACCATATCAAGTTGAGCATTTCCATAATCCACATAACCAGTACTTTCATCAATTACTACGATGAAGGGGGGCCATGTCAAGTTCTCACTATCCAGGAGAAACAACGATTCGAATTGATTCCTACCCAGCTGAGGAACTATTCCTAACACACACCCATACTTCCCCCGTTAGGGTCGCATTGGGTCACCTTTGGTGCAACTCAGGTCCAAATTGCGGGTAAGACCAACATCGTTCCCTCAAAGATACTATTAATCTGCCAGGAAGCTCGAGACTCAAACCCACCCTTGGACTCACACCATTTGTTCTCTGCACATCCTTACTGCCTCCAGGGTGCGCACTTTAACTGGTAGTGTCCCCGGCCTAAGTTGAGCAACTCAACTTCATGGTCGGAACAACTTATCCGACCAACTATGTGAGAGGCATGCATTCGACATGACAAGAGGGCCTCCAATGGCCGGTCCTTAAACGACACAGATAGAATCACTATAAGTCACCACACCTAACATATAAGATTCCGCCCAGTCTCCAATTATTCAACATCACCATATTATATTCCACGATAGCACAATATAGCCAACCGTGATCAAGTCACCACCTATAGCTCGCAGGTGATAGGAAATCACCTGACTTCTACCGGTCTAAGCATGGCTAAGCATAAAGGTCGATCCTGGATGTACATAGGATTCAAGATAGATATTTCTAGACAAGGAAAGTATATGCAACAAGTGGTTCTAATCAACTCCTAGTACTTAATGCATTAACATAAAAAGGACTCAAGTTGGTATTAGAACACATAGGATGTTAGAATGCTCCGGGGCTTGCCTTTCCCAAACATGGCTGGCTGGTGGTTAGGGCACTCTTAGGGATGATCAACTTCAGGCTTTCCTTCTCCTAGAGCTTCTTGGTGCTAAGCTTCCTGGTTCTCCTCTTGTGGATCGGCTTTGAGTTCCACCAGCATGATTTCTTCCGCTGCACCTATTGCATGCATATGCATAAAGTAAGTATCACAGATGCATAAGAAGGATTGTGAATGATATGACATGAGAACTTGAATGACTCTATGCTGATGATTATATCAAGTTACTTAGATGATAACCAAGTTGAGTTCTTATTTTCTGAGTAGGTGCATATCTCTTCTCTAGAATTTTCAAGAATCCACGCTAAGTCCATTTTTGGACCACAACACAGCAGCTACAAGTTTAGATAATAACTAGAGTTTTACTCAACCAATTGTTGTGATCTAGGACTTTCTAGAAAGCTCATAAAATTGCTTATAACTTTCATTTAGTCATCACTAGATGATTTATTAGCTATCTAGGTTAAACAATTCAATCATCCATATCTATTCAGTAGACAAGCAAATTCTGATAGTAGACTTCTAACAACTATAACTCCCAAACCATTTAGTCTATTACCATGAAAATTTGACACAAGTAAGATAAGTAAGTTATCTACAACTTTGTTAATAACAAGTTTCACAGGAGATAAATATTTCCATTGCTCCATAAATTTAGAGAAAATTACAGTAGCATACATATGACTCCAAAAGTCTACTGTGCAAATTTCATTCTAATTGGAAAAGTATAGCCCTCTATACAAAAATGACAAGTTGCTTAGGTTTATTTTAGCAAAAATAGTTTAGCCTATTGAAAAGTGTCAAGCAATAGATTTCATATTTTTCTTAGATTCCCTAAAACACATTAACACTTTAAAAAATTTGCATGGCAATATGTTACTTATTTTTATCCTTATGAATTTCCTCAGAAAACACCATTTATTAAAAGATAAATAGAAAGACCTTACTCCAATCAAGTTTACTACATGTTTAGTATTTTTCCTAGCTAGAACATGTCAACATAAGATCAGCAAAATTGGAATCACAATTTTATCACTTCCCTATCTCAAGTTACGTATTTTACAATATTGTAAACAATTTAAAGCACTTATTTATCTCCATTTAATCTCCTAGAAAATATCAGAAATAGTGCATTTCATATTTTTATCAAATACTACATTTCATTAGGAACCCAACAAAATTTGGTTCACCAAAATTAGACACTCCTAGCTTGAGATATGAATTTTTGAAACATGCATTCAAATCTGTGAAAACAAATCAGATAATCAAATAATACACAGACTGACTGATGGGGCCCGCTAGTCAGTAGGACCCACAGAACAGCGACTCCAGAGCAGAGGAGTTGCTCCAACCAGCCCTACCTCACCGGCGGTGAGATCACCGGCGACGACTATGACACCAATGTGTTCCTCTCATCAAACCACGTCCATAGGTGGTGACTACATGACCTAGGGTTCACCGAAGATAGCTCGCCGGTGACAAAGGCGGACGGCGGAGGCAGTGCGGCAATACATCGGCGTTCTCCAGCCATCATGTGCTCTGGTGAGGTGTGCTACGGCTATGCGGAATCCTAACAAAGCTATCTATGGTGGTTAGGGCTCCGGTGAGGCGGCGGTGAGCTCCGACCGTGTGCATGCTGCGGTAGCTGCGCACGCAGCACGGTGGTGCTCCCACCGTTCTGTCTAGATAGCGATGAAAGGCAGGTCTCAGTCATGCCATACACAAGGTCTAGAGTCACTCAACCTAAGATGCATGAGAGAGGAGGGAGATTATGGACAAGCTTCGGCAACGGTGAGCTCGAGTGCCACGGTGGCCATGGCGGCCGCGCGTAGAACGGCGACGCGTTTCGACGCAACCAAGCGGTAGCGTCAAACTAGACAATGGATTAAGATGCTAGGACCTACGACAAAGACCAGATGAGGAAGAGAGAGAGCAAAGGTGCCCAGATTGTGGCTGGCCACGATGAGCATGGAGCTCGGCGGTGCTCTAGCGAGAACACCGGTGGCAGAAATGGCAAAATGCGCCCCTACCTAGACTCGAAGTGCTTGGCAAAGGGGTAGAGGTTGAAGCACGGAACAAGGCAGAGCTATTGGCGCGATCGATTGGAAAATGGTGCGGCGATGGCAGCGAGCAAGCATGGCAAAACTCATGGCGGCGATGGTGAGGGTGGCGCTGCTGCTTGGTGGGTGAGAGGGAAGGTGAGCGAGAGCGAAAGAGCGAGGAATGGATTGAGCACAACGTCGCCTCACTCTTCACCACACTATGACCCGACCGGCCAGGCCAACGCTGACGTACGGCCACCACGCGGCGCGCGCGGCCTGTGGCCGGTCGGCCATCGATGTGTGCATGGACATGGCCATTAGACTCGATGACAGCGCCTGACGAAGCAACTTAGTGATCATCTAACTCCAAATTCATTCGTTCGTAGAAAAAGCTCTATTAACAAAAGTTATAGAGCTACATATGATCTACAATATTGCTAAAAGGACTTTGGCCAAAATCCTAATGGTTCACGAGTTATATCATCCCAAAGTGCATCACTTGAAACTGTAATGCGATCCCAGACTTGGAAAAATTTTTAGTCAAAAACAATAATTCTATTGCTACTTGTGGACTATTTTTGAGCTTGCTATGCACCGAATTAGGTCTTGACCCAAAAATAAAAGTTATTACCCTAGTCAAGGACTACAACTTTTCTTAAGGGTGCACTGTAATGCAAAGTCTCTAGAGTATAGTTCAACTTAGGTCAATCATACAACTTGAAAATGAAAGCCTACACTATAACCATGACTTAGAGGCCAAATGGGTCCAAGTCATGAATACCAAATTTGTTCCATGTGACATTCTAAACATGTTTAAGGTACTCCTAAGGTCCCACAAACACTTTATACATTGGTCACATGTAAATCCTAGCATATGTAAAGCATTTAGTAACAAACACATGTGATATAAGCAATCATAGAGATAAAATTTGAGATGCTCATTCTCATGAATGATCAATGATGCTTGTGCTCATGCAATGCCAATTCAAAATGCATGCTTAACATCTAGGGTGTTATAGCCTTTCCCCCTTAAAGAAATCTTGTCCCGAGATTTGCACGACTAACCATCTCTTATAGAAAACCGGATAGACCTCACAAAGATAATCCTCTTGCTCCCACGTAGCGTCTTGGTCACTATGGTTATTCCATACCACCTTGTAGAATTTAATGACTTTTCTATGGGTCACTCTTTCCATTGTCTCAAGCACTCGAATAGGTCTTTCTTCATAGGTTAAATCCGACTAGATCTTGACACTAGCGGGTTCAATAGCTTCTTCGAGCACACGAAGACATTTCTTGAGTTGGGAGACATGGAAAACATTGAATATAGCTCTCATTTCTAGAGGTAACTAGAGTTTGTAGGCTACTGGTCCCCTTAGTCCAATGATCTTGTATGGGCCTATATATCTAGGTGCAAGCTTTTGCTTTACACCAAACCTTTGCACTTTCTTCATGGGAGACTCCTTGAGATATACAAAATCCCCAACTTCAAATGCAATGGGACTTCTCCTTTTATCAACATAACTCTTCTGTCTCGATTGAGCAGCTTCAATATGTTGTTGAATAATTCAAACTTGTTCTTTAGCTTCTTTGACAAAGTCAATCCCATAATACCTTCTTTCGCCAGGCTCAATCCAATTCAGAGGAGTCCTACACTTTCGACCATACAAAGCTTCAAAAGGAGCCATCTTAATGCTTTCTTGATAGCTATTGTTGTAGGAGAATTTGGCCAAAGGTAGCCATTTCTCCCATGAACCCATAGAAGAAATCACACAAGCTCTCAACATATCCTCTAGAATCTGTTTCACTCGCTCAGTCTAACCAGCTGTCTAAGGGTGATAAGCAAAGCTATGATTCAGTTGGGTACCTAGATGCTTATGCAGATGTTCCCAAAAATGATTAACAAACTATGGTCCTTGATCTGACACAATCCTTTTAGGCACACTATGCAATCGTACGATTTGGGCAATGTACAACCCTACGTAATGACGGGGTCGATATCTTTCCTTAACAGGGACAAAATGTGCAGATTTAGTCAAGCGGTCAACAATTACCCATATGGAATCATGACCCTTTTCAGTGGTTGGAAGCCCAACTATAAAATCCATATTGATGTCATCCCATTTCCAACTTGGGGTAGACAGTGGCTGAAGTAGTCCAGCAGGCTTCAAATGGATGGCTTTGACTTGACAGCAATTATCGCATCTAGCAACAAATGCTGCAATTTCTTTCTTCATTTTTGTCCACCAGAAGCTTGTTTTCAGGTCTTGGTACATTTTTCTGCTACCTGGGTGAATGGACAAATTGGAAGAGTGTGCTTCCTCTAGAATTTGGTTTCTCAATTCTCTATCTTTCAGCACTACAAGTCGATCCTTAAACCACAACACACCCCTCATATCTAGCCAAAAATGCTTGGTTTCTTCCTCTTTCATCTTGCTTTTGATATGGAATATACCCACATTGGTCTTTTGGAGCTCAATGATCTAGACTCAAGAGAGAAACTAACAGTCATATTGTGTAAGACTACTGGATGCAATAAATTGAAACCATCTTCTAACAAAGGATTACACTGATACTTCCGGCTTAAGGCATCTGCAACCACATTGGCTTTCCTAGATGATAATGTACTTCTAGGTTGTAATCCTTGATCAATTCCAACCATCTTCTCTGCCTCATGTTCAATTTAGGTTGGGTGAAAATGTACTTGAGGCTCTTGTGATCGGTGTAGATATGGCAAACATTACCAAGGAGGTAATGTCTCCAAATTTTAAGATCATGGACAACTGCTGCTAATTCTAAATCATGGGTTGGATAATTGACTTCATGCTTTCTCATTTGCCATGAGGCATAAGCAATGACTCGGCCTTCCTACATTAGAACACACCCCAAACTGGTACCCGATGCGTCGCAAAACATGTCAAAAGGTTTCTCAATGTCAGGCTGTGCTAAAATCGGAGCAGTAGTTAGCAATGTTCGTAAAGTGTGAAAAGCTACCTCACAGTTCGGTGTCCATACAAATTTCTCATCCTTCTGAAGCAACCTAGTCATGGGCTTGGCAATTTTGGAGAAATTCGGAATAAACCGACGGTAATATCCTGCTAAACCAAGGAAACTTTGAACCTCATGAACGGAGGTTGGGGCTTTCCAATCAAGAACCTCTTGCACCTTGGATGGGTCTACCGAGATTCCATCTTTATATAAAACATGGCCTAGGAAAGGTACTTTCCTCAACAAAATTCACATTTACTCAATTTAGCATATAACTTATGCTCTCTCAGCCTAGACTACACCACTCTCAAGTGCTCTGCGTGATCTTCTGCATTCTCGAAATAGATCAAGATATCATCGATAAACACGACCACAAACTTATCAAGCTCGGGCATGAATACCGAGTTCATCAAATACATGAAATAGGCAGGAGCATTGTCAACCCAAAGGACATGACTAAATACTCATAAAGGCCATACCTAGTGGAAAAAGCCGTCTTAGGTATGTCCTCAGGCCTAATCTTGATTTTGTGATAACCTGACCTCAAATCAATCTTAGAGAACACTTTTACTTTTGCCAATTAATCAAATAAGATATCAATGCGAGGCAAAGGATATTTGTTCTTGATAGTAATAGCATTGAGTGATCAAGTAAGACTTGCCTTCTTTTTCACAAATATGGCTAAACAACCCCATGGTGACGAACTAGGGCGAATGAGACCCTTTTTTATGAGCTCTTGCAATTAGATCTTCAATTCTGCTAACTCATTTGGCGGCATTCTATAAGGTCTTCGGGAGATGGGCGCTGTTCCTGGTATTAACTCAATCTTGAACTCTATATCCCTGTCGGGTGGTAACCTGGGCAATTCGTCTGGAAAGACATCTAGAAATTCACATACTATAGCAATATCAACAAAGGCCACAAGCTAGATAGCATTGGCCACATTTTGGAGATCAAACTCCCTAGGAAGGGGTACTAGAAAAGCATCATTATTCCTGGGGTCTATCAACATAATGGTTCTAGTCGATGTATCAATAAGGACACCATGGTTCTTCATCCAATTCATACCCAAGATCACATCTATACCCAATCTCAGTAATATCACTAAATTTGTTGTATACTCTCGTTCACTTATTTGAATAAGTACATCTTTAACTATCTGATTGGTAGAAATGTTACTCCTAGTTGCACTTAAACTATAACCACCTTTGTCTAGTACAAATATTTTCTAATCATACTTGGATGCAAATGTTGGACTCATGAATGAATGTGAAGCCCCAGAATCAAACAGAAAAACTATAGGGTTATGGTTCACAGGAAACATACCAGCTATGACAACCTCGCCAGAGGCAATCTCTTCCATGGTGGTGTAATGCACATACCCCGGACATGCATTTGTAGCTGCTGGCTTCTGATTATTCTTCTTGGGGTAAGAGCACTCCCTTGCCCAATGACCAGTCTTGTTGTAATTGAAACATGGTTGATTGTTAGGCGGTGCCTTTGAGTTGCCTTGTCCTACACCACCCTTAGGCGGTAGAGCAATAGAGTATGCCCGACGATACCCTTTATTTGCTTGGCTTGGCTAGGCCTTCTTCTGAGGTGGTCGGTATTTTGTAGCAGGTGGGCGGTATTGGGTACTTGCCACCACTGGAGCTCTCTGCTGAGATGCACCAGCTTCAAAGGCCCTCTTGCAGCTCTTAGATGCAGCATAAATATTATTATGATTCTCTTGTGTGAGTGCATCACTCACGAATTCGTTGTAGGTCTCACTCTTGTTATTTGCTAGAGTCTTCATCAACTTTGGACCTAGTCCTCTCTTGAAGCTTGCAATCTTCTTAGCATCGGTATTCACAAATGCAGGCGCATACCTAGAGAGGTTATTGAAGGCATGCAAGTACTCAGTGAGACTTTTGGTGCCCTAAGTAAGCCTCATAAACTATGTATGTTTGATGCTCATAAGACCTGGGGGAATATGATGCCCCCTAAAAGCAGCCTTTAACTCATTCAATGTAACCCAAGCATTAGCAGGGAGGGTAGATAGGTAATGAGTCCACCAAATGCCTACTGGACCATGCAACTGATGTGAGGCATATTCAGCCTTCATATGCTCTGTAACTCTCAAGAGACGAAACTTTTGTTCAATGGTATTGAGCCATTCATCGGCTTGCAATGGCTCCTATGCCTCCTTAAAGATAGGAGGTTTAGTGTCCAAAAAGTCCTTGAATTCACTGTACTGATTTGGTTCGGGTCCCTGGTGTTGGTCCTGTTCCCGTCCATGACCTGCGTTCTGCGCAAGCCCGCGCAGTACTTCCCCCATAGACCATTGGGTCTCCAGGAGCTTGGCCATCATTTTTCTGCTGGCGTGGGGTATGGTGGTGGTGGGAGATCATCATCACCCTCATGACTTTTACCGGCCCCTCCATGAGTGCGAGTCATCTACAAAATTTTAACAACCAGTGATTATTGGATGACGCCAAGAGATTGCAGAAGAATTGTATAATTATGCCCCACTGTAATTACCAGAGAGAATCTTAAATTCATACAATAACACAGAGGCACAATAATTTATTTCTACAACATAACATCACCAATAGAACCACTTGTCGTACTCACAACGTGTTCCATACATGCCAATTTTTTCTTGCCAATAACAACTAGGAATTCATTAAAAAGTGCAATCACCACACGTATTACATGCATGGTTCCAATAACATCAAAAGAGATACATCATGAAATCAAAACCTACATTACAAGTTCATTACACAAGGATCGAAGATAAAGAGCTAATGCATCTAGCTAGATATTATAGCTAAGCTACTCCTCAGGGTGGTCGCTGTCGATGTCGGACACACCATCACCGTGGTTGTCCTCAAAAGGCTCAATCTCCTCCTCTTCAGGCTCATCCTTAGTGTCCACCTCCATGCCATCGTCCTTAGCAATCAACACATTGGGATCTTCTTCCACCGCTGGAGCTAGAGGAAGAATTGGGTTCACCATGTTATTGAGATGATGAACATCTAGCTGAAGCTCCTCAATCTTGCGTATGAGTTCCTGCTCTCTGTGATCAAACTCCGTTGCCTACCTAGTAGCTTAGAACACAATGCAGATCCTAGCTACCTCCCTAGTCTAAGCAAGGCAAATTACCTCATCCCTCTCAGCACGGACGTCCTGTAACTCAGCCTTAGCTGCATCTCTTTTAGCAATAGCATGGACAAACTGCCCCCAACGAGCTTCTAAGCCTGTCATATAATTACCTATCTCATTCTGAGCTACTCTAACTGCCCTTTGGTGCCTACGCACATGTCCTCGCATCCTATGCTGTGCAACCTATGCTCTTTGGAGCTCTTGCATACAACTATTGTAACTATCCTAGCAAGAGTAAAACATCCTCATAACTGCATACATGGCACTCATGGCAGCATTACTACTTCCTGCTCTTTCATCCTGGTCTCTTACCAAAGCATTACCACCTAGCTAGGTCCAAGCAGTCTGTGATGCATCCACTTGAGGAAAAGATCCAATGGGCCCATCGACAAGCTCATCACCGAATTCGTGACAGATTTCGCTAAGAACTTCAAAAGCGGCCACTTGGGCACCCTCCCAAGGGGTCTATCCATTTGACTCGATACTACATCCGTGCAACTGAGGGTTGTCCACATGGGTGGTGATAGTGACCCGCACATCGTACCACCATTGTCCCTCAGTTACCACTTCGCTCAAAAATAGCGAGGCGGTTCTGCATACCCGATAGAGTGCAGTACCCTCCACTGTAAAGTGGGAGCCCCAAACAGTGCCAAAAAGGTGTCGCTTGCAACAGGGGCTCCTAGGGCTGCCATCTATAGCAAATGTTACAATTTAGTGAGACACATGATTATAGAAAAGAGTTACTCTACAATAAGATCTTGCAAGGGGGAGGAACAATGCAATGACATGAATGAATGATGCATCATGATGTATGCTCGTTCCATACGTCCTCACAAACTTAGAGAAATAAATCATAATGACATACGCGGTGGCATACATACATTCTCTCAATATAATCGTAACTAAACGAGCTACACGTTTCGTTGTTAGTGTACCTGCAGAAGATTCATTTCAGCCCAACCCAATAGTTATATGTATAGAAAGGTAAATCTGGGCTCTAAGCTGAATATCAACGATAGCAAGATATATATGAAAGTAGTAAACTAAATACTTCCATATATATATATATATTTATCCCATATATATACTTATGTATCAAAGCTACCCAATGATCAATTACACTAACCACAATTAAATACGCACCATACACACATGCAAGCATGCATATACAACCGTATCACAGCTAGCTCTCCCCGATCGTACACACACTTCTTGCGATCATGCCACTCATCAACTTACCTTCTTACCTGGCATAGAGGCATTTGATCCATATATTACCACTCAAGTGAGTGGCATCCATACAATAGCACGCCGTATGGACGACGAAAGTAAAACCCCCCCATGTTAGTACTTAAATAGCCACCTAATAGTCCTTAATTGGGCATAAAAGAGATGACCACTAGCACACTATAGTTTTAAGTTCAATCTTCAACACTCTAAACTTATTACTACGGTTGTAGAAATTAAGTTTATAAAACAAAAACCTTTGTTTTAATTACACATGTGACAAGTTTAGTGTTGAATCGTGCTCCGATGCCAGTTGTAATAGAACCATCCAATTTATAAGAGCACAAGTACAATGGCCACCACCGAGGCAGTCAAACCATCACACTTGAGCCCATATAAATCTAGTAGTCCATTGAGTATCACGAAGGATCTCGAATCAACCAACATACAAGCCAAGATCGTACATGATTCAACATACAAGCCACATGGTACAACAAGTTCACAAATAGTTTGTCATACATCGGAGTTCCATCACAGTTGTTACAGCAACAATTTAACAGTAGCGAAAGCAACATAGTTCTGAATGACATCAACCATAGTTTAGATACATAGCCAATTTTCACAATCATCTCCAACCAAAAGCACAAGGGTGAGATGATATATAGAATGACCATGCCCATGGTCTTAATCCTCATACACTGTAGGAGCAAAGTAGTGCTTATAGTAGCCATGGTACATCACGTTATCTGCAACAATAGGGAAATAAACACTAAGTACGAGAAGGTACTCAGCTAGACTTACCCATCATAAACCAAAATAAGAGACACAAAGGATCATGCAAGGCATATAAGTGGAGCTGGTTGACATCCTTTGCCTACAAGCCAATATTTAACTAGTATCTGTTAACCTTGAAATAACAAGTTTATTATTCCTATCCCATTCTATATTATCATCTATCCTATGCCAAACATGTTGTGTACAATTAAATCATCACAATAGTAACCATATCAAGTTGAGCATTTCCATAATCCACATAACTAGTACTTTCATCAATTACTACGATGAAGGGGGCACATGTCAAGTTCTCACTATCCAGGAGTGATGGCGATTCGAATCGATTCCTACCCAGCTAGGGAAGTATTCCTAACACGCACCCATACTTCCCCCGTTAGGGTCGCATTGGGTCACCTTTGGTACAACTCAGGTCCAAATCACGGGTAAGACCCGCGCCGTACCCTCAAAGATACTACCAATCTGCCAGGAAGCTCGGGACTCAAACCCGCCATTTGCTCTCCACACATCCTTACTACCTCTAGGGTGCGCACTTTAACTACTCGTGTCCCTGGCCTAAGTTGAGCTACTCGACTTCACTGTCGGAATGACTTATCTGGCCAACTATGTGAGAGGCAAGCGTTCAACATGACAAGAGGGCCTCCAATGGCCGGTCCTTAAATGACATAGACAGAATCACTATAAGTCAGCACACCAAACATATAACATTCCACCTAGTCTCCAATTGTTCAACATCACTAGATTATGTTCCACGATAGCACAATATAGCCAATCATGATCAAGTCACTACCTATAGCTCGCAGGTGATAGGAAATCACCCGACTTCTACCGGTCTAAGCATGGCTAAGCATAGAGGTTGATCCTGGACCTACATAGGATTCAAGATAGATATTTCTAAACAAGGAAAGTATATGCAACAAGTGGTTCCAGTCAACTCCTAGTACTTAATGCATTAACATAAAAAGGACTCAAGTTGGTATTAGAACACATAGGATGTTAGAATGCTCTGGGGATTGCCTTTCACAAACGTGGCCAGCTGGTGGTCAAGGCACTCTTGGAGATGATCAACTTCAGGCTCGCCTTTGCTTGGAGCTTCTTGGTACTGAGCTTCCTGGTTCTCTTCTTGTGGATTGGTTTTGAGTTCCACCAACGTGATTTCTTCCGCTGCACCTATTGCATGCATATGCATAAAGTAAGTATCATGGATGCATAATAAGGATTGTGAATGATATGACATAAGAACATGAATGATTCTATGCTGATTATTATATCAAGTTACTTAGATGATAACCAAGTTGAATTCTTATTTACTGAGTAGGTGCATATCTCTTCTCTAGAATTTTCAAGAATCCACACTAAGTCCAGTTTTGGACCACAACACAGCAGCTAAAAGTTTAGATCATAACTGGAGTTTTACTCAACCAATTGATGTGATCTAGGACTTTATGGAAAGATCATAAAATTTCCTACAACTTTCATTTAGTCATCACAAGATGATTTAATAGATATCTTAGTTAAACAATTCAATCATCCATATCTATCCAGTAGACAAGCAAATTCTGACAGCAGACTTCTAACAGCTATAACTCCCAAACCATTTAGTCTATTACCATCAAAATTTGACACAAGTAAGATAAGTAAGTTAGCTACAACTTTGTTAATAACAAGTTTCACTAGAAATGTAATTATCATCATGAATTTATCAATACATCAGAAACTACTCCTGCAGCCATCTAGCGGAATTATAAACCAATAATTAAGTAGCTGCTTGTAACCAATCAACTTCAAGCACAACTACCATTATTAGCAGATCATATGCATCACAAGGACTACAAAAAAACATTATGTTTATGCCAAACTAATGTATTTAGATACCTTTATTAATTTCTTTATATAATAAGGTGATTTATGAGATAAATATTTCCAGTGCTCCATAAATTCAGAAAAAATTACAGTAGCATACATATGATCCCAAAAGTCTACTGTGCAAATTTCATGCTAATTGGATAAGTATAGCCCTCTACACAAAAATGACAAGTTGCTTAGGTTTATTTTAGCAAAAATAGTTTAGCCTATTGAAAAGTGTCAAGCAATAGATTTCATATTTTTCTTAGCTTCCCTAAAACCCATTAACACTTTACAAAAATTTGCATGGCAATATGTTACTTATTTTTATCCTTATGAATTTCCACAGAAAACACCATTTATTAAAAGATAAATAGAAAGACCTTACTCCAATCAAGTTTACTGCAAGTTTAGTATTTTTCCTAGCTAGAGAATGTCAACACAAGATCAACAAAATTGAAATCACAACTTTCCTAGCTCAAGTTATGTATGTTACAAGATTGCAAACAATTTAAAAGCACTTATTTAGCTCCATTTAATTCTCCAAGAAAAATATCAGAAACAGTGCATTTCATATTTATATCAAATACTACATTTCATGAGAACCCAACAAAATTTGGTTCACCAAAATTGGACACTCCTAGCTTTAGATATGAATTTTTGAAACATGCATTCAAATCTTTGAAAACAAATCAGAAAATCAAATAATACACAAACTAACAGATGGGACCTACTGGTCAGTAGGACCCACACGTCAGTGACTCCAGAGCAGAGGAGGTGCTCTGGCCAGCCCTATCTTGCTGGCGGCGTGATCACCGGCAATGACTATGACACCAACGTGTTCCTCTCATCAAGCCACGTCGATAGGTTCTGACTATGCGACCTAGGGTTCACCGGATACAGCTCGCCAGCGACAATGGCAGACGGTGGAGGTAGCGCGGCGGTACGCCAGCGTTCTCTGGCTATCGCGTGGTCTGGTGAGGTGCGCTACGGCTACGTGGAATTCTAATAAAGCTATCTATGGTGGTTAAGGCTCCGGTGAGGTGGCAGTGAGCTCCGATCGCGTGCATGCCGCGGCGGCAGCGCAAGGAGCACGGCGGTGCTCCCACCGTTCCGGCTTGATGGTGACGAAAGGCAGGTCTCCGTCATGCCATACACAAGGTCTCCGTCATGCCATACACAAGGTCTAGCGAGCAAAATGGCGACGCGTTCCGACGCAACCAAGCGATAGCGTGAAACTGGACAATGGATTAAGATGCTAGGACCTACGATGAAGACTAGACAAGGGAGAGAGAGAGCGAAGGTGCCCAGATTATGGCTGGCCATGGTGAGCATGGAGCTCGGTGGCGCTCCGGTGAGAACACCGATGAAGGAAAAAGCAAAATGTGCCCCTAGCTAGACTCGAAGTGCTTGGCAAAAGAGTGGAAGTTGTAGTGCGGAACAAGGCGGAGCTATTGGCGTGATCGATTGGAAAATGGTGCGGCGATGGCAGTGTGTGTGTGTGGCAAAACTCACGGCAGCGATGGTGATGGTGGCACTACTACTTGGCAGGCAAGAGGAAGGCGGCGAGAGAGCGAGAGAGCGAGGAATGGATTGAGCATGGCGTTGCCTCACTCTTCACCACGCTACGGCCCGACCGGCCAGGCGAACGCCAACATACAATGGCGGATGGCGCACATGGCCTGTGGCCAGTCGGCCACCGACGCATGTGTGGAAGTGGCCATTAGAGCCGATGACAGCGCCTGACAAAGCACTTTGTGATCATCTAACTTCAAATCCGTTTGTTCATAGAAAAAGCTCTATTAACAAAAGTTGTAGAGCTGCATATGATCTACAGTATTGCTAAAAGGACTTTGGCCTAAATCCTAATGGTTCGTGAGTTATATAATCCCAAAGTGCAGCACTTGAAACTGTAATGCGATCCCAGACTTAGAAAAATTTTCAAAGTCAAAAACAGTAATTCTATTGCTACTTGTGGACTGTTTTTGAGCTTGCTATGCACCGAATTAGGGTGTTACACTTCTCTTGTATCATCGCTCAGGCCCTTTTTTGTACTGGTATGAAAGTCCTTGAAGACTTCCATAGCATTAACATCCTCATCACGTCGACCATATTGTTAAGTCCTAGATCATCATGTTGTTCATCAAGTCCATAATCGTGTTCTGCGGCCTTCCTCTTGTTCTCCCTCTGTTCATATTGCACATGAGTTTTTGTTTATATTCATACAAAGGAAAGAGTAACAATAAAACACAACCATTACTTACAAATGTTTGCAGCTGGACAACATAGGAGCGAGATCCTATAGACTGGTGGTACTTCAATTTTGCACAGTTTCGCTTGTTCATCTCAGATGTTTCCTATAGCTTCATTTGTGTTAGACTGCAGAACAATTAAACCATAGCAAGACTAGACAGGAAATCGATGGGTTCACACACACCTTGTTCTTAGCACTAGACCAAATCTCGACAAATTCACACCACTGTGCATTGCTCATGGACGAGACAGGAGAGGTCATAGGGATCTTATTAGCAGGGATGCCATTGAAGTTTGTTTGCTTCAACCTATAGCATGCCTGTTGTACCCCAGATTGCAATACATTCCAACAAGCTTCTTGTGTTGGTGGGTGAGCCTTATTAATGTCTAGCCTTGACTGCACGCAGTACTATGAATGAAAAGTAAATCCATTAAAGTTTCTCAAAGCAGAGTTGAATGTCAAGAGCGAATACCCATACATACAGTTAGCCTCTCCACAAAAATTTTGTAATGGACGACACCGGAGGGCTTCCTATAATGTTTCCAATGTGCCAAAATTGGTATTTGATGCCTGACTACTACACCTGCCTCTATGGCAAACTTGGCAGCTTGCACTAGATCATGTGGCCTTCTATTCCCCTCAGCAATAGAGATGGGCATCCTCAATCCTCCCAGTGATTTGTTCATTTTGTCAAGCAAAGTTCCATGAGTTTGAGGGCTCGGCTTCCTCGCTTTGCTCGACAATGGTACTACAAAGTTTTCATACATTCAAATTGTTAGAAAAGTAACATGGATATCAAATAGCTAGTGCGAATTGATTGATAGACATCTATAAGGTAATACTAACCTAGGCAACTTTCATTATTCTACGGGTGGGGGAGAGGGGAGTTTGCTCAGAGGGCTCCTCTTTGGCATGGCTATCATCATCTAGCCATGGGTAGTCTCTCACAGGGCTAGGTAGGGGTGGAGTCCCAGCAAATGTCTCTAGTCAATTCATGAACTTTGAATTGATCCCTAGGTTCAGGTGCCTATAGTGATAATGAATTATGTTCACCTACTGCTGATACCTCCACCCTTTTGCTAGCAGCGGCCCTCTGAGTACAAACTCCAAGAGCTAACTTTCCTGGTCATGTTGAATTCACTCGCTTGGAGTGCCTTTGCCTAGGACTCATGGTAGCGCTGCCTTTTGTTCTGCTGATAGAGCCTCCTCTATGGCTTCTTCGACCTGGACACTAAAATTGGAGATACAAACTTAAGCAGCAAGCATGTACAAATTGTAATGCTATCCAAATAGTAAAGCATTGCATTGCTACCTACACCCCCCTCTGAACTAAGTACAAGATAGAACAAGCACCTCAATTGCTAGGGTATTGGCTCATCTTCTAAATCTGTTTCATCTGTATCATCAAATCCCTCAACTATGTCCCTAGGTTCAGGGATATATTCCAAATCTTCACCATGTCTACCCTTTGTGCTTGACTTTTTTGCCTTTGGAGACACAAGTTTTGGGCCCACACGTATTCCATGTTCTTCCATCTTTCTAGATTACAAAGGCATTTATTAACTAAAGCTTCTATGGAACGTCAACACAACAGAGCAAGAGTATGCAAATAAGCGCCTAACTAGTAACTATAGCTTATACAGAAGTCATTAATCAAATAAAACACATGTCAGCTACAATCAACCATAGGAAATATGTAACCCATCGCTATCTACATACTGTTGGTTCAGCCACTATAGTAGAGCACACATCATAAAAAGGAATTTGGGTACCTCTTCCTCCGTGTCTGTGTTCAGATCTGGTCTTGTCATTGTGGTCATGGAGCTGGTGCGATCGGCGTTGATGGAGGTGTACTAGATCTGGCTCCGGCAAGGGTTCAGATCCTGTCGGTCATGGCAAGTGCTGAGGTAGGGATCCAAATCCGACTTGTATCGTCGTTGAGGCAGTCCTTCCACCGTCAGCTGACCTGCTATCGATGAATCGAAGGGAATGTGGCTCTAGCTAGGGTTCAGAAATGTATGAGAGAGGGTGTGGCTAGAGAGTGGAGAGGGAGTCGAGCTACTATGCCGATGGCGCCTAGGGTCTAGAGTGGGGTGGCAGAGAAGGCGGCTGGAGAATGGAGATGGAGGCAGAGACGACGATTCTTTGCGCTTTTATGTGGCCAACACATTACCACAAATGCCCTTGTATATAAACAATGGCGTGGTAAACCTATTTTCCGCGCGGAGGGCAAAAGAGAGACATCTAATTTTCGGTGCGTTTTGGTGGGACTGCTCGGCGTGGTGCGAAATCAAATTTTTGGGTGAGCAGATCGCCAAGTCTACTCAGCAAAGACCGAAATTTATTCCATGTTTTAATAAAAAATGATTACAACAAAATGTTACTTACCTAATATCCGTCTTTTCATATTTTCTCTTGTGCACCTATTTATATATCCTATGAGTTAGTTGTTGCCTTTTTAGTTTTTTCATAATCCCTACACCTATAAATAAAACATAAAACTAAAATAGGATGATAATAAATAATTAAAAGATCCATGAATTTCACACCTAAAAATTACAAAAAAAAAAAAAACATGCTCGCTGTAGCTTGTTGCGCCGCATGTACCGATTTGTTTTGTGTGTGACTGCATCTGTGGCTATTTGAACTAAGGCCTATAATTTAGAAGCAAGGGGAAGGTAGGCCCAGGGATGGAAAACCATCCATAAATAACTAAATGGGTTATTGATATCCCCATGGATTTCCCAACCTAGAAAAAGTCATGGATTCTAAGGGGATTTGAGTTTCCAAAGAAAGAGAAAAAACATCCTCCTCCTCGCTAGTGCTCTGGCGATTCGCCGACTTGCTAGACTTGTCGCTAGATGAGTCACAATACTTAGGATCATCCTCCTCCTGGCTGGAGTCACAGTCGGTGCTGTACATGCCATTGCTCGAGTACGTTCCCATTGCTTCGTCGTCGTTACTACTTTAATCGCTAGTATAGTAGTCGAGGGGTTGACGTGTTTTCCTGCTTTGATAATGAAAAAGTCTGCAGCTCTATGTATTTAACACGCCAGACTTTCTCATAATCAGAGCCGGAAAACACGCCAACCCCTTGACTACTACTTTGACTGCTTATATTCTGAATCTATTTTATTAGTAATTAGTAACGCTACGGGGACTCACATCTTCTAACGTTTGTTAGCGTCTGCGTTGAGTATAAATATCCTTCTAGGTTTCTTTTACTTTTCACTTGCAAGTTGCTGGCCAAGGAAACGAGGTAGTGTTACAACTTCATTAGCAATTGTTGCCCATAGAACAATAGTGATCGTCCTAGTTGAGGTGAGTTTTAGTTTCTTTGTCATTTTATTCTACTCAGGATCTCAATCAAGGCTAAGATATGGCCTCAGCAATATTCTGCTGCTTTGTACTGGTTCTTGCTTGTTCAAGGTGTAGTGTTTCATATGTGTTTTTTCTAATGTTGTTTTTTCTTGTGTTTTTTGTTCTGTATATAGAGAGATGTCGTTGTACCACAACACCCATGTTTACTCCACCAGCAAGCTTGTGCTTTGGTAGCTAGGAGTGTCCCTAGGTATTGTACAAGGGGTGCTTGTTGCTTGGGGACGTCATGTTAATGAATAGCCTCAACGGATCATTGTTGAAGCTATAGTTCATTATATGCTTGGTAAAGATTGCTTTGTTATAGTTGTCGAAGACTATGATAGTGGCGAGATTTTTGTCTGTGTTAGGAATTTCGAGCAAATGAAAAGAATTATTAGTGTTACTGTGTTTGTGGGAGGAGACTATGTCATCTTCACTCATGTCGATCGACTAAATGCGATTTGTCAACCGTCTAACATGAGTCCCCTTGGTAAGATGAGTTATTTTAGACGTTAGAGATTAGAGAAATACTACATAATGAACTTTTGTATATAATGGAATGAAGTTTTTATGTTGGTCCAACTATATTTATCTTTATTTCTTTCATATACATTGAGTTTTTTTATTTTGTCACCTTTGATAATTCTAACTCCGTGATTTGGGATGGAGTGGTTGAATTTAGATTTGGGCTGATCGCAACCATCAGAGGACGAATGCACAACGGTTGAAATGTTTCTGCACCCTATAGACAGAATGATCCTTTAAAGTTTTCACCAGCCGGACATTAGTGGAGCGATAAGGTTTATCATAGAAGGTCCGATGGTTTGAAATCGTGACTACTCGGATAGTACTGATGAACAACGTGCGGCATCTGTTTTGGTCGTGTAGGCTCCTGGATTCCCGTGCAGGCGCGCGTGTGTGTCTGGCATCAGCAGGCAGTTCTAGTAGGGATGTCGCCTCATGACCCGTTGCATTGATGTGATAGGGCGAAGCCGAACCACCCACCCATGCAAACATGTTAGTGGTCGTGGGGCGTGGCGTGATTCCATGGCCCCCATACAATAGAAGACATAAGGGCATGAGAGGGAAGGTTATCTGCCGCCTTTTGCAATCATCTACCTTCCCTCTCCAGATCTCCACCTTCCATCCCAAAGCTTTTGCCCTCCATCCTACTTGTGCCCTTTACGCCGCCGATGTCTCCTACGAGGACCATGATCATGCAGTGGATGAAGTCATTCATCAACCGCAAGGTGTTCGACGAGCTGCGACTGAAGGCAGTGATTGTGGAGGTATGACTCCCGGTATCCATAGGACAAGACATGGGCACAACCATCAGAGGTGGCGCAGCCCACAAGATCAAGGCGTGTGGCGCACGGCACTGGTAGACGTGCACCGCAAGGCTACAAGAAGATATTGTAATACCAAATAGGATATTTTCCTTATAACCCTACCCCTCCAGAGTATATAAGGAGAGGCAGGGGTCCCCTAGTAGGCATCTCCATGTATCTCAATGCAATACATCAGAACATAGGATGTAGGTATTACGTCATACTGACGACCGAACGTATCTCAATCTTGTGTCTTGTTGCTTGTATTACCATCTAGTTCATATCTCGCGCACCTCCACTGATTCATCTACTACCATGGGCATACCCCTCGGTAGACTGCCGGCCATATTTTGTCGATAGTTAGGCGCCAAGTAGGGGGTGTGCATGCTGATTCTATGGCAAACCAGATGGGAATCTTTTCTTCAACCAACATCACCGACAACTAGGCATTCGGCGGCAACTCGACACTAGCACGTAGCGGATTGCTTTCCTCGGCAAATAGCCGCACATGCTGGAGTCCGATGCCTTGCCATATGCCTCCAACAAACGTAACACATGACAACAAGATTGGAGTCAAGCAATCTAAGAAAGCTAAGTCAAGTTGCTTCCTAATTAAATATTGTTATTATACTTCTAGATATATTCATATGTCTGCATGATTTTGGTTGGGAGAAACCTAATCGCATCTTGTTGTTGCTCATGATTTCTGATTGGATCCGCAAGATCGTTTTTGCGGATCACAACAACCAGCAATTAGGAAAGGTGGCCGGCGATAACACAATGTGGAGCAGTGTTTCCACCAAAGATGTTGATCGACAGTACAAGCTAATTGGAGTAGTTGAAGAGATATACAAGCACATATGTCTCTAGATCTACACCACCATGCAAACAACCTCACGTATCTCAGGCATACAAAGAAGATCTCAGACTATGCCCTCGCCGTGGACAGACAAGCTCAAGGGCTTCACCTCCCCATGCAGATTGACATTGTCAGGATTCGATTACGCCCGTTCACCTACGACTCCGCATACCCATCTGAGCTTTCAAGCGAGCCATCCGAGCTATCAAGCGAGCCGTCTGAGCTATCAAGTGAGCTATCCGAGCTACCAAGTGAGCCACCCATGATACCAAGCGAACCATCTGAGCTGTCAAGTGAGCTATCCGAGCTGTCAAGCGAGTCATCCAAATCACACCCATCTACTCGGACATCATGACTCGCCAGCTCCTCTACTCCACTCGCCGTCAATCATGCTAAGTCATGCTTTAATATTCTTCTAAATATTTTATAATCTTCATACATCTTCGATATCGCTCCATGCTATTTTCTCCATAATTATTCTCCAAATGACTTTTTTGTTCGTGTATACCTTCTTAAAGATGACACATGCTTTCACCTCAATAAATACCCGAACAGTCATGGTGATGCTCGGATGTCCCCAAAGACGGCCCTATCTCTAGCTTCTCCCTTCACGTGCACAAACATCTACCGTCTGCATTACGGGTGGTCGGCTGTAGCTCATTGGCGATGCTTTGTTCTTCCTACATGCACATGGGCTCTAGGCTCCACGCTCTATGTTGTGGTTAATGGGCTAGCAAGGGTTTGAGACTCAGCTACAAACTAATTATTCGGATGGTTTATATTAAATATAAACACTTCATCCAAAAATGAACATAATGTTCATCTACAACTGATCGTCGAGCTGCATATGCTATTTCATCACTGTGGATTTTCCTCCAGGTTTCATATATTTTATTTTTACATCATGAACTACCCATTTTTATTTTAGGGGTCTGGTTCAGTCAACGAGCTTATGCTCGGGGACTGGATCAGTCAAGAAGGACAAGAGGATCATCGTCTAGGTGGTCATGCCACCTGGCACTCAGACTTCAATGCTGACCAACTAGTTAGACCGTTTGGTTTATGGACTTCATCGCCGACCAGTTGGTTGGACTGTTTGATGCTCACTTCCACTCAGACATTCACTCCACCACCGATCAGATTGCTTGTCGCTTTAGCTTCATCGACAGCTATGCTAGGGACTTGCCAGCTATGCTGGGGACTCCTCGACACTTGGATTCCTTGTGCAAGAGTCACCAGCTAAGCTGGGGACTCCTTTGGTGTTTGGATTTTGCTATGTCTCATCGCTGTGCTTTCAAGTTGCTCCATGTTGTTTGGATCATGGTGCTGATCGTCGATAGCACGTCTGGGTCTTGATAAGTACATGACAGATGGCGTTGGCAAGCTTTCAGATTTATTTCCTTTGACCCTGCTACAAGATTTATTTCTTCATCTTCCACCAGGCTTGGGGACTATGTGGCTACACTTCACCTGACGGTGAATGTAGTGCTTTTTCTGATTTACCCTCCTTATTCACTAAGGAGTCTAAGTGGCTACCCTTCACCTAAGGTGAAGAATTTTCAAATTTTATCTTAAGCCCCTTACATCCTTCTGGCAAGCCTTACTCACAAAAGGCTTAGGCCTACCGACTAGTTTTCTTCAATCTTCATCGCTCAGTTTATCAGTCGAACTAGTCAGTTTCAATCTTCACTGCTCGGCTTCATGATAAACTACTCGGACTTGATCAAGATGGCGTCACCAAGCAGATACAAGGCACTTAGGGACTAGCTGTGGGGGTATGACCACGGTATCCATAGGACAAGATATGGGCCACACCATCAGAGGTGGCCTAGCCCACAAGATCAAGGCGTGCACCACAAGGCCATAAGAAGATATTGTAATATCAAATAGGATAATTTCCTTGTAACCCTACCCCTCGGTAGACTATCGATGGTATTTCATCGATAGTGATCCCGGAGGTCGCCGACATGATCGGGGGTAGAGTCTCACCGAGAACAGAAATGGAGCCAAGCCTGGAGGATGATGAGGTCATCTCTTTAACCCATTTCCAATCTTTTGGGTTTGGGGTGCCGACACACCCCTTACTCTAGTGGTTGTTGTACTACTATAGGCTCCACCTCCATGACTTGACCCCATAGGGGAATCCTCCTCCTCTCCATCTTCATCATGTTGTGCGAGGGCTTCCTAGGAGTCCCTGCCCACTATGAGCTATGGCAGTCTTTATTTCGGGTGGTTCGCTCCATGCATGGGGGGTCCATCTTCCTTAGATGGGGGGTGCCTTGATCCAACTTTGTCCCAAAATGGAGGACAGCTACCTGAGCCTTGACCACAACCCTTCCGTGGAGTTGGGGTGGCAAAAGTTGTGGCTCTACATCCCCAATTAGAGGCCGCTACTGCTATCTTATTCTCCTGACCCGCTGTGTGGTGACCTTCCAGAGTCGTGGGAGGAACTACCGCCCTAGGAGGACACACATGAGCAGGAGGTGCCCTACTTGTTGGATGCAATCAAGGGCCTAAAGGACTGGTGCCTGATAAGGACAAGGGTGATCCATACCTTCATCGGTAGTCAGGTCTTCCCCTTGAACATGAGGCACCACCCCTAGTGGGAGTTATGAGGCCAGATAGACCCTACAATCGAGTCAAGGGTCACCATCCGCTAGGATGACCTAGACCAACTAGTGATGAAGGTTATGGGAGAGTACACACTAGATCATGGTAGGGGGTGTCCTCGGAAGCCTTCAGCATTGGCCATCGTCCATCGACAGACGGACCTCTCATCGGCGTGGTCTCACACCCGCCACCAGTTCCTCCTAACAAGGTGATTTCTTCATGTACCACTGTTCATGTTGTTTCTCTTCATTAAATTAACTAGAGTATGCAAGCAATGTTCACGCTAGTATCTGTGTTCATGCTACTTAATTTAACTAGTATTTGGAAATTGCCTACTTTCTCAATAGGTGGACGTGGGCATGACAGCATCCTCAGGATCATTGGCATAGGAGCTGGGTTCTTCGTCTGTGGTCGCACTCGGAAAGCGGCCCCAAGAACCATCCCCTAGTGGGGGTAGCCACCAGCGATGATTTCGTCCCCTGCTACGCCGGATAGTCCCATAAGTCATTTGCCTTCTCAATCAGATTGCTCTCCCCCTTATCCTATGGGCTTGAACTTGGCTTGCATTGTGCAGAGGGCCATCCCGTCGATGCACGCCGCCGCTGATCCCGCCTATCCCCATGTAGTCTTCTAGTGATGAATCGTTAGACGAAAAAGAATACCTTCAGTTAAAGGAGTCTTACCACAAGCTCGCTGACTTGTACTTAGGGGCCAGTCTGGATGCCATCAAGCTGCACGATGAGCTAAAGGCCACGTGCGCCGCACTTGGCATCGCCCACCAGGAAGACTCCTAGGCATGAGATGAGTGTTGGCATTTCTTAGCGCAATCACCAAGTATGGAGGTTTCAAGTCCATCCATGGTAATGGCGCTAGAAATACATGTTGGTATTTGTTAACACCATCACTAAGATTGAGTAAACCTTAGCGACGCCACCAAGAAACACCAACTACGATAGTTCTTAACGATTACAGAAAATATCCGCAAGCGCACGGATCTATCGTTATAGCATTTCACCCAGAAGTATTCAGGGTATCGTTATTTATATTTTCCCAATGGAGCGCATGGTATAAGAGTCTAGCATGAGCATGAACAAGATTACATACTCGCATTAGCAAACCAATATTTCATGCCAGGGGTAAAAATGGTATTTCATGGATAGTGGACACACATTGGGGCCAACCTCAAGGATAAAAGGAAAACAAAGAATAAAAGAATGGTCCTAAGTGGAGTAAGCATGGTCAAATATAGCTATGCAAAGAACAATTAATGATCATACAAGATATATGACTAGAGTTAGAACTAAGTGTAAGATAGATGGGGAGATCTCTGAGCACTTGTCTGCTAGCAAGCGCGAGAGACATTAAAACTCCTACACAATACCTGAACATGGGGGTTACAAGGGTTAGACAGGGCTGTCACCACTTGCCGCCTACCCCTCAACCAGGGGCACCATCATATACAAAGGTTCGTGTGCACCGATCACCATGCCCGTGTAGAAAGAAACTACCCATATGCCCCCAGGACTCTGACCCTATGGATCGACAAGCATAGGACATGGGCCAACCCGAAGGAACAATGAACGCCACCTCAACCTAGCTCTACTTCTACTCATACAAGTCATGAATGGTTAAGCATAAAGTTAAACATGTTAAGATCATAACATACAAACTATATGCTAGTTCATATGTCAAGATTATAACATGAAAACTATAGTATAGTTCATATGCACTACTATATTGAAGATATGAGAACAAGGCTATGGAAGAACTCTTCATTGTATTCACACCATAGTTACAAGTAGAGAGGTGAGGTGTGTAGCTCCAAATGTTGGTGTGTTGAATGGTGAGCTCCACCGCTCTTCTTATAGTGGTTGATGATCAGTTTAGTGTAGATAAATTAGGAAACTATCCTCAACCACCATAGCATGCTGCCATGCATCCATCGGTGGAAGCCAGGCCCAGATGGCAACCTTTAGGGTGCGGCCACACCCCTGGTGTGCTGCACCCTAGTGGTCCTGCCTTGCGACCTCCTTCATGTGGTCGGTTCATGTCGACAGAATATCGTCGGTAGTCCAACGAGGGGTATCCCACGAAGGTAGATTGATCCGCAGAGATGCATGTAATCGAGAACAAGAGGGCAACAGAGACACCAGAGTTAAATAGGTTCAGGCCATCAGCACAACGTAATACCCAACTCCTATGGTCTGTTGGATTGTATTGGCTATCGTACGATATTGCGTGCGTTTTGAGGGGGTCCCTGCCCGCCTTATATAGTCTGGGTGTAGGGTTACAAGTCGGTTAGATCTAGGAGATAACCGGAAAGTAATAACAGATTATAGGAATCATGGGATCATACATATCCTAACAGATCTCGTAGTATCTTTAGGATATCTTCTCAGTGTCTTGCGGGACGCGCCGAGCAGGGCCGTGCTCCGCAAGGCTTCATCTTGTGGGCTGGGCCACCCCTAGGGGTGCAGCCCATGTGGTCTGCCATGGGTATCCGGGGTCATACCCCCCATAGCTAGTCGTCGAGCGCCTTGTATCCATTGTCCAACGCCATCTTGAGCTTATTTGAGCAGTCAGACTCATGGTCTGACCACCGGGATGAGTTGTTGTGTAGTTGTGAACTGTCGCTGAGCAGTTGTGAACCGTCGTCGAGCAGTGTGAACCATCACCGAGCAGTGTGAACCATCACCGAGTAGTGTATACCAAGTAAGGCTTGCCATAAGGATGTAAGGAGCTCAAGTTCAAAATCTAAAATTTCTCAGCAGTGGACCAAGTATGCCCACTTAGAGTTCGACCACGAGAAAGGGAGATAGTCTTCTTCAACTTCAGGAGGTGCGAAGTCATCCAGATTAAAGCAAACACACTCATCGCAAGGTGAAGTGTGCCGACTTAGTCCCCGAGCCTGATAGTAGGTGACGCAGTCACATAGTGCTAGGGTCCAAAGTAGAAGAAAAGTAGAAGACCAGCCGAGCAGGCAGCCAATCCCCGGGTGTAGCCCCGAAATGGGAAAAGCACATTGACTACAAGGTGAAGTGTGCTCACTTAGTCTCCGAGCCTGACAGTAGGTGATGTGGTCATGTGGTGCCAGGGTCAGAAACAACAGTCAATAGAAGAAAGTCCCCAGTGTGGTGAGGAACCAAGTCGTATTGATGACGCAGTCCCCGAGCCACAAGTGGAATCTCGGAGAAAACAAATCATGGAGAAAAAACCGGAGTAATGGTTGTACAGTAGGAGTTACTGAGCCTTAATGGATTGCCGAGAAGTTAATGAATATTCAGTGTGCAGTAACAAATTGCGATGAAAAATGGGCGATATGGGCTGCAGTTGCACAAAAGCCTAGGTAACGGCCCATTATACCACTTCGGAGAATTCGAAGAGGTGCCAATCGTGGAGCGGTTTCCCAAAAACCCTCGAATGTGAAAGGCGGGGGGAGTGCTTTATAACTACGCCGCTGCACCCTGTGCTCCCATCTTTGCCACTTTGCCACTTCGTCTTCCTCCTCAGCACTCGCGCTTCTAGATTCCCATTCACACGGACTTCCGCCGCTAGTCCCAAACCAGATCTGAGAGATGGCGCCGAAGAGGGGAGTTGGAAACTCGAAGAAGGCGGCCGCCAGAGCCAGCCATGATAATGAGTGGGTGCTGTCGCTCATTGGAGAGGCAGAGATCAATAGGATGGTCAAGGTGGGCGTTCTCTTGGACTGTGTCACCGCCGGATGGCGGCCGACCAACGGTGAGCCCAATCCAAGGCCTCGTACCGATGAAGCTATAGTTTTTGAGGATTACTTCTAGCACGGATTGGGAGTTCCTATTCATCGTTTCTTGAGGGATCTGCTGGAGTTCTAGGGTGTTAGTCTGTGCAATCTCCACCCAAACACCATCTTGCACATCTCTATTTTTATCCACTTCTATGAGGCGTATCTTAGAATTCTTCCCCACTTCAACCTCTTTCGGCACCTGTTCTAGCTGAAGAAGAAGGGCGGTGGCGGTTCCAGAGTGGTCGGCGGTGTATATTTGCAACTCCGTGATGGGATGGCGGGTGAGTACATCACTGTACCGCTGAACACATCGCTGAAGGGGTGGAGCCATCCTGCCATCCATTGCGACGTCGACCACGTTCTGGAGAACTAGAAGAGCTAGTCAGAGAAGCTAAGTAGTGTCAATATGGAGTAGGTGAGGGAGCTCCTTAGCCTGATAAAGGGCGTGAAGATGAACGACGCACTAGTGGTGGCGAGCTTCATAGTGCGCCGCGTCTAGCCCTACAAGGATAGGGCCCACGCGGGCTTTGACTTCAAGGGGGACACCGACGGCACCTGGGAGAGGACAGAGAGGCTAATAAGGTATGATGTGCTAGAGCGGGTTAAGAGCTATTTGCTCCAAATGCCTCATTCAGCGTGTTAGGGCAGACCAGACCCTTCAACTATATGAACTCGCCTCATTAGGTAAACATCTCAATTATTTGTTCCTGATCCTTTTTAATCATGTACCATTGCCGAGTAGTGAACTAATTGACTTGTGGAAAGATCCATTCGCAGGAACGAGCAGTGTACTTCTCGGGCATGCCAAGGAGCGATTGCCCAAAGGTAGTGGACGCCTGGCCAACAACTTAGCCTGAGGAAGGTGCCATCAGTGCCTCGTCAGACTCCGGAGGCACGGACGTTGGTCGGACGGAGAGTCCCCCCCCATGTCGGAGAAAGACCGGGGGAAAGGGCAGTGGCAGATGAGCCAGCCTATAAGAAGAGGAAGATGGCGGGTGTAGATCCCCGAAAGCCAGGCGGCATCTCGCTTGGTGGCGACCAGACCACTCAGACGATGGGGCTCTAGTAGCTCCTCCTCCGAGCACTGAAGCGCCTCCTGTGTAACACACGCGCAAAGGGGCAATTGAAGGGAGGCGAGGGAGTCCCTGAGCAGCAGGCGAAGGGAGTCCTCGAGCAGCAGGAGAAGGGAGTCTCTGAGCAACAGACAGAGGAGAGGCCGATGGTGGGGGCCATGAAACCTCCACCCCAGGGTGCGCGGGTTGACCCCAGAGCCGTGCCTAGGGGCTCAGGTAGGCAGCGCCTATTCAGAACCGTGTATCAGGAGGCCGACGTGTAAGTATCCTTGCCTTGAATTCATTTTACTCTCGGATCCTTATATTTGTGGCAATTGATGAGCTAATATGATGCAGAGCAAGGCATATGGAGGATCTGAATTCGTCCGTCCAAATTGGTGAACAGTCGGGGGCTGGTCTCGACGTGGAGGCGATGCTGGTAGACCCCATCCCGGAGTCCCTAGGCACTCGGCGGCCTGTGGAGGAGTCAACCACCACTGCGGATGGTCTTGGCAGCAGAGAATGGGTGGAGCCGATGGTGGATGAGTCGGCGGCAATGCCCGGGGCAACAGAGGGAGCCACCAGGTCTTTGGAGGCGGATGCTGGAGTTACTGACACTACGTCAGAGTCTGGGGCGGAGAAACCGATGGTGCTAGAGGAGCAGGCGGCACTCGAAGACTTTAGAGGGCGTGGTCGGGCACACTGTGTGGCCACCAAGCCCCCAAGTAACGCCACCAACTGCGGAGGAAGAGGATGAGGTGGAAGAGATTGAGAGTGAGGAAGCACGACCTCAAGCCGTCTGGATCCTCCATAAGCGGGGCGATGAAGTGGTAGTCGTGGAAGAGGAGGACACCACCAGGGAGGTCAGGAGGCTAGAGTCCACCCTTTCCATAGTGATGAAGCAGATCAAGGTTAGTATTGAGTCATCAATGTTCATCTTTCACATTGGGGATTGTAGTTCTACATAATCTTGGTGCTTTTGTAGGGCATAGCACGAACTGCCAAACAACGGCGGCAGCTGATCAAGAGGATGGAGCTCCTCACCGAGGAGAACGCGAAGCTAAAGGAGGTGGTGAAGCTTATGGCGAAAACATCCAGAGGGCCCAGCGTGAGCGGGATCTTGCTGAATCTAACGCGCGGGATCTAGAATACCAAAAGGAGGATTTATCCGAGTGGCTAGTGACCATGTCTGAGTAGTTGTGGGGCAGCTCCGAGCAGCTAAGAAGCCTCTTCGAGTAGAAAAAAGGTACTGTGGATTGGTGAACTTGTTCTGTATTGCCGAACAGCTTTAGTATTGCTGATGATCGTCATTTTTGTAGAGCAAGATGCGGAGCTCGGCCAGTTGCATCAGGTCATCAGTTAACTCCAAGAGGAGGAAAAGAAGGCATCTGGGTGAGCGGAGAAACTGGCCGAGGAGCTGAAAGGTGAGTAGTTCATAGTCTAAGTTGTTGCTTAAGTGACTTATTTGCTTGATGGATCCACTCGGTGCTTGCAGAATACCATCAAAGGACCAAGGCCCAGTTCGACGTGCTGGAGCAGGAGGTGCAAACATAGAGGTGAAAGTTCGACACCATGGTGGCCAAAATCAGGCCAGTGCTTGACTACATCGACATGGAGGCAGCTCCTCAGCCCGACGATAGGCCACCTCGTCCGGACAGCATCATCGACAGGTGCAAGGCGACATGGGAGAACTTCAAAAGCTTCAACCGTGATGCCACTATCTCTATCGTGAACCATGCCTTGGCGGTAGTCCGGGCCCATTACCCTACCATCGATCTGCATGCAATAGGGACCGGATTCGCCAAAGGGACTGGTGCGACGAAGCAACAGGAGCTAGAAGATGAGGTGGAGGATGCGGCAAAGAGGCTGGCCAGAGACGTCGACTTGTTTGGCGAGGTGGACAGAGGGGGCCAAACATAATGACCTACTCGAAGAGTAATCTGTAACAGCTGGAGAGGATAGTTAAAGCACGCGAGGGCGTAGAGAAACATTTATGTATGTGTATAAATGTTGTAAAGTGACATGTGCATGTTTATGCAGTTTGCCAGTATTTCGGTGAAAAATAAATGTATTGTTAACCCTAATGCAATTATACATGGTATAAGTAGCGTCCGAGTAGTTAGTTCTTTACTGAGCTCTTGGCCTTGGCTAGCCCGTATTCCATAATGTCGAGCGCAGAGCCCGTGCACGTGTAGGAGGAACAGGCGTGACCAATGAATCACAGTCAACCACCCATAACACAGAGCACGGAGCCCATAGCACGTGTAGGGAGAGAGCGGAGACTGGGTCTTCTCCAAAAAACACAGAGCCAAATGTGCGCTGCTCGGCGGTTGGCGAAATATCGTAGAGATATTTTAGTATGGAGAACCATGGCGGAGTGTTTATGGAGATCACATATTGGAGTTTGTTAAGGAGTAGCTTAGAGCTGGCGACCGCTAATGGAGATTAAACCATAATGGAGAAATAATGGAGACAAATTATGGCGACAAAAACTTCATTCATTATGTAGTGGAGAATACATATCTGGAGCATTTCAAGGATAGAAACGTATAAGGTGCTCGATGTGCCATGAATTGGGGATATCGATTCCGTCCAAGTCACATAGCTAGTAAGACCCTGGTCGAGTAACCTCTTTGACCACGTAAGGCCCTTCCTAGGGGGAGGAGAGCTTGTGCATCCCTTCGGTTTTCTATTTTTTGTGGAGAACGAGGTCGCCGATAGCAAATGAACGTCCTTTGATGTTGCGGTTGTAGTATCTTCGCAAGCCTTCTAGGTATTTGCCTGTGCGAATGCAAGTGATCAGGTGCTCTTCTTTGGCCCTGTCAATGTCCTCTGTCCGAACAGCTGTGGCTTGCTCTTCATTATAATGTTCTGCCCTAGGTGCTCAGAAGGCAATGTCCACTGGAAGTATGGCTTCTAAGCCGTAGACCAAAAAGTATGGAGACACACCGGTGCTACAACTAGCTTGAGTGCACAGTCCCCAGACCACAGCTGGGAGCTCTTTGAGACATCTACCCGGATGCTTTTCCTCTTTCTGATATAGCCTCTTTTGGAGGGCATCAAGGATCATGCTGTTCGCCCGTTCGACCTAGCCATAGGCTCTAGGATGGGCAACAGAGACGCATTTGATGGAGATGCATCGGTCTTCGCAGAAGTCCCAAAAATGATGACCAATGAATGTAGTTCCGAGGTCGGTGATAATGCTGTTTGGGAGACCGAATCTGTGGAGGATATCTTCGAAGAGCTCGACTGCTTTCTTTGCAGTAGCCGAAACAAGTGGTTTGTATTTGAACCACTTGGAGAACTTGTCAATGGTGACGTACAGGTACTAGAAACCACCTAGCGTTGGCTTAAAAGGCCCGATCATGTCTAGTCCCCAGCATGTGAAAGACCAAGAAGCTAGGATGGTCTGCAACTCCTACACCGGCACGTGTATTTGCTTGTCAGAAAATTGGCATCCTTCACAACATCGGACAAGGTCTTTTGCATCGGTGATGGCCGTTGGCTAGTAAAAATCAACTTGAAAAGCTTTGCCGACTAGGTTTCTTCAAACCACGTGGTTGCCATAGGAACCAAAGTCAATCTCAAGAAGTAGTTTTACTCCCTCTTCTTGGGTGACGCATTTCTGTAGTATCCCTTCCTTGGCACTTTTCCTCATCAAGTTCCCATCTACCAGCACATAATGCTTGCTTGGATGGATTAGGTGTTTAGTTTCGGTCTTGTCAGTAGGTACATCAACACTGGTGAGGTACTTGATGAACTATTCCCTCCAGTCAGCGGCCGACGAAGGTACTATAAGTACCAACTGCTCGGCAGGGCGGATTTCTTGAATTTCCTTCTCTTCCTTAATGGACGGCCTAAAGAGGTCTAGAACAAAAACACCAGGCAGAATCATGGCGTGAGAAGAGCCTATCTTAGATAGGTGGTTGGCGAGCTGATTTTGATCTCGTACCACATGGTGGTACTCAATCCCGTAGAACTTCCCTTCAAGTTTCCTGATTTCTGTGCAATAGGCATCCATCTTCTCACTAGAATAGAACCAGTCTTTGTTGAGCTGGTTGATGACTAGCATGGAGTCTCTGTATACCATGAGGCATTTGACGCCGAGCTTGATGGCTATACGTAGTCCATGGAGACATGCTTCATATTCGGTGGCGTTGTTGGAGAATAGAAAATGAATTTAGAGAACATATTGGAGCTTGTCCTTGGTCGGTGTAATGAATAAAATGCCAGCACCAGCACCATTGATGTTGAGGGCGCCATCGAATTACATCACCTAGTACTCAGGGCAAGTAGCGAGGATGGGCTCTTGGATCTCAGTCCACTCAGCAACGAAGTCAGCAAGCACCTATGACTTGATGGTAGGCTTGCTTCTGAATTTGATGGAATAAGTGCCGAGCTCGATAGCCCACTTGATGATGTGGCCATTGGCCTCTTTGTTATGGAGGATGTCCCTTAGAGGGAACTCGGTGACCATGACGATCTTGTAATACTTGAAGTAATGGCGGAGCTTGGGCGACATGACCAGAATGGCATATAGCAGTTTTTGAACTTGAGGATAATGAGTTTTGGACTTATTAAGGACCTCATTGATAAAGTAGACCGGACATTGTACCTTATAGGTGTGTCCAGCTTCCTCGCACTCGATGACGGTAGCTGTGCTAACGACGCGAGAAGTGGCGGCGATGTAGATTAGTAGGGTTTCGTCTGGTCATGGCGCCGTCATGATCGGAGGCTTCGTTAGAAATAACTTGAGCTACTCGAAAGCTGTATCTGCCTCATCCAACTAGGAGAAGCGCTCAGAGGCCTTAAGGAGTTCGAAGAACGGTAGTCCCTTTTCATCGAGGCGCGATATAAAGCGGCTAACAGCAGCCATGCAGGCTGTAAGCTTCTGTATGTCCTTTACGCATGTTGGCCATTTCATGTTGGTGATGGCGGAGACCTTGTCGGGGTTGGGATCGATGCCATGAGCGCTGACGATGTAGCTCAGGAGTATGCCAGATGGGACTCCAAAGATGCACTTTGAAGGGTTCAACTTCCATCTATAACATTTCAGGTTGCCGAATGTTTCTTCGAGGTCGGCGATGAGGTTGTCGACGGTCTTGGACTTGACGACCACATCATCGATGTAAGCTTCGATGTTGCGGCCTATTTGTTAATCAAGGCACATCTGGATGGCCCTTTGGTAGGTCGCCCCGGCATTCTTAAGTCCAAAGGAAATGGTGGTATGGCAATACGCACCAAAAGGCATGATGAACGATGTCTTGATCTGGTCATCTTCTTTGAGGGATATCTGGTGATAGCTGGAGTAACAGTCGAGGAAGGAGAGTAGCTCACAGCTGGTGGTGGAGTCTACAACCTCATCTATCCGAGGCAGACTGAAGGGGTCTTTAGGGCAGTGCTTGTTAAGATCAGTGTAATCAATGCACATTCTCCATTCTTTATTCTTTTTTTGAACAAGAACAGGGTTTGCTAACCACTCAGGATGATACATGTCACAGAACCGACCAATTTATAAGAATACAAGTACAATGGCAATCCGCAAGCGGTCGCACTGTCATACTTGAACCCATATAAACCCGGTAGTCCGTCGAGTACCACGACGGGTCTCGATAAACGATTTACAACAACCAAGATCGTACAGGATTCAACATACATGCCACATATTACATAAAGTTCACAGATACTTTTCATCATCAGAGTACGAATAAAAGTTATTACAAACCGAGTTTGATAAATAAAGCGGAAGCAAATAAGTTCGAAAATAAAGTTTCCAACATAGCTGATACAGTGCCAAGATAGATCACGGTCCACAAAAGCAAGGATAGGAATTACTAAAGAAGCCTGCCCAAGGCTTACTCCTCATCCACAGCGGGATAGAAGCAACTCTTGCAATAACCATGATACACAGTGCCATCTGCAACAATGGGAAAATAAACCCTGAGTACGAGAAGGTACTCAGCTAGACTTACCCGTCATGAACCAGAAATAAAATGACTCCAAGGATTATGCAAGGCTGTATAAGTGGACGTAACTTGACAACATTTTTGCGTAAAAGCAATTAAATCATGGTATAGTTACTAATTCTTTACCAAGTTAATTATAACTATTCATTTCTAGGTTAGCAAGTATCCTATGCCAAACATGTGGTATATCCTTTAGAAGCATACAATAGTAACCATAGCAAGTATTGTAATTCCATTTTCGTACGAACCATCATGTTCCATAACACAGTTACTACGATGTTGGGACTAGCCAAGTTTCTCACTATCCGGGAGAGACGGCGATTCGAATCGATTTCAACCAGCTGGGAATTTATTCCTAACACAAACCCAGATCTACCAGCCACGATAGTCTTAGGTCACCTTTGGTACAACTCAGGTACACATTTCATGGTTCAGACACGCGCCGCTAACTGGAACACCAGATGCCGTGGATGTTCAGCCAAACCTGCCCTTGGGCTCTGGGCCCGATCGTTTCGGAAGGGGCGACAATGTAACGATTCGGCCCGAGTTGAATTACTCGGCTTCGGGTCGGAACGAATTATCCGCCAGCTAAGTGAGAGGCATGCGCTCAATCTTGTCGAAGCGCCAACAACGGTGACGGTCCTTAATCGACACGAGACGGGATAAGTCCACACCCAAGACCTCCATGCCTTGTTGCTTCCCTATCGATCTCCCGTCCGGTCTCAATTTACTTTTACCTCATGGTTCTGTTTCCACGATAGCGAGATATAGCCAACCGTGTCAGATCCACCTATATATCTCGCAGGTGACAGGACATCACCCGACTTCTACCGGTCTAAGCATGGCTAAGCATATATATATTCGATCCTCGGACCTATACCGGTTAAAGGTGTAATATCCGGACAAGGAATGTACATGCATCAAGTGGTTTCATTCAACTCTTATAACCTAATGCATCAATCATAAATACGTAAGTAAACATTTGTAAATTATCGGGAGACTTATAATGCTCCGGGCTTGCCTCGCAGAAAGGAAGTAGGACGGTGGTCGGGGCACTCCGAAGCTCTTTGTGGTTTCGCTCCACGCCTTCGGGAGCTATGGCTTGCGGATCCTCCTGCGGGTTCCCTTCCTCTGCTTCTTCGAATTCCAGCAACGTGATCTCTTCCTCCGATCCTAGATGCATGAGTATGGTATAAGTATTACGAATGCATATATGTTAACAAGTGCATCACGTTGTTTGAGTAGGTGCATATCTCTTCTCGCTTACTACTTAACTACTTCTACAAAGCATCGACTATGCCATAAAACAAGATCTACTTGTTTCGCTCATAACTGAGTTCTACAAATCCAAATCCAGTGATCCTGGACTTTCTGGAAAGCTTATCAAATTTTCTACAACTTTGTTATTAACCATTTTTACAGTACACATCAGTTTCAACATGCAAATCCTCACACTCTAGAATCAGTCCGGAAATGACTTAACATGCAACATAAAGTAAGAATACTTCTACTTCAGGTAATCATTCAAAATTTGACAACCTAGAACTTACCAATAGTTTAAACATACCAAATACAGTTAAGATGATATAATGGTAAAGCCCAAACTATTTATTAAATTGCCTTTATTATTTTATTTAGATACCTAGGTTAAATAATAAATATATATCAGATGTGCTTAATAAATTCTCAAAAATTTACAGAGCTTTACTAATGCTATCAAGAGACTACTGTAAAAATTTCATGTCATTTTACCAAGTAGAACATTCTATACAAAATGACAAGGCAGCAAGGCTTGAAATAGCATAAATGGAAAACCCTATTGAAAAGTGTCAAGCAACAGATTTCATATTTTCTTAGCATCCATATGGTACTAGGATTACCTCCAATAAATTTCATGAATTTTGGACTCATACTTAATTTATGAAAATTCATGCAAGGATTAACTAGTCATAAAAGAAAAATCTCTAACTTTAAATCTACCCATGCACTGGTCCTCAAATTTTTACCAGAGTTCACACATGCTAAGATTAGTCTACCACAAAAATTTCATAATTTTTGGAGCACAGAACTCTAGATATAAAATAAACAAATTTGAATGCATTCAAAAGCACATTTGAAATCCCTATTTAAATCTCCAGAAATTTCTACTGTTGAAACCAAGAACATATTTTTCCAAAATACTACACTTCCTAAGCAACACAATCATATTTATTTCACC
The DNA here is from genome assembly GCA_904845875.1 of Miscanthus lutarioriparius. NCBI lineage: Eukaryota > Viridiplantae > Streptophyta > Magnoliopsida > Poales > Poaceae > Miscanthus > Miscanthus lutarioriparius. Next base: position 41,103,222 of record CAJGYO010000019.1, read on the forward strand.
ATTTTAGGAGCTACCAAACTAAAGATACAAAAATAACAAAACAAATCAAAATCTGGATTCAAAATGAGTTAGTTTACACACTACTTCGTCACGATGGTGGGACCGCTGGTCGGGGACCCCACGCGTCAGTGACACGGAGCAGGGCAGCGGCGCTGCGCGGTGCTGGCGCGGCCAGAGCTCGCCAACGGCGAACTCGCCGGCGGTGACATCATCACACGATGATCTACTCGACTTCGCGCATCGATTGAGCTACTTGGGTGGCTTTCTCATCGGAGCTAGCGGCCACGGCGGGCATGGCCATGGCGGGTGGAGGTGCGGGTCGACGGTGAAACGCCGGTGTGGGCTACGGTGGTTCAAATCAACGCGTGGACAAGCATCTATGAACGCTGAGGGACCTAGCGCTTAGCTACCGGAGAGGGGAGGAGTATCTTGTGGCGGGGGCCACCACGCACGACGGGCTCATTTATGAACTCCCGGCGAGCCCACACGCGCTGCGGTGGCTTACCGGGCTTTGTCAGCGGGCACGGGGAGAAACAATGGGGTGCTGGGGAGACGGTGGAGCTATCACGGTGGCGAAGGAGCAGCGAGGACGAGCTGGTGACGGCTATGGCGACGGCGGAGGTGCGGGCCGAGCTCGACTGTCGCTGCGGCGAGGAAGACGGAGTAGAAAATGGGAAATGAAGCGCGGGGCGACTCGGGCGAACGCTGGCGGGGTTAAGGCGCGCTCGGGCGCGGCGCGTGGCCTGCGCGGTCGGCGCTGGCGACGCGTGGCCGTCGCCGGGGACACGCGGCGCGCAAACTCTGTTCCGGTCGGCCACTGAAGAACGGGCGTTTCAGTTCGTTAGTCGTTCGATGGCCGCCTGACAGCGCGTTTTCTCGTTGATTTACCGGCTAAACGGTGGCTCCTTCGTGCAAACTTACTGAATAGAAGTTGTAGAACCATGTACCATCTCCAACTCTTGTTAAGGCAGCATACTCTAATTCGCAACCTAAACCGAGTAAAATCATGCTCAAAGTAGGCTTGTCGGTCGATGTGGTTTCACGACTTAGCAAATTTCGTTAAGTGTTGAAATCAGGATTTTGATGATTCTTGTGATCCAATTTCAAACATGTTAGGAGCTGAATCATGTGATGACCCAAAAATAAAAGTTGTTCCTTATGTCAAACACTACAACATTGCTTTAGTGAACTCCTCCATGCAAGGTCTCTAACACCTAGTTCAACTTTAGTCAAACATGTCACTTTGAAATCATGATACATACACAAACCAGGGCTAAATGACCAAACTAGCCTTAGCACTAAATACCAAAGTTGTTCCTAATGATATCCTAAGCATGTTTAAACAATTTGCAAGGTCATTTAAGCATTTCATGTAGTAGTCACTCATATAGCTATTCGTGTCAACACATGAAATATCACTTAAGTGCTTGATCATGAAATGTGGCCTTCATGAACAATGTTTCTTTTGTTAACCTAAGTGTAGCTAAAGTGTTATAGTGACCAACATTACACACTAGCATTTATTTGCACATGATCATATGCATATGTTCTAAGAAATACGAGATAACAAGCAATGTTTCATATGTTTCGATCGAATGTTTCAATTGTAAATGATGATTTATGAATGCTTGATGCTCATGCTTATGTTATGCAAGCCAAGTTATGCAAGGCTAACACCCGAGGTGTTATAGCCCCTCCCTTATAAAAATCTCGTCCCGAGATTTGCAAGACCTACCATTCTTGGAAAAAAGGCGGATAAACTTCTCGTAGATAATCTTCTCTTTCCCACGTAGCATCTTGTTCACTATGATTGTTCCACACCACCTTATAGAACTTGATAATCTTACTCCTTGTCACTCTCTCCATCTCTTCTAATACCCGAATTGGTTTTTCTTCATAGGTCAAACCGATTGAAGTCGCACGTTGGTGGGTGCAATAGCTTCTTCCGGTACTCAAGACATTTCTTTAGCCGAGAAACATGAAACACATCAAAGATTGCACTCATCTCCGTGGAAGTTGTAACTTATATGCAACCTTCCTTTTCGCTCCAAAATTTTGTATGGCCCTACATATCTTGGTGAAAGCTTCTTTTCATCCCAAATCTTTTTCACGCCTTTCATGGGTGATACTCTCAAGTATACATAATCACCCACTTCAAAAGTTAGTGGTCTTCTTCTTCTTCGCTTTCAGCATAACTTTTTCTGTCTTGATTGAGCTGCCTTCATGTGGTGTTGGATGATACGTACTTGCTCTTCGGCTTCATTTACAAAATCAATACCAAAGTATCTCCTTTCACCGGCTCAATCCAGTTCAAAGGAGTCTCGCACTTTCGCCATACAAGGCTTCAAATGGAGCCATTTTGATACTCGCTTGATAATCTGTTGTTATAGGAGAATTCGCTAAAGGTAACCATTTCTCCCATGAACCTTTTGAAGATATAACACAAGCTCTAAGTAAATCTTCTAGGATTTGGTTCACTCGCCTGTCTGTCATTCCGAAGTTTGCGGATGATAAGTGAACTTCGATTAGCTTGGTTCCCAAAGCTCGTGTAAGTGCTCCCGTAAACGAGCTATGAATCTGTGGTCCTCGATCCGAGATTATAGTCCCGGTACTCCATGCAATCTCACGATCCGGGCAACATATATTTCAGCAGCAGATTCCTAACTATATACCGCGTGTTCACGGGTATGAAGTGTGCTTGACTTGGTGAGACGATCAACAATGACCCAGATTGAATCGTGACCTTGTGGTGTTGTTGGAAGGCGGTAATAAAGTCCATATCGATCTCTTCCCATTTCCATCCCGAATAGGCAAGTGGCTGAAGTAATCCAAATGGTTTTCATATGGACGGCTTTCACTCTCATCGCAGCTTATCACACCTAGCAACATAGGCTGCGATCTCTTTCTTCATCTTAGTCCACCAAAAACGGGTTCTTAAATCTTGATACATTTTACTACTACCCGGATGGATAGACAATTTGGATGAGTGAGCTTCTTCTAAAATTTGATTTCTTAGCTCACGGTCCTTTGGCACCACTAGTCGGTCCTCGAACCATAATACACCTCTTTCGTCCAATCTAAAATGTTTGGTTTCTTGCTCTTGCATTTTTCTCTTGATGTGACTTATTCCCATATCATCGCTCATTGTAGCTCTATGATTTTGCCCTCAAGTGAACAACTGATTGTGATATTGTGTAGTACAAACAGGATGTAACAAGTTGAATCCATCTTCCAAAGAATGCTTCCACAAAGTTGTTACAATGGGACTTCCGACTAAGTGCATCGGCTACTACATTTGCTTTACCCGGATGGTAATGCACTTCTAAATTGTAGTCCTTAATCAATTCTAACCATCTTCGTTGTCTCATGTTCAGCTCTGGCTGGGTAAAGATATACTTGAGACTTTTGTGGTCAGTAAAGATATGACATACATTGCCCAACAAGTAATGTCTCCATATCTTTAGTGCATGGACAACGGCTGCAAGTTCCAAATCATGTGTAGGGTAGTTGACTTCATGTTTTCTCAATTGCCGTGAGGCATATGCAATTACTCTCCCTTCTTGCATAAGCACACATCCCAAACCTATTCCTGATGCATCACAAAATACATCAAAAGGCTTTTCGATGTTTGGTTGTGCTAACACAGGTGCTGTAGTCAACAAAGTTCTGAGGGTGTGAAAAGCTGTTTCACATTCTGGTGTCCATTTGTACTTCTCATCTTTCTGAAGTAGTCTGGTCATAGGCTTAGCTATCTTTGAAAAATCTGGAATAAACCGACGATAGTATCCTTGCTAACCCTAGAAAACTCCGAACTTCATGAACCGAAGTTGGGGCTTTCCAATCCATGACCTCTTGTACTTTGATGGGTCTCATCGAGATTCCATCTCTTGATAAAATGTGACCTAAGAAAGGTACTTTGCTCATCCAAAATTCACATTTGCTAAACTTGGCATATAGCTTATGCTCCCTCACCGATAGGACAATCCTCAAATGCTCCTCGATGATCGGTCTCATTTTCTCAATAAATCAATATATCATCAATAAACACGCACCACGAACTTGTCAAGTTCGGGCATGAATACCGAGTTCATCAGTACATGAAATAGGTTGGAGCATTTGTTAGTCCAAAAGACATAACCAAATACTCGTATAAGCCGCACCTCGAGAGAGAAAGCGCTTTTAGGTATATCCTCCGGCCTAATTTTTTTTATCCGATGATAACTCGATCTCAAATCAATTTTAGAGAATACCTTTGCCTTCGCTAACCGATCGAACAAGATGTCGGCGCGGGCAATGGATATTTGTTTTGATGGTCACAAAGATTGAGTGGTCTCGTAATCTACACACATTCTCAAAGTGACTTATCCTTCTTTTTCACAAACAATGGACATCCCCACGGAGATGAGCTAGGTTGATAAGACCTTTGTCCAATAGATCTTGCAATTGAACCTTAAGTTCGCGCTAACTCATTGGGTGGCATTCTATATGGCCTTCGATATGGGTGCGATGACGACACTAATTCAATCTTAAATTCCACGCCTCTATCCCGTGGTAGACCCGGTAATTCCTCCGAAATACATCCGGAAACTCACAAACCATCGGGATATCACATATGGTGGTGGTTTGGATAGCACAAAGCTAAATGTTGGGGTTTGAAATCGCGGGAGAGTGGGACTAGAAAAGCATTCCCTCCCGTGGGTTCTCTCAACATAATAGTGCGGGTGCTAGTGTCAATAAGAACACCATGATCCTTCATCCAATTCATGCCTAAGATTACACTTATTGATAATCCGGGCAATATTATCAAATCCGTGGTGTACTCCCTCCTTGTATCACGATGAGTACATTTTGACTATCTTTTGGTAATAACAAAGATTCTCGCCGAACTTATGTTAAAACCCCTTTGTTTACTTCAATTATTTCTTGACTATGTCTAGATGCAAATGCTTGACTCATAAATGAATGAGAAGCTCCCGAATCAAATAAAACAACAAGCAGGACACTTGTTGACAAGAAACATACCACCCGTGACAACTTCTCCCATGGGCACTTCCTCCACAGCAGTATAATGTACTTGTCCCCGACGTGCCTGGTATTCACCGCCTCGATTGTTTCGATTTGGGTTGCCATTCCTCTTGGGTGGGGGACATTCCTTGGACCAATGACCCAGCTTGGTTGCAAATTGAAACATGGTTGATTACTTCAACTCTGTGGAGCTGTCCCGATTACCATTTCCTTTTGGTAAGGCAATAGTGAACGCCTTTACGGAACGGTTTCGTGGGTCATGTTATTTCGAGCCTTGTGGTGGAGGCCTAAACTTGGGTGCAGGTGGAAGAAATTGTGGCCTAGCTGCGATAGGCGCTTTTGATCGAAAGATCCGGATGCACCGGCCTCATAGGTCCTCTTACGACTTTTTAGCAACCGTGCATGCATGTTGTTGTGGTTTTCTTGGGTCAAGGCATCACTAATAAACTCGTTGTAACGTGGTACATCGAGAATTTGCCATAGTCTTCATCGGTTTGGTACCCAACCTCGCTTGAAACTCTCTATCTTTTTTTCTTCTTCAAGATCCACAAAACCGGAGCATATCTTGACAAGTTGTTGAATGCGCGCATATACTGTGGAGTGACTTTGTTCCCCGAGTAAGCCTCATAAATTCTGGCCGCTTTCGCGCATCAGCCCGGGGAATATGATGTCCCTAAAAGCCGCCTTGAATTGTTCCTGTGTCACTCGTGCATTAGCAAAAGCAGAGACGAAAGAAAAAGGCCCACCAGATCCTCGCTGGTCCTTGCAATTGATGGGAAGCATACTCGCTTTCAGATGCTCAGAACCCTTAGCAAACGAAATTTTTGCTCGATGGTATTCAACCACCATCGGCTCAGCAAAGTGGTTCCTCACCACCTTGAAGATCGGAGGCTTCGTGTCTAGAAACTCCTTGAATGTACTATGCTGATTTGGCTCGCCCCTCGGTTGTGGGTGGCCACGAGCGGTGTTTTTGCGCGATAAGGCATAAAAGCTTCTTCCATTGTCCTTTGGCTCCCCAAGAATCGAGCAAAGAACTCCCGAAAGGCACGCGGCGGTGGTGGTGGTAAGTCATCACCATTGCCATCGTGGATCGCTACTACTCCAAGAGACAAAAGGCGTCATCCGCGAAGTTGCAACAATAAGCGATTATTGGTTGATGTCAAGAGATTGCGATGAATCATAATCATGCGCATGAAATTATCGGAGAAATTCTCAAATTCACAATAAAAACAGAGGCATAACCATTCATTCTCGCAACATGGCATCCCCAATTTGACCACTTATCGCGCTTCATAACGCATGCAAAGTTAAATCGTGATCACCAACAAGGAACGGAATTGCATTGATGTTCATCCAAACATGCGATTGACATTACATGATAGTCCGCTTACTAATGCCAATTTCAAACTATAGGTCCATTACATAAATAAAGGTGATACATTAGTCCTTCCACTAAGTGCTGTTTATCTAATCCTCATTATGATCACTATCGAGGTCGACCTTAAGATCATCTCCTTCCTCGTGTTCTACTTCTTCTTCAGATCCACTTCTTCTTCTCCTTCCTCGCACCTTCTAGATCCATTTCGTGGCTCTGTGTGGGACATAAGGGTGGAGCCGATTGTTCGGAAGATGAACCTCTTCATGCAGATTATCGTTGTATTCTTCCGCATTGGCCAACTGCTGTCCTAGCTCAAACTGTCGAGCTCTTAGGACATTTTCCCTTGTCCAAGCTGCATTTCGTTGGTGAGTTAACCGAGTCATCTCTTCAGTGAGCCTTTCAATCTCGGCGTCGTGCTCCCTCTGAAGCTGACGTCGGTCCTCGCGGGCATGACCAAGAGCACCCGACACACGTCCCGAGGCTACCTTCAACTCCATCCAACACTCTCATCATTGCGTAACATGGCGCTCATGGAAGGGTTATCACCGCTCGCCTCCGCCGCACCAATCTCCAAAGATTTTCCTCTTGTCTCGCCGCCATGAGTCGCTGGAGGGGTTACCTCTTGAAAGACTCCAACCAAAGCGGCTGCCAGCTCTTGAGGAAAACGATCCATGATGTCTCTCAGGATCCCAAAGGCTGCCCTGCTAGCTGCTTCTTCAGCAGTCCTACCAGTTGACTCATAACACCAGCCTATCCACTCAGAATCGTCACCTGGGACGAACAACGGCCTCCACAAGAATTAAGAGACCTTCCCCAACCGCTCATTCGCCCGTAAGTAGCGAGGTTCCATTCCATCAGGATAGCTTACATAATCGAAAGCACTCTCCACAAGAGTGTAGGCATCCCAAACTCTCCAAGGAATGTGTGACGTTGATGGGTACGTGGAGCAAGCTGACGGCGGGGAGCTCTGCCTCCGGTGGACTTGCGAGCGGTCTGCTTGGTGCGTGCCATCTGCACCATTAACATGCACCCCTTGGTGAGACAATGCCATAATGGATAAGAGCTACATAACCGAGTAAGAATTTTATAAGGGGAGGAACAATGTAATTATGTGAATGGTAATTATCATGATGCATGCTCGCTCCGTTCACGTCCTCACAAACTTAGGAAAAATTTGTTTCTAGCGGTAGACACGGTGGCATACATACGCTCTCTCTCATAAATAGCGAATTAGTCGAAAGCTACACGTTTTCGTTGTTAGTGTACCGCATAAAATTTCATTTCAGCCCTTAAACCCATAATGAATATGCATAATGTAATTGTAAATACTTCCATATATGTATACCCATACATATACTTCCATATCAATCTACCCGACAAGTAATTTAAACCCACAATTAAATACGTACCATATACACATGCAAGCATGCATACATAGCCGTACTAAAGTTACTCTTCCCGACCGCATGCTCACATCTTGCGGTCATACGCTCATCTTACCTTGGCGAGAGGCATTTGATCCATACATTACCATTCAAGTGAATGGCATCCATACAATAGCACACCAGTATGGACGATTTAAGTAAAAACCCCCATGTTAGTACTTAAATAGCCACCTAATAGTCCTTAATTTGGGCGTAAGGAAAGTGATCATTGGCACACTTTAGATTTCAAATACCTACTATATAACTATTAGTTGCTAGAGAAGGGTTTTCGGAAAACAAAAACTTTTGTTTTAAATACACTTGTGACAATTAACGTTGAATCTTTGCTCGATGCCACCGTCGCAGAATCCCACCAATTTATAAGAATACAAGTATAATGGCAATCGCAAGCGGTCGCAGACCGTCATACTTGAACCCATATATAAACCTTAGTAGTCCGTCGAGTACCACGATGACGGGTCTCGATAAACGATTTACAACAACCAAGATCATACAGATTCAACATACATGCCACATATTACATAAAGTTCACGGATACTTTTCATCATCGAGTACTTAATAAAAGTTATTACAAACCGAGTTTGATAAATAAAGCGGAAGCAAATAAGTTCGAAAATAAAGTTTCCAACATAATATATAAATTGCCAAGATAGATCACGGTCCACAAAAGCAAGGATAGGAATTACTAAAGAAGCTCGCCCAAGGCTTACTCCTCATCCACAATGGGATAGAAGCAACTCTTGCAATAACCATGATACACAAAGTGCCATCTGCAACAATGGGAAAATAAACCCTGAGTACGAGAAGGTACTCAGCTAGACTTACCCGTCATGAACCAGAAATAAAATGACTCCAAGGATTATGCAAGGCTGTATAAGTGGACGTAACTTGACAACATTTTTGCGTAAAAGCAATTAAATCATGGTATAGTTACTAATTCTTTACCAAGTTAATTATAACTATTCATTTCTAGGTTAGCAAGTATCCTATGCCAAACATGTGGTATATCCTTTAGAAGCATACAATAGTAACCATAGCAAGTATTGTAATTCCATTTTCGTACGAACCATCATGTTCCATAACACAGTTACTACGATGTTGGGACTAGCCAAGTTTCTCACTATCCGGGAGAGACGGCGATTCGAATCGATTTCAACCAGCTGGGAATTTATTCCTAACACAAACCCAGATCTACCAGCCACGATAGTCTTAGGTCACCTTTGGTACAACTCAGGTACACATTTCGCGGGTTCGTACCGCGCCGCACAATCTGGAACACCAGATGCCAGGATGCTCAGGCCAAACCCGCCCTTGGGCTCACCGATCGTCGTCCGAAGGGGCGCACAATGTAACGATTCCCGGCCCGAGTTGAATTACTCGGCTCGGCCATGGTCGGAACGAATTATCCGCCAGCTAAGTGAGAGAGGCATGCTCAATCTTGTCAAGCGCCAACAAGCAGATGGTCCTTAATCGACACAGACGGGATAAGTCCACACCCAAGACCTCCATGCCTTGTTGCTTTCCTATCGATCTCCGTCCGGGTCTCAATTTACTTTTACCTCATGGTTCTGTTTCCACGATAGTAGATATAGCCAACCGTGCTCTAAGATCCACCTATATCTCGCAGTGACAGGACATCACCCGACTTCTACCCGGTCTAAGCATGGCTAAGCATATATATATTCGATCCCGGACCTATACCGGTTAAAGGTGTAATATCCGGACAAGGAATGTACATGCATCAAGTGGTTTCATTCAACTCTTATAACCTAATGCATCAATCATAAATACGTAAGTAAACATTTGTAAATTATTGGGAGACTTATAATGCTCCGGGCTTGCCTCGCAGAAAGGAAGTAGGACGGTGGTCGTGGCACTCGGAAGCTCTTCGTGGTTCTCGCCCACGCCTTCGGGAGCTATGGCTTATGGATCCTCCCGGGTTCCTTCCTCTCGCTTCTTCAATTCCAAAGCAACGTGATCTCTTCCTCCGATCCTAGATGCATGAGTATGGTATAAGTATTACTTAATGCATATATGTTAACAAGTGCATCACGTTGTTTGAGTAGGTGCATATCTCTTCTCGCTTACTACTTAACTACTTCTACAAAGCATCGACTATGCCATAAACAGTATCTACTTGTTTCGCTCATAACTGGAGTTCTACAAATCCAAATCTAGTGATCCTAGACTTTCTGGAAAGCTTATCAAATTTTCTACAACTTTGTTATTAACCATTTTTACAGTACACATCAGTTTCAACATGCAAATCCTCACACTCTAGAATCAGTCCGGAAATGACTTAACATGCAACATAAAGTAAGAATACTTCTACTTCAGGTAATCAATCAAAATTTGACAACCTAGAACTTACCAATAGTTTAAACATACCAAATACAGTTAAGATGATATAATGGTAAAGCCCAAACTATTTATTAAATTGCCTTTATTATTTTATTTAGATACCTAGGTTAAATAATAAATATATATCAGATGTGCTTAATAAATTCTCAAAAATTTACAGAGCTTTACTAATGCTATCAAGAGACTACTGTAAAAATTTCATGTCATTTTACCAAGTAGAACATTCTATACAAAAATGACAAGGCAGCAAGGCTTGAAATAGCATAAATGGAAAACCCTATTGAAAAGTGTCAAGCAACAGATTTCATATTTTTCTTAGCATCCATATGGTACTAGGATTACCTCCAATAAATTTCATGAATTTTGGACTCATACTTAATTTATGAAAATTCATGCAAGGATTAACTAGTCATAAAAGAAAAATCTCTAACTTTAAATTTACCCATGCACTGGTCCTCAAATTTTTACCAGAGTTCACACATGCTAAGATTAGTCCACCACAAAATTTCATAATTTTTGGAGCACACAGAACTCTAGATATAAAATAAACAAATTTGAATGCATTCAAAAGCACATTTGAAATCCCTATTTAAATCTCCAGAAATTTCTACTGTTGAAACCAAGAACATATTTTTCCAAAATACTACACTTCCTAAGCAACACAATCATATTTATTTCACCATTTTAGGAGCTACCAAACTAAAGATACAAAAATAACAAAACAAATCAAAAAACTGGATTCAAAATGAGTTAGTTTACACTACTTCACTGGCCGTGTGTGGGACCCACTGGTCGGGGACCCCACGCGTCAGTGACACGGAGCAGGGCAGCGGCGCAAGGCTGGTGTTGGCGCTGCCAGAGCTTCGCTAACGGCGAACTCGCCAAGTGGTGACATCATCACACGATGATCTACTCGACTTCGCGCGATCGATTGAGCTACTTGGGTGGCTTTCTCATCGGAGCTAGCGGCTACACGGCTGGCGGCCATGGTGGGGTGGAGGTGCGGGTCGACGGTGAAACGCCGGTGTGGGCTACGGTGGTTCAAATCAACGCGTGGACAAGCATCTATGAACGCTGAGGGACCTAGCGCTTAGCTACCGGAGCGGAGGAGAATCTCTTGTGGCGGCGTGGCCCACGACGACGGGCTCACGGCGGAACTCCCATGAGCCTACACGCGCTGCCGCGGTGGCTTACCGAGCTTTGTCACCGGGCACGGGAGAAACAATGGGGTGCTTTGGGGAGACGGTGGAGCTATCACGGTGGCGAAGGAGCAGCGAGAGATGAGCTGGTGACGGCTATGGCGACGGCGGAGGTGCGGGCCGAGTTTCACTGTCCGCTAGGCGAGGAAGACGGAGTAGAAAATGGGAAATGAAGCGCGGGGCGACTCGGGCGAACGCTGGCGGGGTTAAGGCGCGCTCGGGCGCGGCGTGGCCTGCGCGGTCAGGGCGCTGGCGACGCGCGGCCGTCGCCGGGGACACGCGGCGCGCAAACTCTGTTCCGGTCGGCCACTGAAGAACGGGCGTTTCAGTTCGTCAGTCGTTCGATGGCCGCCTGACAGCGCGTTTTCTCGTTGATTTACCGGCTAAACGGTGGCTCCTTCGTGCAAACTTACTGAATAGAAGTTGTAGAACCATGTACCATCTCCAACTCTTGTTAAGGCAGCATACTCTAATTCGCAACCTAAACCGAGTAAAATCATGCTCAAAGTAGGCTTGTCAGTCGATGTGGTTTCACGACTTAGCAAATTTCGTTAAGTGTTGAAATTGGATTTTGATGATTCTTGTGATCCAATTTCAAACATGTTAGGAGCTGAATCATGTGATGACCCAAAAATAAAAGTTGTTCCTTATGTCAAACACTACAACATTGCTTTAGTGAACTCCTCCATGCAAGGTCTCTAACACCTAGTTCAACTTTAGTCAAACATGTCACTTTGAAATCATGATACATACACAAACCAGGGCTAAATGACCAAACTAGCCTTAGCACTAAATACCAAAGTTGTTCCTAATGATATCCTAAGCATGTTTAAACAATTTGCAAGGTCATTTAAGCATTTCATGTAGTAGTCACTCATATAGCTATTCAGGTCAACACATGAAATATCACTTAAGTGCTTGATCATGAAATGTGGCCTTCATGAACAATGTTTCTTTTGTTAACCTAAGTGTAGCTAAAGTGTTATAGTGACCAACATTACACACTAGCATTTATTTGCACATGATCATATGCATATGTTCCAAGAAATACGAGATAACAAGCAATGTTTCATATGTTTCGATCGAATGTTTCAATTGTAAATGATGATTTATGAATGCTTGATGCTCATGCTTATGTTATGCAAGTCAAGTTATGCAAGGCTAACACCCGAGGTGTTACAATACACATCTTTAATAAATCTGGCAGCTAGGAGTCATTTTATTTCTACCCTAATAGACTCCTTGTCTATCGTGAATCGTCGGAGTTTCTGCTTGATCAGTTTAGCGGTTGGCGAGACATTCAAGGAGTGCTCAATCTTCTCCCATGGTACCCTCGGCATGTCTGCAGGTTTCCAAGCAAACACATCAGCGTTGGCATGTAGGAAGGAGATGAGCGTGCTTTCCTATTTGGGGTCGAGGTGAGTCCCAATCTTCATGGTCTTGGTGGGGTCGTCGAGGCCGAGGCTGACCTCCTTGGTTTCCTTGGACTTGGTGGAGGCACATGGAGCCTCTAGCGCTAGGATCTCTAGGTCGTTGGTGGGCACCGTCTTGGCGTCGGTGACCACGCTAGCCATCTGGATGGAGAGGTTGGTGGCTTTAGCAAGGGCGAGACTCTCCGTCTCGCAGGCGTAGGTGATGGAGAGGTTGGCCCATAGGGCCAGAACTCCTACAGGCAAAGGCATCTTCAGCACCAGATAGGCATAGTGTGGTACGGCCATGAACTTGGCCAGAGCTGGCCAACCAAGTATGGCGTGGTAGGCGGTGTTGAAGTCAGTGACGTAGAAGTTGATGTGCTCGACGCGGTAGTTGCTAGCCATGCCAAACTATACTGGGAGGGTGATCTCTCCAAGTAGTATGGATGCCCTGCCAGGTACCACACCCTAGAAGGAGGAGTCAGAGAGTGTGTGGTCTCCTATCCCAAGGCCCAGCTCCTTTAGGGCTCCAGCGAAGAGGAGGTTCAGGGCACTTCTGCCGTTGACGAGTACTTTCCTGAAAAGCACTTTCCTAACGGTTGCATCAAGAACGAGGGGGAAACGCCCTATGTAAGGGATGTCTGCCCACTGGTTGGCCCTACTGAAGGTGATGGGGACCTTGGACTAGGGGCAAGAGCTGGGGTTGGCGACGGCGTCTTCCGCATTGACGGTGAGCACCCGATGGGCAGTGAGCTTCCGATCTCTTCTGCTCTCAGCGGCTAGGCCCCCGAAGAAGGTGGCAACTACTTTGTCATGATCCTAGAAGGCGTTGTTGTTGTCCCTAGGTGGTTGGCAGCCTCTGGCTCTGTCATTGTTGTCGTTGTCCAACTTTTTAGCCTGGAACTCCTTAGCCAAGCCGAGGCAGTCCTTCATCTTGTGTCTGCTGTTCTTATGGATGGGGCATGGGCCTTCGAGGATCTTCTTGTACTGCTTGTCATAGTTGCGCTTGGCGCAAGGTTCATCAATAGCGACGACGATGTGGTCTGGTCGATGGTGGTGATATTGACCAGATTTGGACCCTTCTGGCTGATCACGGCCACTGTCCCGATGATGACGGTGGTCATCGTAGCGGCGGTTGCTGTGGCGTTAGTCATCGGGTCGCTTGTCGTGGCAGCGAGTTGGGCGATGAGTGCCCGCATCCTCATTGAAACATACTTCAGCCTCTTTGGCGTCGGCGTACTGATCGGTGGTCATAATCATCTCGTCAATCCCCTTAGGCGGCTTGCGATTGAACTTGGAGCGGAGGTCATGGTGATGGAGTCCTCGGATGAAGGAGGTGATGACCTCTGCTTCCATGATGTTGGGAATAGAATTCCTCATCTTGAAAAAGCGTCTGATGTAGCTATGGAGGAGCTCGGATGGCTTCTGGTAGATGCGATTCAGATCATGGTTGGTGCCTGGCCGAGTACACGTAGCCATGTAGTTGTCGGTGAAGACCTTCTTCAGCTCTTCCCAGGATCCAATGGAGTCCAGGGCGAGGCTTGTGAACCAGTTCATCGTAGTTGGCGTGAGCATGATGGGAAGATAGTTCGCCATGACTCTTGTATCTCCTCCAACGGCGTGCACAGTAGTGTCATAGGCTTGTAGCCACTGTGTGGGGTTCATCCATCCCTCGTAGGGCTCGACCCCAATGATTTTGAAACCATGGGGCCACTAGAGTGTTCGAAGTGCCCTTGTGAATGCTCCGGGCCCTTTAGGATCATCGTCGTCGTGATCTATGGCATTGCTAGCATTGAGTGGCTGGAGGGCTAAGTTCGGATTATTGAACTCTTGCTCATATTCTTGGTGACGGCGTACTTCTTCTTCATGGTGAGAGAAACGACGTTCGTCGATATGTCATCGCGTGTCTCAGAGATTGTTGATTTGCGCTCGGACGTCTTGGTCGACTTCCTGGTCGTGTTGGCAAGGGTGATTGATGTGGTTGCCACTAGCTCCCCCTTGGAGAGGTTGTCCATCGTCATGGTGTTGGTTGACGAAACGACTTTGGCTGGGGCAGCGCTTAGATCTTGGTGCGGCGGATCGGCGAATCGAGCTCATCGAGTAGGAAGGTCTCAGATCCTGGCGGATCTTGTTGACCTAGTAGTGCACTGCTTTAAGCATGGCAGTGACCTTGGTGACCTCCGGTGTTTGCGGGAGCCAGGCAAGCTCATTGGCCGCCATGGCCAAGTTGGTGCTTGGGGTCTTGTAGACGACGTGGCCATCAACATGAACAAATTCATCGTCGAGGTTGCATTGGAGTTGGTGTGGCCTTCCTTGCGAGTTCAACTGATCATTGCGAGCAGCCTCGGCTAGCACAAGGGCAGCCTCATTTGCTTGGCGCTGCGCATGGTTGACGTTCTTGTTGACGCGAGCGGCGTGATCCTCCTCGGTTTCCTAATCCTGTGGGGGGCTGTCGACGCTGACATTGAAAATTCTGCCTCCACGGAAGGGAGGGAAAGGAGGTTGTATGACAGTGGTTTCGGCGATAGTCTCCATAGAGCCCTGGGCCTCAGAGTCTAGATTTTCCTCCAGGATGGTTTGGAGGGATGCTTCGGGGCGTCGGCCGACGTGTAGCATGTTGACAGTCGCGCGAGAGTTGGTCGGCGATCTGGTCGGCGAGAGGATGGATATCTCCAACTTGGTTGGCGAGTTTGCCCCTTAGGGCATCTTGATAGGTGGCGACGACGCTGGTGAGCCTGAAGGGCATGGCCATAGCCCTTCGAGTTCCTTGATCAGCCTCCGACAGATCTAAATCGAAGGGTGGTCAGCGCTGAACCAGAGTGGTCAGAGCCAATTCTATGATGGAGAGGCAATCAGCGAACTTCTGGCCAACCTGATCGATAGATGTGACCAGATTGTCATTGTTGATTTGCCTCCTCGGGTAGTGGGGGAGCGGGCAGCGAATTGTCGATGAAGACAGTGTCGGAGGCAGTTCCGAGATCGGATTTGCAGTCATAGGTGCTAGGGTGATCGGCGTAGAATCGATCTGTGTTGGCTCGATGAGCTCTCCGACTCCATCAGTGTTGATGATCCACGAGATCGATCTGACCGTGAAGATCTAGCTAGGCTATGGGAGGGACAAAGATCCTACAAAATGTACCATCTTGTTCGACATGGAAACTGCACGCACACCCCTACCTGGCGAACCAACTGTCAATAGAATGTCATCGGCAGTCCTCCGAGGGGTATCCCATGAAGGTAGATTGATCGGCAGAGACGCGTGTAGTCAAGAACAAGAAGGCAACAGAGACACAAGAGTTAGACAGGTTCGGGCTGTTAGCATGATATAATACCCTACTCCTGTGGTCTGTTAGATTGTATTGGCTATTGTATGATATTGTGTGTGTTTTGAGGGGGTCCCTGCCTGCCTTATATAGTCTAGGGGTAGGGTTACAAGTTGGTTAGATCTAGGAGATAACCAGAAAGTAATAACAGATTACAGGAATCATGGGATCATACGTATCCTAACAGATCTCTTAGTATCTTCAGGATATCTTCCCGGTGTCTTGTGGGACACGCTGAGTAGCGCCTTGCTTAGCAAGGCTTCGTCTTGTGGGCTGGGCCACCCCTTAGGGTGCAGCCCATGTGGTCTACCATGGGTATCTGGGGTCATACCCCCCATAGTTCATGAGTGGTCCTAGGCACCTCACACATTGGTGCTCGATACAGATTCTTCGTTGGAGTGGGCCTTTGCTTGGATCTTTCATGTAGGATCTGCATTACACTTTCTAGATTGTGCATTTTGTTTTGTTTTCCAGTTGTATTTGAATGACTGTCCGACAAAATATAATTCTTCCAATACAAGAGGAACTAGGTCAATAGTAAATGCATATTTGTCAAAAGTTTGTTTATTACTCCTATTTTGGATAGTAATTGGCGGTCAGATTTGATTGTTAGTGACCGCCAATAATGAGAAGGTGGCCATTGAGGCGGAGGTCCACCTCTCCATCTTCATGAGTGGCTTTGACCTGTGTTGAACCCAACTCATCTTATTTTCGTGTATTTGATAAGACTTGTTGAACTTTCAAGAACAATGCATCAAAGATAATTTTTTCAAAATTCGGATTTTATAATCTGATGCGTGCCTCTGCAACCCAAGACAAATCGAAGCAAGTCCTCAATCTGCCCCTTGACTATTGTGACCCCTTGGATTAGACCGCACTATCTACTTCATAGGATCTTTAGTCTTCCCCTCTACTAGTGTCAACAGCCTATTAGAGCAGGGGATGTCGCCTCCTGACCAGTCGCATTGACATGACAGGGCAAAGCCCCACCACCCACCCATGCAAATGTCTCGGTCGTGGGGTAGTCGATAGCCCCTAAACTATAGTAGTAGAGCCAAGGGGTGAGAGGGAAGGTTATACCTACTGCCTTCTCTCTTCAAAGCTCCTCATTCCAGCCCAAAGCCTTTGCCTTCCACCCTACTATGCCGCCAACGCCTCCTGCCATGACCATGGTAGAGCCAATGAGGTTGTCTATCGATGTGGAGTCCCCAGAGGCCTTCTACGCTGGCAATCCTCGACCGACAAATGGACCTTTCGTCGGTGTGTTCTCTCACCCACCAGTTCCCCCATTGGAGGTGGATCATCATCGTACAACTGTTCGTGTTGTTTATCTTCATTTAACCAGAGTATGCGAGCAATGCTCACACTAGTCTTTGTGTTCATGCTATTTAATTTAACTAGTATTTGGAATTTGCCTACTATTTAAATAGGTGAACATGGGTGTGATGGCATTCTGAGCCTCGATGGCCTTGGACCCTGGTTCTTTCTTCGCGCTCATGCTCGGAAAGTGGCCACACGAGGGATCCCCCAATGGAGGCAGCCGCCCACGATTCTATGCCATGCTACGCCGGTCAATTCGATAAAAGTTGTTTGCCTTCTCAATCAGATCGCTGTCCCCCTTATCCTATATGGGCTTGAACTTGGCTTGCACTCTGCAGCACTTCCTCCATGGTGGCGCCATCCCCGGTCATGGGGTTTTCCCCTAGTGGTGCCGGAGAGTCATCCCATCATCGCTTGCTATCGCCGAGCCCCTCTGTCCCTGCATAGCCCTCTGGTCCTAAAGTGGGTGAATCATTAGAAGAGCATGAATCCTCAACGACATAGACTACCATCAATTATTCAAGGATTACCACAAGGTACAAGAGGTTTTGTTATCGACCAGGCTGAACGCCGAGATGCTGGGCGGTGAGTTGGACGCCGTGCGCGACGCACTTCAAGTTTCCAAGAATGAGGTCTCCTAGGTGCGAGGCGACTTGGCGTGTAACACCCCGGGTGTTAGTCACGAGTTAAGCAGCGAAAATGGACTTAAGTAGGATATGTCAAATAATGATTATGATCTCTAGTTCATAATTTTCAAGTGATGATGAAGGTATTGAGGTCAAACCTATGAAAATGAGCCCCAACTTGAACTTGGACAACACACCTTTGTTTACATGTGGACCCTAGTTAAGTTTAGGCATGAGTAATGTCAAACATGGTTATTTCATGTACATTACATCAACATTCTTAACTAGTGGAAAAAGTTTCATGAAGTTTGGAGCCAAAAAGTCACATGAAATGATAAGTTAGATTTTTGCTTAAATTGCTTCATTTAGAAAATGGAAAGATGGGATGTCGAACAAACCTTGAAACCTTGCTCAAACAACTCTAATTCAACTCATGAACAAAAGTCATGAAGGGTTCATGTTGATTAAATGTCAAGAAAATGCTTCTAAGTGCGGGAATAGCTAAAATTGTCCTTTTCATGATATGGTTTTGACCTGTGTTGACCAACTGTCTAGATTGCTTGCATGGAGTTGGACCTTAAATAAAAGTTGAAGTCTGAGTGGAGTACAACAAAATTTATTATTGGACAAAGAGATGATTCAACTTCTAAGTATATCATATAGTGGTCTCAAGTTTGAATGCAGTGCTGTTTTGACCCATCTAAAATTTATCCTCGATCAGTAGCAGCGTGATGACAAGTTTGTGACATTTTATCTTCCAAATTTACATGGTAGGTCAAGTAGGTTCCTTACTATGAGTTGAAGTACACTTTGTGTTGGAAACAACAAAATAAGTCTCATCACTTTTGGAGCACGTTTAGACTTTCAAAAGTTACTGCAAGAACAACAAAAAGTTTCTTGAATTCAGCCCTTAACTGAATTCAGTTTTTAGTTTTGTATACCCTACTTTGGAGGCTTGTATCTTCGTAGCCATGCCGAACTAGCCCAATATCCGTTAAGCAAAGCTATTGATCTTGCGTAGCCCTACAACTTTGGTTATTACAGCTTGTGCCAAAACTAAACGGATTAGGAGTTGGAAGAGGGAGAAGAATGCCGTTTCAGTCGGCCTGAAACCAAAATTCAGAGTTCCGTTATCGGGTATCCTCCTTTGAAGATCCGTATCTCAAAATCTAGACCGAGTTAGCTCTTGATCATTAAATCAATGTTGTTCACCTCACAAAGATCTACAACTTTGCCTATTGAGCCATCATCATAGGACATCCGGATCTAGAGATAGAGGATGGGAAAGTTGGCAGTTTCAATTGTATTTTCGTGGTGGTATTAACTTGATAGTATTTGAAATGACTCGCGTTCATGGCCAACCGCGCGTAGGAGAAACACGCCGCGTGGCCCTCGCACTCGCACGCATGCTTGCCACCGCACCCTGCTCGCCTATTTGGAGAACCGAACGCCCTCCATTTCTCCCCACTCGCTCTCATTCTCTGACCGTGGCTGCACCGTGACCACCATGGACGAGCAAAGCCGCTGCCACCATTCCTCTACCTCACGTGCTTGCAGGGGGAGCCAAGCTTGCCTCTAGCCCCGCAGCAACTGCTCTAGCCTGGCAAAGGTCCAGTACCACCACTTCGGTCTCCCCTCCTCCATCGTGGTTTGTTCTCATGAAGCCATGTCCATCGCCGCCGCCTACTGCCGTGGGTGAGCAGCTACTGGCTACAGCCGACCAAGGCTAGGGCCAGGTGTGGCCACAGCTGGCCATGGCCATAGCCCGGCGGGCCCTCCTCCGACCGCCTCCCCAGCTGATGCTCGCCATCGTCGGAGCCACTACCACTGTAGAGCACCGCCTCCATGGCCTGCAGCCTGTAGATCATTGCTACCCAGGCTACGCCCCTTGGCTGGTGCGTCTGGCCATAGGGAAGCTGCGCTGCCACTTCTCCTCCACCGCCATCGACCACCTCACGCGGAAAATCAGGCTGCCACCGCTGGTCTACCCACGCATGTGGCCAGGATGCCACAGACCATCTCTGGCTGAGTCAAAGCCACCCAAGGGTGCGCGCTAGTCCCTTGATGCTTCTTCGCCACTCCACCGCCGCCGACGAGCCTCCTCTGTCTGGCATTGGCGAGCTCCCGCACCTCCTCTGCTTTGATTCACGGCAGGGAGGTCGCGCTCAAATTTGTAGAAAGGGAAGGGGTTTTCTATAGAGTCGTGACTCATGTGAATAGTGCTAGAAGGACTATTTTGCTGGAATTTATTTTCGTGGAAGTTCAGCGTCCTTGGAGAAAGTTTGTTTTTCTTTTATGGCTAAAACTTTGGAAAATCATAATAAATCATAGAAAAAACGTAAAATAGCAAATAATGACTTTTTGGAATCCTTGAGAGTAGATCTATGCAGTAGAGTCATAATATGATAAGTGTTAGTAGAAAGTTTCTGTTGTTTTTATTTATTCTTATAAAGTGCTTTTAAAAATGCTTTTAAGTTAACAGATGCATATCTTGAGTTATAGAAGTCCAAAAATGATAATTCTAGTTGTGTTAATCTTGTGATGACATGATATAGCTAATCAAAATATTAAACATGCTTGTTGTGTACTATTTTTATAATGTTTTGATTTAATCTTATTAAATAGGCAATTTTAGCTTGTTTTGCTTTTTATTCTCATATATAAAGTTGTAGTGCTCCATTTGCTTTGAAATTTTTATGGTAGGCTACTTATGCTATGTGTGTGCTGTGGTAAAACTTCATTATCATTGGGTGTAGTATGTTTGAGTTATTGATTTAATTGGTTTAATGCTTGATGAATGGTTTTAAATGGCTTATAAATAATTTGTACGTGCAAAAATGTGAAATGTGGTTCCTTTGACCTTGCATGGTGATAATGTGGCCTAAGAAACCCTAATATAGCTATATGTTTATAGAAAATAATGATCTTTAGATTTATTTTGTTCTCACATGTTTATAGATAATTAAGATTTGTCTTTTTTATAGCAATTAAATTATAAAACCTGAGCATGTAAGATTTGTATAGTAATCATGTTTTGTCATCATCTATCTCACATAAAAAGTTGAGATCCAAATTATATGTTTGCAACATCACCTATAATTAATATATGGGTTTTTATATATAGAAAAGCTAATGAAAGTTTGTTAGTAGATGCTTGTGTTTATGCCATGTAATACTTCTAATAATTGGTGCTAGGTAATATGATTGCTTGGTTATAGTTAGGAGTTGCATATGGAGCTGCATATATAGCAACAAAATGTTAGTTGTTAACAACATAAATGATAAATGCATATAGTTGTATCTCTGCTGTTATGGCTACATGTATAGTTCCGTGGTGGTGATATTTTCATGATGCAAATGATGTGTTTCTGTAGATATGTTGAATACAAAAGTTGTAGATAATTTCCTTATCTTACTTGTCCAAAAATTTCATGATTTGAGGCCTACTGGTATAGGAGTTATAGATTTTACAAGTTTGCTGTCAGCTTTTGCATGGCCTCTAAACAGATCTGAATGATTGTATTGTTTGACTTATTTAAGTATGAAATTATGTCATGGCGATAATAGGAGAGTTATATTGCTTTTCCTAAGATTTCCAAAATGTTAGAGAACAACCTTTCTGATGGTCTAGAACTCCAGTTATAGCTGTTCAAAGTGGAATGGCATATTTCTGTCCAAATCTAGACAGAGATGCATTATTGGTGTTGTTTGACCTTGTTAGCTGTAGAATCATCTTAAAATGATAATGATAAAGTTATAGATAACTTAATAATCTTTCCATAAAGCTAAGAATCATGTTTGCTGAATGTCTAGAACTCCAGTTATGCATTTCTGAATTTAATATCAGTTTTCTATCCTTAGTTGTATAAGCTCTGCTTAATGATGTATTTTGGCCTTGTTATTTGTTAAATTAGCTTTTGGTGTTAATAACAAAGTTTTAGATAATTTTATTAGCTTTCTAGAAAGTCTAGGATCACCCTTGTTCGATGCTTATAACTCCAGTTATGGTTGAAACAAGTGACTGTTGTGCTGCTGTCCAGATTTCTGTACATGTGTGCTCTTATTTGGCTAAACTTGTTAGTTCATGATTGATAAATGCTTGCAATAGCTAAACTTAAGTTAATGGGTATGTCATGCTCAATGTTCACCTATTGTGCTTGAATAGTGTTTAGTTAAATAACTCTAGGTGCCTATGTCTTGCATAATCTTGTGCTTGTCTTGAACACTCTTATGTGATGCATCTCTTATTACCATTCTTCATATTCATGCACTTGCATGTTGCATCTCATCTAGGTGCGCTAGATGAACCACGTGATGTTTGAGCCTAACCCGAAGATGGTGTATGGTGGACCTATCCTAAAATGGAAGGACTAAACAAGTGTTAGGACCTAAGATGTCACTAAGACGGTGCGAGCTAACTGAACTTACTTATGTCGGATCCTAGGCAAGCCCCAAAGCATTCTAAGCCTCGTATGTTTTTGCAAATATCACTTAAGTCCTTTATGTTTGATGCATTAGGTTATAAGAGTTTATTAGAACCACTTGATGCATAGAACTACGTTGTCCAGAAATATACCTTGAACCCTAGGTAGGTCCAGGATCGAATGTATGCTTAGCAATGCTTAGACCAGTAGAAGTCAGGTGATTTCCTGTCACCTGCGAGATATAGGTGGATACCAAAGCACGGTTAGCTATATTTGCTATCGTGGAAATAACCATGTGTTGATAAATAAAAGGAGACCGGGCGAGATTGTGATAGAGAAGCAACAAGGCATAGAGGTCTTGGTGCCAATTTATCCCCGTCTGTGTTGATTAAGGACCGATTCACTATACGTCCTCATGTCATGTTGAATGCATGCCTAGCACTTAGTTGGCCGGATAAGTCGTTCCGACCGCAAAGCCATGTAGCTCAACTTAGAACGGGACCTGATAAGTGAAAGTGCGCACACTAGAGGAAGTAAGGATGTATGGGGAGCCAGTGGCATGAGTCCAAGGGTAGGCCGGGCCTGAACTTCCTGGCAGACTGGTAGTATCCCTGAGGGTGCGGCACTGCTTGGACCCGTGACTATACCTGAGTTGTACCAAAGGTGACCTAAGACTACCTTAGCACATGTATGTCTGGGTTTGTGTTAGGAATAACTCCCTAGCTGGTTGGAATAGATTTGAGTCGCCATCTCACCCATATAGTTAGAACTTGACTGAGCAGTGGCAATGTAGCATTAATTGATGGAACTAGATGGTTATGATGATGCTCAAATTAATACATTGGATATGGTTACTAATGCTTGTTAGCTTAATCACGTGATTGCTCTAGTACAGGTGCTAATCTAGAGATGATTAATTGAATAGGTATTCAATTTGATGCTAATGATATTAAATCTCCAAGTTATGTTACCTAAGCTTTTATGCTAAATGTTGTCAAGCTAACTCGACCAATAAAGCCTTGCATACTCCTTGGTGTCACTTTATTCTTGGTTTATGATGGGTAAGTCTAGCTGAGTACATTTTTGTACTCAGGGTTTATCCCACCATATTGCAGGTGAAGTTCTCGGCCTACTTAAGATGGTGGCTAACCACCGGTGGGCTCAGCGACTCTATATAGTGTTCTTATCTATATGCTTTTGTTAGAGGATGTCCTGTATGCTAGCAATGTATTTAGAACTTATATTATTGTAATAAGTTGAAAGCTATGTTGTTTTCACTATTCGGTTTTGAAACCCAAACTTGTATTATTATTTGTGAACTCAATGTAAACATTATTTCCGCTGCAACTCTATGTATATAATGTGTATTTGCTTAATTGTGCGATCTTGGTTGTGACGTTGATGTACCGAGGTCCTTCATGACACTCGACGGACTACCGGGTTTATATAAGTTATAGTATGTGCGTGTCAACATGTTAAACGGGGACATCCTTACTTGATCTTGTATAAATTGGGTGGTTCCATCATAGCTGGCATCAGAGCAAGATTAAGCATAATACTGTCATGTACTTATTTTCAAAACAAAGTTTTGTTTTAAAAAGCCTATTTTGACTAAAACTTTAGCTACAGAAAAATTTGTCAAAATTAATTTGCAAAACTATGCTAGCGACAACCTCCAATTAAGCCCAATTAAGGACTACTAGGTGGCTAAGTAAAATGATACTAACTATGGGGGGATGTACTTTATTGTAATTTTTATTTAGTCATCCATACGGCATGCTATTGTATGGATGCCATTCACTTGAGTGGTAATATATGGATCAATATACCTCTACGCGTAGGTAAGATGGTGAGTGGCATGACCACAAGATGTGAGCGTGTGGTCAAAGGGGAGAGGTAGTTTTGATACTTAAGTATATATATCTCATATATATATATATAGAAGTATTTAATTGTGGGTTAGCTTTGGTACGGCTATATATGCATATTCTATATGTATGTATAGACGTATTTATTTTTGGGTAGCTTTGATACGAAAGTATATATATGTGGGTATATATATATGGAAGTATTTAGCTTGCAACCTAGAGCCCAGACTTTCATTTCTGCATATATAATTGTGGGGTTGGGCTGAAATGAAATCCTTTTGCATGTACGTTAACCACGAATGCGTACATTGAATGTAGCTGACGACTAGCTATATATCGAGAGAGTACGTGTTATGCCACTGACATAGAACGTCATTGTCGCCTTCGGCTGGCAATTTCATGAGGACGAATAGGACGAGCATGCATCATGATTGTTGCTTCTACATAAACATGCTCCTCTCACCCTTGTTCTGTTAATGGATAACTTGTTGTAACCATATGGTCGTGTTGTGCATGACCAAAAACTAACTTGCTAAATGTAAGTAACACTTGTTTTGAAGAGTTATCCACCTACTCAGTAAAAAGGAAATAAAAGATAACAGTACCTTACCACAATGTTTTGCATGATATGTGTAGTGGTGTTGCAGTAGGTGACTGCTTGTTATGTGCGAGCTTTGTGCTTAGTAATAGTCGCTTAAGCTCATTGGATTGAGTGTTTCAAAATTCTTGCTTAAGACCATGATGTATGTGTGGATGCTCGTTATCTAGGTAGTGTCGTAGCTGTCACCCCTTTTGTCCTCGGATCGCCTCCTCGTTGACTCATGACCTTGTGACTACCTTTGCTTGCTATCTGTAACACCTTTGGTGTTTTAACCTAGCATTAAAACTTGACATGTCATCATATGCACTACAAAGCATTCATAAAGTAGAAAAAAATTGAATGCATTCACTAAATAAGCTTTATTTCATAGTTGTTATTTTATGTGATGTAATGTGATTCGAAACTCTGAATGAAAATCATTACCACAAGTGTCAAATTTCATGCGATCATGTGAGACCATGTGTCATTTGACTCAAATAACCCTAATGGGCCATGTTACTGGTCAAGAAATCAAAATTAAGTGAAAAGGTGAACAAATCAAATTCAAATCAAATTCAAATTATAAAAGTCCTTTTTGCCCCTTTTGAATATTTCAAAATCCCTTTGGAATTTGGGGGTGTGCCAAAAAGCAAAGTTGAAGCTTATTTTATAAGGATCAACTTTGGTATTCAAAGTTTTTAAAGTTTACATATAAAATTTGGAGTAATTTTGAAATGATTCAAATGCTCAAATGCACCCCAAATTCAAATTTTAAAATGGAGGCAGAATTTGAAATTATTCCTTGAAGAAAAGTTGTAGAGTTTGAAAAGTTGAGAAACTTTCATTTTTGGAGATTTTCAACTTCTTTAGAAAATTTAAGAGTAATTTGCAAAATGAACTTAGTGGCAATTCTGTTATTTTTCGGAACAGTAGCACGACCACCGCCCCACCGACGGCGTCCCTTCTTCGATCTTCCAGACGCGCCCGTGGCCGCCCTTGGCTTCGCGCTGGGACGAGCAACTCACTGCGTGTCGTTCCCTCGCACTCTTGGCCGCGCTATAAAGCTCCGACGCTGTCGTCAATGTTGATTTCTCTCCTCTGTTTCCCGACGCCACCGCTTCAGCTCCGACGAGCTCTCCTCGACACCTCAGCGCGACCCAGTCTCGGCAAAGCAGTGCTCCAGCTCCGTCTCCTCCTTGCGAAACCATTCCACCAAATGTGGTTGCCTGAGTCCACCGAGAACAGTCGCTAGCGAGCCTTCTTCCTCGTGGCCGGCGACCTTACCCGAAGCACCGTTTCACCGCGGCCAGCTTCATCCGGTGAGCCATTGTCCTTGCTTGTTGTCTCTACAGCTTCATCTCAATGTTGTGATGCTTAAACCGTTCTTGTTTGGTCGTTTTGCTCACTGCAGTCCCCGAAACTCCATCGCCGACGAAGTCTGCTCTGCTGTGACCGCTGTCACCGTCAACCCGCGTCACCGTAGCTCCTCCAGTCTCGTTCTTTGCTTCAACACGTTCGGGGTGAGCTGCTGATCCTTTCTAAGCATTTTGTTTGATCTCTACTGGCCTTGTTTCACCGGCATAGCGATGTCATGCCACCGCGTCCATCATGGCCGGCGTTAGTTTTGTTCCGTGTCGTAATCAACCTCCGTAGTGCCACAGATCGATGCGCCTAGTCGTTGTGAACGTTTTGGTGCTATGGCCGTCGCTGTTGGGATCACCGGCGGCGAGTTTGCGTCGGTCAGCGCCGTTGTTGCTGTGGTCAAAGCCGGAGCTTAGGTATGACAAGTGGGTCCCATATGTCAGCGACTGTATAGTTCAAATTGAATTTTTCTATTTTCAGAAATGGATGAATAGTGTCTGTTTTTGTTATTTTTGTGTAGATTTGTTTAGAGCTCCTAAAATTATGAAATTTTTTGTGTGACCTCTCTTTGATGAATATTATTTAGGAAAAATATGAAACTTGAAATTTGAATAAACTTTTAATGTTCAAAAATTCAGTCAATTAATTGATAAATATAATTTCCATAATTTTTGTAGGTCACTATATAACTCCAAAAATTATGAAATTTATTTTAGTACAATAATTTGTCATGAGGAAGCTTACATAAAATTTTGAGGTCATTTGGAATAAGTTCATTTTTGGGCTTATTTCCAAATTAATTCAAAAATGAATAAAAGCAAACCCTAAGTGTTAGGTTTAGGGTTTGATCTTGTTTGGGTCATGTTTTGTGACCAGTAGGGTTTCAAGATCAATTTGGTCAAGTCACTTAGGTCATAAACCCTAGATGTTAGTGTCAATTAGTTTTGTTGACTTGCAACTATACCGTGAAGTAAAGTTGTATTCAAGGTGTTTTTACATTTCATGCACCATAAAAGCATCATGTTTACATTATTATCATGTTAAAGCATAAGTTATTATTTTGTGTAGAATCCGAGAGTGAACCGATTCTAGTTGAGCAAGTGGTGGAAGAATCCCCGGTTGTCTCAGGATTTGATATTTGTGGTACTGATCCGGAACCCGAGATTGTCAATGAAGGCAAGCCCCGGTTTATGCATTAAACCATTACCTTGTTTACTTTGAAAAGTTTATCACCTATGTTACTTATTGCATTAAGTTAATTAATTCAAATGTTACCTACTTGATGCATTGCCTACCTTGTTAATTGTTTACCATCCTTGAAGATGATTTCATTTACAAAGGCGTAGAATTGCTTAGTATGCTTTATGGTTGGCTTTCAAAGTAAAAGTTTTGATACAATCAAAGATGGCATACTGGACAAAGAAAGAAAGAAGATAGAATGAACTAGAGACTAGTCGGGTGACTTATCTTGAATGTTAGGTAATGTTGCCGATTATGTCGCTTAAAGGCCACTCATTGTGGATCTTCTGAACGAGACACTTTCTTGTACTGGTCACATACTCCGGTAAGCCTACTTCGGCAAATCCGATACTAAGACGAATGCCACGCACTGGGCGTGGAGAGATGGCGGGAGTAGCGTGTACCCTCGTGGCTGGAATGTGGCCAGATTGGAGGTGTGCTGTGCTCTCGAGTGGCGTGGAGACGGCTTAGTATAGGAGGATCTGGTAGTGAGGTTGATATATGCAAGATTAAGTTCTGCATATGTCGTGTGATAAGGAATCCCCAGCTGGGACTTGAATCAATTCGAATTGCCGGTGCTCCATGGATATGGAGACTCGATTCATTACAGAAGCAATGCAGGACTAGTGAATTACTAAAACATGAGAAAAAGGAATGGAATGAGAAGGATTGGAATATGGGATATGAACACTTAGTTTGAGATAATGAACTAAAGTACTTAGGGGTAAAACTCAAAAATAGGATCAAGAATAGTAAGCTTTTGGCAAAGAAGTTTTGAATCTTGCTATATCCTTACCTTGACCCAACACCTGCATCTCTAAAGTCCTTCACCCCCTTTTTCGTTGGGTCAGTCTTGTTGAGTACTTTTGTACTCATGGTTTGTTAACCCTTGTTGCAGGTGAGTCGCATGCGCATGCTTGTTTTGGTCCCTGCTGCATGTCAGTGTTTGAAGTTGATGACGATGAGGAATGATGAATGGCCTTTGGACAGGGCACTAGTTTGTGTGAAATAAATAATGTTAATGTAATATTATCCCGCTACTATGGTTGTATGACACTTATGGTTTTGTAAGTTTGAAACAACTGGTTTGTAATATTAAAACTTAAGTCTTCCGCTTTATAATCTCTGGTATGTATATTGAAAACTGTTGTAATCTGCAATGACTGTGATTGGGATCTTGTTTGGAAAAGATTCGTGGATCATTCGGGTTTCCCGAGGACACCCGACAGACCTGTTAAGTTGTTGGGAACTTGTGTACGCTATTTGAGGTCTATTGAGACATCGATAGGTGCACGTGGGCCCGATTTCTTAGGAGGTTCTGCCACAGCTGGTATCAGAGTAGGTCCTATCTAAGATCATTGTAGGTTGCTTTTGAAAACCTTCAAACTGATTTGGATCAAAGAAATTAAACTTGATATTTTGAGTTCAAATTTCTTTCTTCTTACCTCTGATCTAGCCTCAATCCTATCTTATTTGAAAGTTTGTGGCGGATAATATGATTAGGTTTGTCCTATGTATTAAAAATCTAGTACTTTTGATTGTATAAATCTTTTGTACTCAGATTCGTAAGATCGATTCATGCATCATGCTTGAACACCTTGCATAATAATTTCCCTTAAAAGTGGTTGGGTAAGTAATGTCAATCCCATTCTTGCTAACCTCCATTACCCTCAAGCTATCCTTATAGTCCTACCCTAAATTCTACAGGCTATGGCAAAGACCAAGATAACCGCATGCAAGTCCATTGGACCACATGGAGTCCCTCGCCACCAGTTGGCACCGTGAAACCATGAGCTTGGTGAAGGAAGTTCCAAGACCCTAGGAGATGAAGGATCTTCAAGCAATCCCGCCAACATCGAGAACCTTACCAAGGAGCTCAACACTCTTCGTCGAGCTCATGCCAAAGATCAAGAAAAGATGGCAGAAATGGAAAGGGCCATCACCATGACCATGGAGCTGCGGAATGAAGCCTCGACACGAGAGGATGCGGCCAACGAACGCATCCATGAGTTGGAGTTTTACGTAGAAGACCTGGAGATGGACAATGCCATTCTTCATGAGAATGTCCACATGATGTACGCATGGGGATGGTGAAGTTACAGATGAAGAAATGATTGTAGATCCAGGAGAAGTCAAGAATGAAGAAGAGGAGGAGGATCCTGAGGAGTTAGTGTACTTCTCAGATGAAGATGAGGTTTCGTCCGATATGGACACGGACGCTGATGACTGAGAGCTTGGAGTAGAAATAGTTCTTTTACTGCTTTTCTAGTAAACCAGGGTTGTCTTGTGGGATACAAGACATGTAATATAAATAAGTAACCCTTTGTAGAATGAAACCTTTTAACTGCTTACAATAAAATAATAATGTAAATAAACGTGTCTCTCTAACAGATGCCTCGTCATAACACCCGAACTGGTGCAAGTACCTTGCAAGACAATGATGAAGTCCCAAATCCTCCACCAATGCCTCCGACTATGGCAGATGCCATAACTGCACTCGTCTATGCAACGGCAGAGAATGCTAGGTTGTTAAGGGAAATGGCTCAGAATCAACAGGCACCACACCCTAATCATGGCCGCCGTAATAATGGAAATGACGAGTCAACCTATATTGATTTTACTGACACATGTCCACCTGTGTTCTCTAAGGCAGAAGAGCCTTTAGAAGCTGACGATTGGCTCCGGACAATGGAGCAAAAGTTTGAGCTGATTTGCTGTACCAAGATTCAGAAACCAAGGTTTGCGGCACAGCAACTCCGATGAGCTGCTGGTGCCTGGTGGGCAAATTTGGTAGCTGTACAGCCCGCTGGTCACCAAATCACCTGGATGGAGTTTAAGGATGCCTTCAGGGCACACTATATTCCAGATGGTGTGATGACCATGAAGTTAGAAGAGTTCCTGTCTCTTAAGAAAGGGGAGCACCCGGTGATGCACTATGTTGGGCGTTTCAATCACCTATCACAGTATGCTATAGAGTATGTGAATACTGACAGGAAGGAGAAGAATCATTTCATGTGAGGGCTGAACACCAAACTTCAGACCATGATGTCAACTTATGGCAACGCAACTTATCATGAGACAGTCAACATTGCTATCGCTTCAGAGGAGAATTACCGCCGACACAAGGAGGCGAAGAAAAAGAGAGCATTTGCTTCCGGATCGTCAAGTGGAAAGCATCAAAAGATTGTCTACCATCCTCAGAATCATGGCCGTGTGCCATTCCACCCACAACAAAGCCAAAGCAGGCAACAAATCTTTATTCACCCTGCAACTAATACGCCTTATCCTAATCAAGCACCGCAGCAGCAAAATAATACAAATAATGCAAACCGCACTAATACTCCCCAGAATCACAATTATCCATGTTATAATTGTGGTAAACACGGACACTTTTCCCGAGAATGTCCGTATCCCAGGAAGAGTAATCCTAATGCACCTAAAGCCCCTGTTACTCAAGCTCAAAATCAGTACAAGGGCAATGCTCAGAACAGTCAGAAAGGTCAGGCTAAGAAGAAATCTGGAAGGGTCTTCTATACTCAGGTGGAATCTATTCCAGAAGGAGAACCAGTAATGATTGGTATGTTTTCCGTAGCTAAGCACCCTGCAATTACCTTATTTGATTCCGGTGCATCCCATACATTCATCAATCGTACATTTGTTGTGAAGCATGGGATAACTATTGGGGAAACAAAAGAACCATATCATATACAGTCGCCCGGGGGATGACTCTGTACAAGGGAGATAGTTTAGCATGTACCTATTGATTTGGGAGGACATGAGTTCCCTACCAGCATGCTGATATTAAAGGATCAAGATATAGATGTGATCCTTGGTATGAACTAGTTAACTCAACATGGGGCTGTCATAGATGTCATGCGTAGAACCATAAAGGTAAATGTACCTGGCAGCAAAACCCAACTTCTCATCCAACTTCCCTTTCCTAAGAGTATAGTTGGAACAGTCTGTGCAACTACTGTTGAAGAAGTCGAGAACATTCCTGTGGTATGTGAATTTACGGATGTTTTTCCCAATGATCTGCCTGGACTGCCACCAGACTGAGATGTGGAGTTTAGAATTGACCTGAAACCAGGAACGGCACCTGTGTCTAGAAGAGCATATAGGATGCCACCCAAAGAACTAGCAGAATTAAAAATGCAACTACAAGAGTTGTTAGACAAGGGTTTCATTCAACCCAGTTCATCACCTTGGGGATGCCCTGCTATCTTCATGAAGAAGAAGGACCAAACATTAAGGTTATGTGTTGACTATCGGCCGTTAAATGAAGTCACCATAAAGAACAAATACCCCTTACCCTAAATTGATTTGCTATTTGATCAACTTGCGGGAGCTAAGGTGTTCTTGAAGATAGACTTGAGATCAGGCTATCACCAGATTAAATTCAGACGAGAAGATGTGCCGAAGACAGCGTTTACTACCCGATATGGTCTATATGAGTATTTAGTCATGTCTTATGGGCTGACCAATGCCCCGGCTCATTTCATGTACCTGATGAACTCAGTTTTCATGCCCGAGTTGGATAAGTTTGTAGTGGTATTCATTGATGACATTCTTATCTATTCTAAGAGCAAAGAAGAACATGCAGAACATCTCTGCATTGTTCTACAACGATTATGAGACCACCAATTATATACCAAATTCAGCAAATGTGCATTCTGGTTAGAGGAAGTACAATTTCTTGGTCATGTGTTATCTGCTGAAGGTATAGCTATTGATCCGAGCAAGGTAGAAGAAGTCCTTGTCTGGAAAGCACCTACCACTGTTCATCAAGTTCATAGTTTTCTAGGGTTGGCAGGTTATTACCGTCGGTTCATCCCTGACTTCTCCAGAATTATGGAGCCAATTACTGGACTACTGAAAAATCAAACTAAGTTTGTATGGTCAACAGAATGTGAGAAGGCCTTTCAAACATTAAAGAAGCTGCTGACAACAGCACCAGTATTAGCACAACATGATATCGAGAGGCCGTTTGATATCTATTGTGATGCGTCTGGAATTGGTATTTGCTGTGTTCTTATGCAAGAAGGCAGAGTCATAGCATATGCTTCCAGACAACTCAAGAAGCATGAAGAACATTATCCCACCCATGATCTTGAATTAGCCGTTGTTGTTCATGCACTCAAGGTTTGGCGACATTATTTATTGGGCAATATCTATCATATCTATACGGATCACAAAAGTTTGAAATATATCTTCACTCAGTCAGAGCTGAATATGAGGCAAAGAAGATGGTTGAAACTTATCAAAGATTATGACTTAGAAGTGCATTATCATCCGGGCAAGGCTAATGTGGTTGCCGATGCCCTGAGTCGCAAGAGTCATTGCCATTGTCGGACTGTGAAACCTATGCAACGAACATTGTGTCAAGAGATGGAGCATCCGAATTTACAAATCATAGAACAAGGTTCCCTGTCCAATATTGTAGTTGAGTCCACTATCAAAGATCAGATCATTACTGCTCAATGGAAAAGTAAGGGTATAGCCCATATCAAAGATAAAGTCAGATCTGGAAAACCATCATGTTTCAATATTGATGAATCCGATGTCGTATGGTTCTAAGATAGATTGGTAGTACCCAAGAGTCCGGAGCTGCGAAAGCACTTGATGAAGCTCATTCTACAAGATACTCCATTCATCCAGGTAGCAACAAAATGTATCATGATCTAAGAACGAGATATTGGTGGACCAAAATGAAAATAGAAATAGCTCAATATGTGGCCAAATGTGATACTTGTCAGAGAGTCAAAGCGGTTCACCTGAAGACTACAGGTCCATTACATTCATTGCCAGTTCCATCTTGGAAGTGCGAAGATATCTGTATCGACTTCATCGTGGGGTTGCCTAGGACATTTGCAGGCTACAATTCAATATGGGTTATTGTTGATCGCCTAACCAAGATAGCACATTTCTTACCAGTCAGAGATAAATATCGAGCAGAATAGTATGCAAAGCTTTATCTTGATAGAATCTTCAGTTTGCATGGGGCACCCAAGACCATCGTCTCTAACAGAGGGTCATTGTTCGTATCCAAGTTTTGGAAAAGTTTACATGAGTCTTTGGGAACCAAACTTATCCATAGTTCTGCTTATCATCCGCAAACAGATGGACAGACTGAGAGGGTAAATCAAATTCTTGAAGATATGTTGAGAGCATGTGTTTTTTCCTATGGTGCTATATGGGATGAATGCCTTCCCTTAGCTGAATTCTCATATAACAATAGTTATCAAGAGAGCATTAAAATGGTACCATTCGAAGCATTGTATGACCGTAGATGCCAGACACCTTTAAATTGGTCAGAAGCTGGAGAATGTTGATTCTTTAGACCGGATGTGGTCAAGGAAGCTGAAGAGAAAGTTAAACTCATACAAGCTAATATGAAGGTAGCTCAATCCCAATAGAAAAGCTATGCTGATAAAAGGAGACGACCGCTAGAATTCATAGTGGGAGATCATGTCTACCTCAAGGTATCGCCGATGAAAGGAGTTCATCGTTTTGGGATTCGGGGAAAGTTAGTGCCCCGTTATGTCGGTCCTTTTCAAATCCAACAATGATGTGGACCAGTCGCCTATCGCGTCAAGCTACCAGATCACATGTCAGTTGTGCATGATATCTTCCATGTATCCCAGATGAAGAAGTGTCTTCAAGTACCTGACCAAGTGATCGACTTTGGCGATGTAGAACTAGCACCTGACTTGACTTATGCCGAGTACCCCATTAGAGTCTTAGATCAGAAAGATCGAGTCACTCGAAGACGTACAATCAAGTTCTACAAAGTACAATGAAACCAACACACTGAAGAAGAAGCTACTTGGGAGTCCGAGGATTACTTAGAAGAAAACTTTCTGACTTCTTTGCTTCTATCTAGTTGCAATACCTTGTCTATATTGTAACTTGTTTCTTTTGTCAAAAGAATGGAAAACCCCCTCACTAGCCCTTTGAATAAAGTTATGATGTGTTAGCTTGACACATTTCCTTTTCCATTACTTAATCCTAAGTTATAAATCTCAGGACGAGATTTCTTTAAGGGGGAAGGGTTGTAACACCTTTGGTGTTTTAACCTAGCATTAAAACTTGACATGTCATCATGTGCATTGCAAAGCATTCATAAAGTAGAAAAATTTGAATGCATTCACTAAATAAGCTTTATTTCATAGTTGTTATTTTATTTGATGTAATGTGATTCGAAACTCTGAATGAAAATCATTACCACAAGGGTCAAATTTCATGTGATCATGTGAGACCATGTGTCATTTGACTCAAATAACCCTAATGGGCCATGTTACTGGTCAAGAAATCAAAATTAAGTGAAAAGGTGAACAAATCAAATTAAAATCAAATTCAAATTATAAAAGTCCTTTTTGCCCCTTTTGAATATTTCAAAATCCCTTTGGAATTTGGGGGTGTGCCAAAAAGCAAAGTTGAAGCTTATTTTATAAGGATCAACTTTGGTATTCAAAGTTTTTAAAGTTTACATATAAAATTTGGAGTAATTTTGAAATGATTCAAATGCTCAAATGCACCCCAAATTCAAATTTTAAAATGGAGGCAAAATTTGAAATTATTCCTTGAAGAAAAGTTGTAGAGTTTGAAAAGTTGAGCAACTTTCATTTTTGGAGATTTTCATCTTCTTTAGAAAATTTAAGAGTAATTTGCAAAATGAACTTAGTGGCAATTCTGTTATTTTTCAGAACAGTAGCACGACCACCGCCCCACCGCCAACGTCCCTTCTTCGGTCTTCCAGACGCGCCCGTGGCCGCCCTCGACTTCACGCTGGGACGAGCAGCTCACTGCGTGTCGTTCCCTCGCACTCTTGGCCGCGCTATAAAGCTCCGACGCCGTCGTCGATGTTGATTTCTCTCCTCTGTTTCCCGACGCCACCGCTTCAGCTCCGGCGAGCTCTCCTCGACTCCTCAGCGCGAGCCAGTCTCGGCAAAGCAGTGCTCCAGCTCTGTCTCCTCCTTGCGAAACCATTCCACCAACTGTGTTTTTCGAGTCCACCGAGAACAGTGGCTAGCGAGCCTTCTTCCTCGCGGCCGGCGACCTTACCCGAAGCTCCGTTTCACCGCGGCCAGCTTCATCCGGTGAGCCGTTGTCCTTGCTTGTTGTCTCTACAGCTTCATCTCGATGCTGTGATGCTTAAACCGTTCTTGTTTGGTCATTTTGCTCACTGCAGTTCCCGGAACTCCGTCGCCGATGAAGTCTGCTCCGCCATGACCGCTGTCACCGTCGACCCGCGTCACCGTAGCTCCTCCGGTCTCGTTCTTTGCTTCAACACGTTCGGGGTGAGCTGCTGATCCTTTCTAAGCATTTTGTTTGATCTCTACTAGCCTTGTTTCACTAGTGTAGCGATGCCATGCCACCGCGTCCGCCATGGCCGGCGTTAGTCTTGTTTCGTGTCGTAATCAACCTCCGTAGTGCCACAGATCGATGCGCCTAGTCGTTGTGAACGTTTTTGTGCTATGGCCGTCGCTATTGGGATCACCAGTGGCGAGTTTGCGTCGGTCAGCGCCGTTGTCGCCGCGGTCAAAGCCGGAGCTTAGGGATGACAAGTGGGTCCCGTATGTCAGCGACTGTATAGTTCAAATTGATTTTTTCTATTTTCAGAAATGGATGAATAGTGTCTGTTTTTGTTATTTTTGTGTAGATTTGTTTAGAGCTCCAAAAATTATGAAAATTTTTGTGTGACCTATTTGTGATGAATATTATTTAGGAAAAATATGAAACTTGAAATTTGAATAAATTTTTAATGTTCAAAAATTCAGTCAATTAATTGATAAATACAATTTCCATAATTTTTGTAGGTCACTGTATAACTCTAAAAATTATGAAATTTATTTTGGTACACTAATTTATTATGAGGAAGCTTACATAAAATTTTGAGGTCATTTGGAATAAGTTAATTTTTGGGCTTATTTCCAAATTAATTCAAAAATGAATAAAAGCAAACCCTAAGTGTTAGGTTTAGGGTTTGATCTTGTTTGTGTCATGTTTTGTGACCAGTAGGGTTTCAAGATCAATTTCGTCAAGTCACTTAGGTCATAAACCCTAGATGTTAGTGTCAATTAGTTTTGTTGACTTGCAACTATACCGTGGAGTAAAGTTGTATTCAAGGTGTTATTACATTTCATGCACTATAAAAGCATCATGTTTACATTATCATCATGTTGAAGCATAAGTTATTATTTCGTGTAGAATCCGAGAGTGAACCGATTCTAGTTGAGCAAGTGGTGGAAGAATCCTCGGTTGTCTTGGGATTTGATATTTGTGGTACTGATCCGGAACCCGAGATCGTCAACAAAGGCAAGCCCTTGTTTATGCATTAAACCATTACCTTGTTTACTTTGAAAATTTTATCACCTATGTTACTTATTGCATTAAGTTAATTAATTCAAATGTTACCTACTTGATGCATTGCCTACCTTGTTAATTGTTTACCATCCTTGAAGATGATTTCATTTATAAAGGCGTAGAATTGCTTAGTATGCTTTATGGTAGGCTTTCAAAGTAAAAGTTTCGATACAATCAAAGATGGCATACTGGTCAAAGAAAGAAAGAAGATAGAATGAACTAGAGACTAGTCGGGTGACTTATCTTGAATGTTGGGTAATGTTGCCGACAATGTCGCTTAAAGGCCACTCATTGTGGATGTTTTGAACGAGACACTTTGTAGTACTGGTCATATACTCCGGTAAGCCTACTTCGGCTAATCCGATACTAATACGAATGTCCACGCACTGGGAGTGGAGAGATGGCGGGAGTAGCGTGTACCCTCGTGGCTAGAATATGGCCAGATTGGAGGTGTGCTGTGCTCTTGGGTGGCGTGGAGACGGCTTAGTATAGGAGGATCTGGTAGTGAGGTTGATATATGCAAGATTAAGTTCTACATATGTCGTGTGATAAGGAATCCCCAGCTGGGACTTGAATCAATTCGAATTGCCAGAGCTCCATGGATATGGAGACTCGATTCATTACAGAAGCAATGCAGGACTGGTGAATTACTAAAACATGAGAAAAAGGAATGGAATGAGAAGGATTGGAATATGGGATATGAACACTTAGTTTGAGATAATGAACTAAAGTACTTAGGGGTAAAACTCAAAAATAGGATCAAGAATAGTAAGCTTTTGGCAAAGAAGTTTTGAATCTTGCTATATCCTTACCTTGACCCAACACCTGCATCTCTAAAGTCCTTCACCCCCTTTTTCATCGGGTCAGTCTTGTTGAGTACTTTTGTACTCATGGTTTGTTAACCCTTGTTGCAGGTGAGTCACATGCGCAGGCTTGTTTTGGTCCCTGCTACATGTCAGTGTTTGAAGTCGATGACGATGAGGAATGATGAATGGCCTTTGGACAAGGCACTAGTTTGTGTGAAATAAATAATGTTAATGTAATATTATCCCGCTACTATGGTTGTATGACACTTTTGGTTTTGTAAGTTTGAAACAACTGGTTTGTAATATTAAAACTTAAGTCTTCCACTTTATAATCTCTGGTATGTATATTGAAAGCTGTTGTAATCTGCAATGACTGTGATTGGGATCCTGTTTGGAAAAGATTCGTGGATGATTCGGGTTTCCCGAGGACACCCGATAGACCTGTTAAGTTGTTGGGAACTTGTGTACGCTATCTGAGGTCTGTTGAGACATCGATAGGTGCACGTGGGCCCAATTTCTTAGGAGGTTCTACCACACTATCCCTCCTTTGCATAGTGCTTGTTCATACGACCCAATCTATGCAACTTGAAATTTCACTTTGGGTGTGTGATCAGTAATGGTGTTATGAGTAGCAACTACGGTGCCACGACGAAACTGAGAACCTCCGATGGGCATGCACACAAGGTTGTGCTGCTCAGCACGCACTGGTACCAAGGTTCCTAGTCATCATCCATTGCAGAACTGCACCGATGTGTTATTTTCACATGAGCTCTTCCTTGGTTATCTCTCCTTATCTTGTTAGAAGATCTGTATGTTGAACCAGATGCAATAGGACTTCCTTCTAAAGTCATTGAAAGGATAACCTTTGAAGAATAAGTCACTGTCATAAACATTAACATACTACAACAGGTGGTAGACAAGTGACTCTACTTGACTATCCCTGTAATGATGTCGGTCATCTAGTGAGCAACTTTTGTCATCCCCGTTGGATCAGAAGGCTACACAATATTTAAAGTTGGACAAGTTATCAATCGGATGATAAATGGACTAGGATATTATGTCCTATAATATGTCACCTGGTGCTTATGAGCTTTCTATCTCAGCCTTGATCTTTATGTTCAAGGTGATCCTGTAGTCAAATAACCGACCTTCTTCAGTAACCCCTTTTCTACTGACTTCCATGGTGACTGTCTGTTTGCACATCAAATACAATTGTTGCCATCAAAAAGAAGTTTTGAAGCTTTTAAATGTTGAGAGACAACTAATTAGTTTCCAATAGGAAACTTAAGTTACAGCTAGGTAATAACTCTTTGGTAGCTCCGAAGGTTATGTCTCACAGAACAATGCTAGATGAAGAAACAACAAAGCTGGCCAACAATGCAAGTACCACTTTCTTCTTCAAACCCTGTGCTATCAAGTCAATTCCATCTTGAACAACTACACAGAGAGTACAACATGCTGTATCGACTAAGTAAAAAGCTAGAGAAAGCACATCCCAAGTTTCGGTCAGCATCATTATGTATATGGTGCTATCAAAGGATTTGTTTAGGACCCTATTAAATGAAGTGCCAAAGGATAATCAGAAATGGTCCCTTATCTTGTAGGACTGCCCCTTCACGTGAAGTTGTATTGTGCCCTACAAAAATAGCCCACTAGTCCAATGCTTGTACATCATCGAGTTGGTGTCTAACTCAATGGTTGAGGTTGATTCTTAAGAGGCATGTAAGGACAAACCCTAGTCTCTCTCCTTAGTGAGAAGGCTACTATTGCTTCTATAAGAAAAGTTAAACAGTGCAGAACACACTCTCCAATGTGTGAAGCAAAGGAAAAGAAGAGCGGGAAATCTATCCAGGTTTCATGGCACTCAACCGGTTATCTTTAAGCCGGTGATTAGAGGCTCAAAGATAGTTGGATTGTCACAAAACTTGACAAGCTCATTCCTCGCTTAGGATACTTCGATGCCTTAAGTTGGTTTGAGTATTTGTTAAGTAAACCATCGGATTTGCGAGATGTTTTGTCAGTTCGGGTCATTAAAATTTCAGAACAGAGCAGTTTTGGTAGATGATTCGTTTCAAT
Source organism: Miscanthus lutarioriparius (assembly GCA_904845875.1). NCBI lineage: Eukaryota > Viridiplantae > Streptophyta > Magnoliopsida > Poales > Poaceae > Miscanthus > Miscanthus lutarioriparius. The sequence goes on from CAJGYO010000019.1 coordinate 41,143,032, forward strand.
AGCCAAATAGTGTCCGTTTGAGCTGGATTTTTGGTCAGTAGTTAGAGGATTCTTTGATCTATATGCCTACCAAAATTCATGCACAATGGAGCAGTAGTTTGTGAGATATGAACTAAAAACCAAGGTGTACAGAATCTATGATTTCTCTATTGAGTGCTATCATCCCTCGCATTTGAAACGTTGTGTTGTAATTGATGCCAAGATTAGCAACAGGGTCAATTTTTTTGCCGTTAGATAATACTTTAGATGCCCTAGAGAAGACTCCTTGCACCCCCTTTATGCCTCGCTTTTGCCCTCTCATATCAACAATGCTTGAGCAATCAAGGTGTTCTACAAGTCAATTTGTGCCTTTGCGAGTCGAAAACAATTTGAAAAGTGTCAAACAACAAATTTCAGATTTTGCTTATGAGTTGTTGATTGACATTAGAAAGGAAGCTTCAATGTCAAATGTAGTTCAACAAAGCTAGTTTGGCTCAAGTGCAAGTCAACCTAACTTACTGTGCCACTACACCCTGAAGGCAAATTGTGCTCAACCTGGTTGGTAGCGTACTGTTTTTCCAATTAGTGTATACTTGCAACTTTTGTTGTCCTCTAGACCTCGCTATCCTCCTTCTTCAACAAGGATTTCCAAGGTGGACTTGTCCTTTGGTACCTTTTGAGTGTTTTTACCCAAAAGGTTACATCAAATTCAACCTAGATAACTGTTGCCGCTTGGATATGAGGATTCCCTCAAATCATGATCATCGAAAATGCTGAGTCAATAGAGTCAGCTATCACATTCACCGTTCACTCAACAGACTCAGATAATAAAGGGTTATCATTAGAGAAGGAGAACTGCACACATGGAACATTATGTAGTTTTCCATCGGTTGGCATCTGAGTGATTGAACAGTTATGACCGGCATAGATATTGTCTATTGGTTACTCAGTTTCTCACAGCCTCAGAGGATGTTTACCCCATCTGTGATCTCATCCCTTATGAAAGGTTGTACTCAAGGTACTTTGGTAGAGGACTGCTTTTTTAACTTTGTGAATGAACGTGGAACCATTGTAATGAGTAGCTTTAAGAAGCTTGCAGTCTAGTGCAAAGTTCATATGGTCCATGCTATCTTCACTAGGGAAATAGATATTATGGGTAGTTAGTTTATGCTCCGTAGTACTCTCCATATCCTAAGAACAAAGTGTTGTGTTGTCTTGGATTCCTCCTAAAGTAACAATGCTTCATGGAAGTCAATGAAAAAAATTCTTTAGACAAAATTTACTACGAAGAGCAAATATCAGAAAGTTATCTTGACCAAATTAGCCTCTCTGATACTCAGAAGTTAAGCAGCCAAATGATATCATTGATGTTGGAAAATGGATGACATGCTTCTCTTCCCTTCAAAGTCTTTCGCAACGAATCTCGGGGCGAGATTCCCATAAGGGGGGAGGGTTGTAACACCCCAGGTGTTAGTCATGCATGAAGCAGTGAAATTGGACTTAAGTAGGATATGTCAAGCAATGATTATGATCTTTAGTTCATAATTTTGAGGTGATGATGAAGGTATTGAGGTCAAACCTATGAAAATGAGCCCCAACTTGAACTTGGACAATACACCTTTGTTTACATGTGGACCCTAGTTAAGATTAGGCATGAGTAATGTTAAACAAGCTTATTTCATGTACATTACATCAACATGCATCCATCTTGACTAGTGGAAAATTTTCATGAAGTTTGGAGCCAAAAAGTCACATGAAATGATAAGTTAGATTTTTGATTAAATTGCTTCATTTAGCAAATGGAAACATGGGATGTGTGACAAACCTTGCAACCTTTCTCAAACAACTCTAATTCAACTCATGAACAAAAGTCATGAAGGGTTCATGTTGAGCAAATGTCAAGAAAATGCTTCTAAGTGTGGGAATAGCTAAAATTGTCCTTTTCATGATATAGTTTTGACCTATTTTGACCAACTATCTAGAGTGCTTGCATGGAATTGGACCTTAAATAAAAGTTGAAGTTTGAGTGGATTACAACAAACTTTATTTTTGGACCAAGACCTGATTCAAGTTCTAAATGTCTCATCTAGTGGTCTCAAGTTTGAATGCAGTGCTATTTTGACCCCTCTAAATTTTTTCTGTCCTCGATCTGTAGCAGCGTGATGGCAAGTTTGTTTCATTTTATCTTCCAAATTTACATGGCAGATCAAGTGGGTTCCTTACTATGAGTTGAAGTATACTTTGTGTTGGAACAACGAAATAAGTCTCATCACTTTTGGAGCATGTTTGGACTTTCAAAAGTTATTGTAAGAACAGCAAAAAGTTTCTTGAATTCAGCCCTTAACTGAATTCAGTTTTCAGTTTTGTATGCCCTACTTTGGAGGCTTGTATCTTCGTAGCCATTGCAAAACCAGTCCAAGATCCTTTAAGCAAAGCTGTTGATCTTGTGTAGCTCTACAACTTTGGTTATTACAGCTTGTGCCAAAACTAAACGGATTAGGAGTTGGAAGAGGGAGAAGAATGCCGTTTCAGTCAGATTGAAACCAAAATTCAGAGTTCCGTTTTTGGGTATCCTCCTTTGAAGATCCATATCTCCAAATCTAGGCCGAGTTAGCTCTTGATCCTTCAATCAATGTTGTTCACCTCACAAAGATCTACAACTTTGCCTCTTGAGCCGTGATCACAGGACAACCGGATCAGGAGATAGAGGATGGGAAAGTTGGCAGTTCAATTGTATATTCGTGGTGGTATTAACTTGACAGTATTTGAAATGCCTCGTGTTCATGGCCGACTACGCGCAGGAGAAACGCGTCGCGTGGCCCTCGCGCTCGCACGCATGCTCGCCACCACACCATGCTCGCCTATTTGGAGAACCGAGCATCCTCCCTTTCTCCCCACTCGCCCTCGCTCTCGCTCTCCTACCGTGGCCGCGCCATGACCACAATGGCCGAGCAGAGTCGCTGCCACCATTCCTTTGCCTCACACGCTTGTAGGCCGAGCCGAGCTTGCCTCCGGCCCTGCAGCCACTTCTGCAGCCCGAGAAAGCTCTAGTACCACCACGCCGGCCTCCCCTCCGTCGACGCGGTTTGTCATCATGAAGCCTTGTCCATCGCCGCCTCCTGCTACCACGGCCGAGCAGCTACTGGCTACAGCCGACCAAGGCCAAGGCCAAGCGCGGCCACGGCTGGCCACGGCTAGAGCCTGACCGGCCCTCCTCTAGCCGCCTCCCCCACTGATGCTCGCCACCGTCTGAGCCGCTATTGCTGCAGACCACCACCTCTATGGCCGGCAGCCTATAGACCATCATTGCACAGGCTATGCCCTTGGCTGGTGCACCTGGTCGTAGGGAAGCTACGCTGCCACTTCTCCTCCACCGCCGTCGACCACCTCGGTGGAAAATCGGGCCGCCGCCGTTGGTCGGCCCGTGCACGTGGCCGAGATGCCACGGACCATATCCGGTCGAGCCGAGGCCACCCAAGGCTGCACACTAGAACCTTGATGCTTCTCCGCCACTCCACCACCGCCGACGAGCCTCCTCTGGCCGGCATTGGCGAGCTCTCGCGCCTCCTCTGCTCTGATTCATGGTAGGGACGTCGCGCTCAAATTCAAAGAAAGGCAAGGGGTTTTCTGCAGAGTCATGACTCATGTGAATAGTGGCTAGAAGGACTGTTTCGCTGGAATTTATTTTCGTGGAAGTTTGGGGTCCTCGGTGCAAGTTTGTTTTTCTTTTATCAGTAAAACTTTGGAAATTAGAATAAATGATAGAAAAATCATAAAATAGCAAAAGAAGACTTTTTGGCATCCTTGAGAGTAGATTTATACAGTAGAGTCATAATATGATGTGTTAGTAGAAAGTTTTTGTTGTTTTTATTTATAGAAAAACTAATGAAAGTTTCTTAGTAGATGCTTCTGTTTATGCCTTGTAATATTTCTAATAATTGGTGCTAGGTAATGTGATTGCTTGGTTATAGGTAGGAGTTGCATGGAGCTACATATATAGCAACAAAATGTTGGTTGTTAACAACATAAATGATAAATGCATATAGTTGTATCTCTATTGTTATGGCTGCATGTATAGTTTCCGTGGTGGTGATATTTTCGTGATAAAAATTATGTTTTCGGTAGATATGTTGAATACAAATGTTGTAGATAATTTTCTTATCTTGCTTGTCCTAAAAGTTCATAATTTTAGGCCTATTGGTATAGGAGTTATAGATTTTACAAGTTTGCTCTCAGCTTTTGCATGTCCTCTAAATAGATCTAAGCGATTGTATTGTTTGACTTATTTAAGCATGGAATTATGTCTTGGTGATCATAGGATAGTTATAATGCTTTTCCTAAGCTTTCCAAAATGTTAGAGAACACCCTTTCTAGTGATCTAGAACTCCAGTTATAACTGTTCAAAGTAGAATGGCAGATTTCTGTCCAAATCAAGACAGAGATGCCTTCTTGGTGTTGTTTGACCTTGTTAACTGTATAATCATCTTAAAATAATGATGAGAAAGTTATAGATAACTTAAAAAGCTTTCCATAAAGTTAAGAATCATGTTTTCTGAATGTCTAGAACTCCAGTTATGCATTTCTGAATTTAATATTAGTTTTCTGTCCTTAGTTGTATAAGCTCTGCTTCATGATGTATTTTGACCTTGTTATTTGTTGAATCAGCTTTTGGTGTTATAACAAAATTTTAGATAATTTCATTAGCTTTCTAGAAAGTCTAGGATCACCCTTGTTCGATGCTTGGAACTCTAGGTATGGTTGAAACTAGTGACTGCTATGCTGCTGTCATGATTTCTGTACATGTGTGCTCCTATTTGGCTAAACTTGTTAGTTCATGATTGATAAATTCTTGCAATAGCTAAACTTAAGTTAATAGGTATGTCATGCTTGATATGCTTGCCATATCCACCTATTGTGCTAGAATAGTGTTTAGTTAAATAACTCTAGGTGCCTATGTCTTGCATAATCTTGTGCTTGTCTTGAACACTCTTATATGATGCATCTCTTATTACCATTCTTCATATTCACGCACTTGCATCTTGCATCTCATCTAGGTGCGCTAGATGAACCACGTGAAGGACGTGATGTTTGAGCCTAACCCAAAGCTGGTGTATGGTGGACCTATCCCAAAGATGGAAGGACTAAACAAGTGTTAGGACCAGAGATGTCACCAAGACGATGTGAGCTAACTAAACTACTTGTGTCGGATCCTAGGCAAGCCCCGGAGCATTCTAAGTCTCCTATGTTTTTGCAAATATCACTTAAGTCCTTTATATTTGATGCATTAGGTTATAAGAGTTGATTGGAACCACTTGATGCATAGAACTATGTTGTCCAGAAATATACCTTGAACCCTAGGTAGGTCCAGGATCGAATGTAAGTTTAGCAATGCTTAGACCGGTAGAAGTCAGGTGATTTCCTGTCACCTGTGAGATATAGGTGGATACCAAAGCACGGTTGGCTATATATTACTATCGTGGAAATAACGATGTGTTGATAAATAAAAGGAGACCGGGCGAGATTCTGATAGAGAAGCAACAAGGCATAGAGGTCTTGGTGCCAATTTATCCTTGTCTGTGTCGATTAAGGATCGATTCACTATATGTCCTTATGTCATGTTGAACGCATGCCTAGCACTTAGTTGGCCGGATAAGTCATTCCGATCGCAAATCCATGGAGCTCAACATAGAACGGGACCCGGTAAGTTAAAGTGAGCACACTAGAGGACGTAAGGATGTGCGGGGATCTAGTGGCGTGAGTCCAAGGGCAGGCCGGGCCTGAACTTCCTGGCAGACTAGTAGTATCCCTGAGGGTGCGGCACTGCTCGGACCCGTGACTGTACCTGAGTTGTACCAAAGGTGACCTAAGACTACCTTAGCACATGTATGTCTGGGTTTGTGTTAGGAATAACTCCCCAGCTGGTTGGAATAGATTTGAGTCACCATCTCTCCCACATAGTTAGAACTTGACTGAGCAGCGGCAACGTAGCATTAATTGATGGAACTAGATGGTTATGATGTTGCTCAAATTAATACATCAGATATGGTTACTAATGCTTGTTAGCTTAATCACGTGATTGCTATAGTACAGGTGCTAATCTTGACATGCTTAATTGAATAGGTATTCAATTTGGTGCTAAAGATAATAAATCTCCAAGTTATGTTACTTAAGCTTTTATGCCAAATGTTGTCAAGCTAACTCGACCGATAAAGCCTTACATACTCCTTGGTGTCACTTTATTCTTGGTTTATGATGGGTAAGTCTAGCTGAGTACCTTCTTGTACTCAGGGTTTATCCCACCATATTGCAGGTGAAGTTCTCGTCCTACTAAAGATGGTGGCTAACCGCTGGTGGGCTCGATGACTCTATATGGTGTTCTTATCTATATGCTTTTATTAGAGGATGTCCCGTATGCTAGCAATGTATTTCGAACTTATATTATTGTAATCAGTTGAAAGGTATGTTGTTTTCACCAATCTGTTTTGAAACCCAAACTTGTATTATTATTTGTGAACTCAATGTATGCATTATTTCTTCTGCAACTCAGTGTATATGATGTCTATTTGCTTAATCATGCAATCTTGGTTGTGATGTTGATTTACCGAGGTCCTTCGTGACACTCGGCGGACTACCGGGTTTATATAAGTGAAAGTATGTGTGCATCAACATGTTAAACAAGGACAACCGTACTTGATCTTGTATAAATTGGGCGGTTCCGTCACATGGTGATTGCCAAGGAGCAGGCCCAACACATGATAAACATGTTTGTGGTACTAATGATGCGGGTTGAGACCTTGCAGCTGTCTGTGTGAGCTGCCTATAATGCGGCCTTCCCCATTGGAACAGTGATAATGTGTTCGTCACAGAGGAGGCGTTCCAAGCCCTGCCAGCCCAGCTTCGAGCCATGGTGACTGAAGCCGTTCATTAGGGGGCCGCCACGGTGCTGACTGCTGCCTAGCTTTAGATTGGCGCAACGGTGAACGTTCAGGTGGCGGAGCAGGGTTTTCCACCGAGATCGAAGGACGATGACATCGATGATCTAATCAAAAATTTTGAGCCAACCGCCAACGCCGTCTTAGCGAAGGTGGACGCCGATGAGATCTTGCATGCCCCACCTTGAGCCTTGATCTATGGGACGTATTAGTACTCATTACTAGGTTTGATCTATGGGATGCCCATGCAAATATGTGAACTCTTATTTGCATGCATGTTTGTGTGAACTTTTGCTGCACTTTATATTAGGTGGGTTAAACTCTGTTGAGCATGGTGTAGCTCAGGTTGTTTGGTCAATTTGTAGCTAGTTTGTAGCCCCTATTGGTTGCTTTTCACTGTAGATTTCTTTTTGGTTGTCTTTGATCTGATCCATAATATGCTAGACATTCATGAGTGCCTTTTATCTCTGTTGAAACCAACTTATGTCTTTGATAAAATTTGTTGAACTTGAAAGAACCACACAGCGAGGAGTTCATCTAAACAAGTCTAAAATATTGTTTTTTCTTTTGCTTTTCTGTTGTTTTGTTTCAATTTTATTTGTTTCCTTGTATAACATGAGATGTGTCTAGCCCAGTTAGATTTACAATGCTCAAAGTTTGTTGCGTGTGTAGTAAATTTGAATTGCTATGTGGCTCCTCCATTAGGCATTAGATCAACGCGAGACTTGATCGGATGAATTCTATTATGCATGATTACCATACTACAGATCAACAAGAGAACCAAAAATAAACCTATAGGTAAAACCAACCAATAGGGGCTAGAAACCAGCTACCAAATGACCAAAGGACCTAATCTACACCATGACCAAAGGACATAAGGAAAGAGTAACAACATGTACTCCCTCCGTACTCCCAACATAAGGAAGATACATCAAATGCAATGTGAGATACATCGAATGCAACATGAGGTACATCAAATGGAACTTTATTTACTCCTCTACTTATCATCGGCATCACTGTCCTCGTCCTTGTCCTCGACGACAACCATTACAATTTCAGCACTAGGAGCAAGCCTCGCACTTACAATATCTGTTGAGCGTGGTGTAACTCAGGTTGTTTGGTTTCTGTTTGTTCTTTTGTTGCCTTGGTGTCTTTGTTAATCTTTGTTGAACTTGCAAGAACCTTGCAGCAAGGAGCAAGTCTCGCCTCAGTCTAATGTAGAGCAGAGGAGCCATTAGTGTTTAAATGTTATTGCCTATGTAAGAAAGTCTGACCGTAAGTCTTGCCTCAGTCTAATGTAGAGCAGAGGAGCCATTGGTGTTGAAATGTTATTGCACACGTAAAAAAGTCCAACCTCTGTACATTTGAACGTGTCTGACAGTATCCTCCATAGTTTTCCTTGTTTTCCTGTGATGCTTGTTACTGTGTCATTTACAATTTTAAGTTTGGCTAACTTAATAGTAGCATAGCCTAGTAGTACAATATGGCAGGGTGCATTGTAGTGCTTTTGAAGTGTCATTTTTGTGTATTTTGGAGTGCCCTCATCAGCATACCCCATGTACCCATGACATTAGAAATACAGGTGTGATGAGTTAGGGAGGTGGAGGAGACAAAGGCAAAGCGGTGGGTGCATGCTGGTGGCCGAAGGTGTGGTGGTAAAGCGCGAGGGAACACGACGGCGCACGGCAATGGCGACGGCGGCGCGGTGCTCTGCTCTGTTCTAGCGTACGCGAGAGAGGGCGAGACGCAAGAGTGAAGTGAGGTGAGCACCAGCATCGCACGCCTTAACACCCTGCTCTGGCCTGACTGGCCGGGCCGGCGCTGGCGTATGGCCACCACGCGGCGCGCCTAGCCTGCCCCTGGTCGGCCACTGAAGCCAGCTCAGTTCAGCAATCAGGCTCCTGTGAACCCGACTGACGTCGCAAATTTCAGCAATCAACACTCCTAATCCGTGGCATGTTAGCAAAAACCATATTAGTGAAAGTCGTAGAGCTACATGTGATCTACAAATTTGCTTTAGAAAGATTTCCCAAATTCTCAACAGTTAGAGATCTACAAAGCCCTAAAGTGCTGTACTTCAAACTGAATTCATCATTTTTTACTTAGACAAAATTTTCAAATCCAAAATAGTATTTTCTTGCTACTTGTGAGCTATTTTCAAGCATGTTAGACTATCTCCAACAAGGAACCTATATGGGGACCCAAACCTAAAATGGGTAGCAAGAGACCCAAAATCAGCCTCCAATAGAGTACCTATACAGGAGACCTATTTTGGGTTGCCTGAGAGGCACAACCCAAATATGAGCATCCTCCCTCCTGGAAACCCATTTGCACAAAGGATTCTCTTTTGGGTCTTGTTGTTGGAGAAGATGCCGAATAGTTATTGAACATTTTGCCTATAGCGCTACCCAAAGGACGAATGGGTCTTGTATTTTGGGCATTGTTGTTGGAGATAGCCTTAGGAGTTGAACTAGCCTATGACCCAAAAATAAAAGTTGTTGATTTCATCAAATACTACAACTTTGCTTTAGTGCACACATCCATGCAAAGTCTCTATGACATAGTTCAAACTAGGTCAAACATATCACATTCAAATGATGACTTGCACTACAATTATGACTTAGTGACCAAACTAGCCCTAGTCATGAATACCAAAGTTGTTCATAATGACATTCTAAACATGGTTTAAGGTATTCCTAAGGTCACACAAGCATTTCATAAATTGGTTACATATTTTACTTCCTAGGTCAACAAGCATATCATCACTTAGGAACTTAATTAGTTAAAATGATCTACATGAACAATGTTCCATTAGTCATCCTAAGTGTAGCTAAGGTTCTTTAATGACCAACATCAAAAATTTACAGTTATTCACTCATGATCATAAGCATACATAAAGGAAACATAAAATAACAAGGTATGTTTCATAGTTATTCACTCATGATCATAAACATTTACAGTTATTCACTCATGATCATTAGGCTTATATATGAATGCTTGATGATTATGCTCATGCAATGCAAGTCAAATTATGCAAGCCTAGCACCTAGGGTCTTACAGCCCCTCCCCCTTATAGAAATCTCATCCCAAGATTTGCAAGACCTACCATTCTTTGAAAAAGGTGGGATAAACCTCACGTAAGTAATGCTCCCATTCAAACATGGCATCTTGTTCACTGTGGTTATTCCACACCACCTTGTAGAACTTAATGACCTTACTCCGTGTTACTCTTTCCATCTCTTCTAACACTCGGATTGGTTTCTCTTCATAGGTCAAATCCGATTGGAGCTTAATGTTGGTGGGTGCAATGGCTTCCTTAGGTATACGAAGACATCTCTTCAACTGAGAAACATGGAAGACATTGAATATGGCACTCATCTCTGGGGGAAGTTGTAACTTATAAGCGACATTCCCTTTCCATTTAGTAATCTTGTTTGGCCCTACATATCTAGGCGCAAGCTTTCTTTTCACTCCAAATCTCTATACTCCATTCATGGGTGATACTTTTAAGTATACATAATCTCCCACTTCAAAAGTCAGTGGTCTTCTTCTTTTATCAGCGTAACTCTTTTGTCTTGATTGAGCTACTTTCATATGCTGTTGGATAATGTGCACTTGCTCTTCAGCTTTAGTGACAAAGTCAATACCAAAGTATCTTCTTTCGCCAGGCTCAATCCAATTCAATGGAGTTCTACATTTCTGACCGTACAAGGCTTCAAAAGGAGCCATCTTGATGCTCGCTTGATAACTATTGTTGTAGGAGAACTCACTAAAGGTAGCCATTTCTCCCATGAACCCTTGGAAGATATAACACAAGCTCTCAGCAAATTTTCTAAGATCTGGTTCACTCACTTAGTCTGTCCGGAAGTTTGTGGATGGTATGCCGAGCTTCTGATTAGTTTAGTCCCCAAAGCTTGGTGCAAGTGTTCCCAGAAACGAGCTATAAACTGTGGTCCTCGATCTAAGATTATAGTCCTAGGTATTCCATGTAGTCTCATGATTTGAGAAACATACAGTTCGGCGTATTTCACTACGTGATCTGTTGTTTTAACCGATATAAAATGTGCTGACTTGGTGAGACGATCTACAATGACCCATATCGAATCATGACCTTGCTGTGTCACCGGAAGGCCTGTAATAAAGTCCATACTTATTTCTTCCCATTTCCACCCTGGAATAGGCAATGGCTGAAGTAATCTGGTAGATTTCAATTGAACGACCTTTACTTGACTGCAATTATCGCACCTAGCGACATAGGCGGCGATCTCTTTCTTCATCTTGGTCCACCAAAAATGGGTTTTCAAATCTTGATACATTTTGCTACTACCCGGATGGATAGACAACTTGGACGAATGAGCTTCATCTAAAATTTGATTTCTATGCTCACGGTCTTTCAGTACCACAAGTTGGTCCTCAAATCATATCACACCTCTTTCATCTAATCTGAAATGCTTGGTTTCTTGTTCTTGCATCTTTCTCTTGATGTGAAATATACCTACATCTATCTTCTGTAGGTCTATGATTTTGTTCTCAAGTGAACAACTGATAGTGATATTGTGCAGTACAACAGGATGTAACAAATTAAATCTATCTTCTAACAATGCTTCCACAGTGTTGCAATGAGATTTCCGACTAAGTGCATCTGCTACAACATTGGCTTTTCCTGGATGGTAGTGCACTTCCAAATTGTAGTCCTTAATCAGCTCTAACCATCTTTGCTGTCTCATGTTCAGCTCAGGTTGGGTAAAGATATATTTGAGACTTTTGTGGTCAGTATATATATGACATACATTGCCCAACAAATAATGTCTCCATATCTTTAATGCATGAACCACTACTGCAAGCTCTAAATCATGCGTAGGATAGTTGACTTCATGTTTTCTCAACTGTTGAGAAGCATAGGCAATCACTCTTTCTTCTTGCATGAGCACACACCCCAAACCTATACCCGATGCATCACAGAACACATCGAAAGGCTTTTTAATGTCGGGTTGTGCTAAAATAGGAGCTATAGTTAATAGAGTCCTTAGGGTGTGAAAAGCTGCTTCACACTCTGGTGTCCAATTGAACTTCTCATCTTTCTGAAGTAGTCTAGTCATGGGCTTAGCTATCTTAGAGAAATCCAGAATGAAATGACGATAATAACATGCTAACCCTAGGAAACTCTGAACTTCATGAACTGAAGTCAGGGCCTCCCAATCCATGACCTCTTGTACTTTATATGGGTCTATAGAAATTTCATCTCTCGATAAGATGTGACCCAAGAAAGGTACTTTGCTTAACCAAAATTCACACTTGCTTAACTTTGCATATAACTTATGTTCCCTCAATCTGGATAAAACAATTCTCAGATGCTCTGCATGATCTTCCTCATTCTCTGAATAAATCAAGATATCATCGATAAACACAACCACGAACTTGTCGAGCTCGGGCATGAATACCAAATTCATCAAGTACATGAAGTAGGCAGGAGCATTCGTCAGTCCGAAAGACATGACCAAATACTCATATAAGCCATACCTAGTGGAGAAAGCTATTTTAGGTATATCCTCTGGCCTGATCTTTATCTGATGATAGCCTGACCTCAAGTCAATCTTGGAGAATACCTTTTCTTTTGCCAACTGATCGAACAAAGTATCGATACGAGGCAAAGGATACTTGTTTTTGATTGTCACAGCATTTAGTGGTCTATAATCCACACACATTCTCAAGGACTTCTCCTTCTTCACAAACAAAGCTGGACATCCCCATGGAGATGAACTTGGTTGAATGAGACCTTTGTCCAACAGTTCTTGTAACTGAATTTTAAGTTTAGCTAGCTCATTTGGTGGCATCCTATAGGGTCTCGTTGAGATAGGTGCCGTACCTGGCACTAACTCAACCTTAAATTCCACATCCTTATTAGCTGATAAACCTAGTAACTCATCTAGGAATGCATCAGGAAACTCACAAACCACTGGAATATCACAAAGGGTTGTGGCTTGGATAGCACAAGACAAGTTCTGGAGTTCAAAAATCCAGGAAAGTGGCACTAGGAAAGCATTACCTCCCTTGGGTTCTCTCAACATAATAGTATGAGTGCTAGTATCAATGAGAACACCATGATCTCTCATCCAATTCGTGCCTAAGATTACACTTATGGATAATCTAGGCAATTCTATCAGATCCATCGTATACTCCCTCCCTTGTATAGAGATGAGCAGATTCTGACTATCTTATTTGTAGAGATAGTAGCCCTAGCTGAATTTATACTATAACCACCCTTGCTTACCTCAATTACTTTCTGATCATGTCTAGATGCAAATGCTTGACTCATAAATGAATGAGAAGCTCCCGAATCAAATAAAACAATGGCGGGATGCTTGTTAATAAGAAACATACCAGCAGTGACAACTTCTCCCACAGAAACCTCTTCAACAGTAGTATAATGCACGTATCCAGGACGTGCCTTAGGATTCACCTACCTCTGATTTCCCTAGTTCTGATTGTTGTTCTTCTTAGGATGGGGGCACTCTTTGGACCAATGGCCCAACTGACTATAGTTGAAGCAGGGTTGATTGCTCTTGGGTCCTGTGGAGCTTCCTTGCCCTCCATTCCCCTTGGGTAAGGCAATGGTGAATGCCTTATGGAACACCTTCTGAGGTCGGTTGAAACTGTGGCCTAGTTGCCACTGGAGCTCTAGACTATGAAGACCCTAAGGCGCCTGGCTCAGCTGCCCTCTTGCGGCCCTTTGCTGCCGCATGTAGATTGTTGTGGTTCTCTTGAGTCAGTGCATCACTGATGAACTCATTATAAGTAGTGCACTTTGAGTTGGTCATAGTCTTCATCGACTTAGTGCCAAGAGCTCTCTTGAAGCTTTCTATCTTCTTTTCTTCAGTGTCAACAAAACCCGAGGCATAACGAGATAGATTGTTGAAAGCATGCATATATTCAGTAAGGGTCTTCGTCCCTTGTGTGAGCCACATGAACTGCGCTGCCTTCATGCGCATCAACCCTGGGGGAATGTGATGTCCCCTAAAGGCTAACTTGAACTGCTCCCATGTGACCTGTGCATTGGTAGGTAGAGAGGATAGGAAATGGGTCCACCAAATCCCGGCCGGTCCCTGCAACTGATGGGACGCATGCCTTCTGGTGCTCGGTGACCCTCAACAGATAGAACTTTTGCTTAATAGTGTTGAGCCATTCATCTTCCTAGAACAGTTCCTTGGCCACCTGAAGATAGGAGGTTTGGTATCTAGAAAATCATTGAAGGTGCTGTATTGGTTTGGCTCAAGCCCCTATTGCTGTTGGTAGGCGTGAGTCATGTTCTGCGCAATGAGTCACAGGGTTTCCTCCATAGTTATCTGGCTTCCCTAAAATTGTGCAAAGAACTCATGAGCAGACGGTGGTGGCGGTGGCGGTAAGTCACCGTTATTGCCCTCATGGTTGTTGCCTGCTCCAGCACGAGTGCGAATCATCTGCAAAGTTGCAACAATAAGTGATTATTGGATGATGTCAAGAGATTGCAAATGAATTGTATAATCATGCCAAACTAAAATTACTGGAGGGAATCTTAAATTCATACAATAAAATAGAGGCATAATAATTCATTCTCGCAACATGACATCACCAATTTGACCACTTATCGGGCTCGCAGCGCATTAACTTACAAATCATATCACCAGTAAGATGAAACTAGGATTGAATTAAAGTTCAACCCAATGTAAAATAACATGCAAGGTACCAATATTACATGAAAGTCTCACCAAAATTACCAAACTTCAACTACAAGTCCATTACATAATAGCGGGGATACATCTAGAGTTTTAACTAGTCCCTAGGCGAATCTAATCTTCATTATGATCACTGTCGAGGTCAAAGATAGGATCATCCTCATTCTCGGATCAATGCATTGCGGTTGCGTTGTGCCCATATTGCTGTGGATGGATCCACTCGAGGAAAAACACCAGCGGTACTGCCGGTAAGTTCATCCCCGTGCTGCTGACAGATCTGACTTAGTACCTCAAATGCTACTACTTAGGCAGCCTCCCAAGGAGTTCTTCCTTTAGATTCTGCCTTCCATTCCTGCCAAAAGGGTGCTTGAGTATGAGCTGGTATGGTTTGCCTTACTTCATACCATGGCTGTCCCTCCAGGTATACTTTATTCCAGTCATAGAGGGGCGATTCATTATACCCCACATAGTGCAAGGCTTTCCAAAGCAGAGCAGGACTTCCAAACATCAACAGGAAACTCTCACTTCCAGCCAGTGCTGCCATCTATACCAACAACATGTGCAATCTCATGAGACAAAGTCATAATGGATAAGAGTTACATAACTGAGTAAGAGATCTATAAGGGGAGGAACAATGCAAGTATTAAATAATTGTTTATCATGATGCATGCACGTTCCGTATGTCCTTACAAACTTAGAAAAATATTTCTAACGACATACATGGTGGCATACATACGTTCTCTCATATATAGCATAGCTAGTCGGGCTACACATTTCGTTGTTAGTGTACCTGCACAAGAGTTTCATTTTAGCCCAACCCACAATTATATATGAAGAATGTAAATCTGGGCTCTAGGTTGCAACTAAATACTTCCATATATGTATACCCATACATATACTTCCATATCAAAACTACCCGATGACAATTTATTACCCACAATTAAATACGCACGATACACACATGCTAGCATGCATACATAGTCGTACCAATGCTAGCTCTCCCCGACTGCATGCTCACATCTTGCGGCCATGCCACTCATCAACTTACCTTCTTACCTTGGCATAGAGACATTTGATCCATACATTACCACTCAAATGAATGACATCCATACAATAGCATGCCGTATGGACGACGAAAGTAAAAACCCCCATGTTAGTACTTAAATAGGCACCTAAGAGTCCTTAAATGGGCATAAAAAAGTGATCATTGGCACACTTTAGATTTCAACTCTAGGTTTCAATTACCTATTTATATAGCTATTAGTTGCTAGAAACTGGTTTTACAAAACAAAAACCTTTGTTTTAAATACACATGTGGTAATTAATGTTGAATCTTGCTCTGATACCAGCTGTCGCAGAACCGACCAATTTATAAGAGCACAAGTACAATGGTAGCCCGCAAGCGGTCGCACTGTCATACTTGAGCCAGTATAAACCCGGTAGTCCATCGAGTACCACGACGGGTCTCGATAAATGATCCACATACAACCAAGATCATATATGATTCAACATACATGTCACATATTACATAAAGTTCATAGATAAGTTCCTTTATTAATGTATGAAATAAAGTTATTACAAACCAAGTTCGATAGATAGTAGCAGAAGCAAATTAAAGTTCGAAAGTAGCGTTTACCAACATAGTTCAAATACAATGCCAACACATGATCACAATCCACAAAAGCATATAGAAGGATTATTAAAGATGCCTGCCCAAGGCTCACTCCTCATCCACGGTGGGATAGAAGCAATTCTTGCAATAGCCATGATAGACGGTACCATCTGCAACAATGGGAATAAAACCCTACATACGAGAAGGTACTTAGCTAGACTTATCCATCATAAACCAGAAATAAATTGACTCCAAGGATTATGCAAGGGTATATAAGTGGAGGTAGCTTGACAACATTTTGCATAAAAAGCGATTAACTCAATTATACAATTATACTTTGGTCATCAAGTTAATTATAGCTATTCATATCTAGATTAGCAACTAACATGTGCCAAGCATGTGGTATATTGTTTTAAGAGCATACAATAGTAACTATAGCCGGTGTAGTAATTCCATGTTTATCCAAACCATCACATTCCATAATACAATTACTACGATGCCGGAGCTAGCTAAGTTTCTCACTATCCGGGAGAGACGGCGATTCAAACAATTTCAACCAGCTAGGAATTTATTCCTAACACAAACCCAGGTCTACCAGCCACGGTAGCCTTAGATCACCTTTGGTACAACTTAGGTACACATTTTGCAGGTTCGCCCAGCGCCGCACAATCAGGGACAACCAGCTGATAGGACGATCAGGACTACCCTACCCTTGGGATCATGGCTGGTTCCCCACACATCCTTACTACCATCCAGAAGTGCGCACTCTAATAGAGCGGGGTCTGGCCTGAGTTGAGCTACTCGGCTTCACGGTCAGAATGAATTATCCGGCCAGCTAAGTGATAGGCATGCGTTCAATCTTGTTAAAAGGTCCTACAATGGTACGGTCCTTAACTGACATAGACGAGGATAGATCCACACCCAAGACCTCCATGTCTTGTTGCTTCTCTATCGACATCCTGCCCGGTCTCCATTCATTATTAACACATGGTTATTTCCACGATAGCAAATATAGCCAACCGTGCTTTGGTATCCACCTATATCTCGCAGGTGATAGGAAATCACTCGACTTCTACCGGTCTAAGCATGGCTAAGCATATATTCGATCCTAGACCTACATAGGGTTAAAGGTACATGTATCTGGACAAGGTAATTCCATGCATCAAGTGTTTCCAACCAACTCTTATAACCTAATGCATCAAACATAAAGGACTCAAGTAGTATTTTGTAAAACACTAGGAGACTTAGAATGCTTCGGGGCTTGCCTTTGAGAAAAGAGGTGGGGTGGTGATCTAGACACTCAGCGAGCTCTTCTGGGGTCTGCTCCTCTTCTTCTGGAGCTGTGGCTTGAGGAGTCGCCTGCTGATCCCCTTTGACTTCTTCATTGAATTCCAGCAACGTTATCTCCTCGGTCGATCCTATATGCATGATCATGGAAGAAGGTATCACGAATGCATATATGCTGACACATATAGTATGATAAAGCATGATGAATGCATCCTCACAAGTATTTTCCACAGCATGGTATTAAGGTAATAACAATTGCATCCTATTCTACTGAGTAGGTGCATATCTTTTCTCTATTACTTAAGAAAATACTTCTGCAATTCATTTACCGAACTACCAAACAACAACTATTTGTTTTAACCATAACTAAAGTTATATACATCGAAATCATATGGTTGTGGACATTCTGGAAAGCTTATGAAATTGTCTACAACTTTATTTTAATACTCTTAAGGTGATTCAATAGTTATCTAGGTCAAACAATTCCATAAAACAAATCTGTCTAGAGAACAAACAATTAGGGCAGCAAACTTCTAACAGCCAAAACTCTTAAACCCTAAGGCCTATGACCTTGAAAATTTAAAACAAGGTAGATTAGTAAGTTATATACAACTTTGTTGTTAACAAGTTTTACAGAAAAGGCAATTATCAACATGAAATCATCCATTCAACCGAAGCTATACATGCAGCCCTTTATTTGAATTATAAAGCGATAATTAATTAGTTGCATACAACCAATTGATTCTAAGCCTTACTATCAATATCAACAGTTCATATGTATCACAAGCACCTTAGAAAACATCATGGTTAAGCACACTCTATTTATTTAAATGCCTTTACTAATTTAATTAGATAATTAGCGGAAATAACAAACACATATGAAATTTGCACAATAAATTCTCATAAAATTACAGTAGCTTCCTAGTGCTCACTATAGGCTACTGCGAAAATTTCATACTATTTGGACATGTATAACATCCTATGCAAAAATGACAAGCTAGCAAGGGTTATTTTAGCAAAAATAGTTAACCCTATAGAAAAGTGTCAAACAATAGATTATATATTTTTCCTAGCTTCATATTAGTGCCATACTACTGTACAAAAATTTGCATAGCAATATGTTACATATTTTTATCCCTATAATTTTCCATAGAAAATGTCATTTATTAATAGATAAATAGAAAGATCATATTTCAATCAAGTTTACTGCAAGCTTAATATTTTCCTAGCTAGAGCATGTCAACACAAGACTAGAAAAATTGGAATCACAGTTTTATCACTTTTCTAGCTCAAGATATATAATTTACAA
Organism: Miscanthus lutarioriparius; assembly: GCA_904845875.1. NCBI lineage: Eukaryota > Viridiplantae > Streptophyta > Magnoliopsida > Poales > Poaceae > Miscanthus > Miscanthus lutarioriparius. Next base: position 41,161,863 of record CAJGYO010000019.1, read on the forward strand.
GATTGTAAACATTTAGAAAGCATTTATCTAATACATTTTAATCACCATGAAAAATACCAGAAACTGTACATTTCATATTTTTATAAAACACTACACTTTAAGAGGAACACAACAAAATTTGGTGCACCAAATATGGACATCTAGAACTCCAATTATGATATTTCAAAGGTTGCATTCAAATCTAAAATAAATGAACTAGCTTTCATCCTACAGCCGCTAACAGCTGGGACCCCGGCGTCAGTCGGGCCCGCGCGTCAGTGACACAGAAAGCAAGGGACCAGCCCGAACTAGCCCTAGCTCATTGCCGGCGCGTTCACCGGTGGTGGGGTCACCACCGATGACTTCGCCACGATGCCGCGCAGCGATGGGTACACAAGGTTGGCTCAGAGGCTTGCCGGAGTAGGCTCGACGTTGGCCATGGCGGACGGCGGAGCTGCGCGGCAGCGCTCCAACGAGCTCCAGCCACGGTAAGCTCAGGTGGGCTTGATACATCTCCACGGTGACCTAGCAAAGCTAACAGATGTAGGTTAGGGTATAGGGGTGGCGCTGGTGAGCTTGACTGCGCGCATGGTGCCCCGATGGTGAGAGTACAATGACGGAAGGCCGCGTTCTTGCACCGGCATAGCGACAATGGCCAACGGTCAGCGATGTGAGCTAGACGTGACTCTAGGCTATCTTTAATATGAGAAAGGAGTGAACAGGACAGCAAGCGCAAGCATGGTGGCGCTCTGGTGGCGGTCACGGTGACGGCGAAAATGGCGCAAAGCTTACCACAGCTCGAATGCAGGTGCGAGTGAGTCGGGGAGGTGGAGGAGACAAAGGTGGAGCGGTGGGTGCGCGGTGGTGGCCGAAGGTGTGGTGGTGGAGCATGAGGGAACGCGACGGTGCACAGCAATGGCGATGGCGGCGTGGCGCTCCGCTCTGTTCTAGCTTACGCGAGAGAGGGCGAGACGCAAGAGTGAAGTGAGGCGAGCACCGGCGTCACACGCCTTAACACCCCGCTTTGTCCCGATCGGCTGGGCCGGCACTAGTGTATGGCCGCCACATGGTGCGCCTGGCCTACCCCGGTCGGCCACTAAAGCTGAATCAGTTCGGCAATCAGGCTTCTGTGAACCCGACTAACGTCGCAAATTTGAGCAATCAACACTCCTAATCTGTGGCATGTTAGCGAAAACCATATTAGTGAAAGTCGTAGACCTACATGTAATCTACAAATTTGCTTTAGAAATATTTCCCAAATTCTCAACAGTTAGAGGTCTACAAAGCCCTAAATTGCTGTACTTCAAACTAAATTCATCGTTTTTGACTTAGACAAATTTTTCAAATCCAAAACATTATTTTCTTGCTACTTGTGAGCTATTTTCAAGCATGTTAGGAGTTGAACTAGCCTATGACCCAAAAATAGAAGTTGTTGATTTCATCAAATACTACAACTTTGCTTTAATGCACAGATCCATGTAAAGTCTCTATGACATAGTTCGAACTAGGTCAAACATATCACTTTCAAATGATGACTTACACTACAATTATGACTTGGTGACCAAACTAGCCCAAGTCATGAATATCAAAGTTGTTCATAATGACATTCTAAACATGGTTAAGGTAGTCCTAAGGTCACACAAGCATTTCATACATTGGTTACATATTTTATTTCCCAGGTCAATAAGCATATCATCACTTAGGAGCTTAATTAAATAAAATGATCTACATGAACAATGTTCCATTAGTCATTCTAAGTGTAGCTAAGGTGATTTAATGACCAACATCAAACATTTACACTTATTCACTCATGATCATAAGCATACACAAAGGAAACATGAAATAACAAGGTATGTTTCACATGTAAAAGCTTATATATGAATGCTTGATGTTTATGCTCATGAAATGCAAGTCAAATTATGCAAGCCTAACACCTTGGGTGTTATAGAGTCACCCTCCACACGAGGTTCTAGGAAGCGCCCCTGTTCAAGTTGTCCTAGGGTAGGGGCATGTTCGTCAAAGAGGTGCTCTACCCTGAGGCTTCCTGCAAATGGTAGGTAAGGGTCTTCGTCGACCGAGTTGTCACCGTTTGGAGATCATGTGTTCATTGCTTGATGGTGCTACTATTGACCATAGGGGGTCATCCTTGGTGGGGACCTTGGGTGGTGCGATGGCGCCGTTATGACCGCTGGTGTAGAAGGTGCGCCATTGCCCACTGCTGGAGCCCCGAGTGGGCGAGGTGTTGAGGCAGGACGTCGTCACGGAGGGGCCAGTCGTCGAGGCCCCAACATCACCGCCAAGGTCTATCCCCCTCCCAATGGACCTTCCCCAATTAGAGGGGGACCTGGTAGAGACCCCTGTCCATGGTCTATTCCTAGCCCCATGATGCGAAGAGGCCGGTGCCTCATCGGTGGCTGCGCCAGCTCCCCATCCGCCGCTGTGTGGGAGACCGCACGTGCTGAATGATGGCCCGAGGTGGATGCATGGCTAGAGCTGATGAAGCATCGAGGTGCCTTTGATGACCTGATTGCCTTCTTATACGACTCCTTCATGGAGATGACGGGCAATGTGGGGGAGTTCTTTGGCCTTCAACAAGGGATATACGACTCCTATCAGGTAAGGATTGGTGGGACGTACATGGTGTCGTAGATAGTGTTGAGGATTTGCTTGAGCTTCCTTGTTGTCATTACAGGCGCTACTCTAGTTCTCTCGGAGGAAGTCAGATCTCATTCAGGAGTGGGAGAAGGCTGCTTCGCAAGTGTTCTCTGGCCCCTCTAGAGAGGGCAAGAGGTCCTTGCCCACCCTGCTGCCCCATCCTCATCCATCGCCCCATGCCCGGGTGGTAGCGCTGATGGAGGTGCTCGTCAAGGAGTGTGACGGGGCCTGTAGTGACTTTGCATGGCTGGAGTCTGAGCTAGTGGCAGAACAAGAGGCCAACCATGCCATGGTGGCGACGGCCAAAGTGATTTGGTAGATGGTGACAGAGATGGAGGAGGCGCACCGGACAGCCAAAGGCATGGTCACAGCTGAGGGCTTCCCTAGGCCTGCTGGAGACCGCAAGGGATGCTGCCCGTTCTAAGCTCCATGGCACCCAATAGCTCAGTGTCGGTATGTCCTCTTCTCTTCCTTCCTTTCCTTGCCTCTAGGGTAGGGTCCTGTTGGTGGTCCTTAATGACCATATCCAACTGCCAATTTATATCTAAAATGGGAGAAATAAACAAACTTTTGAGACATATGAATTTACTATTGACATATTTCCACATGTATTGGAGACTTAGTGTTTTGTAGAACTTATTCATAAGTACAAGAGTGCAAAGGAACCAAGCAAAAGCCCACCTACACACCAAAATTGGGCCAAGCACTGACATGGGAGGCACCCAGGCCTAGCTAGCAGCCCACCAGAGCAAGACAGTGGCCAGCGGGGCCAGCCCTAGTGTGGCAAAGCAAGAGCTATCAAGGAGAGCTTGGCTCCTAGGAAGAAAGGATCTTTGGCATGAATAATATGAAGAGTTCTTCCAAAGTCTTGCTCTCATTTTATCCATATAGTAGTGCTTATGAACTAGACTACAGTTTTCTTGTTATAATCATGACATATGAACTAGCATATAGTTTCCATGCTATGAGCATAACATGTAGAACTTTATGCTTAATCATTCATATAACTTGCATGATTAGAAGTAGAGCTAAGTTGAGGTGGCGATTCATCATTCCTTTGGGTTGCCCTTGTCCTATGCTTGTCAATCCATAGGGTCGGAGTCCCGGGGGGTGTGGGTAGTTTCTTGGTACATGGGCGTGGTGCTTGGGTCTATGGGAACCTTCGGATATGATGATACTCCACGGTTGAGGGGTAGGCGGTAGGTGGTGATAGCCCTGTCCGTCCCGTGTAATCCCCCATGTTCAGGTATTGTGTAGGAGTCTTAAAGTCTCTCGCGCTTGCTGGCAGACCAGTGCTCAGAGATCTCCCCATCCATCTTACACTAGTTCTAGTTCTAACCATGTAGTTTGTATGATCATCAACTGTTCTTTGCATGGCTATATTCGAACATGCGTGCTCCACTTAGGAACATTCTTTTATTCTTTGTTTCCCTTTTATCCTTGCGGTTGGCCCAGATGTGTGTCCACTATCCTAAAAATACCATTTTTACCCCTGTCAAAAACTTTGGTTCACTATGCAAGTATGTAATCTTGTTCATATCCTGCTAGACTCTTACACCTTGCCTTCCTTTGGGAAAATATAAATGATGATACCCGGAATACTTCCGGGTGAAATGCTACAAAGATAGATCCATGCGCTTCCGGATATTTTTTGTAATCGTTAAGAACTAGCGTGTTGATGTTTCTTGGTGTCGTCACCAAGATTTACTAAATGTTAGTGATGGTGCTATGAAATACCAACAGGCATTTTTGGTGCCATTGCCGGGGATGGATTCTATCTCCCACCTTGGTAGTGACGCTAAGAAATGCCAACAAACATTTCTAGCGCCATTACCAGGGAAGGCATAGGTTAAAAGAATCTAGTAGGACATGATCATGATCACATGCATGTAATGGTAGCCATAGTTTATGTAGGCTAACTCTGCTTGTTTTCTCCATGTTGTGCATGAAAACAGGATAGTGTATGACCGGTTTCGTCTTGCCAAAAAACTACACCGATAATCCGAAGGCGCTCCTAAGGAAGAACAGGTCCCATACCGCTTCTTTGTCCGCTACTCCGCTAGCAGTCAAACCAGTCACCTAGCACAATCTGCTACTACCGCTATTGCTAAGTCACTCCATTCCTACTCCACCCCCGCTGTTGCCAACGTGCCCGTTGGGCCCGCTGTCAACCCAACACCAGAAACTTTGAGCTCCGGACTGGCCTGATCAAGATGGTGTAGGCAAACCAGTTTTCTGGTTTGCTCAGCGAGGATGCAAGTGCACACTTGCAACACTTCCTTGACCTGTGTGACACCATCGTCATAAAAGACGTTGCACCAGCAAGCATCAGGCTCCATCTATTTCCCTTCTCCCTCACGGGGAAGGTGAAATAGTGGTTTTACAAGGAGAAGGAAGCTGTCAACATGTGGGACAAATGTTCCATGGCATTTCTCATGAAATTTTCCCCATGGGTAAAACCAATGCCCTGATAGGGAAAATTTCAAATTTCCAGTAGAATTCAATGGAATCTATCCTCGAGGCATGGGAGAGGCTACAGGATTACATCCAAGCCTGCCCACAACATGTGATGGAGAATTGGCTCATGCTCTATGAGGGGATAATGCCCATGTCGAAGGGGCACCTTGATGCCACTGCTGGAGGAGCATTTCTTTCCCTCACCATTGATGAAGCTACATCTCTCATCGAAAAGATGGTGTCCAATCAAAGCTAGGGGGAAGAAGGAAAACAACAAAAAGGCAAGCATAATGTGAAGGAGGCAGATATGCTTGCCACAAAAATGGATATGTTATTAAAAAGACCGAATGAAAGGGCCCATGAGAAAGAAGCCATGAAGGCCACCGTTCAGGCCACGAACTCGCAAATGACTTGCGAAGTCTGTGGTGAGGTCAGATGTTGATGGTAGTTAAAAAACCATTATAAACCGTCAATATAACATGCATATGGGCATAAATATAATCACCAACGAAGGTATAGGGGTTTAAACTAACAAATTCCATGAGTTTTGGTGAATCTGTATTTTCTGCAGGGTTTATCCACAAAACCGTCAAGGTGGACCTACATGTTAGATTTAATTGCGCTTATCCATAGTGAAACAGACACCAGAAGACTCTAGAGGACTCGAGAGGACTCCACATTGAGGCAAAGCCAGAGTAACTACCAGGTGGGGCTAGCCAGCCCCACTTGCAGGCCGCCCGGCCCCTGGGGACCACCTGTTAGCACGCTTCTATGCCATCATTTAATTTAGTTTGTTCCAATGGCTCACGTTGAACACTCCGGCCTATATATACCAGCCCCTGCCACCCCCTGAGGCATAGATAAGTCATTTGAGAAGACAAAAACCCTAATCATCCTCAAAGTTCCATCAATTCTAGGGCATAGCTAGTTAGGCTAGATCTAGAGGCAGGCAAGCAGGCTTCGCTTGGATTCTTGATCGCGTCAAGAGCGTGGTTTGGTATAATCTATGTAGCCCCTCCCTTTTGTATCTCCATTACTTTTATATGCTTGCTACAATTGTTATGACAATATTAATATTCCTCTCATTTATGTTCTTCATTATAATGTTCATCGTCTACTTTGATTAGATGCTTAGTATAGTTGGATTATCATCATGTTCATGCATAAGTTCGTATAGCACTCACTCTAAGGATCCATGGGTGGGTGGTCGACATTGTGTAAGCATGGTGCTTATATGATGTTTACCTGTAGATACACCCTATATTCTAGGTCATGTGGTAGATTGTGGACGTGACACTCCTGTTGAGTCCTTTGTAGTCCACTCCCCGAATGTAGGTGCACGTAGGATGCGGTTATGAAGCAAGACAAACTATATTCTTAATCTTCCTTAGTAATATCCCTTATGTGTTGATATCATGATGGTCTGAGCAATGATTACTAGGTATAATTGCAATAATCAATGTATGCTTTGACTTGTAATTAAGAATGACTTAGGAAGTATTCCTCTAATATTCTACCTGACCATGCTAATGCTAGAAAAAGGAGTACTTTGAGTGATTTATCATTATCATTGATTAATAGTCATCATATATATATACCCTATCCTATGACTTACCCCTGTTATGAGTAGAATATTGGTTATGGTTTACTTCTTCATCAATAGTATCAGTTATCAATACATGTCCATGCTAGACCTTCCCTGTGGTAAAAATATAAATAACGATACCTAGAATACTCTCGGGTGAAGTGCTATAATGGTATATATCTATGTGCTTCCAGATCCATTTCATTCATATATTTATATATTCTTTCTAGTCACATAAAATGATAAAGAACTGCTTAGTATTATTCTAGTAGTAATGCTATGTAGTACCAATAAGCATCTCTGGCATCATCACTAGGGATGACAACCTAGTAAAGTAATGTTAGGAGATATAGGTTTATAATAGGTGGCTACTAAAACAAATGACAAGTTAATAAATACCAACAAGCATTTCTGGTGTTGTCGCCGGGGAAGGTAGCAAGGTAGAGGAAGTATTGGTAAACTTATACTTATTGATGTGATCGAGGAAAACCATTGATCTCTACTCAAGCAGAGTAACCCTTGTTTTGTCTACTTTTATATCTTATGCAGGGTAATGTATGATTGGTTTAGACCTTCCAACAAACTACTTTGATGATCTAGAAGCATTAATCAGGAGGACTAGAGCTAAACTCAAGAAAGTCTTAGCTTTAGAATCGAAAGACAACCAGATAAGGCAAAGCTTAACACTAGAATTTGAAGCCATGGCTAACAATACTCTCCATGAATTCTCTGCTTCAACTACAGCCAACATCCATACTGGACCAACAGTCAATGTTGGAGACAATGGATTCGAGCTCAAGCCAGCCCTCATCAACATGGTGCAAGCAAGTCAGTTTTGTGGAAAGGCACATGAAGATGCGAGTGCACATCTCCAATACTTCCTGGAGATCTGTAGCACTTCACCATCAAAGGAGTAACCCAAGATGCCATATTACTTTGCCTCTTCCCATTCTCACTCTTGGGAGGAAGGCAAAGCAATGGTTCTACGCCAACAAGTATAGAAATACTACATGGGATAACAGCTCCACTACCTTCCTAGCAAAGTTCTTTCCCACCGGTAAGACCAATGCTCTGCGTAGGAGAATCTCAAGCTTTCAGCAACAACATGATGAATCTATCCCTGAGGAATGGGAACGCTTTCCAGATTACATATTAGAATGTCCTCATCATGGGATGGAGAAATGGCTACTTATGCAGACTTTCTACTATGGGTTGACCAACAGTACCCATGAGACTATGGATGCTGCTGCTAGAGGTGCATTCCTATCACTCACCATACTAGCTACAATAGCTCTTGTGGAGAAGATGGGCTCCAACCAAGGTTGGAATGAAGAACGTCTTCAGACCCGCAAGAGAGGTGGAGGTATGAATCAACTCAAGGAGGTAGACATGCTGGCTGCTAAGATGGACCTACTGATAAAGAAGCTTCAAGACCGAGCCAATGAGAAGCTAGAAGTCATGCACATTCAATATTCTTGCATGACGTGTGAAGAGTGTGGAAACACTAGGCATTCAAGGAATAATTGTCTTGAAACCCATGAGGATGTGAACTTTGTCAACAACAACTACTTTTGTTCGCAACAGAATCAAGGATGGAATAAGCAACAAAGGCTGAACTACCAAGATAATTACCAAGGTAACCCTCAAGGTAATAATTTTAATCAACCACTCTTGAGAGAATTGATTTCTGGCCAATCCAAACTTACGGAGGGATTATCTAGAAAGGTAGCTACCAATGATAAAATTCTAGAAAACATAAATAATAGAATAGATAGCTTTGTTTCTGTCATTTAGAACCAACATAGCTTTAATAAAATGGTAGAATCACAAATAGCTCAGCTGGAAACTGTTGTTCCTCTATCCGACAAAGGTAAGATTCCTGGGTAACCAAAAGATCTAGAAACTACAAATCTTGTCGATATTCACAATGCAGCATACTACTATATACAACCATCGATGGGAAGGTGGATAGACTATACCTTGCCGAAAAAGAAGAGCAATCTAGGAAGACCTATCATCCCCATCGCCATTGGACCTCACATTTTCCAAGAAGCTGTTTGTGACTCCGGAGCAAGTGTCAACTTCATGCCTAAGTTAATTTATGATCAAATTAATGGAGATACTTTGTTGTACACAAATATGCATTTGTAGCTTGTAGATCAGTCACTCTGCTACCCCAAGGGAGTTCTTGAAGATGCCATTGTTTGAGTAGGGACAATCATATGTTCCCATAGACTTTGTGGTTTTGGAAACACGTGGGCATCCATTATTTTGGGCTGACCTTTCCTAAGCACCGCAAAAGCCATCATCTATGTGGGCAGTGCCAAGATTTGTTTCACAATCAAGTTAAGAATGGAGAAGTTTTCTTTCAAGAACCACATCCTGCAATCTACTGGACAATCACAAACGTCATACTTGCCCGAAGAGACAATAGTGACCAAGAAGAAGAACAACAGGAGAAGGAGGAAAAAGAAGGCTAGGTAGCCTCAAGAAGAATTAGTTAACATGATTAACACACTCTGATCAGACTATGACCACCTCCTCACTTCACCATTCCTTGCTAAGAAGGATGATCCAGGCATACCAACTGTCGAGTGGACCATTGGACAAAGAATATTCCACAAGACCTTCTGCGATATTGGGTCGGGTGTCAATATAATGTCCAAGGTAATGTATGAATATTTATTTGGTAATGAACCTCTGTTCCCTACATATATGCAATTACAGATGGCAGACCAACCAATCCGATTTCCAAAGGGAATAGCAAAAGATGTCATGGTAAGAATACATGACCAATATACCCCTGCTGACTTAATGGTTCTGGACATGATAGAAGAAGAAGATGATACACCTATTATCCTTGGAAGACCGTTCCTCAACACTACCAATGCGATCATCTACGTTGGATCTGGACAAGTCTATTTCTAATTCCCTAGAGAAAAGGTACACTGCTATTTTAATAGTTATACCACTTATGACCAGCCGATGAAGTCCCGCTATAGGAGGAGACATCGATCATCCTAAAACCAAAAGAATAAATCCCTAAAGAAAAGTTGGGAGGAAGATGAGGAACCTGAAGAAGTAAAAGATGAACCCACTCCACCAAAGTCAAGTCCACAGACCAAGTACGTATGGAAGTAGAAGGTGACATCACCATTATAGACACCATCACAAGATGTGTAGCCATCTGGGTCTTAATCGCTAAGACCGAATGATGCACCCGAAGAGTAAAGGGCTTTTCTCTAGTAAAGTCCTGTCCGGAGGACTTAAAAATCCAAACCCTCGCTGAGAGGTAACATTGGTAGTTATCTATATTTACTTTCGAGCATTGCATGAATTACTTTTCACTTTAGCATATTTACTTTTCTACATTAGCATTGCATTTAGAAAAGGAAGATAAAAATTTTCATGACTGCATTGCGTCATAAATCCTAAGCCCATGTGAATAAATCTATGGTGTAAATACCCATGGAAATATTCACTGTGGTGGCATAAAAATTTTAAAATACCATACATACATATTTCTTGCATGCATATAAAAATGGAAAATCCAACAAGATATTAGAAAGACATCCTATTAAAATATGCCAAAATAGAAATATTTCTACACCGCATGAACAACTAATCTCTAGACGACTGACCGCTAACCCTTTATCCTAATCCGTTCCATGAGTTTTGGTATTCTTGTTGATATTTTGTAGGATTATGCACCAAGTTCAAGAGCAAATTCACTCGATTGACTTCACCTCATTCCATCCCGGGACAAGAAGGACATCTGCTGGTAAATCTGCTCCGAAAAGGATCACTCAACTTCAACATTCGACCGCGCCAACATCCAGCTTGGGGGAAAGGCATCCCCCATGTATCTAGCTAAGTATTTCTTTCCCTTTTGTTCTATTATTTCTAAGTCATAAAAAGATGCACAACAAACTAAAAGAAAAAAAAAAAAAAATATTATTGTCTTTGCGTTTTATATATAATAGTAAGGTGTGATCTTAAAAATGAAAACAAAATAAAAAGTGTGTGTCTAGTTTTCTATTTTTAAGAGCTAAATAAATGGACTCTGAGGATAATCTCTTGCAATGGAAATGATGAATAGTTGCTCTATTGTAATTCCTTTCAAGTACCTAGTTTTCAACCTTGAATTCTACCGAGTTTTGGATACGACTATTTTGATATAAGAATTTACTCTAAACTTGAAACTCGTGGGTAGCATATGCTTGATCTAAGTCTAGGCAATTGACAGATATGATATGAGAAGGTCTGAGCTGCTATCTATCTTGTTCCAAGTGATACTAAAATTCTAGAGATTTATCTTTTGAAAAATATGAAAATCCTACATGATGAGCTCCTGTATGACAAAGCTTGAATTCTTAGCAAAGCCATACATGATATTTAGATTAGGAAAACTTCAACATATATGCTGCTTGTTTTGCACTGAGTTTAGTCAAGCTTTGTTGAACCTTATGAGAGGTTTGTCATGCTCATAAAATCAAGATCACGTACACACCACACAAATATGCACTACTCCTACACTGGGGGTAGGCGCAACAACATGCCATTCCATCTAGATCCACCCAAAAATGTTTTACTCCTACACTGGGAGAAAACATCAAAAAAATATTCTTTTAGGATATCCACCAAATAAATGCTCCAAGTTCTTGTTGCTATTTCTCAAAAGTTTTGTTGCAAAAAAAGAGACATGGGGCTATGCAAAAGTTATTCATAAAAAAAAGAGAAAAAGAAAAAAAGTTAAGAAAAAATGGACAAGTGTCTGAGTTATCAAAACAATGGATACTTAGGTGCCCGCCTGAAAAAAGAGGAGATGAATAAGATAGCTCATGTTCTCTTGCAAATGTTTCCTAGTTTCAATTGAGATAAAAGTTTTCAAGGATCATAGTAGAAATAGGTTAGTGACCATATGCATCCACACACATGCACATTTTGATTTGATTGTATGACTCAACTCTCTTTGGATCCGAGGTTTGACTTTACAATATATGTATTGCAAGTATGCTCTTTTATGCTTTCTCCATTCCTATGAGCTCCACATAAGCCATCGTTGTAGGAAGAGAAAGGCATAACACCACTATTGCCTTGGTGAGGATCCACAAATACCACATATATTGAGAGATTTGAGAGTGTCATACAAAGGAAGGTCTGAGTTTTATTTTTAAAACCTATAAAAACTCTAGAATAATGGTTCAACAAAGAACTTCAGACATAGTGCTTGACTTGATCGTTCTGTCTTTCAATTGCTCAAGACCTAAGTGAAGGTTAAAAAGCCCCATGGTTGAAGGTAATATGGGTGAGTTTGAAAGTCAGGTCGGTTTATTCTAATCCGGAGGAGAATTCTTGTTTGAACGCATGTGTACTTTTGAGAAGTTGTGTCAATGTTTTTAAAATCCTTAAACTCCTAATCCATTTGCTAAGTTTAGCTTTGCTAAGGGACTAGCAAAGGTTAAGCTTGGGGGAGCTTATTGACGGTAGTTAACAACCATTATAAACCATCAATATAACATTCATAAGGGCATAAATATAATCACCAACGAAGGTAAAACCCTACAAAAATGCAGATTCACCAAAACTCATAGAATTTGTAGGGTTTATCTAGAAAACCGTCAAGGTGGACCTACATGTCAGATTTAATCGCGCTTATCTATAGTGAAACGGACACCAGAAGACTCTAGAAAACTCGAGAGGACTCCACACCAAGGCGAAGTCCGAGTGGCTACCATGGGCCCACCTGTCAGCCTCCGCATCGCAATGTCGGTTCTCCACTGCCTCCTAGGATGCATCTACATCGTCCTTTAAGTCGGTTTGATCCAAGGGCTCACATTGGACGCTCTGGCCTATATATACTAGCCCCTGCCACACCCCTGAGGCATAGATAAGTCATATGAGAAGATAGAAACCATCATCATCCTCAGAGCTCCATCAATTCTAGGGCATAGCTAGTTATGCTAGGTCTAGAGGGAGGCAAGTAGGCTTCGCTTGGATTCCTAATCATGTCAAGAGCGTGGTTTGGTATAATATTTGTACCCCCTCTCTTTTGTATCTCCATTACTTTTATATGCTCGGTACAATTGTTATGACAATATTAATATTCATCTCATTTATGTTCTTCATTGTAATGTTTATCGTCTACTTTGATTATATCCTTAGTATAGTTGGATTACCATCATGTTCATGCATAAGTTCGTATAGCGCTCACTCCAAGGATCAATGGTGGGTGGTTGACATTGTGTAAGCATGGTGCTTATACGTTGTTTACCTGCGGATACATCCTATATTCTGGGTCATGTGGTAGATCACGGATGTGACACTCCTGTTGAGTCCTTTGTAGTCCACTCCCCGAATGTAGGTGCATGTAGGATGCGGTTACGAAGGAAGACAAGCTTTGTTCTTAATCTTCCTTAGTAATATCCCTTATGTGTAGATATGATGATGGTCTTAGCAATGATTACTAGGTATAATTCCACTAATTAATGTATGCTTTGACTTATATTTAAGAATGACTTAGGAATTATTCCTCTAATATTCTTCCTGACCATGCTAATGCCCCAGAAAGGAGTACTCTAAGTGATTTATCATTATCATTGATCAGTACTCATCATATATATATCTTATCCTATGACTTACCACTGTTATGAGTAGAATATTGGTTATGGTTTACTTCTCCATCAATAGTATAAGTTATCAATACATGTCCATGCTAGACTTTCCCTGTGGTAAAAATATAAATAATGATACCTGGAATACTCTCAGGTAAAGTGCTACAATGGTATATTATCTGTGCGCTTGCAGATCCTTTTCATTCATATATTCATATATTTTTTCTAGTCACATAAAATGTTAAAGAACTGCTTAGTATTATTCTAGTAGTAATGCTATGTAGTACCAACAAGCATCTCTAGCATCGTCACTAGGGATGATAACCTAGTAAAGTAATGTTAGGAGATATAGGTTTATAATAGGTGGCTACTAAAACAAGTGACAAGTTAATAAATACCAACATCTGACATTCGGGGAATGACTGTCCCAAGACCCATAAAGAAGCATCATACATCAACAATGGGTTCCGACAACAGAATAGTAATGGGTAGAATAATCAATCCTGCCCACAAGGACGAACAGCACAAGGGCAATAGGAAAACACAAAAAGATCAAGAAGAGGAGGAAAGAATGCCACAAGACTTCATCGACACTAGCTACTTGCCGTTTACTACAAGGAAGAGAAAGCAAGCCGTGGATGAACAATTCACTCATTTTGTTGAGATGATAGAGAAGATACACATGAGTGTCCCATTAATGGACGTCTTACATGTACCTTCTTATGCAAATTACAATAAAGATATCATCAACAACAAGCGAGCATTGCCATCCATAGAGGTCGTCGAGCTAACAGAAGAGTGTAGCGTAGCTATACTCAACCGTCTGCCTAAGAAGAAGAAGGACCCTAGGTGCCTTACCATCACATGCTCCATTGGCACCTAGAAATTTAATCATGCCAGCGCCTTCATTCACTCTCTACTCCCACACTCGCTCGCCTCGCTCTCCCTGCTATCGTGCACGCTCATGACTGCGGATGCCGCCATGGCCACCGCCAGCACTACTGCTCCTCCAGCCTTCCTCCACCTAGTCATTGGTGCCGCCATAGTTCCTAGCTCGCGTTGCGCCTTCCATGGCCTTTCGCCGGTCGCCTTCGTCGCCGATTGGCGTCGTCGCCGAGCGGCTGGCTACTGCTGCCACCTATTACCGTGGCCGGGCCACCACAGGCCGCTGCAGGCCATGCCGAAGCCCTACGGGGGTGCGCGTAGGCTAGGGCTTACTGCGGCCTTGCTGCTCACCGCCGGAGGTAGACCACCTTGCCAGAAAATCAAGCTATCGTCGATCTCCTCTGCTCCAACTCACGTCGGGGACCTCGCGCCCAAATAGGAAGAAAGGGAAGGGTCTAACTACAAAGCTATAGACTCATATGAATAGTGCCTCGAAAGACCTGTTCGCTTGAATCGGTATTTGAGGAAAGTTCAGGGTCTTCGATGCAAATGTGTCTCCTTTATTGCTTTTACTTTAGCTAAAACTTTGGAAAATCATAATAATTTGTAGAAAAATCGTAAAATGGCAAATGAAGACTTTTTGGAATCCTTGAGAGTAGATCTATCGAGTAGAGTCATCTTATGACATGTGTTAGTAGAAGGTTTTTTATGTTTTTATTTATCTATGTTAATTAGGGTTTTCTAGAAATAAATTCATATCTAAAGTTGTGGTGCTCCAATTGGTATAAAATGTTTATGGTAGTCTAATGATGTATATGTGTGCTGTGGTAAAAAATTCATGCTCATTGGATGCAGAGTGGTAAAAATTTTGTGCTTGATAAATAATTTTAAATGAGTTATAATTTTTTATGATGGTGTCAAAATGGAAAATGTTGTTCCATTACCTTGGTAGGAGGTTGTTGTGTCATGTTGATATATAATATGGCTATGTGTTTGTAGAAAATAGTGTGTTTTATATTTATCTTGCTCACATATGTTTTCTTGCAATAGCAATTTGTCTTTTTTGTAATAATTAATCTATAAAACCTGAGCATGTAAAATTTGTGCAATAGCCATGTTTTGATAAAACCTACCACTAATAAAAATCTCAGGTCCAAACTAGATGTTTGCTACATCACCTAAAAATCGATATATATATATATATATATATATATATATATATATATATATATAAATAGGAGAGTAAAAGTTGCTAGTAGATGCATGTAGTTAAGTCATATGATGCTCCCTTGCTTACCCTAAGTTGAATGTTGTTGAGCTAGGAGCAATAATGGTTTAAAGCTAGTTCAATGTCTTATGTGCTTGCTCTCTTGTTAATATAATAACTAGCGAGTACGCTGCCTATGCATATTTCTAGTCCTTGCTTTAGCTCTTACTCTAATGTGTGCTATGTGTATGTTAGTGTATGTTTGTGTGTTGTTCAGGCCAGCCCCTGAATCACTTTGGGGCAGGTTGCTTTCCTTTATAGGTTTGTCTATGTTTGCTAATTAGTAAACAAGTGCCCATATAATAAAAATGAGAATGGAACATCAACATGTAAGTTCTATGTTTTGGAGATGTGTTAAGATGCTTTTTATGCTAATCATAACTAATGTTGAGTGACTATGTTATTAGTATTTTGTGATCCATGTGATTAGTGGTACATGTATGGCCTTGTTAAAGAATGAAGTGAAGCACCACTTTGCTTATGTGCTGAAAATGGCTGCATGTATAGTTTCTGTGGTGGTGATATTTTTGTGATGAGAATGATATTTTCTGTAGATATGTTGAATACAAAAGTTGTATATAATTTCCTTATCTTTCTTGTCCTAAAATTTTATGATCTTAGGACTAATGGTTTAGGAGTTATAGATTTTACAAGTTTGCTGTCAGCTTTTGCATGTGCTCTAAACAGATCTGAATGATTGTATTGTTTGGCTTATTTAAACATGGAATCATATATTGGTGATAATAGTATAGTTGTAGTGATTTTCCTAAGATTTCTAAAATGTCTAAGATCACTGTTTTTGGTGGTCTAGAACTCTAGTTATTGCTATTCAAAATGGAATGGCAGGTTCTATTCAAATCTGGACAGAGATGTATTTATTGGGTTGTTTAACCTAGTTAGCTATAGAATCATCTTAAGATGGTAATAGGAAAGTTATAAGTAACTTAATAATATTTCCATAAAGTTAAGGATCATGTTTGTTGGATGATTAAAACTCTAGTTATGCATTTCTGAAGTTCATGTCAGTTTTCTGTCCTAATTTGAGCAGATCGGCTTGTTAGTGTTTTTCACACTTGTTAACCTTTCAATAAGCTCTAGGTGTAAATAACAAAGTTGTAGACAATTTCATAAGCTTTCCAAAAAGTCTAGGATCACCATTGTTTGATGCCTATAGCTCTAGTTATGGTTGAAACAATTGACTGCTGTGCTGCTGCCCAGAATCTGAGCATGTACCTAAAGTTGTTTGCTTCACTTTGCATTACTTTGTATGCTTGTTAGTGTTAGCTCATGACACTACTAGAGTTAAATTGATCTACCTGAGGTATCTTATAAAAGTGTTATATAATGTTGGTCAAGCACGTAACAAATAAATGGTCATGTATGCATGTTGCCACAAAATGATCTTGATGCATGTTTTGCTAGAGCTTTAATTATGTTGGTGTCATTCACCACAACCCTAATTCTTATGTGATGCTAGGCTTAATTACTTCTTGATTGTTAAATGCTTATAATAGTTTGACTTGAGTTAACTAGTGTGCCATGCTTGTTATGCTTGCTACCCCTATGCTACACTTGAGTGATAGTTAGTTAAATGACTTGCTCTCTAAGTGCATATGTCTTGAGGTGTAACCTTATACTTGTCTTCAATGCTTTTATATGATGCATCTCATGTTACCATTCTTTGCATTCATGCACTTGCATTTTTGCATCTCATCTAGGTACGCTAGATGCACAACGCGTAGACGTGAAGCATGTGATAATGGAGTCGAACCAGAAGACGGTGTTGGTGGACCTATCCCGAAGATGGAAGGACCCATGGAGTGCATGCCTAGAGTGGAAGATGTTCCCCAAGATGGTGCAAGCTAACTGAACTGACTTTGTATTAGATCCTAGGTAAGCCCCGGAGCATTCTAAGCCTCCAATGATTTTACAAATATCACTTGTGTCCTTTATGTTTGATGCATTAGGTTATAGGAGTTGATTAGAAACACTTGATGCATATAACTTCCTTGCCAAAAATATACCTTAAACCCTATGTAGGTCTAGGATCGAATATATGTTTAGCAATGCTTAGACCGGTAGAAGGCAGAAGTCGGGTCATTTCTTGTCACCTACGAGATATAGGTGGATACCAGAGCACGGTTCGCTATATTTGCTATTGTGGAATAGAACCTTGGGGTAATGTAACTGGAGGCTGGGCAGAGTCTATGTGTAGGTTGACTTATGCGATTCTGTCTGTGCCAATTAAGGACCACATCGTTAGAGGCCCTCTTGTCATTTTGAATGCATGCCTCTCACTTAGCTGGCCGGATAACTCATTCCGACCGCGAAGCTGAGTAGCTCAACTGAGGCTGGGCCTCGTTCTATTAGAGTGCGCACAGTGGAGGTAGTAAGGATGTGCGGAGAGCCGGTGTGAGGCCAAGGGCAGGTTAGAGTCCTGATCAACCTAGCATCCGATAGTGTCCCTGATTGTGTGGCACTGATCGAACCCATGAATTGGACCTAAGTTATACCAAAGGTGACCGTTGATCTGGTCTACCTAGGTTTGTGTTAGGAATACTACCTATCTGGTTGCAATTGATTTGAATCGCTATCTCTCCTAGATAGTGACAAACTTGACGGAGCCCCTTCATTGTATTAATTGGATTATGGAATGTGATGGTTCTAATGAATATAAAAATCTTACACCCGCTATGGTTACTATTGTTATGCTACTAAATGATATACCACATGTTTGGCACATGTTAGTTGCTAATCTAGAGATGAATAGCTATAATTAACTTGATGACCAAATTATAAAATGTATAGCTGAATTAGTGGCTTTTTATGCAAAATGTTGTCAAGCTAGCTCCACTTATAAAGCCTTGCATGATCCTTGGTGTCACTTTATTTTTGATTTATGACGGGTAAGTCTAGCTGAGTAATTTGAGTACTCAGGGTTTATCCCACCATGTTGCAGGTGAAGTTCTCGGCCTGCTAAAGATGGTGTCTAACTGCCAGTGGGCTCGGCTACTCTATGTAGTGTCCTTATCTATATGCTTTTATCACAGGATGTCATGTATGCTAGCAATATATTTGGAACTTATATTATTGTAATCATTTGAAAGCTATGTTCTTTTCACTAATCGGTTTTGAAACCCAAACTTGTATTATTATTTGTGAACTCATTATAAACATTATTTTTGCTACAACTCCATGTATATGATGTGTATTTGCTTAATCGTGCGATCTTGGTTGTGATGTGATTTATCATGGTCCTTCGTGACACTTGGTGGACTACCGGGTTTATATAAGTGAAAGTACGTGTGCGTCAAAGTGTTAAATGGGAGCAGCCATACATGTGCTTGTATGAATTGGGTGGTTCTATCATAGCCGACTGGTGTCTGGCCACATGTGCCGCGTGGTGGCCGTATGCTGGCACTGGCCCACATTATCGAGCCAGAAGGGGGAGAACGTGGGCGCCCACCCTCTCATGCGCTCACTCACTCTCTCGCTCTCCCTCTCTCTCACCAACACACAACAGAGGCAGAGACCAACACACTGCACCACCATCGCGCTCTTGCCGGCCAAGCTAGCCACCCACGCTGCACCATCAGTCGATTCACCTCAACCATAGCGTTGTCATGTCGCACTCCACCGCACCAACACGCTAGCATCGCCTTTTGAGCAAAGGTGAGGCCCAATGCACCATTGTCGCAGTTGCCATGGCCACATTGTGTCGCCGAGCTTGAGCTCACCGTGGCCAAGCCACCTCGCGCTTGCACCGCTCTCTCTCTCTCTCTGTTTTGTAGTCTCTAGAGTTAGTGGTAGCAGTAGCGGCCAGCTTTGGCCAATGCTGGCCCTGCCGGAGGCAGAACACCACCCCCACCATCGTGAACCGGCCACGCCGCCGCCATGCATGCCACCATGGCCACACTTGCTCGATCCTATTCCTCTATTGCTTCTTGGCATTAGAACTTAGCCTTAGGATGGTGAAGCTCAAATGGAAGATGGTTGCACAATGCCGTCACTTGGCTCACCAGAACACCACAACGCCACCGTCGCGCTCATGCTACTGTGCTACCATGCACATGGCCATGCCTCATTGATGTCTCCGCTAGCCAAAACCTTAACCCTAGATCTTTGTTAGGTCACCCTAGAGTTGTAGCCGAGCTCGCCTGAGCTCACCGTGGCCAGTGATGGCTGGAGCACCACTGCGCCTCCGCTATCCGCCATGAGCACCGCCGCCATGCCTAACCACCATAATAGCTCCAACCACCTAGATCTTTGAGTGCGAATGACGAGGGGAAGCGGATGGTGGTGGTTGTGTCGCCAGAGACCTCGCCGTCGGCAAGCTTCATGCTAGTCCACCGCGTCTCTGCTAGGGTGGGGATGACAGGTGGGGTTGTGTTGACTATGGGGCCTAAGTGTCAGCATCTTTGGGGTGTACTGTGTTGGGTGCATTTGGTATTTACTAGGGTTTTGATGTTTTCATCTTATTCTTTTAAATAATTTGTTGCTAACTTGTAAAATTCATAACTAATTCTAGGAGTGTCCAAGTTGAGTGAATCAAATTTTGTTGGCTTCTTCTTGATGAGTACTATCTGTTAAAAATATAAAACTTGGTATGTGCCATAGTTTTATACCCTATTTAAATTTACCTTGTTTATTTCCTATTAATCTTGTAAAACGCATAACTTGAGTTTGGGAGATGATAAAAATGTGATTCCAATTTTGTTGATCTTGTTTTGACATGTTGTTGCTAGGAAAAATATTATACCTATAGTAGGCATGCTTTGAGTATGACTTTGTAATTTATCTTGATTAAATGCTAGTTTCTTGTGAAATTAATTGTGGTAGATCTATGTAACTTATGGGCATGAAATTATTTTCACGGCATTCTTGCATTATGCGGAATGTAAGAAAAATTATAAATCTATTGCTTGACACTTTTCACTATGCAAAACCAATTTAAGTTGTTATAAGCCTATGTAACTTGTCATTTTTGTAGAGGTTGTGTACTTGTTCACATGGCATGAAATTTGGACAGTAGGCTCTTGGTAGCATGTATGGGCTACTGTTGGTTTTCTAGAATTTATTGAGCACTAGAAGTAGTAGTTCCAATTTTCTTCTAAATTAATTGATAAATTAATAAAGGCTTATATAAAATTGATTTGGGTCCAACCATTATACTTTTTAACATGTTGGTGATATATATAACCTGCTGGTATAGTTGGTTATGCCTAGTTTTGATTGGTTATATGCACTTAATTATTTATTGCTCTATAATTCACTTGCATCTAGTTTCTTGACTTGATTGCTTTGTGTGAGTTGGTGCTTGTTATTTAGATCCTTAGGCTAATTAAGACAAGTTGTTAGCTGCAGGTTTTAGGCCTCTTACTGATGATGAACAACTTTACCTTAGGTTGCTAGAAAGTGGTGAGTGTATATTTCATGTACTAGAGAAGAGGTATGCACCTACTCAGTAAAATTAAGTTAATCATATTATCACCTTGTCATCATGTTGTTAAGAATGTATATATATATGCATTGCACCATATCATTCATATCATCCCTTGTGCATTCTATATATTTATCTATGTGCTCATGCATATAGGATCGACAGAGGGAGTGACCCTGCTGGAGTTCGAGCCTGAAGGATAGGAGACCCCATAGGAAATCCCACAGCAAGAGGTTCCTGAAGGAGAAGGACAGGATCAGGAGGAGTTGCCCGAGTGCCCTGACCACCGACCCTTAGCCTACTTGAAAGGCAAGCCCCAGAGCATTCTAAGCCTCCTATGTTTTATAAATATCCACTTGAGTTATTTATGTTTGATGCATTAAGTTGTAGGAGTTGATTGGAAACACTTGATGCATATAATCTCCTTGTCTAGAAATATATACCTTGAACCCTTTGTAGGTCTAGGATCGAATATATGCTTAGCCATGCTTAGCCTGGTAGAAGTCAGGTGATTTCCTGTCACCTACGAGATATAGGTGGATACCGGATCACGGTTGGCTATATTTGCTATCGTGGAAAAGAACCATGTGATTATGTAAATGGAGGCCGGACGGAGTCTATGTGGTAGGTTGATTCATGTGATTCCATCTATGCCGATTAAGGACCGCATCGTTGGAGGCCCTCTTGTCATTTTGAACGCAACCTCTCACTTAGCTGGCCGGATTACTCATTCTGACTGTGAAGCCAAGTAGCTCAACTCAGGCCAGGAGTCGTTCTGTCCATGTGCGCAACCTAGAGGTAGTAAGGATATGTGGGGAGCCAGATGTGAGCCCAAGGGTAGGCTAGGACTGAGCATCCTAGTAGCTGGTCAGTCTCTAAGGGTGCGGTGCTGATTGAACCTGTGAAGTTGAGTCTTGAGTTGTTCCAAAGGTGACCCAACATGACCCTGACGAGGGAAGTGTGGGTTTGTGTTAGGATTCTTGCCCAGCTGGTTGTAATCGATTAGAATTGCCGTCTCCCCCAAATAGTGAGAAACTTGACTGAGCCCCTTCATCGTAGTAACTTGATGGAATGTGATGGTGATGATGAATGTGAAAATATTACACCAGATATGGTTACTATTGTTTGCTTCATCTTAAATCAAGTGATTGCTCTAGTATAGGTGCCAACCTAGACATGCTTAATTTTAATAGGTATAACTTGTTGCTAGAATAACTGATCAGATCAAGATATATGTATTACTTCTACTTTTATGCAAAATGTCATCAAGCCAGCTCTACCTTTCATGGCCTTGCATAATCCTTGGTGTCCCTTTATTTTTGGTTTATGATAGGTAAGTCTAGCGGAGTACATTCTAGTACTCAAGGTTTATTTCCCACTTGTTGCAGATGGTACTGTGTATCATGGTTATTGCAAGCACTGTTGTCTCTAGCTGTGGACGAGGAGTGAGACCATGGGCACGGTCCTTCTATATTAGTTGCTTAGGATGCTTTTGTTGGACTTGATCATGGAACTGGCATGTATCAGAACCGTGTGTGTTATGGTTTCAAAACTATGTTGCTTCTGCTACTAAATTTGAACCTTGGGTTGTAATGACTTTATTCATACTCCGATGTATGTTGAATTACTTGCGATCTTTATGTAACATGTGACATGTATGTTGAATCATGTACGATCATGGTTGTATGTTGGTTATGTTTTGAGGTCCTTCGCGACACTCAATGTAGCACCCGGTTTTAAAGACAAAACCAGACACACACTATATGTGAGCCCAGGAAGTCAAATCTCACATATAGCCACAAAACAGGGTAATATCAAGAGACAATACTTATTACATAACATATTAGTAAAAAGAAAATAACCTCAGAGTAATGACAGCGGAAAGTTGACTCTGATCTTCTGGCGAAGACTCCAAATCCATAGGGACGACTGACTGGTTGACCACAAGCCTAACTCCTCCATACCAGCAATCTGGTACCCATCCAGGATTTTTATCCAATGTATAGAAAAATAAAGCAAGCGTAAGTACATGTCATACTTAACAATTATATCATGGGATTCATGAGGCTCAAAAGGCTGACACTGGTTTACTGCGATTAGCTTTAATAGGTCATCTTTTTAAGCAATTGAGTGGCAAAGGATTTATCATTCCCATAAACACATGATCAGGTAAATATGAATAATGTATAGCATAAACAATCAATTATTAGCATCATCATTATCCATTAATGATCATCTCTATTCCATAAGGGTCCAAGGCCGCTCGTATCCGTGAGCACGGCTGTTATAACAGTTTTATACTCTGCAAAGTTTGTACACGTTCACTGTGAGTTGTGATTTACCCTTTCGCCCGAGGTAGCTATTCTCTTGACCCACTTCCAAGGAAGGTCGGCAGGGTTCACTATGAAGCCTTTCAAAGAATTTGTCTAACAAGTTAGGGCCGCCAGGCGTATGTGGCCCATCTCTAGGAGTGGCAAGCGTGGGCATCGCAGCACGGTACACACTTCCTAGCAGCAAAGGAAACATACCGTGCGCCTTAAAGGTAACCACTAACAAGCTAGAAAAGATCCTCATACTGAGCTAAAGCCAGAGCCATATGGCCCTCACAGCTGTACTGTAAGTCCCGGATGATCGCTTACAGATAAGTCCTTAGGGAGAGGAATCTGAAGCATATAAACACTCCAGCCCCCAGATTCCATGTTACTAAAAAGTCATGTTTTAATGTTTATTGCATACATCATTAGTCAAGTTACAAGATCATGGTTTTGATTAAGCACTAGCAAAAACTATCCCATGCAATATCCCAAAGGTTTTCAAGGAACAAGATATCAAATATCTAGGATATCCTATTTGGCAATCAAGGTAGACACATGCAATATGAATTATGTGTTTAAGTGTGAATAGGTAACAAGGATAATCCCATGCTATACTTGCCTTACACACCGATCCTTCGGTAAGCTTTATTCTTTGATGTCTTTCTTCTTCTTCTGGATCATCACGTGTATCTCACCGACTGGACAATCGTAGAACAGCACACAAACATCCATACACATACATGCATAGCATACAGTTGCATCTATATTAGAACAGTACACCAATCATAGAAAAATTAAGTAGAAGAGATTGATATATGATTCTACGTATCACTACGAACACACAGTCGCAAGAAGCACGCTAATCGAAGCTATGGTTGAAAAGTTACAACTACCGAGAGATTTGCTTAACACGTGGAAAAGAAACTATAGGCTTCGTTTATGTTAACCATATGAATTCATATACAAAAGATATTTTATAAACAATATGGATTAAATTAAGTCAATTTTAGATTTAAATTATAAAATAAAAGTAAAACAAATCATATTTTATGTATAAAACCTAGTTGCATAATCATTAATCAAGATATGATTTAAACCATGATTTTTATGAAATAGTAATATAGTAAACTTCATTACTAATACGTAGATCTCGTCGTTATGAAACAAACGCAACTTGAACGCACTATTTCGGAGTTGAAATTAACAAGTTATGATTTAAACAAGTTTTCCTTTAATTGAATAATAGATTAAATCTACTCATGAATTTCAAGTGTTGAAAACATGCCTAACAGTTGTATAAACACGTAGAAAACATAAATACGATCCTAACGCAATTCAAATGGGTCAAATCGGACTTAAAACGCAAAAGTTACGCATGAAATAAGGTTCAGTGGCATTTCTGTAATTAACTTGAACTCAAATTTGAATTAAAACAATTAAAAATCTGAATTTAAATATATTTTGGACTGGGCATACTATTTCTGGAATTTACAGGGTCCTAAACGAATAAAATTAGGACTGAAAAATAATTATTTTGAACTAAATCGGACTGCGGGTTATTTTCTTGAAACTCCAGGGGCTAATCTGCAAAACGGGCGTGGCTTTGACTGGGGGTTTGACCCGGCTGCTGACCAGGCCGACACGTGGTGCTGCACGAGTGGTGCGGTTCACCACATGGCGTGGTGGACGCGGTGACAGGGCACCGTGGACCGAGTCCATGGGTCTACGGTGGACCGCTTATACTTTAAAACGATGAGTTCTAATCGTGGCCGTCCACCGAAGATCTGATGGCGTAGATGGGTGCAGGGCAGCGGGCCACCAAGGAAGAGGCTCACGACGGCGGCGCCATGGGTGTCGGTGTGTCGACCTCGTCGGTGACGTCGGTACTAGGATCTTCGGCCACCCTAGACCAATCCGAGGGCACTAGAACGTCGAGCACATCTACGTGAGTCCTTTTACGACCAAAAGTGCACTGGAAAAACACGTCGGGATGATGGCCCGCGGCAGCGCCATGGCCGACGGCTCGGTTGTTCGGTGCTACAGAGTTCCAGGGCGCTAATCGATGAATGGAGGGCATTGGGAGGACGAGTATCTCACCATGATTCTATTGGAATGGAGCGCGGCGTCCAGGGAGCCTCCGAAGCATGGGCCAACAGCGGCGGTGATGGCTAGAGAGAGAGGGAGCGCACGGGTGAGGGAGAATCCGAGAAAGCTACGATCAAAACCACAATTTGACTGTACCTACGGCTGCGAGAGGTCACCGTTGATCTCGGGGGGTCGTCGGCATCGAATACCGAGGCACGGGTGAGGGAGATTGGTGGTGGCGGCTGTTGGAAACGAGAACAGAGGATGGGAGAGGGAGAAGGGATGGCGCGGTGCTTTATAGGCCAGGGGTGCGGGCGAGATCTTGGCGCTTACCTTACGGGAGAGACAGCGGCGGTGGCTTGCCGTTCGGGCGTGCGCCATCGGCGGGGGAGAGAAAGGAAAGGGGCACGAGGAAGAAGGAAAGGGAAGGGCACAGTGATGGCTGACATGTGGGGCTGTGGTCATGACAAGAGGGAGAAGGAGCAGCAAGGCGTGCTTGGCTGGGCGAGGCCGAGCGGGCGGGCATTGGCGAGCCCGATCTGTTGAGTTTGTTGTCTTGAGCGTCTGAAAGCGAGCCAGCTGGGAAGCTGAGCCATCTTGTTGGCGTCAGGTGGTGGAAAAGCGCCGAGTAGGCCATGCTGGAGAAGGAGGAGGGCGTGGGGGATGGGCCGATTCTCAGTCTTTGGACTAACGCCGGAGAAGAAAGAAACAAGCGGGCTAGGGAAAAACGTGGGCCTCCGGGCCAAAATGAGAGAGGAGTTTTTCCTTCTTCTTTTTTTCCAATTCAAAATCTCTTTTTTTTTCCTTTTTAGTTTTCAAAGCCAAACCAATTCTATGTAAATCATATCAAATCCGATTATGTTTTCAATATACTTTTCATCTCAAGTATAAATGCGCAATTTTGGTAAATTTCCAAAAATAAGTTTTGCCATTTTTTTTAAATCCTCTTATTTTCGATTTTTCTTTTCTTTTATTTCAAAGCCATTTTTAATTTCATTTCAAAAGCATTCCAAATTACTTTGGAGTTTTAGATCAACACCATCCATCACAATAAATAAGATGCAACAGCATGTATGCTCACACATGTTACTACCTTATGTTGAATTTTAAATTAATGAAAAATTTTATTTCCTATATTTCATGTGCACAATATTTCAACTTAAATCATTTTAACTCTATTTCAAAAGAGATAAATTTTAGGGTGTTACACTCAACTATGACAACGCGACCGCTCCGATGGTTGACATTATACTTGTGCTCTTATAAATTGGTCAGTTCTACGATAGCTGGCATCGAAGCAGGGTTCAACACTATTTGTCATATGTGTAATTAAAACAAAGGTTTTTGTTTTACAATACTAGTTTTGGCAGCTTATAGATATATATATATATATATAGGTGTGTTCAAATCTGAAATTTGAATCTAGAATGTGTAAATGATCATCTCCTTTATGCCCAATTAAGGATTTCAGGTGGCTTAATAAGTACTAACTTTGGGGGGGTTACTTTCTTGCAATTTTATTTCATCGTCCATATGGCGTGCTATTGTATGGGTGCCAATCACTTGAATGGTAATGTATGGATCAATATACCTCTACGCCCGGGTAAATTGATGAGTGGCATGACCGCAAGATGTTAGCGTGCGGTCTAAGGGAAGAGGTAGTTTTGATACTAAAGTATATATATCTTATATATATACAGAAATATTTAATTGTGGGTTAGTTTTGATATGGCTGTATATGCATATGTATATGTATGTATGGACTTATTTACACATGGGTAGCTTTGATACAAAAGTATATATATATATTCTATATATATGGAGGTATTTAGAATGAAACCTAGAGACCAGACTTTCATTTATGTATATATATAATTGTGGGGATTGGGCTAAAATGAAAATTTTCTGCAGGTACGCTAATAGCGTAATGTGTAGTACGACTAGTTTCAATTATATTATGAGAGAACGTATGTATGCCACCATGTATGTTGCTAGAATTTTAAAATTTTTCCTAAGTTTGTCAGGACGCATAGAATGTGCATGTATCATGATAACTCATTCATTTGCATTTATGCATTGTTCCATCACATATAAGTTTCTTATCGCAATAACTAAATTTTTCTAACGTAAGGTTTGTTTT
Source organism: Miscanthus lutarioriparius (assembly GCA_904845875.1). Taxonomy (NCBI): domain Eukaryota; kingdom Viridiplantae; phylum Streptophyta; class Magnoliopsida; order Poales; family Poaceae; genus Miscanthus; species Miscanthus lutarioriparius. The sequence goes on from CAJGYO010000019.1 coordinate 41,189,285, forward strand.
CACAAGAGTTGCACCATATGTTTGTTGGTACAGATGGCAGCACCAGGGTCATCGGCTGGGAATGATACGTTCTTGGGTTTGTTTGGCACCCCCGCTCTGCTTTGGAGGGTGTTGCACTTAGTGGGGTACACGGAGCTGCCTCACTACTTTTGGTCATAGGAGTACATGGAGGGGTAGCCATTGTAACACCTCGGGTGTTAGCCTTGCATAACATGACTTGCATAACATGAGCATGATCATCAAGCATTCATAAACAAGCATTTACCATTGAAACATTAGATTGAAACATCTGCAACGTTTGCTTGTTATCGCATGTTTCTTAAACATATGCAACTTTTCTCGTTATTTCATGTCTCCATGTATCTATGCATATGATCATGAGTGTACACATGTACTTGGTGGATGTGAGTCACACAAACATGTAGCCACACTAGGGTAGCAAATAGGACCTTATTCATGGTTACATTTCATGAACCAACATTTAAGCTCCATGTGATTACACTAGCTAGCTCTATGAGTGACTACTACATGAAATGATTGAATGACCTTGCAAATTGCTTGAACATGTCTAGAGTATCATTATGAACAACTTTGATATTCATGGTTAGGGGTAATTAGGTCATTAAGCCATGCTTTGATGTGTATCATCATTTAAAAGTGACATGTTTGACCAAATTTGAACTAGGTGTTAGAGACCTTGCATGGAGGAGATCACCAAAGCAAAGTTGTAGTGTTTGACATAAGGAACAACTTTTATTTTTAGGTCATGGACTAATTTAGCTTCTAACATGCTTGAATGGGTCCCACAAAACCAGCAAAATCAAGCTTTCAACACTTAACGAATTTTTCTAAGTCCTGGATCACTGATAGTCTAACAAGCTGACCTTAAGCATGATTTTACTCTGTCTCGGTTGCGAATTAGAACTAGATTCTTGAACGAAAGTTGTAGATGGTACATCGGTCTACAAGTTCCATTTAGATGGTTTACGCAATAGAGCTATGGATTAGCAGTTAGATGAACATCAAAACACGTCATCAGGCTCGGCATACCTTGTCTGAATCGACTGAATCAAAATGTTCAGTGGCCGACACCAGCAGGAACAGAGCGGCGCGTGGAGGTCGCGGTGGCCGCGCATCGCTGTTGCCCTAACCGCGCAGGCCATGATGCGCCTGAGAGCGGCTTCAACACTCCAACGTTCGCCTGCAACGCCCAGCGCCCTCATTTCGTTTTTCCCGGCCTCCTTCTTCACCACAGCAGAGCCGCCGAGCTCCCGCAGCACCGAGCAGCACCGCCGTCGCCATAGTCGTGCGTAGGCTCGCGACGAGCCGCCCAATCGTCACTGCAGCAGCACCACTAGCTCCCCAGCGACCCACTTCCTCCACCCGCGCTAGCTGACCGCACCTGGTAAGCAATGGCGCTGTGCGCTAGCTCGCCGGAGCATCCCCGCCGCGCCCGTCACTGTGGCTGGGGCACCTCCCTCCACCGTAGACCATGAAACCTTACACCTCCCTCCACCGTAGGACACTAGTGCTCGTCCGAGCTTTAGGTCGAGCCACCGAGGTCATCACCGGCGTAGCGCCGTCATCCAGCGTCACCGATCCGCCATGGCCGCTGCCGTCGTCACTAGAGTCGAGGTTAGGGTCGGGCAAGTAGTGCAAACGATGCGCCTCGTCAAGTAGAACGTCTGGTGAAGATGTCACCGCCGGCGAACTCGCCGCCGTCAAGTTCTAGACACTCCCATAAAGTAGCGCCGCCGGCTCTGTTTTTGTTTCGCTGACCGGTGGGGTCAACTGACCAGTGGGTCCCGCGTGTCAGCGACTCCCAGTTTTAAAGCTAGTTCATTTAAATACAGATCTGGTGTTGTTTGGTAATTTTTGTATCTTCAGTTTGGTAGCTTCAAAAATTGTGAAATAAATTTGTTAGTGTTCTTTAGGAAGTGTAGTATTTAGGAAAAATATGTTCTTAACTTTTGCAGTAGAAATGTTTGGAGATTTGAAATGTGCTTTTGAATGCATTCAAATTTGTTTATTTTATATCTAGAGTTCCTGTGCTCCAAAAATTATGAAATTTCTGTGGTAAGCTAGTCTTAGCATATATGAGCTCTGGTAAAAATTTGAAGATGAGTGCATGTGTAGATTTGTAGTTATAGATTTTTCTTTTATAATTAGGAGATCCTTGTGTAAATTTTTATAAATTATTTAGGAATCCAATATTCATGAAATTTGTTGGAGGTTATCCTAGTACCATAAGGATGCTAAGAAAAATAGGAAATCTGTTGCTTGACACTTTTCACTAAGGTTTTCTATTTATGCTATTTCAAGCCTTGCTGCCTTGTCATTTCTGTATAGGATGTTCTACTTGGCAAAATGGCATGAAATTTTTACAGTAGTCTATTGGTAGCACTAGTAAGCCACTGTAATTTTCTGAGAATTTATGATGCACATTTGGTATAGGTTTATTATTTAACCTAGGGGTTCAAATAAAATAATAAAGGCATTTAAATAAATAGTTTGGGCTTCACCATTATGTTTTCTTAGATGTATTTGGTATGCTTAAACTGCTGGTAGACTTTTGGTCGTAAAGATTTGAATACTTATATGAAGTAGAAGTATTGTTACTTTATAATACGAATTGAAATAGTTTCCGGACAGATTCTGGAGTTTGCTAAGTTGCATGATAGAGATGAGGTTTGCTGTAAAAATGGTTAATAAAAAAGTTGTAGATAATTCGATAAGCTTTCCAGAAAGTCCAGGATCACTGCATTTGGATTAGTAGAACTCCTGTTATGAGTAAAACAAGTAGCTGCTATTTTGTGATATAGTAGATGCATTGTGGAAGTAGTAATTAAATAATCGAGAAGAGATATGCACCTACTCAATAAACATGATGCACTAGATAACATATATGCATTCGTAATACTTATGCCATATTCATGCATCTAGGATCGGAGGAAGAAATAACGGTGCTGGAATTCGAAGAAGTAGAGGAAGGGGACCAGCAGGAGGATCCGCAAGTCGCAGCTCCCGAAGGCGTGGAGTAGAATCCTGAAGAGCTTCCGGAGTGTCCTGATCACCGCCCTATTTCCTTTCTGCGAGGCAAGCCCTAGAGCATTCTAAGTCTCCCAGTATTTTACAAATGATTACTTAAGTACTTATGATTGATGCATTAGATTATAAGAGTTGAATGGAACCACTTGATGCATATACATTCCTTGTCCAGCTATTACACCTTTAACCGGTATAGGTCCAAGATCGAACATATGCTTAGCCATGCTTAGACCGGTAGAAGTCGGGTGATTTCCTGTCACCTGCGAGATATAGGTGGATACCGGAGCACGGTTGGTTATAATTGCTATCGTGGAAAAGAACCATGGTTAATGTCAATGGAGACCGGGTGGGATGTCGATAGAGAAGCAACAAGACATGGAGGTCTTGGGTGTGAATCTATCCCTGTCTGTGTCGATTAAGGACCGTACCATTGTTGGCGCTTCTGACAAGATTGAACGCATGCCTATCACTTAGCTGGCCAGATAACTCGTTCCGACCGCGAAGCCGAGTAATTCAACTCAGGCCGGGACCCGTTTTGTCGTGCGCTCCTTGCGTGGGGCGATCAAACTGAGCCCAAGGGTAGGCTAGGCCTGAACGTCCTGGCATCTGGTGTCCCAGATTGTGCAGCGCAGTACGGACCCGCGAAATGTGTACCTGAGTTGTTCCAAAGGTGACCTAAGGCTATCGTGGCTGGTAGACCTGGGTTTGTGTTAGGAATAAATTCCCAGCTGGTTGAAATCGATTCGAATCGCCGTCTCTCCCGGATAGTGAGAAACTTGGCTAGTCCCAACATCGTAGTAACTGTGTTATGGAACATGATGGTTCGAATGAATATGGAATTACAATACCTGCTATGGTTACTATTGTATGCTTTTAAATGGATATACCACATGTTTGGCACAGGATAGTTGCTAATCTAGAGAGGGATAGTTATAAATAATTGATAAAAGAAATCCTAATTGTATAATAAGTCAATTGCTTTTATGCAAAATGTTGTCAAGCTATCTCCACTTATACAGCCTTGCATAATCCTTGGAGTCATTTTATTTCTGGTTTATGGCGGGTAAGTCTAGCTGAGTACCTTCTCGTACTCAGGGTTTTATTTCCCATGTTGCAGATGGCACTATATATCATGGTTATTGCAAGAGTTGCTTCTATCCCGCTGTGGATGAGGAGTAAGCCTTGGGCAGGCTTCTTATTAATCCTTCTACATGCTTTTGTGGACCGTGATTATATCTTGGCACTGTACTAAACTATGTTGGAAATGTTACTTTCAAACTTAATTTGCTTCTGGTTTTATCTATCAAACTCAGTTTGTAATAACTTTTATTCATACTCTGATGAAGAAATGTATCTGCGAACTTTATGTAATATGTGGCATGTATGTTGAATCATGTACGATCTTGGTTGTTGTAAATCGTTTACCGAGACCCGTCGTGGTACTCGACGGACTACCGGGTTTATATGGGTTCAAGTATGACAGTGCGACCACTTGCGGGCTGCCATTGTACTTGTACTCTTATAAATTGGTCGGTTCTACGATAGCTGGTATCAGAGCAAGATTCAACGTTAATCGTCACATGTGTATTTAAAAACAAAAGTTTTTGTTTCGAAAAACCCTTCTCTAGCAACTGATAGCTATATAATAGGTATTTGAAATCTTAAGTGTGCCAATGATCACTTTTCTTATGCCCAAATTAAGGACTATTAGGTGGCTATTTAAGTACTAACATGGGGGTTTTCACTTCGTCGTCCATACGGCGTGCTATTGTATGGATGCCATTCACTTGAATGGTAATGTATGGATCAAATGCCTCTACGACAAGGTAAGATGATGAGTGTATGACCGCAAGATGTGAGCGTGCGGTCGGGGAGAGTTAGCTTTGGTACGTCTATGTATGCATGCTTGCATGTGTATATGGTGCGCATTTAATTGTGGGTTTAAATTATTGTCGGGTAGATTGATACGGAAGTATATGTATGGGTATACATATATGGAAGTATTTACAAATTACATTCTGCATATTTCATTATGGGTTTACCGCTGAAATGAAAATTCTTATGCAGGTACACTAACAACGAAACGTGTAGCTCGACTAGTTACGCTATATATGAGGGAACGAATGTATGCCACCGTGTCTACCGTTAGAAACAAATTTTTTCCTAAGTTTATGAGGACGTACGGAACGAGCATGCATCATGATAATTACCATTCACATAATTAAATTGTTCCTCCCCTTATAAAATTCTTACTCGGTTATGTAACTCTTATCCGTCATGGTCTTGTCTCACCAAGTGGTACATGTTAATGGTGCAGATGGCACGCACAAAGCAGACCGCTCGCAAGTCCACCGGAGGTAGAGCTCCCAGCCGTCAGCTTGCTCCACGTACCCGTCAACGTCACACATTTCTTGGAGAGTTTGGGATGCCTACACTCTTGTGGAGGGTGCTCAGCTATGTCGGCTATCCTGATGGAATGGAGCCCCGCTACTTCTGGGCGAATGAGCAGTTGGGGGAAGGTCTCTTGGTTATTGTGGAGGCCATTGTTCATCCCCGAGGTGACGATTCTGAGTGGACAGGTTGGTGTTATGAGTCAACTGGCAGGACTGCTGAAGAAGCAGCTGGCAGGGCAGCCTTTGGGATACTGAGGGATATCATGGATCGTTTTCCTTAGGAGCTGGCAGCCGCTTTGGTTGGAGTCTTTCCGAGGGGCAACCCCTCCACTGATTCATGGCAGCAGGCAAGAGGAAGACCTTTGGATATTGGTGCAGCAGAAGGGCAGAACAGCAATAACCCTGCCATGAGCGCCATGTTCGCAGTGATGAGGGTGTTAGATGGAGTAGAAGGTAGCCTAAGACGTGTGTCTGGTGCTCATGGTCATGCCCGCGGTGACCGATGTCAGCTTCAGAGGGAGCATGATGCCGAGATTGAGAGGCTCAATGTAGAGATGGCTCAGTTAACTCATCAGAGGAATGAAGCCTGGTCCAGGGAAGATGTTCTGAGAGCTCGACAGTTTGAGCTGGAGCAGCAACTGGCCAATGCGGAAGAATACAACAACAACCTACATGAGGAGGTTCATCAGCTGAATAACCAGCTCCACCCTTACATTCCGCCTGGAGCCGCGGAGATGGATCTAGAGGAGGATGAGGAAGAAGAAGAAGTGGAGTCTGAAGAAGGAGTGGAGCTTGAGGAAGGAGATGATCCTACGTCTGACCTCGATAGTGATCATGATGAAGATTAGATCGCTTAGCACTTAGTGGAAGGGCTAATGTATCACCTTTATTCATGTAATGGACCTGTAGTTCGAATTTAGTATGGGTAATCCGACTATCATGTAATATTGTGAATCGCATGACTATCGCACCTTTGGTTGAACATCAATGCAATTCTGTTCCTTGTTGGTGATCACGATTTAAATTTGCATGCGTTATGAGCGCGATAAGTGGTCAAATTGGGGATGCCATGTTGCGAGAATGAATTGTTATGCCTCTGTTTTTATTGTGAATTTGAGAATTTTCTCCAGTAATTTCAGTTTGGCATGATTATGATTCATCTGCAATCTCTTGACATCAACCAATAATCGCTTATTGTTGCAACTTCGCAGATGACGCGCACCCGTGCTGGAGCTGGTAGCAGTCACGATGGCAATGGTGATGACTTACCACCACCACCGCCGCCGTCTGCTCAGGAGTTCTTTGCTTAGTTCTTGGGGAGCCAAAGGACAATGGAAGAAGCACTGCGCCTCCTTGCGCAAAACACCGCTCGTGGCCACCCACAGCAACCAGGGGCCGAGCCAAATCAGCACAGTACATTCAAGGAATTTCTGGATACAAAGCCTCCTATCTTCAAGGTGGCTGAGGAACCACTACAGGCTGACGAGTGGCTCAACACCATTGAGCAGAAGTTTCGCTTGTTAAGAGTCACCGAGCATTTGAAAGCTGAGTATGCTTCTTATCAATTGCAAGGACCAGCAGGGATCTGGTGGACACATTTCCTGACATCCTTGCCTGCTAATGCGTGAGTTACCTGGGAACAGTTCAAGCTGGCTTTTAGGGACATCATATTCCCCTGGGCCTGATGCGCATGAAAGCGGCTGAATTTATGAGGCTCACTCAAGGAACAAAGTCACTCACAGAATATATGCACGCATTCAACAACTTGTCCAGATATGCTCCAAGTTTTGTGGATACCGAGGAGAAAAAGATAGAGAGCTTCAAGCGAGGTCTGGGTACTAAACTGATGAAGACTATGGCAAATTCTAGGTGTGCCACGTACAATGAGTTTATTAGTGATGCCTTGACCCAGGAAAACCACAATAACATGCATGCAGTTGCTAAGGGTCGCAAGAGGGCATTTGAGGCCGGTGCCTCCGGATCTTTCCAGTCAAAAGCGCCTATCATAGCTAGGCCACAATTCCGTCCACCTGCACCCAAGTTTAGACCTCCACCACCTAAAGCTCAGAATAATAGGCCACAGAAACCATTCTGTAAGGCGTTCACTATTGCCTTACCAAAAGGAAATGGCAGTCAGGACAGCTCCACCGGATTCAGAAGTAATCAACCATGTTTCAACTGCAACCAACTAGGTCATTGGTCCAAGGAATGCCCCCACCCCAAGAAGAATGGCAACCCAAATCAGAACAATCAGAGACAGGCGAACACAAGGGCACGTCCAGGATACGTGCATTATACCATGGTTGAGGAAGTGCCCGTGGGAGAAGTTGTCACGGCTGGTATGTTTCTCGTCAACAAGCATCCCGCTGTTGTTTTATTTGATTCGGGAGCTTCTCATTCATTTATGAGTCAAGCATTTGCATATAGACATGATCAAGAAATAATTGAAGTAAGCAAAGGGGGTTATAACATAAGTTCAGTAGGGGGTACTGTCACTACCAAAAAGATAGTCAAAAATGTGCTCATCTCTATACAAGGGAGGGAGTATACAACGGATTTGATAATATTGCCCGGGTTATCCATCAGTGTAATCTTAGGTATGAATTGGATGAAGTATCATGGTGCTCTTATTGACACCAGCACCCATACTATTATGTTGAGAGAACCCACGGGAGGGAATGCTTTTCTAGTACCACTCTCCCGCAATTTTGAACTCCAACATTTAGCTTGTGCTATCCAAGCCACCACACTTAGTGATATCCCCGTAGTTTGTGAGTTTCCGAATGTATTTCCAGAGGAATTACTAGGCTTACCACCTGATAGGGAGGTGGAATTCAAGATTGAGTTAGTGCCAGGTACAACACCCATATCAAGAAGGCCCTATAGAATGCCACCCAATGAGTTAGCAGAACTTAAGGTTCAATTGCAAGATCTATTGGACAAAGGTCTTATTCAACCTAGCTCATCTCCATGGGGATGTCCAGCCTTGTTTGTGAAAAAGAAGGATAAGTCACTTAGAATGTGTGTAGATTACAGACCACTCAATGCTGTGACCATCAAGAACAAATATCCATTGCCTCGTATCGACATCTTGTTCGATCAGCTAGCGAAGGCAAAGGTATTCTCCAAAATTGACTTGAGGTCAGGCTACCATCAAATAAAGATCCGGCCAGAGGATATACCTAAAACTGCTTTCTCTACTAGGTATGGCTTATACAAGTATTTGGTTATGTCTTTCGGACTAACAAATGCTCCAGCCTACTTCATGTACCTGATGAACTCGGTATTCATGCCCGAACTCGACAAGTTCGTGGTCGTGTTTATCGATGATATATTGATTTATTCAGAAAATGAGTCAGATCATGAAGAGCATCTGAGGATTGTCCTATCCAGATTGAGGGAGCATAAGCTATATGCCAAGTTTAGCAAATGTGAATTTTGGTTGAGCAAAGTACCTTTCTTAGGTCACATCTTATCAAGAGATGGAATCTCTGTAGACCCATCAAAAGTACAAGAGGTCATGGATTCGAAAGCCCCAACTTCGGTTCATGAAGTTCGGAGTTTTCTAGGGTTAGCAGGATATTATCATCGTTTCATTCCAGATTTCTCAAAGATAGCTAAGCCCATGACCAGACTACTTCAGAAAGATGAGAAGTACAAATGGACACCAGAATGTGAAGCAGCTTTTCACACCCTCAGAACTTTGTTGACTACCGCACCTATGCTAGCACAACCAGACATTGAAAAGCCTTTTGATGTATTTTGTGATGCATCAGGAATAGGTTTGGGATGTGTGCTTATGCAAGAAGGAAGGGTAATTGCATATGCTTCTCGGCAATTGAGGAAACATGAAGTCAACTACCCTACACATGATTTGGAACTTGCAGCCGTTGTTCATGCATTAAAGATATGGAGACATTACTTGTTGGGCAATGTATGTCATATCTATACTGACCACAAAAGTCTCAAGTATATCTTTACCCAGCCAGAACTGAACATGAGACAACGAAGATGGTTAGAGATAATTAAAGACTACAATTTAGAAGTGCACTACCATCCGGGTAAAGCTAATGTAGTAGCAGATGCACTGAGTCGGAAGTCTCATTGCAACACTATAGAAGCATTATTCGAAGATGGATTCAACTTGTTACATCCTGCTGTACTACACAATATCATGATCAGTTGTTCACTTGAGAGCAAGATCATAGATTTGCAGCATACAGATGTAGGAATAAGTCACATCAAGAGAAAAATGCAAGAGCAAGAGACCAAGCATTTTAGATTGGAAGAAAGAGGTGTATTATGGTTTGAGGACCGACTTGTGGTACCAAAAGACCGTGAGTTAAGGAATCAAATTTTAGAGGAAGCTCACTCGTCTAAATTGTCTATCCATCTAGGTAGTAGTAAGATGTATCAAGATTTGAAAACCCGTTTTTGGTGGACTAAGACGAAGAAAGAAATCGCAGCCTATGTTGCTAGGTGTGATAACTGCAGTAGAGTAAAAGCTGTCCATATGAAAACTGCTGGATTACTTCAGCCATTGCCGATTCCAGGATGGAAATGGGAGGAAATCAACATGGACTTTATCACAGGCCTTCTAATGACACCACAAGGTCACGATTCAATATGGGTTATTGTTGATCGGCTCACCAAGTCAGCACACTTTATACCCGTGAACACATGGTATATAGTTGGGAAATACGCTGAGATATATGTTTCCCAGATCATGAGACTGCATGGAGTACCCAGGACTATAATCTCAGATCGAGGACCACAGTTCATAGCTCGTTTCTAGGAGCACTTACACCAGGCTTTGGGAACCAAGCTAATCAGAAGTTCAGCTTATCATCCACAAACTTCAGGATAGACAGAGCGAGTGAACCAAATCCTAGAAGATTTACTTAGAGCTTGTGTTATATCTTCAAAGGGTTCATGGGAGAAATGGTTACCTTTAGCTGAATTCTCCTATAACAACAGTTATCAAGCGAGTATCAAGATGGCTCCATTTGAAGCCTTGTATGGCAGAAAATGTAGAACTCCATTGAATTGGATTGAGCCAGGTGAAAGGAGATACTTTGGTATTGACTTTGTCAATGAAGCCAAAGAACAAGTACGTATCATCCAACAACACATGAAGGCAGCTCAATCAAGACAGAAGAGTTATGCCGACAGAAGAAGAAGACCACTGACGTTTGAGGTGGGTGACTATGTATACTTAAGAGTATCACCCATGAAAGGTGTGAAGAGATTTGGGATGAAAAAGAAGCTTTCACCAAGATATGTAGGGCCATACAAAATTTTGGAACGAAAAGGAAATGTTGCGTACAAGTTACAAATTCCACCAGAAATGAGTGCAATATTTGATGTGTTCCATGTTTCTCAGTTGAAGAAATGTCTTCGAGTACCGGAAGAAGCTATCGCACCCACCAACGTGTAGCTTCAATCGGATTTGACCTATGAAGAAAAGCCAATTCGAGTATTAGAGGAGATGGAGAGAGTAACATGGAGTAAGATTATTAAGTTCTATAAGGTGGTGTGGAACAATCATAGTGAACAAGATGCTACGTGGGAAAGAGAAGATTATCTACAAGAAGTTTATCCCGCCTTTTTCCAAGAATGGTAGGTCTTGCAAATCTTGGGACGAGATTTTTATAAGGGGGAGGGGCTATAACACCTCGGGTGTTAGCCTTGCATAACTTGACTTGCATAACATGAGCATGATCATCAAGCATTCATAAACAAGCATTTACCATTGAAACATTAGATTGAAACATCTGCAACGTTTGCTTGTTATCGCATGTTTCTTAAACATATGCAACTTTTCTCGTTATTTCATGTCTCCATGTATCTATGCATATGATCATGAGTGTACACATGTACTTGGTGGATGTGAGTCACACAAACATGTAGCCACACTAGGGTAGCAAATAGGACCTTATTCATGGTTACATTTCATGAACCAACATTTAAGCTCCATGTGATTACACTAGCTAGCTCTATGAGTGACTACTACATGAAATGATTGAATGACCTTGCAAATTGCTTGAACATGTCTAGAGTATCATTATGAACAACTTTGATATTCATGGTTAGGGGTAATTAGGTCATTAAGCCATGCTTTGATGTGTATCATCATTTAAAAGTGACATGTTTGACCAAATTTGAACTAGGTGTTAGAGACCTTGCATGGAGGAGATCACCAAAGCAAAGTTGTAGTGTTTGACATAAGGAACAACTTTTATTTTTAGGTCATGGACTAATTTAGCTTCTAACATGCTTGAATGGGTCCCACAAAACCAGCAAAATCAAGCTTTCAACACTTAACGAATTTTTCTAAGTCCTGGATCACTGACAGTCTGACAAGCTGACCTTAAGCATGATTTTACTCCGTCTCGGTTGCGAATTAGAACTAGATTCTTGAACAAAAGTTGTAGATGGTACATCGGTCTACAAGTTCCATTTAGATGGTTTACGCAATAGAGCTATGGATTAGCAGTTAGATGAACGTCAAAACACGTCATCAGGCTCGGCATTCCTTGTCTGAATCGACTGAATCAAAATGTTCAGTGGCCGACACCAGCAGGAACCGAGCGCCACGTGGAGGTCGCGGTGGCCGCGCATCGCTGTTGCCCTGACCGCGCAGGCCACGATGCACCTGAGCGCGGCTTCAACACTCCAACGTTCGCCTGCAACGCCCAGCGCCCTCATTTCGTTTTTCCCGGCCTCCTTCTTCGCCACAGCAGAGCCGCCGAGCTCCTGCAGCACCGCCATCGCCATAGTGTGCGCGCAGCTTGTGACGAGCCACCCAATCGTCACTGCAGTAGCACCACTAGCTCCCCAACGACCCACTGCCTCCACCCGCGCTAGCTGACCGCACCTGGTAAGCAATGGCGCTGTGCGCTAACTCGCCGGAGCATCCCCGCCGTGCCCATCACTATGGCTGGGGCACCTCCCTCCACCATAGACCGTGAAACCTTACACCTCCCTCCACCGTAGGACACTGGTGCTCATCCGAGCTTTAGGTCGAGCCACCGAGGTCATCACCGGCGTAGCGCCGTCATCCAGTGTCACCGATCCGCCATGGCCGCCGCCGTCGTCACTAGAGTCGAGGTTAGGGTCGGGCAAGTAGTGCAAACGATGCGCCTCGTCAAGTAGAACGTCTGGTGAAGATGTCACCGCCGGCGAACTCGCCGCCATCAAGTTCTAGCCACGCCCGTAGAGTAGCGCCGCCGGCTCTGTTTTTGTTTCGCTGACCGGTGGCGTCAACTGACCAGTGGGTCCCGCGTGTCAGCGACTCCTAGTTTTAAAGCTAGTTCATTTAAATACAGATCTGGTGTTGTTTTGTAATTTTTGTATCTTCAGTTTGGTAGCTTCAAAAATTGTGAAATAAATTTGTTAGTGTTCCTTAGGAAGTGTAGTATTTAGGAAAAATATGTTCTTAACTTTTGCAGTAGAAATGTTTGGAGATTTGAAATGTGCTTTTGAATGCATTCAAATTTGTTTATTTTATATCTAGATTTCCTGTGCTCCAAAAATTATGAAATTTCTGTGGTAAGCTAGTCTTAGCATATATGAGCTTTGGTAAAAATTTGAAGATGAGTGCATTTGTAGATTTGTAGTTATAGATTTTTCTTTTATAATTAGGAGATCCTTGTGTAAATTTTTATAAATTATTTAGGAATCCAATATTCATGAAATTTGTTGGAGGTTATCCTAGTACCATAAGGATGCTAAGAAAAATAGGAAATCTGTTGCTTGACACTTTTCACTAAGGTTTTCTATTTATGCTATTTCAAGCCTTGCTGCCTTGTCATTTCTGTATAGGATGTTCTACTTGGCAAAATGGCATGAAATTTTTACAGTAGTCTATTGGTAGCACTAGTAAGCCACTGTAATTTTCTGAGAATTTATGATGCACATTTGGTATAGGTTTATTATTTAACCTAGGGGTTCAAATAAAATAATAAAGGCATTTAAATAAATAGTTTGGGCTTCACCATTATGTTTTCTTAGATGTATTTGGTATGCTTAAACTGCTGGTAGACTTTTGGTCGTAAAGATTTGAATACTTATATGAAGTAGAAGTATTGTTACTTTATAATACGAATTGAAATAGTTTCCGGACAGATTCTGGAGTTTGCTAAGTTGCATGATAGAGATGAGGTTTGCTGTAAAAATGGTTAATAACAAAGTTGTAGATAATTCGATAAGCTTTCCAGAAAGTCCAAGATCACTACATTTGGATTAGTAGAACTCCTGTTATGAGTAAAACAAGTAGCTGCTGTTTTGTGATATAGTAGATGCATTGTGGAAGTAGTAATTAAATAATCGAGAAGAGATATGCACCTACTCAATAAACATGATGCACTAGATAACATATATGCATTCGTAATACTTATGCCATATTCATGCATCTAGGATCGGAGGAAGAAATAACGTTGCTGGAATTTGAAGAAGCAGAGGAAGGGGACCAGCAGGAGGATCCGCAAGCCGCAGCTCCCGAAGGCGTGGAGCAGAATCCTGAAGAGCTTCCGGAGTGTCCTGATTACCGCCCTACTTCCTTTCTGCGAGGCAAGCCCCAGAGCATTCTAAGTCTCCCAGTATTTTACAAATGATTACTTAAGTACTTATGATTGATGCATTAGGTTATAAGAGTTGAATGGAACCACTTGATGCATATACATTCCTTGTCCAGCTATTACACCTTTAACCGGTATAGGTCCAAGATCGAACATATGCTTAGCCATGCTTAGACCGGTAGAAGTCGGGTGATTTCCTGTCACCTGTGAGATATAGGTGGATACCGGAGCACGGTTGGTTATAATTGCTATCGTGGAAAAGAACCATGGTTAATGTAAATGGAGACCGGGCGGGATGTCGATAGAGAAGCAACAAGACATGGAGGTCTTGGGTGTGAATCTATCCCTATCTGTGTTGATTAAGGACCGTACCATTGTTGGCGCTTCTGACAAGATTGAACGCATGCCTATCACTTAGCTGGCCAGATAACTCGTTCCGACCCATGGCCGAGTAATTCAACTCGGCGGGACCCGTTTTGTTGTGCGCTCCTTGGGGGCGATCGACCGAGCCCAAAGGGCAAGGCTAGGCCTAAACATCCCGGCATCTGGTGTCCCAGACAGCGACGCAAAGACGGACCCATGAAATGTGTACTGAAGTTGTTCCAAAGGTGACCTAAGGCTATCGTGGTGGTAGACCTAGGTTTGTGTTAGGAATAAATTTCACTGGTTGAAATCGATTGAATCGCCGTCTCTCCCGGATAGTGAGAAACTTGGCTAGTCCCAACATCGTAGTAACTGTGTTATGGAACATGATGGTTCGAATGAATATGGAATTACAATACCTGCTATGGTTACTATTGTATGCTTTTAAATGGATATACCACATGTTTGGTACAGGATAGTTGCTAATCTAGAGAGGGATAGTTATAAATAATTGATAAAAGAAATCCTAATTGTATAATAAGTCAATTGCTTTTATGCAAAATGTTGTCAAGCTATCTCCACTTATACAACCTTGCATAATCCTTGGAGTCATTTATTTTCGGTTTATGGCGGGGTAAGTCTAGTGAGTACCTTCTCGTACTCGTGGTTTTATTTCCCATGTTGCGAGATGGCACTATATATCATGGTTATTGCAAGAGTTGCTTCTATCCATTTGTGGATGAGGAGTAAGCCTTGGGGCAGCTTCTTATTAATCCTTCTACATGCTTTTGTGGACCGTGATTATATCTTGGCATCAGTACTAAACTATGTTGGAAACGTTACTTTCAAACTTAATTTGCTTCCGCTTTTATCTATCAAACTCGGTTTGTAATAACTTTTATTCGTACTCTGATGGAGAAATGTATCTGCAAACTTTATGTAATATGTTGCATGTATGTTGAATCATGTACGATCTTGGTTGTTGTAAATCGTTTATCGAGACCCGTCGTGGTACTCGACGGACTACCGGGTTTATATGGGTTCAAGTATGACAGTGCGACCGCTTGCGGGCTGCCATTGTACTTGTACTCTTATAAATTGGTCGGTTCTGCGACAGCCATGGTACGAGGTGCAGGTGACCATTCCCGCTCGCACACAGGCACCACAATGGTGGGAATGGAGGGCTGAGTCCGAGGGGAAGTCCCCTTGGGAAGGTGCATAAGTGGCATCTTTTGAGGTTCTGAGCAAGATTTGTCAACAGCATGGTGATGAACTTACAGCCGTGTAGCAGGGACCATTCCTTAGGTGGATCCATCAATGACAGCTTGGTTAAAGACAGGCCGCAATGCTTTGGTGTGGGATCATGATGAACGGGCATAGAGTTCGAGTCCAGCCATGTGTGCCATGTTTGCTATGATGCAGATGTTCTATGCATGGCAGGATACTCGGGATTTCTGTCAGGAGTCCTACACCATTTGCGTGGACAAGCTCATGGGAGCTGAGGGGGCACATCGGTGTCTAAAGAGGCATGCACACAGGCATAGAAGAGCAGCTAGGAATGCTACTAAGGATAGGGATGTAGCTCAGGAAGTGATGGAGGCCATTCAAGCTCAGATGGTACAGGCCAGTCAGTAGAGGGATGCCGCCATTCATTGTGGAAAGGCATCAGTGGGGGCTAGGACAAGGACTATGGTTCTAGCTGGTCAATAGGTGATAGAGTTTGGTCACATGGAGCAGGAGTACATGCATCGGCTTCAGCAGGCCTAGAACCCCATCGTAGAGCTTCAGCATGATGTCCATCGCCTCAACAATATCATTGACCCCATTCCTCCCCTAGATGCAGAGGAGGAGGACCTAGATATGTTGATTGAGGATGATGGTTGGGAGGAGGTTGAGGTCGAGCTAGAGGAGGATGTTGTGCCCATGGAGGACAACGATGATGAGCCTATGTCTGACATCGACAGTGACCACTCGGATCAGTAGAGTAGCTGTAGTGACTAGCTCATTGCGCTAGATGCTTTCTTTTGCGATCTTGGGTAATGGACATGTAATCTAAGTCTCAGTTTAATTAATGTAACTTTGATGTAACTTTGGAACCTTGTATGGGTAGTTCATGATGGCGCTGAACATTAAGAAAAGTCCAGTTCTATTTTGCTTTGTGTTGTGGAAATGAATTATTGTGCCATTGTTTTATTGTATGAATTTATTCTCTCTAGTGAATTCAGTTTGGCATAATTATAAAATTCTTCTGCAATTACTTGGCATCATCCAATAATTACTTGTTGAAATTTTGCAGATGATGCAAACCTAGATCAGGGGTTGACTAGCAGTCAGGATGGTTACAATAATCCACCTCCACCACTGCCACCCTCAGCAACAGAGTTCTTTGCTCGATTTCAGGGGAACCAACGTGCTATGGAGGAGATGTTGCGCAATATCGCATAGAATACCGAATGATGGGGACACCAGCATGAGTGCCCAGAATGCAACCAGTACAACACCTTCAAGGATTTCTTACACATGAAGCCACTCATCTTCAAGGAAGCAGAGTTACCACTTCAAGCCGATGAATGGTTAAACATAATTGAGTAGAAGTTTTGCCTTCTGAGGGTCACAGAGTAGGTGAAGGCTAAGTATGCCTCACACCAGCTATAGGGACCTGTAGGCATATGGTGGACCCACTACTTGTTTGCTTTACCTACCAGTGCTAATGTTAGTTGGGATCAGTTCAAGATAGCCTTTAGGGGACATCACATACCCCTAGGGCTTATGAAGCTCACTCAGGGAACCTAGACCCTCACTGAATATATGCATGCTTTCAATAATTTATCAAGGTATGCTCCTAAGTTTGTGACCTAAGGAGAAGAAGATTAAAAGTTTTAAGCGAGGACTTAGTACCAAGCTGATGAAGACCAAGGCAAATTCTAGGTGTGCAACCTACAATGAGTTTGTCACTGATGCTCTTACCCAGGAGAATCAGAACAATTTGCATGCTATAGCTAAAGGCTGAAAGCGAGCCTTTGAGGTAGGTTCATCCTAGCAGAAAGATCCTATGGCAACTAAACCTTAGTACTATCCACCTATGCCCAAGTTTAGGCCACCACAGAAGAGGCACAGCCTAATCAGCAGCAAAAGTTGTATCGTGTGGCTTTCTCTATTGCTCTACCAAAGGGAAGTGTTGGGCAGGGAAGCTTAGGGACGCCAAAGCACAACTTATCGTGCTTCAATTGCAACAAGCCCGGTCACTTTGCAAAGGAGTGCTCTTATCCTAAGAAAGGCAACAACCAGAACCAAGGCAATTAGAGGCAGGCAAATGCTAATGCACGTCTAGGGCATGTTCATTACACTGCCATGGAAGAAATTCATGCTGGATAGGTTGTCACTACTAGTATGTATCTTGTGAACCAACACCCTACAATTGTTTTGTTTGATTTTGGAGCCTCACATTCATTCATGAGTCAAACATTTGCATCTGAGCATAACCAGGAGATAAAAGTGGTAGACAAGGATGGCTATTGCATAAGTTCAGCTAGGGCTAGTATATCTACCAACCAGATAGTTCGAAATGTACTCATCTCAGTAGGAGGAAGGGACTTTACTATGGATCTTATAGTGTTACTAGGTTTGGGAATAGATGTGATCTTGGGTACGAAAGGGATGAGTGCTCATGGAATCATTATTGATACCGCAAATAGAACCATCGAGTTGTGGGAACCAAAGGGGGATGGTACTTTTATAATGCCACTTCCCAGGAGTTTTGACCTTCACAACTTATCTTGTGCTATCCAGACCACAACTCTCTTTGATATTCCAGTAGTATGTGATTTTTAGATGTATTTCCAAATGAGTTACTTGGTTTACCAACAGATAGAGATGTGGAATTTAAAATGGAGCTAGTGCCTGGTATAGCACCCATCTCTAGGAGCCCCTATAGGATGCCACCAAATGAGCTAGCCAAACTCAAGATTCTGTTGCATGAGCTTTTATACAAAGGTCTTATTTGACCTAGTTCATCCCCATGTGGTTGTCTGGCTTTGTTTGTAAAGAAAAAGGACAAGTCACTATGGATGTGTGTGGATTACATACCACTCAATGCCATAACAATTAAGAACAACTACCCTTTACCATCCATCGATATCTTATTTGATCAGCTGGCAGGGGCAAAGGTGTTCTCCAAGATTGACTTGAGATCAGGCTATCATCAGATTAAAATTAGACTAGAGGACATACCTAAAACAACTTTCTCAACCAGATATGGCTTGTATGAGGATCTTGTTATGTCTTTTTGTCTGATGAATGCTCCTGCATACTTCATGTACTTGATGAATTCGGTGTTCATGCCTGAACTTGATAAGTTCGTGGTTGTGTTCATTGATGACATCCTGATTTACTCTAAGAACAATGAAGAACATGCAGAACATCTGAGAATTGTATTAACCAGACTGAGAGAACATAAGTTGTATGCCTAGTTTAGTGTCGGGTTCACAAACCCGGGGTCCTTTAGGGACTGGCTTCCACGCCAGGGCTCGGCCCAAGAAAACAGCATGTTGTTCATGGGCCGACCCAAAGGTCTAAGAATATGATGGGCCGGAAGGACAGTCCAATCATCGACTGGGAGGTCTACCCAAAAGAATGAATGCCCACTCATCAACTTCTTCAGCCCACCTCTGACCGGAGCACTCGCTTCGAGCACCAGCCACCTCTAGGCGGTCTCTCTGATCGGAAGGCCTGGCCCAAAACGCTGCTTCCTACTCTGACCCTGCGACTCCGACCGGGGACCTGTAGTAAGCCTGCGTACCGCTCTTCTCTGATTGGCGCGGCCAGGGCCGACTGGAGCCATCCGACTGAGGACGCTCGCTCAGAAGGGACCAGGGGCGAACGGAGAAGGCAGCACACTAAGTCAAACTATGATACCGGGACCATACCCTATACGCCTGCGGAAATAGTGCTCCACGACCGCCCTAACACAAGCAGTATTATAGGCACCGACATTTGTGTCTATAGTATTGCGGGCGTCGTTGGGCTCCCATATGGCAAAAGGCCCCCCATGCCTCTGGGCATCGATAGGAGGTGCTAGGATCCACCATACCTGGTACACGTGGTGGGTCTCCCCACAAACCAACAGTATTTTGTAGGTACCGATGTCCACCCTTCCTAAAGAAGCCACCGCAACCTCCCACGTGCACCTGACGTTCTACAACAACATCAACAGTGTTGTGGGCGCCTACCATTATCCACTCCTCATCAGCATGGGCATCAAGACTTCATAACATCCGTACTCTCTCCCTCTCACCTGTAAAGCCATCCCCTTCTTCTATAAAAGGGAATGCGCTCCCTCCAACGGGAGGAGGATTCTTCTTCAATCTTAGATTCACTAGATCGATAACTCACAATCCCTCAAGCACACGCTTGAACACCTAGCTCATAGCAGAGTTCTGATCGCCCTCGGCCCTTCTAGTCGGACCCGACCGGGCCTCTCGCACACCCCTCATTCCTCCTTGTTTGTAACCCTACTACAGACTTCGAGCACCTAGGCTCAAGAATAAAGTCACCGACCGACCCACACTAGACATAGGGCACGTTGCCTAAACCAGTATATATCCTATGTCATTGAGTGCTAGGCCACCTCCGATCACAACGTACAGCAAAACTACAAATATTCACTAGTTGGTCACTTTCTGTACCAACATTTAGCAAATGTGAATTTTGGTTATGGAAAGTGCCTTTTCTAGGTCATGTGTTGTCAGAAGATGGAATTTCTGTAGATCCAAGTAAGGTACAAGAAGTCTTGGATTGGAAGGCCCCGACTTCAGTCACTGATGTTTGGAGTTTTCTTGGTTTAGCAGGTTACTATCATCGCTTTCTCCCAGATTTTTCCAAGATAGCTAAGCCAATGACAAGGTTACTACAGAAGGATGAGAAATTTGTTTGGACTCTGGAGTGTGAAGCTGCTTTTCACACTCTATGGACTTTGCTAACCACCGCTCCTTTTTTAGCACAACCCAATATAGAGAAATCTTTTGATGTGTTTTCTGATGCATTCGGTATAGGTTTGGGATGTGTTCTTATGCAGGAAGGCCAAGTCATTGCTTATGCCTCACATCAACTAAAGAAGCATGAAGTTAATTATCTGACCCATGATTTAGAATTAATAGCAGTTGTTCATGCACTGAAACTATGGAAGCACTATTTGATTGGGAATGTGTGCCATATCTATATAGATCACAAAAGCCTCAAATATATTTTCACTCAACCTTAGTTGAACATGAGATAGAGAAGATGGCTAGAGTTGATCAAGGATTATAACTTAGAAGTGCATTATCATTCTAGTAAGTCAAATGTGGTTGCAGACGCTTTAAGTCGGAAGTCTCATTGTAATTTCCTAGACTCAGTGTTGGAAGATGGATTTAATCTCTTGCACCCTACTGTGTTGCACAATATCACTGTTAGTTGCTCGCTTGAGAGCAAGATCATTGAGAGTCAAAAGACTGATGTGGGTGTGTTTCACATCAAAAGAAAGATGAGGGAAAAAGACACCAAGCATTTGAGACTAGATGAGTGGGGTGTACTATGGTTTAAGGATCGACTTGTAGTGCCGAAGGATCAAGAACTTAGAAACCAACTTCTACATGAAGCTCACTCTTCCAAACTATTTATCCATTCTGGTAGTAGTAAAATGTATCAAGACTTAAAGACATGTTTTTGGTGGACAAAAATGAAGAAAGAAATCACAGCATATGTTGCAAGGTGTGATATCAGTAGCAGAGTCAAGGCAGATCACTTGAAACCTACTGGACTACTTCAACCTTTGTTTATTCCAAGTTGGAAGTGGGAGGAAATAAGCATGGATTTTATTGTTGGACTTCTACCCACTCAGAAAGGTTTTAACTCCATATGGTAATTGTGGATCGCTTAACCAAGTTGGCATATTTCATTTCGGTCAGCACCCGTTACTGACCACATCAGTACGTAGAGTTGTATGTCACCCATATAGTACGTTTACATGGTGTGACAAGAACCATTGTATCTGATAGAGAACCTCAGTTAATTGCTCATTTCTGGGAACACTTACACAAAGTGTTAGGCACCAACTTAGTCTTGAGTTCTGCCTATCACCCTCAAATGTCTGGACAAACTGAGTGAGTGAATCAAATATTAGAAGACATGTTGAGAGCATGTGTAATCTCTTTGAAAGGTTCTTGGGAAAAGTGGCTACCTCTAGCTGAATTTTCCTATAACAACAGTTACCAAGAGAGTATTAAGATGGCTCCTTTCGAAGCCTTGTATGGTCAGAAATGTAAAACTCCTTTGAGCTAGGTTGAGCCCGAGGAGAGGAGGTATTATGGAATTGATTTTGTCAAAGAAGATGAAGAGAAAGTTTGTATCATCCAACAACACATTGAAGCCACTCAATCTAGGCAAAAGAGCTATGCTAACAAAAGAAGAAGACCTATTGAGTATGAGGTAGGCGACTATGTATACCTGAAGGTATCACTAATGAAGGGGTACAACGGTTTGGTGTGAAAAGAAAACTTGCACCTAGGTATGTAGGTCCCTACAACATCATTGAATGGAGTGGATGAGTTGCCTACAAACTGCAGTTACCTCTAGAGATGAGCACTATTTTCAATGTTTTCCACGTCTCTCAATTGAGGAAATGCTTACGTGTTCCTGAAGAAAGTTGAAACGGCGGATATCAAAATAGAATCAGACCTAGCTTATGAGGAAAAGCTGGTACAACTGTTGGATACTAAAGAGAGAGTAACTCAGAACCGAGTGATTAGGTTCCACAAAGTAATGTGGAGTAATCACAGTGAACGGGATGCAACATGGGAATGAGAGGATTATCTACGTGAAGTTTACCCCGTGTTTTATGAAAAATGGTAGGTACTTCAATCTCAGGATGAGATTCCAATAAGGGGGAGGGGCTATAACACCCTAGTATTAAGCTTGCATTCTTGTACTTGCATTGCATGAGCATAAGCATCATTCATACATTTGCATTCATGAGCAAGAAAGGATACATTGTCTAGTTGTGATTATTTTCATAAAGTGTTTAAATTGCCTTGTGAATGTTTAGTGATCATGCTTGGTAACGCAAGTGGGTGTTGTTTGGTCACCAAAACAACTTAAAACACACTTAGGATGAAAAATAGAACCTAGTTTATATTCATTACTTGGTCCAAAATTGCTTCTAAGTGTTGGTATGACTAGAAATACCCTTTATCATGTTAGTTGTTTGACATATCTTGACTAATTACGTAGAGAGCTTGCATGACAGTGGATCCTAAATAAAAGTTGTAGTTTAGCTCATGTAGAACAAACTTTGTTTTATGGTCAAGAGCTGAATCAGTGCCTAAGTTAGTCAAATAGAGCTCACAAAAACAACTTGATGCTGTTTTTGAAACCAAAAAAATGGCTGTCCTGAGCTGACTTTCAGTTTCCCTGTACCCACCTTTTGTGAATTTTAGTTTGCAAACCATTTTGAATTTGGCCAAACTTATTAGAGCAAAGTTTGAGTACTCATGTAGCTCTACAAAATGGTGAAATTGGTTTACCAAAACACTGCACGGATTGGGAGATCTATACGGGAGAAAATTAGGTTTCAGACGGCCTGAATCAGCCCTTGCCGGTTCAAACGCCATGGGCAGTGGCTGTAACACTAACACCCTAGTGTTAATCATACAATTGGCACTTCATTTCATGAGCACAAGCATCATCCAAGCATTCATGAGCATGAGCATATGAAGTTTCATCTCATTCACTCTATCTTTATCACATGTGATGTTGCTTATATACATGCATATGCTTGTGATCATGTGTGACCAATGCAAGAGATGGTTGTGAGGTCACAAAAACACCTTAGACACATCTAGGATGGAAAATAGAACAATGTTTCTATTCATGACATGGGCCAAATTTGCTTCTAAGTCATAGTTTACTCAAAATGTTAATTTTCATGATACTAATTTGACTAGAGTTAAACTATATCATAGATTGTTTTGCATGGCAGTGCACCCTTAATAAAAGTTGTAGTTCTTGACATGGGTAACAAACTTTATTTAATGGACATGAGCTAATTCAGTGCCTAACATGGTCAAATAGGGCCCACAAAAATCAACAAAATGTTGTTTTGAGACTTAAAAATTTGCTAAGTCTAGAAGTTGTTTTCAATTTCAATGTGACCTAGTTTTGAGCTTTGCATTTTGAAAACCAGTGAGAATTTGGCAATGCTTCTTAAAGCAAAGTTGTAGTACTCACATAGCTCTACACTTTGTATTACCGAAGCTTTCACAAATTCGCCATAGATTAGGAGATAGAGGAGAGGGATGATGGCAGTTTCAGTCACTGAATCGGCTTCACTGATTCAAATCGACCGAGCTCGGTGGCCGACCGTGCATAGGCCATGGTCGTCACTTGATGGCCTTACGCTAGCGCCATGCCCGCCGATCAGGTCGAAGTGGAGTGAAGAAGGAGGCGACACCGCTGCTCCCACCCATTCTCACTCTCTCGCCCTCGCTCGGTCCGTCTCGCGCTCACCAAAGCGAAGAGGAGCACCGCACCATCGCCGCCGCACCTCTGCCATGCTCATGCGCCACCACCGTCGCACCTCCATCCAATCCATCATGTGCATAGCTTCACTATGAGCCGCTCCACCTCCCTGAGTCGCTAATGCCATCGTTTGAGCATGGGTAAGGCTGCATTGCGCCGTCGCCATCATCACCATGGTTGTGGTGCACCCTCGAGCTTTAGCTCATCGCGGCCAGCCCTAACCGGTCTCCCTTTTATCCCTCTAGCTCTTGTATCTGCACCGCCATGAGCTCTAGTGCCTTACCCTAAGATGAGGTTTGCCACTGGCAGCCATGTCGTCAAAACGGCAAGCGCCGCCATCTTGCGTTGTGCGCTGCCGTGCCGCCATGCATGTGGCCGGAGCAGACCACCGCTCCACCGTGACCTAGACCTAGCCCAAGATCTCTGCTGAGGTTCCCTGAAACTGTAGCCTTGCTCGCCTGGCCATGCCATCACCAGAGACGATGAGCCCATCGGACGCACACCCTTGCTGAGCCACCATGGTCGCTAGTGAGGTAGCTTCAGCAAACCTCTCGGCCAACCAAACCCACCAATCGATGCGCAAGGGCGAGTTGAGTCTAACAGTGGTGACCTCATCACCGGTGACCTCGCCGTCGGTGAGTTATCACCGGTCAAAGCTGTCCCATGCCTCTGTTCCTTTGTTGCGCGGGACCAGTTGACCTATGGGCCCTTGCTGTCAGTCATCGTGGGCATATAGACCGGGTGCACCTAGCTGTAGGTCCTGAGATGGATTTTGATTTTTGTTTTCCTTATTTTTGTAGCAAACTTACAAAAATCATACTAGAGTTAGGAGTGTCCCATTGAGGTGATCCAAATTTTCATGGATTCATCATGAAGTGTACTATTTGATAAAAATATGAAACCAACAGTTTGGGGTATTTTTCTAGGGGGAAATAAATTAGGCTAGTTAAGTGCTTTTAAGATAGTTTCTATATTGTAAAATGCATAACTTGAGCTAGAGAAGTGCAAAAATTGTGATTCTAATTTTGCTGATCTTGTGTTGACGTGCTCTAGCTTGAAAAAATACTATACCTACAGTAGGTATACTTCAAATATGGTCTTCCTATTTAACATTGATTAATTGCTAGTTTCTAGAGAAAATAAATGGGGTAAAAATACATAACTTATGATAATGCAAATTTTTACACAGTGTTATGGTGCTAGGATGAAAGCAAGAAAAATATGAAATCTTTTGTTTGACACTTTTGACTAGGCTAAACTATTTTTGCTAAAATAAGCCTATGCAACTTGTCATTTTTGTAGAGGTAGCTATACTTATCCAAATGGCATAAAATTTGTACAGTTGACTTTTGGGTCCTATGAAAGCTACTGTAATTTTCTTAGAATTTATTATGCACTGGAAGTATTTATTGCCCTATTATATAAGGAAATTAATAAATGCACATAAGTAAATTATTTGGGCTTAACCATGATATTTTCTGTGGTGCTTGTGATGCATATGATCTATTGATGTTATTAGTTGGGCTTAGGAGTAATTGGTTATAGGCAGCTAGTTAATTATTGCTTTATAATTCAACTAAATGGCTGCATGAGTAGTTTCTGTTGTGTTGTCAAATTATTGATGATAGTGACATTTTCTGTGAAACTTGTTAATAATAAAGTTGTAGATAACTTACTCATATTGCTTGTCCCAAAATTTCATGGTCATAGGCCTAATGGTTTAAGAGTTATACTTGTTAGACATTTGCTATCAGATTTGCTTGTCCTCTGGACAGATCTGAAAGATTGAATTATTAGACCTAGATAGCTACTGCATCACCTTAAGATGATAAAAATAAAGTTGTAGGTAATTTGATAGGCTTTTCAGAAAGTCTACAACCATATTGTTTGGATGTGTATAACTCTAGTTATTGTCAAAACAATTGGCTTTTGTCTTGTAGTCTAGAAAATGCTTAAATGGAAATTTGTTTAATTACTAGAGAGGAGATATGCACCTACTCAGTAAAAGAAAACTTATCTTGTTATCATTTTAATACATTGCTATTAAGTACACTTATGAGTATGCATTTTATCATATCATATCATACATGTCATTATCTATGCATCTATGATATCTTATTTCATGGTCATACATATAGGATTGCACGAAGGAGTAACCCTACTAGAATTCAAAGAAGAGGCGGAGGACAATCAAGGGACACCCCAACCCGCAGCTCCCAAAGCAGAGGAGTAGTCTCTAGAAGAACTACCAGAGTGCCCTGACCACTGACCCACTTCTTTCCTGAAAGGCAAGCCTTGGAGCATTCTATGCCTCCTTTGTTTTATAAAATATCACTTGAGTCCTTTATGTTTGATGCATTAGGTTATAAGAGTTGATTTGAAAACACTTGATGCATAGAACTACCATGTCCAGATATATACTTTAAACCCTATGTAGGTCCAGGAATGAATATATGCTTAGCCATGCTTAGACCGGTAGAAGTCGGGTGATTTCCTATCACCTATGAGATATAGGTGGATACCGGTGCACGGTTGGCTATATTTGCTATCAAGGAAAAGAACCATTGGATAATGTAATTGGAGACCAGGCAGAGTTTATGTGTAGGTTGACTCATGTGATTCCATCTGTGCCGATTAAGGACCGCATCATTGGAGGCCCTCTTGTCATTTTGAATGCATGCCTCTCACTTAGTTGACTGGATAACTTGTTTCGACCGCCAAGCCAAGTAGCTTAACTTA
Organism: Miscanthus lutarioriparius; assembly: GCA_904845875.1. Classification (NCBI taxonomy): domain Eukaryota; kingdom Viridiplantae; phylum Streptophyta; class Magnoliopsida; order Poales; family Poaceae; genus Miscanthus; species Miscanthus lutarioriparius. The sequence continues at coordinate 41,215,959 of CAJGYO010000019.1, forward strand.
GGCCAGGCCTCGTTCTATCAAAGTGCGCACACTAGAGGTAGTAAGGATGTGTGGGGAGCTCGTGTGAGGCCAAGGGCAGGTTAGAGTCCTAATAGACCTGGCATCCGGTAGTGTCCCTAAGGGTGCGGCGCTGATCAAACCCACGAAATGTGTACCTAAGTTGTACCAAAGGTGATCGAAGAGTACCTTGGCACAGGTATGTCTAGGTTTGTGTTAGGAATACTGTCCAGCTGGTTGTAATCGATTTGAATCACCGTCTCTCCTGGATAGTGAGAAACTTGATGGAGCATTTTCATCGTAGTAATTGGATTATGGAATATGATAGTTCTGATGAATATGAAAACTTACACTGGCTATGGTTACTATTGTTATGCTAATAAATGGTATACCACATGTTTGCCCCAGGTTAGTTGCTAATCGAGAGATGAATAGCTATAATTAACTTGATGATCGAATTATAAAATGTATAGCTTAATTAGTGGCTTTTTATGCAAAATAGTGTCAAACTAGCTCTGCATGATCCTTGGAGTCCCTTTATTTTTGGTTTATGACGGGTAAGTCTAGCTAAGTACCTTCATGTACTCAGGGTTTATTTCCTAATTGTTACAGATAACATAGTCTTTCATGGCTATTGTAAGAATTGCTTCTGTCCCAATATGGACGAGGAGTAGGCCCCGGGCAAGGCGCTTCTACTTATATATCTTATCTGTGATGCTTTTGTGGGTGGTGATCACAAACTGGCTTGTATTAAACAATGGTGTGAGATGTTGGTTTTAAAACTATTTTGCTTCCGCTATTATTACTTTATTTGGAACTTGGGTTGTAATAACTTTAATTGTACTATGATGTATGGCAATGTATTTGTGAACTCTATGTAACATGTGGCATGTATGTTGAATCATGTATGATCTTAGTTGTATGTTGGTGATGAATCGAGACCCTTCGTGGCACTCGATGGACTACTAGGTTTATATGGGCTCAAGTATGATAGGGCGACCACTTGTGGGCTACCATCGTACTTGTGCTCTTATAAATTTGATGCTTCTGTTACTGTGGTCGATCGAGGTCAGGCCGTGTGTGCCGTGTGGTGGCCATACGATGGCGCCGGTCCACGCTGTTGAGCTAGAAGGGGCACAACATAGGTGCCCACCCTCTCAAGTGCTGACTCACTCTCTCGCTCTCCCTCTCTCTCACCAACACATAGCAAAGGCAGAGACCACCGCGCCGTGCTGTAGTCCTGCCCTCGTCGGCCAAGCTAGCCACCCACACTGCACCACCAGTCGATTCGCCTCAACCACAGCATCATTGTGTCACACTCCACTACACCGACCCACTAGGGTTGCCTTTTGAGCTAAGGTGAGGCCCAATGTGCCATTGTCGTAGTCGCCATGGCCACATTGCGCCGCCAAGCTTGAGCTCACCATGGTCGAGGCACCTCGCGCATGCACCTCTCTCTCTCCTATTTCGTAGTCTTTAGAGTTAGTGGTAACTATAGCCGCTGGCCTTTGGCCAATGCTGGCCTTGCTAGAGGTAGAATGCCACCCTCACCGTCGTGAACTAACAATACCGCCACCATGCACGCCACCATGGCCATGCTTGCCCGGTCCTATTCCTCTCTTGCTTCTAGGCATTAGAACTTAGCCTGAGGTCGGTGAAGCTCAAATGGAAGACAGTTGCATAATGTCGTCACCTGGCTCACATGAACGCCTCAATGCCACCATCGCGCTCATGCTACCATGCCGCCATGCATGTGGCCGTCCCTTGTCGGTGCCTCTGCGAGCCAAAACCTTAACCCTAGATCTTTGTTAGGTTACCCTAGAGATGTAGCTGAGCTCGCCCGAGCGCGTCGGGGTCAGTGATGGCTGGAGGACCACCGCACACCTTTGCCATATGCAATGAGCGCCACTGCCATGCCTAACCACCATAATAGCTCCAACCACCTATCTCTTTGAGTGCGGAATGATGAGGGGAAACAGATGGTGGTGGCCGTGTCGCTGGAGACCTCGCCATCGGCAAGCTTCGCGCCAATCAACCGTGCCTCTGCTCAGTTGGGGATGACAGGTGGGGTCTTGTTAACCGTGGGTCCCGAGTGTTAGCACCTCTTGGGTGTTCTGCACTGGGTGCATTTAGTATTTACTAGGGTTTTGATGTTTTTCTTTTTATTCTTTTAAAGAATTTGTTGCTAACTTGTAAAATTCATAAGTAATTCTAGGAGTGTCCAAATTGAGTGAACCAAATTTTTTGGCTTCATCTTGATGAGTACTATCTGTTAAAAATATGAAACTTGGTATGTGCCACAATTTTATACCCTGTTTAAATTTACCTTGTTCATTTCCTATTAATCTTGTAAAATGCATAACTTGAGTTTGGGAGATGCTAAAAATGTGATTCCAATTTTGTTGGTCTTGTTTTGACATGCTATAGCTAGGAAAAATATTAAACCTACAGTAGGCATGCTTTGAGTATGACTTTGTAATTTAGCTTGATTAAATGCTAGTTTCTTGTGAAATTAATTGTGGTAGATCTATGTAACTTATGGGCATGAAATTATTTTCACAACATTCTTGCATTATGAGCAATGTAAGAAAAATAGTAAATCTATTGCTTGACACTTTTTACTATGCTAAACTAATTTAAGTTGTTATAAGCCTATGTAACTTGTCATTTTTGTGGAGGTTTGTACTTGTTCAAATGGCATGAAATTTTAATAGTAGGCTCTTGGGAGCATGTATGGGCTGCTGTAAGTTTTCTAGAATTTATTGAGCACTGGAAGTAGCAGTTCTAATTTTCATCTAAATTAATTGATAAATTAATAAATGCTTATATAAAATTTATTTGGGTCCAACCATTATACTTTTTAACATAATTGTGATATATATGAAAAAATAATTAATGAAATATGAAAAAATAAATATGGATAACTACTAAGTTACCTCCCAGCGAGGGGTCAAAATTTTAAGTCCACCGAACCGGACTTCTCCGTTTGGGTTTATTCTTCGGTTGCATCAGTCAGTCCCAGAAGTCTTGGCTTGAAGGCGAATCGCTCTTCCTTCCCATTGATATGAAATCTAATTTCTCCAGCTCCGACATCCATGTGAGCATTTGTAGTGATTAAGAAGGGTCTCCCAAAAATGAGGGGTGTCTTCATGTCTTCCTGCATGTCAAGTACTACAAAATATACGGGAACAAAAAAGTTTTGTATTTTTATCGAAAAGTTTTTAGTGATTCCTGCAGTGTAGCATACTGATTGGGTGGCTAGTTGCAAGCACATTGATGTTGGCATGAGTGTTGAATAGTTGAGCTTGTTGAAGACCTTTTTGGGCATGACACTGATATTTGCTCCAAGATCGCATAACGCATTCTCAAACTTCTGGCTCTCGATCGAACAATCGATAGTGGGATAGCATGGATCCTTCTTCTTGATAGGGGAAGTGTTTAGGATGGCCGCACTACACTCCCCCGTTAACTTGATTACCTCAGTGGAAGGCAGTGGTCTTTTGTTGTTAGGATGTCTCTAAGATACTTCGCGTACGTAGGTACCTGAATGGCATCTAGCAACAGAATATTGATAGAAATATTCTCATTAATCCTGATTTGTTCTAAGATTAAGTCTCTTAAGGATGGTTGCTTAGGAGTATTATAGTAATTACCTAGATACTTACCTTGTTAAGTTGACCATTGTTGTTGATTCCACCCTTGTCTCTGTTATTGTGGAGCAGAATTGTTGACGATGTTTGCATCCTCCTGATATTCAGGGAATTCAACCCCCAAGTATTCTCCACATGTGTTTTGAGCATTGAATGCATCTTGAATGGCCTGACGATCTTTCTTGTAATTGGCTCGCTGTTCAAGCCAATTTAACAGTACGTCCATCTTAGTTGACAGTGCACACACATCTTCTTGTACTTCTTCACCCTTATTGCATAATTGAATGTTGCATGATGACCAGCCTTGATTAGAGGCTATCTTTTTCATAAGAGTTTTAGCTTTTCCAAGGGTGAGTGACATAAATGATCCTCCAGCAGTGTCATCGAGTTGTTCAAGGGCTTTCTGAGTTAATCCATGGTAAAAGCTTTGCATGAGCAACCAATCTTCCATCCCATGATGAGGACAATCTAAAATGTATTATTGGAAACATTCCCATGCTTCTAGAATGGTTTCTCCTTTCCGCTGTTGGAAGTTTGAAATCTTTTCTCTTAAGGCATTGGTCTTACCAATAGGGAAGAACTTTTCTAGAAAGGCCTTTGAACACTTTACCTATGTGCTGATGTGATCTTTGTTGATGTAGAACCACTGCTTTGCTCTTCCCACTAGTGAGAATGAAAACAGGTGAAGTAGTATTATGTCTTGAGCAAATTCCTTGATGACGACTGTGCTGCTAATCTCTAGAAAATTCTAAAGTGAGCACTAGCATCTTCCTGTGCCTTTTTGCTAAATGGGGTAGCTTGCACCATGTTGATGAGCCTTGGCTTGAGCTCAAACTCAAGGTTGTTCTTTTTGAATGTTGGTGCAGTGTGAACGTTCTTAGTGCTCGGAGCAGAGAATTTACATAGAGTCTTCTCAGCCATAGCTTAGAAACTTTTGTTGAGTTTCCTCTTAATTAGGTTGATTTGATTCTGATTGGAAGTTGTTGGCAAATCACAACCAAGTCTGCAATACCCTGTATAAGATATGAACAAAGACAAACAAGGGTAAGCCAACTAAAGCAGAGTTTATGATTTCATCAATAAGTATTTATTTGATCAATTCTCTATAGCCATGCGGCCCTCCCTGGCAATGGCGCTAGAAATGCCTGTTGACATTTCTGAGCATCACTCTTTACTAGGTTGTCATCCCTAGCATAATTCTAGAAATGCGTGGTTAGTAATTATTAATGACACTTGTAAACTTAGAGAAAAGTATATATATATATATATATATACTAAAGTATCCATAAGCACATAGATAATATACCATTACAACATTTCTCCTGGGAGTATACCAGGTATCATTATTTATATTTTATCCATAGGGAGGAGCTATGGAGTTGTGTTGGCCTAGAGAAATTGACAAATATATATACTAATGATAAAATCACTCTCATCCTATGGTAGGGGTAAGTCAAGGGATAAATAAATGATAAGTGTAAGGTAATAATGGTATTCCAAAGATAAAATTGAGACTCATAAAATGTAGTACGGCTAAACAGGAGATTCGTTAAGAGCAAAAGATTCCTAAGTCATTCCTTATTTACTAAGCCTTTTATACACCAAAGTATATACACTCTAATCTATAGTATAACTAACTTTGGATCTATACATAAGGATCATTACTAAAGAAGATTAAGAACAGAGCTTGTCTCCCTTCACAACCGCGTTTTACTTGCTCTACAAATGGGGAGTGGACTACAAAGGACTCAATGGGAGTGTCACATCCGTGATCTACCACATGACCCAGAGTGCATAATGCATCCGCAGGCAAATAATATCTAAGCACCATGCTTACATAATGTCGACCACTTAACTTGCTCGAGTACTGAGCTAAGAGCTTTGCGAACATATGCATAAATTCATCATCAATGATAACTATATCAAGCATATATCTAGAGCAAACTAGGAACATAATAAATAGCAACATAATATTGAAGTAGCACAAAGTCATAAATATAGAGATACAATGGCTATACTAGTCTCTAGACGGCAGATCTAAAATCCTGAGCAATAGCCCACACTCTACTTGAACCTTGCTAGCTAGCCTATACTAGAAACTTGAAGAATTGGAGCTCTATTCTCTTCTCTCTGGAAACCATAATTTCTGGTCTAATCTTGACTTATGGAAGCGTGCTTTGGAGGGGAGGGCAGCGGTCAATTATATAGGTGTCAGCATGAAATTTTTTCCTATGCCGAGGGCACACGAGCAAGCCAGAAGTGTCCGCTCGATGGAGCTAGAGATCCGCCTAGCTTCAGCGTAGGGATGGTTGATCCTACGCACTCCTCCAGAGACGTGCCAGTCAATTTGACCCTGCAATTGACTAGGAGAGAAAGCTAATCTGTAATTTAAGGCGGAACATGCCGGTGTTGCCAGACAGTCCCGAATGTGCGTGTCTGAGAGCCGATATGGAAGGAAATCGACTAAATAGTCAATTCTAGCATAAGAATAAATCCATTAAAGCTCATGGAATTATGGAAGGTAAATTGATTATCGCTCAGGATAGATTTTGCTATTTAGACAAACATTAGTCAATGGCAAAAGGATGTCAACAATAATTAATTTATGCTAAGACAATGACTGCAAGTAACCGAATCGCTTTTTATATAGAATAAGCGGCTCATCATCATTTACCAATTTAATAAAGATAAATCTAATGAACATATTAGATCTCATCTATCGCTATGACCAGTGGGGCATGACGCAGAATCATGCAAGCCATAGAAACAACAATAGATTTGATGACCCTAACTCATTACTAATATCAGTGGGGCATAAGGTAGAATCCTGCAGGCCATAATACAATAATAAGAACATGGAGCTAACACATCTATCAACCTATCTTTACTTCAACGGTCTCATAACGTGAACTGCATATGTGAAAGCACTCGATATCGACTAAAACAGCTAATTCAGGCATAGCGCACAGTTAAGGTCATGCCCTATTAGGAACATGTCTACCAAGTAACGATCCCCACTCCACGGTGCTAATAGTGGGGTGTCAAGTAGAATCACACAGGCCATGATAACGGGCCATGAAACGGTTTTCGTTAGCCAACAGATCTATTCAAGAGAAAACATGCCTTAACCGCACACTATGCATGATCAAGATTGACATAAAATGGCCGATAAAACATAACTCATCATTTAAGATGTAGATTAGATCAGTTTAGATTAACAAACGATGGGTCAAACAGGATATAAGGCCAATCTAGATCAATCCCAATCGGGCGGAGTGATATTGTTGTAATTAAATAAATAATGGAAGCAATAAGCAATATCGGTAACTTAATGAATCTATCCGAAGGAACGCCACCCTTCGATGGAGTCAATAACTTGACCTTAATCTAGTTCGAGCAGTGGAGGTCGACCGGATCGATGTAGCCTTACTTGAACTACACAAGAGTCGATAACTAGCTTATACCAGAGTCACAGTGGAGGTCGACCGGATCAATGCAGCCGTACGAATAGAAGTATAAGCCATGACGGTACTTACAGACAAGCCGTGGAGATTCACCGGATCGATGTAGCCATACTTGCTGAAGAACTCGCCGAGATCTACTCTACTCGTACTCCTAAGGGGTGGCCGGAGCCGAAAAAAGTAAGTAACTTGTATTTGATTGATTGTGTGTCCTTTTATAATAGCCGGGGTCCAATATTTATACCTGGGACCTACGCATGACTCCTACCTAAGCATGACTCATCACAATTTTTGGCCAAAGAGAAAATATTCCAAATTTAAGATAACTTGGACCCTAATCTTTCCCTTTTTGCAGAGTCCAACATGTTTTGCTCCAGCGCCGATCATAGCCTTTGTCATTATCTGCTGGCGCTATCTGAAGAAAGCTGATTCTAGTGTTGCATTCAAATCAGCTGATACCAACCTGCATGCAATTGATCCCTTGATGACATGATCTTGGGAGCTTTTCGAGTCCCTACGATTCTTCTTCCAAATTTTGGTGTAAACACATGCCCCCAATTTTGGGATAAAAGTAATTTTATTCCAAAATTATCACGTCTGCACCCCTGATAGGTCCATAGTCATGGGTAGAGAATCTTGATCTAGGGTCTACTGTTTGTCACCATCTATGTCAGCTCATGATCCCATGCTTCAAAACTTTTACGAGAGCATTATTGCTTCACGGGCGCTTGGATCCATCCTTCCAGGCCGACTATAAGATGTCTATCCGATTTTGGCAAGATCAATTCAACATTTTAGCCATGTCTCTCTTCTATCTGCTCCCTCGAGTGTCTCTGACCCCGCCTAACCCTCCATGGTCTCTCTTTTTGCCATGAAGATCTTGAGCGATTAGAAGAATTCTTGTGCATAGGGTGATTGTGTCGCTCATCTTAGCACCTTGTCGAGCAAGAGGAATAGCTACTGCAGTTACAAGAATTCTTGTGATATCACCTGAGTCTTCTCTCCATGCTCGCAGAGCTATTCTAGTGTTTGCAAGGGCTAAAATGTGTGGACACCTTCCCCTTCTTTGCTCCATCCAATGCCCATCGGGAAAGCCACATGCTTCTTTCTCGCAGTTTCCTAGTCATCGAGAAATCAGCTGGGCATCTGTTAGGCAGGAGACGTTTCCCCTTCTCTAGCATAATTTTATCAACGGGCCGATGTGACTTGGTTTATGATGACCTTCGGCCCTATGGGGATTCAAACTCCCTTTAATCCAAAGAAGCCTTGGTGGGCTGATTGCTGGTCAATGTAAATCTTTCGTGTTCATCCCATGATATTTTGTAATTTGGGGAAGCAATAAGTTTGAATCTATTTTCTCTTCTGACTTCAATTTCACACCCCCGGCAAAATCTATCTTCTCGCCTTCCCAGGCTATATATACGGGCCACGGCTGTGGATCGAAAAACAACCCGCTTTGTCTCAAACCTTTTGCGTCTTTAGTGTAGTTCCTGCTTTCCCGTAGGTTTGAGATCATGGAGAATAGCAAGAGGTCTGCTAAGGAGGCCCTCAATGGATCTGCGTCATCACGTCAGCGCCTTCATCACTAGGAGGGTGCAACTCATGATGCTCTCACTACTTCAGGGCATAGGGCCGGCTCTGTTCAGCCTTTGAGGTTCTCTTCATCAACAACTCACCAACAGCTTCCCTGCTATTCATGGAGGCAGGTCGATAATGATGACCCGCTCGCCTCCATCAATAGGCACGGTCAGAATCTTGTCGACTGTCTTTCCCTTGTAGAATCGGCTCTGGCTATGGTCCGATGCGATCGCCTCCTGAGGTTGATTTGGTGGAGGATAGGTTGGCCAAGGTCGAGACCAGAACCACAGGTGAGACATCAGTCATAACTTTTACTTTTCCTCAATTTCATCTTCAAGATTATGATCATTTGAATCCTTGAATCTTTTAGATCTAACTGCTCAATTGGAAAGCCTTCGATCAGCTACAGAGCGCACGGCAAGATTTGTCAATGCTAGGGGCGCCATTCTGGTGGTTCACTTGCATGACATCCCGAACCGTGTCAAGGAGGTCGCTCTTCATGGCGTTCATCATGGTCCTGCCATGGCGTTGGCTGCTGCACAAGCCCGCTCTGGCCATAATCTTCGGCTTCTTCCCCATGGTTTTCTAGATGCAGCGCACCCTGGGGATCATGAGCGCCTGGTTGAGGACTTCTTCAGCGCCGCCAACTATGTAGCTTTCAACACCCAGGCCGATGATATAGTAGGCAGAGTGTTTTCTGGCCCATAGCTTGTAATAGGTGATAGTTAGCAAACAATTTCCTTGTTTTGAATGATCTTCTTTTGCTTTGTACTTATATGCATCACTTTGTCCGTGTTTGCTTTGCTTCTATAGCCAATACACATCATACCGGCTTCTACCCTTCTAGGTTCATTTTTGCACTAGAGGCGATACCTTTCTGATATTGGCAATTAGAGCTGACGACCGAACAAATCGGTTATCAAGTATTAATCCAAATGCTAGGGTGACATTTCTTTAGATATTTCCCATTGATTGCTCTACTAAATTCTTCCTCTCCTCTTAATGTTTCCAAAATATAAGCATTACCAGGCGCACAACGTTTGATCCGATAAGGTCCTTCCCAATTAGGTGACCATTTGTCGAACTTATTGTCCTTTGACACGATCGGTAATTTCACTTTCTAGACCAAGTCTCCTTCAGAAAATTGCTTAATCTTGAACTTTTTATTGTAATATTTTGCAATCCTCAGTTTATTGGCTTCGATATTTTCATGAGCACGTAGCCGAAGGCAACTCAAGTCCTCTAAGTTATCTATCATAAGATTCTTGTAGACTTCGGCTGACAAATCATTTTGCAAATGTAACACGCCTCGATCCAATCTAAACTTCCCAAGGAAGAACTGCATTATGGCCATACACAAGTTCATAAGGCAACATTTTAATTGATCCATGATAGGCCATCCTATATGCCCATAGTGCCTCATTAAGCGTTGAATGCCACTTCCTTGGCTGTTCTTCAATCTTTTTCTTGATCAGCTTAATCATAATCTGATTGGACGCCTTTGCCTAGCCATTAGCCTGAGCATAGTAAGGAGAAGAATTTAGTAGCTTGATTCCCATACTGGCAGCAAAATCTCCAAACTCCTCTGATGTGAACATTGTCCCCTGATCGGTAGTTATAGTTTGAGGAATCCCAAAACGATACACAATGTGCTCCTTGACAAAATCAACCATGTTTTTTGAGGTTACCATCTTCAAAGGAATTGCCTCAACCCATTTAGTGAAGTAATCTGTTGCTACCAATATGAACTTATGTCCTTTGCTTGAGGGCGGAAAAATCTGGCCAATTAAATCAATTTCCCAACCTCAAAATGGCCATGGCTTGATTATTAGATTCATGGCCGATGCAGGCGATTTCTGGATATTATCAAAACGTTGACAATCTTGGCACCCCTTGTAATATTCAAAACAGTCTTCCAATATTGTTGGCCAGAAATATCTAGTTCTGTGAATAACCCAGTTCATCTTATAAGCCGATTGATGAGCTCCACATATCCCTCCATGCACCTCACCCATCAACACCTTAGCTTCCGCTCAATTTAGGCATTTGAGTAATACTCCATCGACTATTTTGTAATATAGCTGATCATTCAGTAAAACATACTTAGTCAATTTATACCGTAGCTTTCTGGTAACTTTCTGTGATGGATTTCTAAGGTAGTCGGCTATTTTGACTCTCCAATCATCATTCGAGGCTTCACTACTCAAGACTTCTCGAAACACTCGATATCCTGATGCACTTTGAGCTAGACGATTAGCCTCTTGGTTTTGTGCTCTCGGAATATGTTGGAAAGAGACATGAAGAAATTCTTTGAGCAACTTTTAGCACTCATCATAGTATCCTTTCAAAGTATCTTCTTTGCACTCATATAGGCCGATCAACTGATTAATAATTAACTATGAATCTCCAAATACTTCAATTGCTTTGGCCTTTACTTCATGAAGAAGTTGAAGTCCCTTAAGAATAGCTTCATACTCTGCTTGGTTGTTGGTAATCATTGGTTCAGTTGGAAGAGCAAACTCAAAACTTGCCCCCTAAGGTGAAATGATAACAATACCAATGCCACCACCTTGCTTGCATGATGATCCATCAAAGAATAATGTCCAAGGCATTGGCTCTACATAACCAATGCTTGGCTTATGATGCTGGGTGACAAAATCGGACATTATTTGTCCTTTGACTGCTTTAGTCGATTCGTACTTCAAGTCAAATTCCGATAATGCAAGAATCCACTTTCCCACTCTCACATTCAGTATTGGCATTGATAACATGTGCTTAATCACATCAGCCTTAGAAACAACTGTACATTCGGCCGATAATAAGTAGTGTCGTAACTTAGTGCAAGAGAAATATAAGCACAAGCATAACTTTTCGGTGGGAGAATATCTTGTTTCTAGATCCAAGAGCCTTCTACTCAGATAGAAAACAACTCGCTCTTTTCCTTCAAATTCTTGCATCAAGGCCAATCCGATTGTCTTGTCATCAGCCAATAAGTACAACTTAAAAGGCTTACCTTGCTAAGGAGGGACCAGCATAAGTGGACACTTCATATATTCTTTTATTTCTTCAAACGCCTTTTGTTGTATGTCACCCCACTTGAATTCTTAATCATTTTTCAACTTCAACAATGGAGAAAATGGTAGGATCCTTTCCGACAAATTTGAAATGAATATTCTGATGAAATTAATCTTACCAAGCAGAGATTGCAACTCTGTCTTAGTAGTCGGGGGAACTGCCTCATCAATTGTTTTTACGCTTTTCTGACCAACTTCGATTCCTCTCTCGTGGACCATAAATCCCAAGAATTGTCCAGCTGACACTCCAAAAGCACACTTATTAGGATTCATCTTTAGACCATGTTTTCTTGTGCATTCCAGAGTCTCTCACAAATCAGCTAGGTGCTCTTTGTACCCTTTGGATTTTATCATCACATCATCGATGTTGATTTCAACAATCCTACCGATCAACTTATGAAAAATATAATTCATCAGCCTTTGATAAGTTGCACCGGCATTCTTCAGACCAAAGGTCATCACAACCCACTTGAATAAACTGATTGCGATGAGGCACCTAAAAGCGGTCTTTGCTGTGTCTTCCTCAGCCATGAAAATTTGGTTATACCCTGCATTGCCGTCCATGAAGCTAATAACCTTGTGTCCGGCTATTGTATCTACTAACATATCAGCTATCGGCATCGGATAACCATCCATGGGTGTGGCTTTGTTCAGATCCCTGAAATCGATGCAAACTCTTAATTTTCCATTCTTCTTATACACAGGGACAACATTTGATATTCACTCTACATATCGGCACGGGCGAATAAACTTTGCTTTCAGTAAACTTTCAGTCTCCTTTTTGATATCATCAAGCACATTCACATTGAATCTCCTTGGAGCCTATTTAAATGGCCGATATCCAGGTTTGATTGGCAACCGATGTTCGACAATTGACCGATCTAGACCAGGCATCTCATAGTACTCCCAAGCAAAACAGTCTTTAAATTCCTTTAACAAATCAACTAACTCTCGTTTATACTCAGGGTCCAACTTGGCACTTACATACGTCGCCCTAGGTCTATCTCCAGAACCAATATCTACTTCTTCTAATTCATCGGCTGACGTGAAACCATGTCCTAGTTTGGCATCTATACCATCTATTGGATTATCCATTAAGACAAATTTTCAAAGCCGACTGTTTGGATCAGCTGTTGGCTTTCAGCGTTGATTCTAATGAAGCCTCCTTCCCATAACTTGCTAGAAAAGCATTCGAAGTCTCCTAGCTCCTAAAAGACTAGATCGGCTGTTGCAATACTTATAGACTCATTAGCATGAACCAGTTCAACATCATCTCCATACCATTGAATCAAACACTGATGCATGGTCGATGGTACACAACAATTCGCATGAATCCAATCACGACCAAGGAGTAAACTGTATGACCCTTTTCCATCGATGATGAAGAACGTGGTGAGCAGAGTCTTACTCCCGATTGTCAGTTCGACATTCATTGCCCCTCGGGTCTTAGACACATTACCTCCAAAGTCCTTAAGCATCATGTCAGTCTCAATCAGATCTCCTGGTCCCTTGCCAAGTTTACGAAAAGTGGTGTATGGCATGACATTAATAGAAGCACCTCCGTCCACCAACATCTTGTTCATCGGCTTCCCATCAACCAAACCTTTTACATATAAAGCCTTTAGGTGCTGATGCTTGACCGGTTTATCAAATATTGCTTGCTGTATAACCGTTAACTTGGAAACTATCTCCTCATACTCCGATTCATCGAAATCTAAATAAACTTCTTGATCTATCAAAGCTCTGAACTCTGATGGCAACAGAAAAGCCATTTGAATATTAGCCGATGGTTGCTTTCTATCGGCTGTTTGCTTAGCACGCCATACTTGAGGTTTACTGGATGCCTGAGCCTATTCCAACTCTTTATTCCTTAGGCATTGCATCCTTCTCTTCTGGGTTCTTGTCAAACCTCCTGGACACCATTGGCCTTCCTGCCAAACATATTCTCTCTCATTGCCTTCTTCTTCATAATCATCCCAGTCTTGATCAACAACTCTTTTTCCCAGCCGATTATGAACACTTCTATTTTTAAGCGCCGATTCATGTTATTATGGTGATATGCATCTTGAGCATGGATAGACCGGTGGTTGGCTTGAGATTGCCTAAACTCCCAATACTGATCGCTGCACTCTAGATAGTTACTCTTGGTAGGCAACTTCAAACCTTCATTCTAGCAATGTCTGAAGAAAGGACAATTCCAATGCAATTCAGTTTGCTTTCTTTTGTACCTCTCTTTTTCCTGTTGACGCTGGTATTCTTGCTTTTCCAACCAACGCTAATAATCTTTTTCCTTCTACCGCTGCCATTTATTCAATATAATTTGAGATGTAACTCGTGGCTTTGTTGCCCCTTCTTTTGACGTTTCTCCCTGCTCATATCGGCTCTTTTGCTTGTCGCAATGTCTTTTAATTTTCCTGTATTCGTCGGCCGATATTTGCCTCTCGGGATTGACTGTTCTAGCTTCTCTTGATTTGGTTGATGTTAGGACCTTAGTCTTTCCTTTGAGTAGCCTAGCATCAACCATGTTTTGATCTCCTGGGAAAGGATTATCATCAACTTTCATTTTCCGAGGCGTATTAAATTTGAGCCTTCCTTGCTGAATAGCTCTCTGTATATGCTGCCGGAAAATTCTGCATTCATTAGTGGAATGAGAAGTAGTGTTATGAAACTTGCAGAACTTCTTATTCTTCAACTAATCAGGGGGCAACATAACATGATTATCGAGCAACTTGATTTGTCCCTTATCAAGCAAGAAATCAAAGAGCTTGTCTGCTTTTGGGGCGTCAAAGTCATAGCTCTCCTCGACTCCTCTTCCCCAAGGATTTGGCACCATTACTATCTTTTTGCCCCAATTCCATTCAGACGTAGCAACCTCTTCTTCTTCATCTTCATAGCCGTCATCGACTGAGTATGGATTATAAGCTTCGGCCACTGTGGTACTCTTCTAGAATCAAATATCTCTACACATACTCTAGAATTGGCTATTGAGCGCCGCCACTCGTTGAGCCAATTGACCTAAGTTGTCAAATTCTTCTCCTAGCAGCTTTTCTTTCCATGTTGGCAGCATTCCTTGAATGGCCAAAGCAGTTAGCTGATCATCAGCCAAGTTTAATGAGAAGCACAAATTCCTAGTCTCTCGGAACCTCTGAAGAAACTCAGTGCCCGATTCGTTAGTTTTCTACCTTATCATTGTCAAATCAGTAATCTTCTTTTCTCTAGTCCTAGTATAAAATATGTATGAAATTTCTTCTCTAGGTCAGCCCAATTGGCAATGGAGTTGACTGGTAGCGATGAAAACCAAGTGAAGGCTGGCCCTGACAGTGATAGGGAGAAGAAATGAACTCGATGGGCCTCCTCAACTGATGCCTCGCGCAATTGTGTAAGATACCTACTGACATGTTCTATTGTGCTTGTGTTGTCTTGGCCAGTGAACTTAGCAAACTCTAGAAGCCTGTAATTTGTAGGAAGAGCGACCAAATCATACCATTCTGGATATGGGCGTTTGTACGAAAAGGTCAGCCCTTTTGGTTTTAGACCAAACCGATTCTTCATCATCTCAGTCACCTTTAGCAACAACTCATCAGCATGCGAATTTGGATTTCTCTACACCTGCTGACCCATCTATGGATTGAAATCCCATGTGCCTTGATACCCTGGATTCAAAACCATGTGAAGGGTGTTATAATCTATGCCATAATGATACCCTTGTGGAATCTCTATCTGCTGGGTCCTTTGCTGGTTTGCTGCTTGGTGTCTCTGATTATAGACATGAGGATCTATATCTCTACGGATCCTTTGAATTGATGGTGCTATTTTTTGAGCCAACGATGGTATGTGGCCCGATGTGCCAAAATTAATCACCTAGTTCTAACCTTGCCCCACCGGCTGTTGCACATGCTGCACTAATGATCTAGGATTATACTGTGTCTGATTCATAGTAGTACCTTGAGCTTGTTTAGACGAACTCTGAACTACCTAGACATCATCATTACCAGCTGGTACTACTTCTTGATGGCTGGTACCGACTTGATTAGTCCCTTGGGCTGATGGATGTGGAATGTTGTAATAAGCCAGCCCAACCTGATCAACTGGAAACCCATGAAACACTTCTTTCATGGCATTGTGGAATGTGTCCAAGAAAGCTTCATTATGGCTTGATATGGCATCACGAACAGATTTGTTTACACTTTTCGTAAAGAAACGCCTGTCTTCAGTTTCAACTATATCTGTCTACCCGTGTAATAGAACTCTTGGTAGTGGATATTTCTAAACAATTGTGTTGTCATGTGTTTTGGTGTAGGACAACAAACACTTGTTCTGAAACTCTTCTATAGCTTTGCTGATGACACCTTTATCTCCATGAGGTAAATCTTCGTAATGTACCATAAGGATGTCGTTGTTGTTGTAAACCACCATGACGATTGTGGGGTCCCACCGAGCATGCCAAGAACATGTGTCGGCATGAAATTTCATCCCATGTCGAGGGCACACGATCAAGCCAGAAGGGTCCACTCGATGGAGCTAGAGATTCGCCTAGCTTCAACATAGGGATGGTTGATCCTGCGCACTCCGCCCGAGATGTGCCAGTCAATTTGACCCTGCAATTGACAAGAAGAGAAAGCTAATCAGTAATTTAAGGCGGAACATGCTGGTGTTGACAAACAGTCCCGAATATGCGGCTCTGAGAGCCGATATGGAAGGAAATCGACTAAATAGTCGATTCCACCATAACAATAAATCAATTAAAGCTCATGGAATTATGGAAGGTAAATCGGTTATC
The DNA here is from genome assembly GCA_904845875.1 of Miscanthus lutarioriparius. Classification (NCBI taxonomy): domain Eukaryota; kingdom Viridiplantae; phylum Streptophyta; class Magnoliopsida; order Poales; family Poaceae; genus Miscanthus; species Miscanthus lutarioriparius. Next base: position 41,232,499 of record CAJGYO010000019.1, read on the forward strand.
GCTCAGGATAGATTTCGTTATTTAGACAAACATTAGTCAATGGCAAAAGGATATCAACAATAATTAATTTATGCTAAGACAATGACAGGAAGTAACCGAATCCCTTTTTATATAGAATAAGCAGCTCATCATCATTTAACCATTTAATAAAGATAAATCTAATGAATATATTAGATCTCATCTATCGCTATGACCAGTGGGGCATGAGGCAGAATCATGTAGGTCGTAGAAACAACAATAGATTTGATGACCCTAACTCATTACTAATATCAGTGGGGCATGAGGCAGAATCATGCAGGCCGTAATATAATAATAAGATCATAGGGCTAACACATATTTCAACCTATCTTTACTTCAACGGTCTCGTAACGTGAACTACATATGTGAAAGCACTCGATATCGGCTAAAAGAGCTGATTTAGGCATAGCGCACAGTTAAGGTCATGTCCTATCAGGAACAAGTCTACCAAGTAACGATCCCAACTCCATGGTGCTAACAGTGGGGTGTGAGGCAGAATCACAAAGGCCGTGATAACGGGCCATGAAATAGTTTTCGTTAGCCAACAGATCTATTCAAGATAAAACATGCCTTAACCGCACACTATGCATGATCAAGATTGACATAAAACGGCCGATAAACATAACTCATCATTTAAGATGCAGATTAGATCAGTTTAGATTAACAAACGATGGGTCAAACAGGATATAAGGCCGATCTGGATCAATCCCAATTGGGCAAAGTGATATTGCTATAATTAAATAAATAATGGAAGCAATAAGCAATATCGGTAACTTAATGAATCTATCTGAAGGAACGCCACCCTTAGATGGAGCCGATAACTTGACCTTAATCTAGTTCGAGCAGTGGAGGTCGACCGGATCGATGTAGCCTTACTTGAACTAACAATAGTCGATAACTAGCTTATACTAGAGTCATAGTGGAGGTCGACCGAATCGATGCAGCCGTACGAACAGAAGTATAAGCCATGACAGTACTTATAGACAAGCAGTGGAGGTCGACCGGATCGATGCAGCCATACTTGCTGAAGAACTCACCAAGATCTACTCTACTCCTACTCCTAAGGGGTGGCCAGAGCAAAAAAAAAGTAAGTAACTTGTATTTGATTGATTATGTGTCCTTTTACAATAGCCGGGGTCCAATATTTATATCCAGGACCTATGCATGACTCCTACCTAAGCATGACTCATTACAATTTTTGGCCTAAGAGAAAATATTCCAAATTTAAGATAACTTGGACCCTAATCTTTCCCTTTTTGTAGAGTCCAACATGTTTTGTTTCGGCACCGATCATAGCCTTTGTTGTTATCAGTTGGCGCTATTTGAAGAAAGTCGATTCTAGTGTCGCATTTGAATCAGCTGATACCAACCTGCATGCAATTGATCCCTTGATGACATGATCTTGGGAGCTTTCCAAGTCCCTGCGATTATTCTTCCAAATTTTGGTGTTCACAATAGGCCAGAGAGTGAATCCTGAGCCCTTGGATCAAACTGACTGGAATAAATGGTGTAGATGCATCCTAGGAGGCGGTGGAGGAACTTATGTTGAAACGGAGACTGACAGGTGGCCCTAAGGGGTCGGGCGGCCCCACCTAGCAACCTTCTGCCCTGTACTTTGGTGACGTGGCTTCTGGAGTCCTCTAGAACCTTCTGGAGTAGTTTTCATAGTGGATAAGCGCAATTTAATTTGATGTTTTGATCCCCCATTGTCAGTTTCTAAAATAATCCTACTGAAAACATAGATCCACCAAAACTCGTGGAAATTGTCAGTTTAAACCCCTAAGTCTGTGTTGGTGATCATTTTCATCCATTATTTCATGTTATATTGAAGTTTATAATGAATTATAACTACCGTCAACAATCATCACCTGCCACGTCGCATGCCGCAGTCGAGGTCACAGAGTGCAACCTCCACGCGCTCCCCTACCACGTAGGGAAGTCATGTTCGAGTTCAGTCCCCATGGGTTGGCACGCGATTATCACGATGTTGTAATTTTCGTGTTCATGGAGGTGGGCCTACTGGAGGTCACCTCCTATAGTGATGATCCTATGAGGACTGGGCATCTTGAGCTTTAGGTAAGTAGTTGGGGACTACCATGAATTTAGCGTAGCATGGTTGGCCTAGGATGGCATGATTGGAGCCAGGGAAATCTGCTATTTCAAAAGTGAGCGTTTCCGTACTGAAATTGGTTCGACCTCCAAACATCACGGGTAAGTCAACCTGCCTGAGGGGAACAGCCTAGAGCCCAAGTATCACTTCATGGAATGGAGCTCCAGATGGTTGTATCGCCGCTCACAGCAGTCCCATGGCGTCGTATGTCTTGGCATAGAGCAGGTTGAGGCCGCTCTAGCCATGCATGTGGACATGAGATAGGCGGGTCTTGTTGATGATCGGTTCCACGATGAGGGGAAGCATCCTAGTTGCGAAATGTGGTCAGGGTGATCCTTTCTATCAAAAGTGATGGCGATCTCCGAACATTTGAGGAAAGCTAGGACCGCTTCTCCCAGGGCGGCCGCATTGACCTCCCAAGCCGTTAACTTCTGCCGACATTTGAACTCATATGCCACCGGTCCACTGAAGATCATGAGGCACCCTTTCGGGTCAGGATATGCATCCCCCTTCTCTTCATTGCCGGTGGATCTAGACGGCGTGTCTATGTCGGTTGCCTTGTAGTCACCACTAAAGTAGCGCTTGATGAGGTCACACTCCTCGAGGGTGTGTTTCACTGGATAGCCATGGTGGCGACACGGTATCCTGATTATCTTGTCGAAGCTGATGTGGTTGAGCTTGCCATCTTCTGCTTATGGACCTTGTCGACCACCATGATGAACTCGCTATTGTGTCACCTTCAGCTGTCCTTCTTGCCATTTACCCATCGTCTACGATCTTTAGCCTCGTTCGCGGGTTAAACTTGAGCCTTGCCCTTGTATTTGCAAAAGATTGCACGGACAGCCTCCTCGCCAGAGGCATTGCTTGTCGCGAGGTTGTGCAACTCCTGCATTGTCCATGGTTTGGATGAGTGCTTCATTGGATGTGCTGGAGATGAATGCTCCGATCGCGTCCGCATCCATGATGTCGGGAAGCTTAGTACATTACTTGGAAAAGCAATGGATGTACTCGCGTAGAGTCTCTCCCACTTTTTGTTTGTAGGCTTTGTGATCCTAGGAGTTTCTAGGGTGCATGTACGTGCCCTGGAAGTTCCCTACAAAGATGTGCTTGAAGTCTTCCCATGAGTGGATGCTATTTGCAGGGAGATGCTTGAGCCATCCTCAGGCATTTTCCGCTAGGTAGAATGGCAAGTATCGGATGATGAAGGGATCATCGTCCACCCCACCCGCTTGATAGGCAAGGTAGATGTCTTCAAACCTTATGGCAGGGTTGGTGTCCCTAGAGTACTTGATGATATTCGGTGGTGCGCGGAAACATGCCAGGAATGACATCTACCGGATCCTTTTTGTGAACGCCTATGGGCCACAGGCTTCTTGGCTTGGGCTGTGTCGAGCGTCCCAAATCCTAGGATGTCAGCCATGGTTGTCTGGGTCGCTGTCACCATAGTGTAGTTGATCTTTACTTGCCCAGTCTAGCCTAGGGCACCTGGCGCCTTGGGCTAAACAGGCATTGTGTTTCCCAATGTAGCGGCTACATGCTAGGGAGGCTTTTTGCCTATGAGCCACGCCGCCATCACCTGACTAGAGCTCGCTTGGCGCGTGGTGAGGGGCACCATGTGCCGAGGTGATGTGAACAAGGCTAGCCTCAAGATGCCGCCTATCTGTGAAGCTTTGAGCCTGCTGCACTGCTGTGGTTTCCAGCAAGTCTCGCAACTCCTAATGGACGCGCTTTCCCTCATTAGTCAAGGGTTTAGGGGTTGTCCGCATGATCATGGTGACCGCCGTGACATTCTAGCTAGCTCGAGGGAAGATAGGCATCTCCCTTTTGCCATATTGGATTTGATCATACATGTGGCGTGCCCACGCCCATGTGCCCTCAGCATCGAGGTGTTGTGGGCTGGGGCATCCGTTGTCATGATGTTCATTGGCCTGATCAGCTTTGTGGGCCCTGGCTCATTCTAGGCACTCTTGGTCATACTCAGCCTGTTCTTCGAGGGTGCGTGGAATTAAGTAGGTGTCGTCCTCTGTGTCCTCTATCGGTGCCACCCCATCCTCCGAGGGATGCAACATGTTGCATTTTCTTAGCGGATGATAGCTCCCCTCAGAATCAGACTTAGAGTTCGTGTTCTTAGGGGTTGCCAGTAGGAGGTCAAAGATGGACGCTGGATCTCGCTCCATCATCCCCACAAACCCAGAGGAGTGTAGCATCGTCGAACGGCCATCACGCCAGGCGAGCTCCTGCTCAAAGAGTGCGATCGCATCCCTCATTTTAGAGGGCAGTGTGGTGCTGGGTTCCAGAATTTGGCCTCTAGCGGCATAATGGGGACGGGGTTCCTGATCTTCCGTCAGGTAGAGGTAACTATCGTTGTGGCGGAGAATGACACACCGATCCGGCTTCAGATCGAAAGATCGAACCCTACAATCTTAGCACCACAACTCCTCTGGTTATCAACTGAGGCACGGTTCTAGTTGACCTCGCCAAGAAGGCTAACCCCTGCCTACGCAATGAAGAACACAAGCAAGAACAAGAAAGAAAATAGCCAAATTACAGATGAATGATTAATCTCACGATGTTGGGTCTCACAAACTGATGAACGGTGAAACTGTTCTTGATAGATTATTCTAAGAAAAACCCCAAACCCTAATGGAGGGGTGGTAGCTGTTTATGAAGACTTTAGGGTTATGCAAAGACCCCTGGATGCGCCACCTAATGGCTCACAGACGATACATGGCCCAACGGACCAAAAACAGTGATGCAGCACCCTGACAGATTCTGGACTCTAAATTGTTTCGATGATTCCTGTTGATTCCCATGGAATTGGTTCCTCAAATGAAAACCATTAGTTATCTTATGGAATTATCTTTCCAACCATATGTGGATCATTGAAAACAGAGTCCGGATGCGTCCTGTGCGTCTGTTTTACTGCTGACTGGTCCTGAAGGCCGAGGCAGAGTCGAAGTCGAGTTGGGCTGGGCCTCTAGCTTGTGTTGGTCATCCTTGCTGGTCTTCTCCACCTCTATACCTTTCTCCAAGTTCCTCATAACCCTCTCCTATGTTCCTTGGAAAGATAACATCATTAGGTAGTAGTCTATTCTCAAAAGTATGAAAAGGATCACTTAAGAATGAGATCACCTCTAAATTGAGTTGACACATTCGAGCTCGGGTCATTGGACCTTGCATAACGGTTGGAGGATCAGCGGGTACATCCGAAGGAGTGATGTCCTCATCATCCTCCCCCTTATGAAACTAAGTCATCCTCGACTCAAGCTCATCTTCTTCTCCCAAATAAGGTTTCAAATCTGCAATGTTAAAGGTGGGACTAACCCCAAACTTGGGTGGCAACTCAAGTTTGTAGGCATTATTATTTATTTTCTCAATTATCTTATAAGGACCAGCTGCTCTTGGCATTAATTTAGACTTACACAGCTCAGGAAATCTATCTTATCTCAAATGTAACCAAACCAAATCACCCGGTTCAAGGTTAATTTCTTTTCTACCTTTACTACCAGCAATTCTATACTTTTCATTCATTCTTTCAATATTTGCTTTAGTTGTTTCATGCAACTTACGAAAGAAATCAGCATGCACTCTAGCATCACTATGTGTTCTCTCAGTGGTAGGTAAAGGCAAAAGGTGAATAGGAGCGTGGGGGTTAAAACCATACACTACCTGAAAGGGACTTACCTTGGTGGTGGAATGTTCCGCCTTGTTATATGCAAACTCCACATGCGGCAAACACTCTTCCTACATCTTCAAATTGCGCTTCAAAATTGCTCTCAATATGGTGGACAATGTTCGATTCACTACCTCAGTTTGCCCATTAGTTTGGGGATGACAGGTTGTAGAAAACAGCAGCTTGGTCCCCAATTTATTCCACAAAGTGCGCCAAAAATGACTCAAGAATTTTGCATCATGATCTGAAACAATAGTAGAATGCATACCATGCAAGCAAACAATTTCTTGAAAGAAAAGGTCAGCAATATGAACAACATCGTCGCTCTTATGACAAGGAATAAAATATGCCATCTTAGAAAAACGATCAATGACCACAAAAATACTATCCCTCCTCCTCTTAGTCCTTGGCAAACCCAACATGAAATCCATAGATATATCAGCCCAAGGAGTAGAAGGAACAGGAAGAGGCATATACAAACCATGTGGGTTCAACCGCGACTTAGCTTTTTGACATGTGGTGCATCGAGCCACGTACCGTTCTACATCTTGCCTCTTCCTTGGCCAAAAGAAATGTGTGGACAGCACCTCCTCCATCTTCTTGGCACCAAAATGTCCCATTAATCCGCCTCCATGTGCCTCCTGCAACAACAAAAGACAAACGGAGCCAACTAGAATGCATAGGTGGTTAGCTCTAAACAAAAACCCATCATTGATCATAAACTTATTCCATGTACATCCCTCTCTACAATTCAGCAACACGTCCTCAAAATCAGGATCAAGCACATATTGTTCTTTTATTGATTCAAGCCCAAAAATCTGACAATCAAGTTTGGACAGCAAGGTATATCGTCTAGACAAAGCATCAGCAATCACATTATCCTTCCCTTTCTTGTGTTTGATAATATAAGGAAAAGATTCAATAAATTCAACCCATTTAGCATGCCTATGATTCAGATTATGTTGAGAGCGAAGATACTTAAGCGATTCATGATCAGAATGAATAACAAATTCTTTAGGCCACAAATAATGACGCCACGTCTCTAAAGAATGGACAAGTGCATACAATTCCTTATCATACGTGGAATAATTCAGAACAGGGCCATGCAATTTTTCACTAAAGTAAGCAATGGGTTTACCATCTTGCATCAAAACACCCCCAATGCCAACTCCACTAGCATCACATTCTAGCTCAAAAGTCTTACCAAAGTTTGGAAGTAGCAACAATGGTGCGTGTGTGAGCTTGTCCTTCAAAGTGTCAAAGGACTCCTCATGTGCCTTTCCCCAATGAAACACCACCCCTTTCTTCATCAACTCATGCAATGGGGTAGCAATGGTGCTAAAATCTTTGACGAAGCGGCGGTAGAATCCTGCAAGACCAAGAAAACTCCTCACCTATGTGACGGTTTGGGAAACCGGCTAGATCTTTATGGCTTCAATTTTCATCTCATCCACCTCAATTCCCTATGGAGTTACAACATTGCCAAGAAAAGAAACTCGATCCGTGCAAAAGATGCACTTCTCAAGGTTACCAAATAATCGTGCATCATGTAAAGCATTAAAAATAGCACGTAAGTGATCCATATGTTCAACAAAAGACTTGCTGTAAATCAATATATCATCAATGTAAACTACCACAAAATGACCAATAAAAGCTCTTAAAACCTCATTTATTAAGCGCATGAAAGTGCTAGGTGCATTTGTCAAACCAAAAGGCATTACTAACCACTCATACAACACGAACTTGGTTTTAAACGCGGTTTTCCATTCATCTCCAAGTTTCATTCTAATTTGGTGGTAGCCACTTCGCAAGTCAATCTTGGTGAAAATTATAGAGCCACACAACTCATCAAGCATGTCGTCTAGCCTAGGAATAGGATATGATACCTAATAGTAATATTATTGATGGCTCTATAATCAACACACATACGGCAAGTTTCATCTTTCTTAGGAACCAAAAGTACAGGAATGGCACAAGGACTAAGGCTTTCATGTACATACCCACGGTCCGAAAGGTCTTGGACTTGCCGCTAAATTTCCTTAGTCTCCTTAGGATTGGTTCGATAGGCAGCACGATTGGGCAAGGTTGCTCCCAGAATCAAATCGATTTGATGCTCTATCCCTCTCATTGGTGGCAGCCCTGGGGGTATCTCAGCTGGAAAAATTTCCTCATACTCCTACAAAAGGTTAGTGACAGTAGGAGGCACCGAACTAATAATATCATCAAGCGAAAACATAGCTCGTTTGCATACAAAGCATAGCAAATATCATCATCAGAAATTTCAGCAAAGTCACATTTTGTTGCAAGGATAACACCACCCTTCAATTTAATCCCCTCAGCCTTAGAAATAGATGTAGACTTATCCTTTTTAGGTGGGAGAATAGAATTAGCAATTTGCTGATTTTTAGATTGAACATTATTCAAACTAACAACGTGTTCTCTATTAGGTTGTACAATTTGAGTAGGGGTCAAAGGTACCAAAGTAATTTTCTTTCCTTTATGCACAAAAGTATATTTATTACTTCAACCATGGTGTGTAACATCATTGTCATGTTCCCAAGGACAACCCAATAAGAGTGATCAGGCTTGCATAGGTACCACATCACAATCAACAGAATCAGCATAAGATCAAATGGAAAATGAAACTCTACAAGTTTGTGTTACCTTTGCTTTTCTAGAATCATTTAGCCACTGAATATGGTATGGATGTGGGTGCGGGCGTGTGGTCAAGCCAAGCTTCTTGACCAAATCAGAACTCACCAAATTATTGTAGCTACCTCCATCAATAATGACACGTGCTCGACGGTTGCTGATGATGAAGAAAATCTAGAACAAGTTATGGCGTTGTAGCTTCTCAGGTTGTTGTACTTGTGTGCTGAGCACCCGCTATACAATGATGCTCCTAGAGGCCGCCGTGTCCTCGTCACCAAGGACTTCGCCGCCCTCCTCATCTGTATCTTCGTACTCTTGGCAGGCACCTACAAAGAATTTTTACCTGAATCTGAAGGTCATGCGGGAGGTGCCTTAGGTGTAGCGGTAACTCTAGAGGCTGCTGGTCGCTTGCTCACTGGTGGAGGTGCCCAAAAAGTGGTTGGCTTGGTCAGCCCCAAAGATGATGCCGAGCGTGGCGTGTATGTGGTGCTGACCTTGCTCTTGCTCTGCTGTTCATGCCCCTACAATTCCTTTTCTACAAGCATAGCGAACTAAAACAACTGGTTGATAGTGTGAAATTCTTTATAATCAATAATGTCCTGAATCTCGCGCCTCAAACCCAAATAAAATGACAAATGGAATCTTCGTTCCCCTGCACAACACTACAACGCATCAATCCCTTTTGGAGCTCACCATAGTAATCCTGTACAGATTTCTCTCCTTGTTCTAAACGCATCAAATTCTTACTCAAGTCTCTATGATAAGGAGAAACAAAATCTTCACGCATAGCTATCTTAAGTTCTTCCCACGTACCAGGTAAAGCATCCTGTGCAGCTAGCCCATTCCACCAAATAATGGCAAAGTGCTTAAACCCACTAGTAGCTTGTCGAACTCTATGTTGCTCAGGCACAAGGTGGGCATTAAACTTTTGTTCTACCGTCATCTCCGAATCAAGATATCCCTCAGCATCATAATAACCCGTAAAAGATGGCATTGTGAACTTAATCTTAGCATAAGTATCATCGGGCACATGATTGTTATCACCTTGATGGTGGTGGACACCACCCATACCTGTCGTGTTGCGGTGAAGACGTCGTCGTAATCTTGCTTGTCGGGAGGCTGCTCGATCTATGTTCCCATTGGCATCATACACCGTGTCTTCTGGCAAGAGACCATCGGTGTTGCTGCTGGAGACATCGTTGTTGACCACCACAAAGGTTTCCAACTCAGTAACCTTGTCGGTTAGCATGGAAATTAGTTTATCCAATCTCTCCATGCTGTTGCCAATGTTGAGTTCAACGAGTGCGTCAGCGACGGCCTTCCTGATGGCCTCATTCATTCGTTTTTGGGCATTCTCTACAGCAGCATGCAGTTGCTCTTGGCTGACACACTCATTGAAATCCTTGGGATTGTTATCTCCAGTCTGATCGTCTCCTGCCATTGTAAACACAAAAACAGGAACAAACGGTGAAAGTTATCCCTACCAAAGGACTACGTGGTTGCAGTGGTGTCACTTTTCATAGCAAGTGGAAGCGTCTTACCAAGCTCTTACAAAGTTCTTACCAACACAAGCAGTGGGCGATACAACCGGTGACTGGTTCATGATACCTGTGAGGCAGTGGCACCAAGATTGAAAGGGCCTTTTTCTGTACTGATCCAAAGAGTTTGTGGAGCTTGGAAGGCACACAAAGAATAATATGTATATTTGGCACACAAGTCAGTAACATAAAGTAATGCTGAATTATAGTCCAAAGTACTTGTTCTCGTTGCTGGTCTAAAATGTTCCAAGTGCCAGGTGTGTGACAAACAAATATGGTGGATAGCAAGAGCAACACGAACAAGGAAGCAGACAACACATGCTAACACAACTCACTTTGGCCTTCTCTATGTGCTCCTTTAGATATTGTTCCTCTTTTGCCCCTCTCTCTTTTCTATTTTTTTGGTTGTCGTTGTTTTTTGGGAAACTTCAACTTTTTCTTTTAATTTTTTTGATATTTTTTTCACTTAGGAGCACACAAGAAATAACTACCAAAAATTTGAGCTTAAATAAGTGAAAGATGTGGCCTATGGAGAATTTAGAAGATGTGCTCAAAATTTAGAAAAAGCTTCCAGACTCGGAAAGACGGTCTTCCGAGCTGTTTTTCAAAAAACTAATTTCTCCAAATCCAGCAAGACTGGGGACACACGGTTCCAAAAAAAATTTCTGATCGATTTTGATATATGGAATGTTTCAATCGAAGTTCGTATGCGAAACTTATGGCTGTTTTAAGAACTGGCTCCGAAATAGAGGATAAAACAGGAACAATACGCGCAAAATTGGTCACGGCAGCAAGGATTTGATGGAAATGATGGCGAAAAACACACGAACTGGACTCTAACATGACCTAACCAGCAACAAGACCTAACCGGGACACAAACTCCACACGACGGAATCTAAAACTGAAATATGCAAAGGCTATGGCGTGGAAGGTTCTAGGATAGGAAACAAACGAGTATGGCACTGGACTATGGGACGAATGTGAAACACTCAAAACTAGGGATAAATGTGAACCTGATGGTATACCTTAGCTCTGATACCACTTAATGGGGATGGGGTTCCTGATCTTCCGTCAGGTAGAGGTAACTATCGTTGTGGCAGAGAATGACACACCGATCCGATCGAAAGATCGAACCCTGCAATCTTGGCACCACAACTCCTCTAGTTATCAATTGAGACATGGTTCCGATTGACCTCGCCAAGAAGGCTAACCCCTGCCTGCGCAACAAAGAACACAAGCAAGAATAAGAAAGTAAACAACCATGCGATGTCATACATGCGTCCTATTAGATCTTATTTGGACACTGGATCGTCGTACTTGTTGTCACCACCGTGCAGTGTTGTCTTGTCTGCACAACATAGCATAGGGATGGTTGTCTGACTGGATCGAGGTGACCGCTATACCCTCGGTCCTTACAGAGTTAGAGTAGCGTGCTTATGTTTGCCTAAGTGGGCATGTTTGGCTGGGCTTGACCTCTCCCCGTTCCTCCCAGGGGTCATGACAGTGAAGAGGTCATGATTCTTCTATTTGTTATGCAGATGAGATAGAAGGAAGGGGTCATGGCTAACCCTGGCCTTGGCATCCAAACTAGTTCGCTTGGCTCGGCTGGGCCTCAGTCGTTCAGGCCTTTGGTAGCTAATATATTGTGGGCTGCGTCGCCTACGAACCAATGGGTGCCTTGACACACCCTAGGGTTATGACCCCGACAGGTCTAGTTTTTGACTTAGTGAAATATGTGATGCAAGTATGCCTCAAATTTCATACCAACCCATAACTCCACAAAAAGCCTTTAGTGGTAGGATGAAAAGAAAGCAAATATCAAAATGCCTTGGTGAGGTTTCATACACATTGAGCAATCGAGAGAATCATTTGAGGAACTTACTTTTATTTTGCAAAATTCATAAAAACCTCTAGATAGATAGTTGATCAGGGAATGAATGATTAGTGACTTTGTTGTAACCGTTCTAACTTACAACCGTCCAAGAACTTGGAAAAGCTATACGCCCCACATGGATCAAAGTAAAAGGTGGAAAAAATGCCGACTTATTTGAATTACAGAAGAATACTTTGTTATAGGCATGGCACTTGTGAAATATATTCGGCATAGTACTCAGCTATTTGCTTGGGATGAGCAAAGGTTAAGGTTGGGGGATTTTTGTTGGCGGTCCTTAACGACCATAGTTGACCACCAATTTATATCCAAAATGGGAGAAATAAACAAGCTTTTGACACATATGCATTTACTATTGACATATTTCCACATGTATTGGAGACTCAATGTTTTGCAGAACTTATTCAGAAATACATGGAAATATGACCAAAAGGCGCAACTTAGGAAAGCGTAAAGCAGAAGAGCACAGAGGAACCAAGCAAAAGCCCACTGCATGCCAAAACTAGGCCAATCACCAACGTGGGAGGCACTTAGGCCCAGCCAGTAGCCCATCAAAGCAAGGCGGTGGCTAGCAGGGCCAGCTCTAGTGTGGCCGCACCAGGAGTGCGCCTACACCCCCACACCGCCTCTTAGGCGCACCTTGCTCTGTCGGATGCATGGCGGCATGGAAAGGCTGTTCACATCGGTTTCCTATTTTACCTACACCAAACCGACCACACTCTTGTATAAATAGGGGGGTGGAGTTCATACTCAACACACCTCATTTGGGCTCTACACCTCCACCTCCACTTGTACTCTTTTACTTTTAGTAGTATTTTGTGAGCAAAGCAAGAGCTATCAAGGAGAGCTTGGTTCCTTGGAAGAAAGGATCTTTGGTATGAATAATATGAAGAGTTCTTCCAAAGTCTTGCTCTCATTTTATCCATATAGTAGTGCTTATGAACTAGAGTATAGTTTTCATGTTATAATCATGACATATGAACTAGCATATAGTTTCCATGCTATGAGCATAACATGTAGAACTTTATGCTTAATCATTCATATAACTGTATGATTAGAAGTAGAGCTAAGTTTGTAACACCCCTATGTTAAGCTTTGCATTTTGGCATCTGCATTTCATGAGCACAAGCATCATCCAAGCATTCATGAACATGAGCATATGAAATTTCATCTCCTTCTAATACATTGTCACATGAAATATTGATTTATATATATTCTTATGCTTTCAATCATGTATGACCTATGTATGAGATGGTTGTGAGGTCATGAAAACACCTTAGACACATCTAGGATGATAAATGGAACAATGTTTGTATTCATGACATAGGCCAAATTTGCTTCTAAGTGTTGGTTTCATTTGAAATGCCATTTTCATGATACTAGTTTGACCAAAGTTGAGTAGCATAATAGAGTGTTTGCATGGCTATGTGACCTAAATAAAAGTTGTAGTACTTGACTAGGGTAACAACTTTTATTTTTGGGTCAAGGTCTAATTCAGTGCATAGCATGTTCAAAAATAGCTCACAAGATGCAAGGAAATGCTATTTTGTGACAGGAAATTTTCTAAGTGTGGAGACGATTTTTAGTTTCAAAGTACCTCAATTTGGAGCAGTGTAGTTTGTTAACTAGTGAGAATTAGATGATGGTTCTTAAAGCAAAGCTAGAGATCTCATGTAGCTCTACAACTTTCATTAAGGAAGTTTTTGCTAATTCGCAACGGATTAGGAGTAATTGAATTGCTAAGTCACGCTGTCAGACAGATTCAGTGGCACCTGAGTCGGCGCCTGTGCACGGTGTCGTGGCCGACCGGCCACAGGCCATGGCCGCTGGGTGGTGGCAGCACATTAGCATTGGCCTGGCTAATTAGGCCTGAGGCACCCGCCACCCCAATCACTCGCCCGCTCTCACTCCCTCCTGCTCGCTATGCCTCTCCAGGCACGGCGCCGAGCTCGCCACAGCACCACCATAGCTCCACCGTAGCTGCTCATCACTGATGTAGCCTCGTTGACTATTTTGTCTTGGCCACAGCTACTCCGCCATCACCTCCACGTCCTCGAGCCACTAGCACCACCTACCGACCATAGGTAGAGCGGCATTTTGCCTCGCCGCAGTCGCTGTTGTCACCGGAGCACCGCTGCGCTCGTGGCTCACTGTTGCCCCGTCGTTGCACCACACCGCATGCCTTCATTTTTTTTGTTCCAGCACCGTGCTAGAGTCTAGAATCTTAGGCTAGAGTTAGGGATGATGCCACCACTTGACCATGCCTGAATGAGTCACCGCTCCGCCCGCGTCCGCCATGGCCGCCGCGGCACTCAAGCTCGCCGCTGCCGAGTTGGTTCACCATCTCCATCCTTTCTCACGTGCCTTAGGTGGAGTAATCCTAGGCCTCGCTAGTGGCATGACAGAGACCCACCTTTCGCCATCGTTTAGCCAGAACAGTGTGAGCACCCCCGTGCTCTGTGTGTCGCTGCACGGCCATGCACGCGCCCGAGCTCACCAACGCCACCTCGAGCCCTCACCTACGCCGTGTAGCTCTGCTAGGTCACCAGGATGGAGTAGACATCCTTGCATGAGTGTGCCATAGCTGGAGATGGCCGGCGTACCACCACTAGACCTCCGCCATCCGCTATGGCCGCCGTCGAGCTTGCTCTAGTGAGCCAACGAGCCAACCAAGCCTACCAGTCGATGCGCGTGGATGAGATGAGTGCATTGGTGAAGACGCTACCGTCGGAGACCTCGCCGTCTGTGAGTTCTCGCCAGTTAGTGCCATCCCCTATTTTGGTCTAGCTGACGAGTGGGTCCCCGTTGATTGCGGCCCTAGCTGTCAGTTTCTATGATATTCAATTTTCTGATTTATTTTTCTAGATTTGAATGCATGTTTCAAAAATTCATATCTCAAGCTAGGAGTGTCCAATTTTGGTGAACCAAATTTTGTTAGTTTCATCTTGAAGTGTAGTATTTGATAAAATATGAGATGCACTGTTTCTGGTATTTTTCTAGGAGAATAAAATGTAGCTAGATAAATGCTTTTTAAATGGTTTCTATCTTGTAAATTGCATAACTGGAGCTAAATAGGTGATAAAATTGTGATTCAAATTTTTCTGGTCTTGTGTTGACATGCTCAAGCTAGGAAAAATACTAAACTTGTAGTAGTCATAATTTGAATATGGTATTCATATTTAATCCTAATTAATTGCTAGTTTCTAGTGAAATTAATTAGGGTAAAAATACATAATATATGATCATGCAGATTTTTACAAAGTATTCTTATGCTTGGATGGATGTAAGAAAAATATTAAATTTGTTGGTTGATACTTTTCACTATGCTAAACTATTTTTGCTAATATAAGCCCATGTAACTTGTCATTTTGGTAGAGATAGTTCTACTTATCCAAATGGCATGAAATTTATATAGTAGACTACTAAGGTAATTTGTAGGCTAATGTAATTTTCTCATAATTTATTAACCATTGGAAATAATTATCCATTAAATCACCTTATTATCTAAGGAAATTAATAAATGGATATAAATAATTTAGTTATGTTTAACCATAATGTTTTCTATGGTGCTTGAGATGCATATGATCTATTAATGTTATTAGTTAGGCTTAAAAGCAATAGGTTGTATGCAACTAGTTAATTACTGCTTTATAATTCAACTAGATGGTTGCATGTATAGTTTCGGTTGAGTTGATAATTTCATGATGATAATGGTCTTTTATGTAAAACTTGTTAATAACAAAGTTGTAGATAACTTACTTATCTACCTTTTGTCAAATTTGCATAGTCATAGGCCTTATGGTTTAAGAATTATGGCTGTTAGAAGTTTGCTGTTAGAAATGCTTGCTCTCTAGACAGATTTGAATGATTGAATTGTTTGACCTAGATAACTAATGAATCACAAATTTTATAAGCTTTCCAGAATGTCCACAACCATAATATTTAGATGTGTATAACTCCAGTTATGATCAAAACAAGTGACTGTTGTCTTGTAGTCCAGGAAATGATTTACATAAGTGTTTGCTTAGGTTACTAGAGAAGAAATATGCACCTACTCAGTAAAATAAGATGCAACTTGTTATTACTTTCATGCAAAGCTATTGAGAACACTTGGGAGGGTGCATTCATCACATCATATCATATTATACATGTCATCATATATGCATTCATGATAGCTTATTTCATGCTCATGCATAAAGGATCTTCCGAAGAAATAACTCTATTGGAGTTCAACGAAGAAGAGGAGGAGGATCAGCAGGAGACGCCTTAGGCCGCAGCTCCAGGAGAAGAGGAGCAAACTCTCAAATATCTCCCTGAGTGCTCAGATCACTAGCCAACCTCTTTCCTCAAAAGCAAACCCAGAGCATTCTAAGTCTCCTATATTTTACAAAAACTTCACTTGAGTTCCTTATGTTTGATGCATTAGGTTATAAGAGTCGAATTGAAACCACTTGATGCATAGAACTACCTTGTCCAGATACATACACCTTTAACCCTATGTAGGTCCAGGATCAAATATATGCTTGGCCATGCTTAGACTGGTAGAAGTCAGGTGATTTCCTGTCACCTACGAGATATAGGTGGATACTGAGGCACGGTTGACTATATTTGCTATCATGGAAAAGAACCATGGGGTAATGTAAATGGAGGCCAGGCGGAGTCTATGCGTAGGTTGACTCATGTGATTCTATCTATGCTGATTAAGGACCATACCGTTGTTGGGTGCTTCTGATAAGATTGAACGCATGCCTCTCACTTAGCTGGCCGGATAACTTGTTCCAACCACGAAGCCAAGTAGCTCAACTCAGGTGGGGCCCCGTTCTATAAAAGTGCACACTGGATGGTAGTAAGGATGTGTGGGGAGCCAGACATGAGCCCAAGGGCAGGGTAGTCCTGATCATCATGGTGGCTGGTTGTCCCTGATTGTACGGCACTGGTCGAACCCGTGAAATTTGTACCTGAGTTGTACCAAAGGTGACCTAAGGTGACCGTTGATCTGGTCTGCCTGGGTTTGTGTTAGGAATAAATTCCTAGCTGGTTGAAATCAATTTGAATCGCTGTCTCTCCCAGATAGTGAGAAACTTGGCTAGTACCAACATCGTACTAACTGTGATAGGGAACATGATGGTTCAGATGAATATAGAATTACTACACTGGCTATGGTTACTATTGTATGCTACTAAATGATATACTACCTATTTGGTGTAGGTTAGTTGCTAATCTAGAGATGAATAGCTATAATTAACTTGATGACCGAATTATAATTGTACAACTGAGTTAGTCACTTTTTATGTAAAATATTGTCAAGCTACCTCCACTTATAAAGCCTTGCATAATCCTTGGAGTCACTTTGTTTTTCGTTTATGACGGGTAAGTCTAGCTGAGTACCTTCTCGTACTTAGGGTTTTATTCCCATTGTTGTAGATGGTACAGTTTATCACTGCTATTGCAAAAACTGCTTCTGTCCTACCGTGGACGAGGAGTGAGCCCTGGGTAGGCATCTCTTATTAATGCTTCTTTTATGCTTTTGTGGGAGTGTGATCATGAACTGGCACTATGTATTTGAACTATGATGGCTGATGTTAGTTTTGAATTTTAATTTGCTTCTGCTACTATTTACTGAACTTGGTTTGTAATAACCTTAATTCATACTCTGATGAATGAACTGTATTTGTGAACCTTATGTAACATGTGACATGTATGCTAAATCATGTACAACCTTGGTTGTATGTTGATGGTTAATCGACACCCATCGTGGTACTCGATGGACTACCGGGTTTATATGGGCTCAAGTATGATAGTGCGACTACTTGTGGGCTATCATGGTACTTGTGTTCTTATAAATAGGTCTGTTCTGCTATAGCTGGCATCAGATCAAGATTCAACATTAATTACCACATGTGTATTTAAACAAAGGTTTTTGTTTTCTAAAACCAGTTTTTAGCAACTTATAGCTATATATATAGGTGTTTAAAAAACTAGAATTTGAATCTAAAGTGTGCCAGTGATCACTTCCTTTATGCCTAGTTAAGGACTTCAGGTGGCTAATTAAGTACTAACTTGGGGGTTTTTATTTTCGTCGTCCATACGGTGCGCTATTGTATGGATGCCATTCACTTGAATGGTAATGTATGGATCAAATGCCTCTACACCCAAGGTAAGATGCCCATCATCATCATAGTGGTAGGACCACAAGATGTGAGCGTGTGGTCTATAGGGAGAGTTAGCTTTGATACTGAAGTGTATATATGCCTCATATATATATATAGAAGTATTTAATTGTGGGTTAGCTTCGATACGACTATATATGCATATTTATATGTATATATATGATGTATTTACTTTCAGGTAGCTTTGATATGGAAGTATATATATATTTGGGTGTATATATATATATATATATGAACGTATTTAGCTTGCAACCCAAAGACCAGATTTACATTCTACATCTATAATTGTGGGGATGGGCTAAAATGAAACTCTTGTGCAGGTACACTAACAGCGAAACGTGTAGCCTGACTAGTTATGTTATATATGAGAGGATGCTTGTATGCCACTGTGTATGCAGTTAGAAGTTTTGATTTTCCTAAGTTTGCGAGGGCGTACGTAACGTACATGCATCATGATAAATCATCATTATTACATACTTGCATTGTTCCTCCCCATATAAATCTCTTACTCAGTTATGTAACTCTTATCCATTATGACTTTGTCTCATGAGAGTTGCACATGTTGTTGGTATAGATGGCAACACCGGCTGAAAGTGAGAATTTCCTGTTGATGTTTGGTACTCCTGCCCTACTTTGGAGAGTCTTGCATTATGTGGGGTACTACGAACCGCCCATATATTACTGGAATGAAGTATACCTGGAGGGACAACCATGGTATGAAGTACAGCTAACCATACCAGCTCATAACCAAGCACCCTTTCGGCAGGAATGGAGGGTGGAATCTAAAGGAAGAACTCCTTGGGAAGCTGCCCAAGTAGGGCTTTTGAGGTGCTGAGTCAGATTTGTTAGCAGCACGGGGATGAGCTTACCAATAGTGCTGTTGGTACTTTTTCTTGGGTGGATCCATCCACAACAGTGTGGGCACAACGCAACAACAATGCGTTGATCCAAGACCGAGATGAGTGGACAGATAGTTCTAGTCCCGCTATGATCGCAATGTTTGTAGTGATGAAGATGTTCTACACTCGTTAGGACACCAGGGACTTCTAGTAGGAGTCCTATACCACTTGCATGGATAAGCTCGTGAGAGTCAAAGCTGCACAGCGTAAGCTAAAGAAGCATGTGCGCAAGCACAAAAAGGTAGCAAGTGAGGCTCGATGGGAAACTGATCAAGCTTATGTAGCTTTGGGAATTCTCCATAGCTGAATAGAGCAATTTGATCAGCAGAGAGCTGCCGCCCAAGAGGCAAGAGCAGATGATCAGACAGTGTTAGCAGGACTGTGGGCTGGAGGCCACCTGTGCCGAGGTGTTCACAACTATGCGCCAGCAGATCCTAGCAAACAATCGTGCATCTATGGCAAAAGCATAACAAGATAGGACCCAAGCCTTGAACGTGTAGAAAGACCATGTCGAGAGGGACTCGTGTTAATAGCTTGCACAGACCCAGAATATGGTGGTCGATCTTCTGCATGAGGTGCATTCCCTGAACAACCAACTGCACCCAATCCTTAATGAGGAGGAACCAGATCTAGAGATGTTGGTCGAGGATGACGGTTGGGAGGAAGAAGTAGAGCTAAAGGATGAGGGCAATCCTATCTCCGACCTCAATAGCGAGCACGTGGAAGATTAGAGTTGCCTAGTGGCTAGTTAAAGCGCTAGGTGTATCCCTGTTATTTATGTAATGGACTTGTAGCTCAAAGTTTGGTATTCATGATTTGACTTCCGTGTAATATTGGCACTTTGCATGTTGTTTCACAATGGGTTGAACTTTAATGAAATTCTAGTTTTGTTTTACTGGTGATTATGACATGCATGTTAACGTGCTGTAAGCCCAATAAGTGATCAAATTGGTGATATCTTGTTGCAAGAACAAATTGTTATGCCTCTATTTTATTGTATGAATTTAAGATTCTCTCTAGTAATTTTAGTTGGCATGATTATACAATTCATCTGCAATCACCTGACATCATCCAATAATCACTTATTGTTGCAACTTTGTAGATAATTCGCACTCATGCTGGAGTCGGCAACAACCAGGGTAGCAATGACGGTGACTTACCACCACCGCCACCACCGTCTATGAATGAATTCATCACACAGTTCTTGGGTAGTCAGAGAACAATGGAGGAAACACTATGCCTCATTGCATAGAACACTGCTCGTGCCCATCAGCTACAATAGGGGCCTGAGCCAAACCAATATAGTTCTTTCAAGGATTTCCTAGACACCAAGCCTCCTATCTTCAAGGTGGCTGAAGAACCGGTTTAGGTAGATGAATGGCTAAACACAATCGAGCAAAAGTTCCGTCTATTGAGGGTTACGGAACATCAGAAGGCAGAATATGCGTCCCATCAGCTATAGGGACCGAGCGAAATATGGTGGACCCATTTCCTGTCAACTCTCAGGTCACATGGGAGCAATTTAAGTTAGCCTATAGTTGACATCACATTCCCCGGGGAGAATATGCATCCCATCAGCTATAGGGACCGGGTAGAATATGGTGGACCCATTTCCTATCAACTCTCAGGTCACATGGAAGCAATTTAAGTTAGCCTATAGGTGACATCACATTCCCCTAGGGCTGATGCGCATGAAGACAGCCGAGTTCATGTGACTCACACAAGGGACCAAGACCCATATAGAGTACATGCATGCATTCAACAATTTATCCCGTTATGCCCCAGGGTTCATCGATACAGAGGAAAAGAAGATTGAAAGCTTCAAGAGAGGCCTTAGCACTAAGCTGATGAAAACTATGGCCAACTTGAGGTGCACCATATACAATGAGTTCATCAGTGATGCCTTAACTCAAGAGAACCAGAACAATCTGCATGCCACGGTGAAGGGCCACAAAAGAGCAGCTGAGGCAGGTGCCTCAGGATCTTCCTAGTCTAGAACTCCAGTTTCGGCTAGGCCACAGTTTAGTCCACCCGCGCCCAAGTTCAGGCCTCCTCTACCAAAAGCCTAGGCCAACTGACCTTAGAAGGTGTTTCGTAAGGCGTTCACCATTGCCCTACGCAAGGGAAACAGAGGGCAAGGAAGCTCAGCAGGACCTAGGAGCAATCAGCCATGCTTCAATTGTAATTAGTTGGGTCATTGGGCCAAGGAATGCCCCCAAACTAAGAAGAACAGCAATCAAAACCAGGGCAATCGAAGATAGGCAAATTCTAAAGCACGTCCTGGATACGTGCATTATACCGCTATTGAAGAAGTTCCTGCAGGAGAGGTTGTCATAGCCGGTATGTTTCTTGTTAACAAACATCCTGCCATTGTTTTATTTGATTTTAGAGCTTCTCATTCATTTATGAACCAAGCATTTTAGGTTGGATGAAAGAGGTGTGCTATGGTTTGAGGACCGACTTGTGGTACCGAAAGACTATAATCTTAGAAATCAAATTTTAGATGAAGCTCATTCATCCAAGTTGTCTATCCATCCGGGTAGCAGCAAAATGTATCAAGATTTGAAAACCTGTTTTTGGTGGACGAAGATGAAGAAAGAGATCACCGCCTATGTCGCTAGTTGTGATAATTGCAGAGAGTAATGGACGTTCATTTGAAATCACTTTGGATTAGTTCAGCCTTTGCCTATTCTAGGATGTAAATGGGAGGAAATAAGTATGGACTTTATTGCTGGCCTTCCGATGACAAAACAAGGTCATGATTCCATATGGGTGTGTTGACACAAAATGTGACGCACTGTGCCGCACACACAGCAAGCCGAAAAGCGTAGCTTCAATCGGGTGCCCGGGTGCTTCGTGATCCGGAACGCGCTACCGGTCGGTTTGACCGAAAAGAAACCGACAAAGGATAAAACAGATTAAATGTCAAACCGGAACATGTCGGGTGAGACCGAGACGCTTCGTATATATACGACCCGAAGCCACTTACAACGACATACGCTATAGGAAGTCAGTTCGCCAACAAGTTTATAAATCATTCTACTAATCGTAAGATGGACATACGTAAAGATCTGATTGCCGAATGCATATGCATAGGAAGACATGTTTGAACAAGTGAAATTGATTATGCGTTAATGCATATCCAAGCTCAAGAATCCAAATTGAGTTGGGGTCCATGAAGAAGGAACGTGTAGATAAACACGATTAAGCCAATCTAAAACTCAAGGCTGCGCACGACGACACCTAGTTTCGTCAAAAACTTAAACGTGATTAACATACATGAACCCACAACATGTGACAATCTAGATTAAAATAATTCAGCCATTACGAGCATGTTATCTATTTGCAAAGGTATTATGAAAGTAATGATCATTGAAGCTCGAATAAAACCATAGAAGAGGGCGAACAATATCCATCTAGATTGGGCAAAAGTGTGCTACAAATATATAAAATATTTAAAACATGCAACACAGGATAACTTGATGAATCTATTTAGATTTTGCCGTAATCTAATAGAGCCGATAATCTGTCTTGCTTCCACTAAGCATATTGAGCAAAACGCCGCACGCACGGTATCTACTCATAAACAAAGTATAAGCAAAGACTTCTTGATTGTCAAGCAAAGATCCGCCGCACGCGATCATTGAAAACAAACAAGACTACTTGCATCACGCCTAAATCCACCGCATGATACTAAACATGATAACAAGGTTGTCGGAACTTACGGAGGTCGACGGATCGATGACTCCTCTCAAGAACTCGACTATTAACACGACAAAAGGACTCGAAAGTTGGCACGGGGCGGTTGTATTGATTTGGTTGTGAACGCCTATTACAATGGTCGAGGGTCAATATTTATACCCTAGGCGAAACACGAGTCCTAAAAGACTACGATTTACAAAGGAACTCTTTAAATAAACTTGGAAACTACGATTCCTTGCCCCAAACTCTCGAGTCCTTTATTATTACAACTTTCATCTTCTCGATCAGCTTTGCTTGCCATCTTCGCTTTCCGAATGGAGTTATCGCTTCCGTAATAACCGACCGCACAAGCATTTAGCCGACCGCTTGCGTTATTTGCCGAACACTCTTCTTCCTGCATGTGGGTCCACCTGTCATCTTCCAGAATTGACCAAAATCCAGTGTTAACACATGCCCCCTCAATTTCGGGATAAAAGTTGTTTTATTCTGAAATTGACCACAAGCTCTTTCATCCTCCTAGGTCATCACCGTTCAAAACCGCAGCCGCTGCCCAAAATTTCAATCTTTCAGCGCAACTTCGAACCTCCTCTAAATCTTCAATGGCGACCCAGGATGAAATCCCAGAGGTAAACTTTATTTATATTCGGCAACTTTCATCCCATCCTTCCGCTCCTCTTTTGACTTATTCCCCTCTGATTTCAATCATCTTCTAAAGGAGTACAAGAGCCAGATTTTGATCCCTTACGCTGCCAACCCCGACTCCTATTTCCTTGGCCCAATGGGAAACCCTGATCCTTCTGAAATCATTGAGAAGGAAACTCAAAGAATTCCTTTCAAGTCTGGAATTACCTCACCAAACCGATGGCCAAACACGTTCAAGAATTGGCCATTCCCCCCAATCACCGGATGGCGCAACTGGTACAGGAGAATGTTGGAGAAGAGCAGCAGCCACTGGGACAGTCAGGACATCAGTCATTGTCTGGAGTTATCTTTAGCAGAGACACCCAGGAATGATTCCCTTCTGATAGCAGCTTCTCATTTTTGGTCTGACGCTACAAATGCCTTTATCTTCGGCCATGGTATTATGACCATCACTCTAGCCGACGTATACATGATGACTGGTTTGAATGTGTCATTGCCAGTATATCCTTATAAGTACAAGAGCAAGAGTAATCAAAGAGCCGTTAGTTACGGATGTGGATGGGTCAAACATATTGTAATTACATGAATGCATCCGCTCCGTCTCGACAAAGAGTTGAAGCTTTTCATGAATATGTGGCTATGCTTGATTCATTTTTGTGGAAAATCCAATGAACCAACCACGAATCACATGGTAATGGTGAAGACTTAGCCTGCAGCACCAGATCCCATTAGGCAAATATCTTTTAGGGTGCGCTTATCATATGATGCATCGATCACCCTTCAGATGCGCCAAGGTGGAGAAATTTCTTGTGTGAACGGCCCCGGTGGCTAATTCAAATGTGGCTCCAACTATATATGCATCGAGATAACCCCCTGTGAGCCTCTTCAACCTAAGCTTCCCCTCGCTTAACTATATCAAGGCAAGACAAAGACAAGGTTAAAGCTTGTCGGACTTATGGGGAAGCAAAGCAGCATCTATAAGCATTGATATAGACATTGGTCACCTCTTCAAGCTATTTTTCAAAGGATTCGCAATGTGCTCTGTTTTCCTTCGTGGAAAATGAAGATCCGACTTTGCCACGCAAGTTTAGCTATGAAATTGGTTGTTCGGGCCAAGAATCCACTGAGATTTTCAACTCCTTTATCAAACCTTGCACTTTGCCAAACGAATTTCATCATGGGAGATTAGTACAATCCACCTATGAGTTCTATTATCCCAACATGGTAGCCAGACAATTAGGATGCGCCAATCGCCCCAAAATTCCTCTTCTCAACAATCATAAAATCAAGGAAGCAATAATGTAAGGAATGGAAGCCAAGAAGGTCTTTGAATTAGGATGGGAATTACCAATATATGAACCATCTCCATTTGGGCTAATAGATGCTGCTCATCCCTCTTTGTCTCTTGGTGGCAAGAATGGCATGCTCATATCTTCAATATAGCAGTTCATTCTTTATGCAAAAAACTTGCAACCCGATT
Source organism: Miscanthus lutarioriparius (assembly GCA_904845875.1). Taxonomy (NCBI): domain Eukaryota; kingdom Viridiplantae; phylum Streptophyta; class Magnoliopsida; order Poales; family Poaceae; genus Miscanthus; species Miscanthus lutarioriparius. Next base: position 41,257,274 of record CAJGYO010000019.1, read on the forward strand.
TTGCTTCCGACGATTGAGGTAATTTCATTATGCCCATCATTTCTTATTCTTGAATCCACTTCTTATTTTAACATCCGGTTATGCACAGGATCTTGAGTTTACTTCCCCCGCCAAAGCAATTCAAGATTATCCAATTTGGTCCCAAACACCGCTTCTGGGGTTTGATGCTCCAAATTTAAAGGAATTCATGAAAACTTCGCAACTTTGGATTCAGCACCTCTAAAGGCACTCATAAGAACTCCTCTGTTATTTCATTGCTGCATCTTCCGGAGGAAAAGCAAAAGGAAAACACTGAAAGTTTTCTCTTACCTAAGAAACCAAGGACCAAGAAAGCCAGATTATCCCTTAAGGCATGAACCTTCTGCTTTTTCTTATCAAAGTTAACCATTTCATTTGGCAAGAAGTTGACTATCTCTACATTCATTCCTTCCACCGCAGACCACAAGTCGAAATTCCCATACCGGGTAATACCTCGGTCATCAGAGAACCAACCCCTCAAGTTTCTCATCAAGATGAAGAAATTCATGATAGCGAAATTTCAGAGACCCATGAAGTGAAGGTTCAAAGACTCATAAACCTGATGAGACTATAGGTAACATTGCTCAACCAATTCTCCTCTCCTTTCTCTTTAACAACATCTATCTCTTATGCTCATTATCACTTACTTTTATCGAAAATAGATGAGATCTTAGATGAACCGGCAAGGAAACCTCTCCTCGATCAATCTCCGGACCGTCTCCTCTGAACCTTCAATCAAGTCCTCCAAAGAAGCTGCGGTATAACTCATCCCGATGACCAATCAGCCCAACAGTAACGCCTTGTCTCATACTATATTTTAGCAAAATTACCCAATCGGCTAACACCTTCTTTCTTTCTCTTTGTTTAGAAGAACATCACTAAACCGACCACCGCCATTACTCCTTCTCTATTGAGGACTACATTATTGAGAAAGGTGAAGAGATCACTTCTCATCAAACTTTGTCACCGGAGAATCAGCTCGGCTAAAAGAAGTGATTATTCTATTGAATAAGGATACCATTAGTCCGGTTCGTAATCTGAGACCGGATAAAAGACCTCCTTGAACTCATTGATCAAGATATCCTTCGCTCTCAAAGCTCCCCTAGAATCTGCAGCCCATCTTGATGATCACTTCGCTATGGTGAAAAGGGCAACCAAGAACATATCTTCGAGGGCCGCTCTGCGAAGGATAGATCTTTGAAAAAGCGGAGATTAAAGATCTTCACTCTCATATCCAGACTACGAGAAATTCTTTAGCAACCTTGGAGCCTGAATCGAGATCCATGGAGGATGAAAAAATCAGACTTGAAGCTCAACTAGCCGAACCGAATGCCAAAATCCCGGTCTCACAGGCCCACATAGCCAATCTGCCAAGAACATAGAAGCAACTTCACTAAAGATAGCTTCGACCATCAAAGAAGACCAGCAGATCAAAAATAAATTGTCCAAGATCCGAGTTCGAAGATGAAGATCAAAAGGTGCTAGATAATGTTAGCGAATCAGATCAAGCCATAGAAGCAATCAATCATCTTCGAACCCAAGAGACATTAGGCTTGTAATAAACTTTAAGTGTGATACCCTTTTTTCCTTGATTAAACAACTTTATGTTCACTTATTTTCATCCGCTCGAAAAAAAGCAATCGCCATCTTCCCTTAAATTACTCGATTAGAATGTAGCCGATTGTCTCCATTCTTCCGATAACCGAAACGAATCCAATCCAAACATTTGTGAGGGTATAGCCGAACAACGTTGGCTCCAATAAATCATGGAGATATTTCAAGCGACGCTCGACTTAACTCATACCTGCCCACCCAAAGAACGGTCCATCAAAAGGGAGAAAACCTACTCCGCATTCGTTCGATTTCGTCCCACAACCCCGTGGAATTCGCCACGATCTTTCGCTCGCTTATAAATAGCCCTCCCATTGGCCTTCATCACTATCTTTGCCTCGGCGTTCTCACATCCGTCTCTTCCACTTCCTTCGTCTCCGATTCATTCTAGAAAGAAACCCTAACCTCCGTCAAAGCAAATGACGAACAATGCAACAATCGTGGCAAGCGCCCCGCCGACGGGAGAGGTCAAGGAAGCAGAGCATCATTGCCTGCGTCGTGGGTATGATTCGGTTCTTTGCCCCTTTGTAATTTCCTCGTTCATCTCTTAATTCGATTTCTCCTCCCCATTCATCGGGATAAGAGTCATCACTCCATCAATACCATCTCCTCCTCCGGTGTCGGCGACTCAACAGGAACTCCATCTTCCGGCTCCTCCGGGTCTTCCACTCCTCAAGCTCTTACCATTCCAACCCTTGGGGTTCGGCAGAGCCAGCAGATGCATACCACCCATACTCCCACGAGGAAGCGCTTAAGTTTCGCCAGAGAGGGATGAAGCCCGGAGGAGCTAGGCGAAGTCTCCAAGAAGTTTCGCATCGATCAAGCCGAATGGGAGGATCGTGAAACAATTTCTGCGACGCCATCCTTTGGTTTGATATCTTCATTTAATTTTATCATCCCGACTTCCTTTGCTTGCCGACTCATTTTTCTTTCATGCCCAGCTCTTTCCGCGGAGAATGACCGCTTGAAGACGGCGGCGAACAAGATTGCCGACAAGGTGAATGCTCAAGGGAGACATCCGAGGCACGCTTTTGATGCCGTGGATGGCCGTATTGATCAAGCCGTCATCCAAGGTGTGCACCTCGGCGCTTCTCTGGTTTGGCGGCAATGACCTCCCAAACCAACGAAGACTACTCCTCCCAACCGATCGGCTTTGTTGGAGGACGCCTGATGACGAAGTTGGCGACATCGATGAGCGTTTGGAGGCCCTCGACGATCATCTTCTTTGCCCTTGCCGAAATCACAAACCCCCAATCCGTCCTCAACAAGTTATTTGAAGAGTAGTTTGTATTAGGACGAACTTTATAAATAATCTCATTCTTTGGAATGACATTTACTTCTTTGATCCTCTTCGGTAGAATCCCAGTTGCGATTGCCAGAAAAATGCCGAAAACAACCCAGTTTTGGATAAACATTCTTGTGCTAGAGGCGATGCAAACTGCATCGGCTATTTTGTGCTAAAGGCGATATAGACGATATCGGCTATTTCCAATCTCGTATCTGATTTTTAGGCTAAAGGCGATATGAACAATATCGGCTATTTTTTAGTCCTGTATCCGATCTTCTAGGCCAAAGGCGATTTTCCTTCTGTCGGTTTTTCTGATCTATATTCACGAACCAACCTCAACACTGGGGTAGTATTTCTTAAGAAATCTTCCATTAATAGCTCTGGTAAACTCTTCTCCGAATAAAGTCTTTAATATGTATGCATTGCCAGGCACACATTCTACAATTCGGAAAGGACCTTCCCAATTTGGAGACCATTTGCCGAACGCTCTATCTTTTGTTCCAACTGGCAATACAGTTTTCCAAACCAAATCTCCTTCTGCGAATTGTTTCAAACCTAACCTTTTTGTTATAATACCTGGCAACGCGTATTTTATTTTTCTCAATATTTTCCAATGCCTTGAGACGAATCAAATGTAAATCTTCCAATTCATCCATCATCGAGACTCTTATAATCTTCTTTTGCCAATTCTTTTCAGTAACACAATTCGCTTTGAATCTAACCAGTAACTCCCATGGTAGTACAAGATGATGCCCATAAACCAGTTCATAGGGAGAGGCGTTTGAGTGGATCCATGACAAGCCATTCGGTAAGCCCACAATTGCTTCATTAAGAACCAAGTGCCATTTCCTTGGTTTTCATCAATCTTCTTTTGGATAATTTTAATCATAATCTTATTTGATGCTTACGCGACCATTAGCTTGTGCATAATAAGGAGAAGAATTATATAACTTAATCCCCATACTTTTGGCAAAGTCACAAAATTCGAAGAAGTAAATTGAGTCCCCGATCGCTTGTTATAGTCCGAGGAATCCCAAATCTGTGAACTATATGTTCCTTAACAAAACTGATCATATTTTCTCGACGTTACTTTCTTCAAAGGGATAGCCTCAACCCACTTGGTGAAATAATCCGTGGCCAAAAGTACAAATTTGTGTCCCTTACTAGAAGGAGGATTGATCGACCAATTAAATCTATTCCCCATCCTCCGAACGGCCAAGGCTTGATTATAGGATTCATAGCAGAATATTTGGAACTTTTTGAATATTGCCGAATTTTCGACAATTGTGACACCCTTTGTAATATTCAAAACAATCTTCCAACATAGTTGGCCAAAATAACCAGTTCTCCTAATTATCCACTTCATCCGATAAGTCAATCGATGTGCACCACACAACCCTTCGTGAACCTCATACATCACTTTCTTGGCCTCTTCCCCGACTCAAGCATTTGAGCAATACTCCATCGATGGACTTGTAATATAACCGATCATCAAGAAACACAAACTTGAGAGCTTTGTACCTAAGTTTTCGGAAACCCTTTGAGATGGATTTTTAGGATAATTGGTAACTTCGTATCTCCAATCACCATCTATCGGATCAATATTTAAAACATCTTCCTCTATAGTAAAACTTCCCGATTCTCTCGATATCCGTAAGCGACTTGAGCTAACTTATTTGCTTCTTCATTGTACTCTCTAGGGATATGATGCAAGGTTACTATCGAAAATTCTTCAAAAGTTCTCTACAATCCTCATAATATTCTCTTAACACATTATTCTTGCATTCATATCGACCATTCGGTTGATTAATCACCAACTCGTAATCCCAAAGATTTCAACAAAGAACGGCCTTTACTTCTATAAGAAGTTGAAGCCCTCTAAGCAATGCTTCATACTACGCTTGATTGTTAGTAACATGAAATTCAATAGGATTTGCATACTCAAAAAGTTTTTCCTTGTGGGGAAATCAAAAGAATACCAGCACCACCACCTTTGTTGCAAGATGACCCATCGAAGAACAAGGCCCAAGGCACAATGTTTATCGCCTCAACGAGAAAGATCCCGATGTTGGGTAATAAAATCAGCAATAATTTGACCCTTTACCGCCTTTGCCGATTCATACCTCAAATTAAATTTCGACAATGCTAAAATCCATTTGCCAATTCTTCCATTCAAAATCGGCATTGATAACATATGTTTGATTACATCAAAACTAGAAACCACCACACATTCGAATTCAACAAATAGTGCCGTGATTTGGCACAGGAGTAATACACACACAAGCAAAAGTTTCTCAGAGTTTAATACCTTGTTTCCGGGTCTAATGACTTTTCGGCTAAAATAAGCTATGACTCTTTCTTTTCCTTCAAACTCTTGCATAAGGGCCGATCCTATCGTTAGGCTATCGGCACGCCACATACAACTTAAAAGGCTTTTCAAGTTGTGGAGGTACCAAGAGATGTGGTGCTTTCATATATTGTTTGATCTCATCAAAGTCTTTTGTTGTATGTCACCCCATACAAATTTTTGATCTTTCTTGAGCTTCAATAAAGGGAAAAGGGTAAAACTCTTTTCGATAAATTGGATATGAATCTTCTTACAAAGTTGATTTTGCCTAACAATGATTGCAATTTGCGTGAGATTAGTTGGCGGCACAACTTTGTCTATTGCTTCCATGCTCTTTTTCCCAACTTCAATTCCTCCTTTATGAACTAAAATCCCAAAAACTCGCCAAAACCGAAACTCCAAAGGCACATTTGTTTGGATTCATCTTCAATCCATGCTTTCTTGTGCACTCCAGTCTTTCTTAAATCGGCTAAATGTCTTTCATGATTTCTAGACTTGACTACTACATCATCGATGTAGATTTCTACAATCTTGCCGATCAACTCGTGAAAATATAATTCATAGCTCTCGATAAGTTGCACCAAGCATTCTTTAACCCAAACGTCATGACTATCCATTCGAACAAACCAATATGACCGGGACATCGAAAGTCTGTTTTTTGAAATATCTTCTATTGCCATAAAAATTTGGTTATAGCCAAGATTACCATCCATAAAACTAATGACTTCATAACTTTCTTTGCAAGATCTACCAAGAATCGGCAATCGGCATTGGGTAACCATCCATGGGAGTAGCCTTATTAAGATTTCTAAAATCTATGCAAACTCTCATTTTTCCATTTTCTTATATACCGGTACTATATTTGAAATCCACTCTGCATACTTGCATGGCCGAATAAAGTTTGCTTCTATTAACCTTTCAACCTCCTTCTTCACATCGGCCAATACCTCCTCTTTGTATATCTTCCTTGGAGGTTGTTTATAAGGACGAAACCCCAGTTTAATGGGTAATCGATGCTCAACAATGGAACGATCCAATCCAGGCATTTCCGTGTAATCCCAAGCAAAACAGTCTTTAAACTCTTTCAACAAATCTATCAACTTTGACTTATATTCTGGGTCTAACTTTGCACTAATATACATCGGCCTTGGCTTAGAACCATCACCAACATTGATTTCCTCCAACTTATCGGTGACATAAAACCACGCCCCAACTTTCCTTTTTGTTGCCATCGACGGATTTCCCATTAAAATTGCTATGAGAGCCGATCGCTTGATCGGTTGTTGGCTTTTCGCTAAAAACATTTACAGGACCTTCTTTCCACACTTTTCCGGAGAAACAATCGACGCCCTCATATTCCCAATAGGTAGATTCCGTGGCAAACAACACTTATCGAATCATCAAGCATGTACAACTTCAACATCATCTCCAATCCATTGAATGAGAATTTGATGCATAGTTGAAGGAATGCAACAATTAGCATGGATCCAATCTCCGCCCAAGAGTAGACTATATGCCCCCTTGCCATCAATGACAAAAAGGTAGTAATCGAGTTTTTGACCCAATAGTCATTTCGACATGGATAGCACCTCGGGTATCGGAAGGATTGCCAAAGAAAATCCCTAAGCACCATGTCGGTTTTCAGTAATTCTTCATTAGTCATCCCAAGTTTCAAGAAGGTAGTATATAAGGCATGATATTGATAGCAGCCCCTCCATCGACAAACATCTTAGTTAAAGGCTTGCCATTGACATATCCCTTTAAATAGAGTGGCCTCAAGTGACGATTCTTGATTGGTTTATCAAAAAATTTTTTTGTATTAATACAAGTTTGAGCCATCAAATCGACATTCACTTTCATCAAAATCGAGTACACCTCTTCTTGGAAATCTTGGCTTTTGGAGCTATAAACTCGATGGGAGGAAGAAAGCCATGCAAGCATTAGCCGAAGGACCACATCCATCGGGCTTCTTTTAGGATGCCAAATTTGCTTTGTTTCGCAACTTCTTGTTCCAACTCCCTATTCCTCAATCGTTGTACTCTTCTTTTCCGGCTTTTCCTTAGGGCCGGAGGACACCACCGTCCTTTTGCCATACGTATTTACAAAAGTCAGCTTCTTCATTATGCACTCTATCATGAATCCAACCTGAACTCGCAACTCTTTTCCTTTGTCGATTCTCAAAGCCACCTATTTTTAAGTTACCGATCATCTTGAGAATCTTCGTTCCAAGTCTTTCATAGACGGACGGCGGTTGACTTCGAGATTGCCTATACTTGAGTAATCGAGCACTACACTCCGGACAATTATTTCTTGCAGCAACCTCAAACCTTCATTCCAACAATGCCTAAAGAACGAACAACCCCAATGAGACCGCCTCCTGTTCGGTCCCTCAGTATTCTTCTTGCTCCCTTTGGTATACTTCTTCCTCATACCTCCGGCATTCTTCCATAAACCATTGTTTCTTCTATGGTATTCCTTCTCTTGTTCTCTCTCGCCACTTGTTTAGCAAAATACGTGATGTAACTCTGGATTTGGAAGTTTGACCTTTCTCGGTTCGGCTATTCGAAACCGAACTCGATGTCTTGACTCTCTCATTGGTGATTTGCCGATCCGGGTCAACAAAGACCACTCTCCTTTGCTCTATCGTAAGTCAACACTTTCACCTTGCCTTTACCTTTGAGATCATTGGCGATACCACATTCAGAGAAAGAAATCATATTTTGTGGAAAAGGTCGATCATCAATTTTCATCTTGCCATCAAACCTCAAATGTCCCTCTTGGATAGCTTTCTCGGATTCGCATTACGAACACTCGGCAATCATTAATAGAATGAGAATTAGTGTTATGAAAGCCACAATATTTTTTGTCTTTCACTCCTTGAGGACGTAACATAGGATGTCCTTCGGTAACTTGATGCGTCCTTCCTTTATCAACAATGCAAAAGTGCATTCGCTTTAGTAACATCAAAATCATAGGTTCCCTTTTGTTGTTTCAACCAGCGTTGACTAACTTGAGTGGGTTCCTTGTCCCAATTTAACTCAATTTGCAGACTATCTCATCTTCATCAATATACTCGACCGCTTCATCCGTAAAGCCACGATACACCTCATTAGTGGCATTGTTCTTACGAAAGCGATTATCTCTCCGAACCCTTGGGCTTGATTACTCATAGTCGCTAAACGTTTGTGCAAGTTGACCAAGATCATCAAACTCTAAACCGAACAACTTCTCCCACGATATTTGGCAACATTCCTACTATAGCAATTCCGGTGTAGTTGATCATCTGGTAAATTTAGAGAATAACACATATTCTTGGTCTCCCTAAATCTGCGAAGATACTCCAATGGTGTTTCATTTGTTCTCATCCTCGCGACTCATGAGATCAACCAATTTCTTCTCATTGGTACCCGTGATAGAAATATGAATGAAACTTCGCTCTAGTTCGCCCCACGCACCAATGGAATGAGCCGGTAGAGATGTGAACCATGTGAAAGCCGGTCCCAGTAAGAGACAAAGGAAAATATCGAATCCTCCATGCTTCATCCAAGCGGCTTCTCCAAGTCGCATTAAGCAACCGATCGATGTGCTCTATGGTACTAGTATCATCTTGACCGTAAAACTTGGTCAAATCTGTTGGAGGCTTCACCCTTGGAGGCAATGCCACTCTGTTGTACCATTCGGATAAGGAGATTTGTATGAATAGGATTGATTCTTTGGCTTCAAGCCGAATCGATTCTCGCAGATCATATCGCCATCCCGTGCATCAAAACATCAATACCGGATCCTGGTTTCCTTGTACTTGCACTCCGTAAGGCAATCTCGAAACACTTCTATACCACGGGTTTGGTACAAGCATTGATGAAAGATGTAATCAAGAAATTCTTGATATCCATCTCCATACATATTCTTCTCGTAATCTATTTGATGCCGGAGAAACTCTATAATTTGAAAGTGGCACTTCTCTGTGGTACCAAATGTCATCCGCCATAAGTGGGATGTGATTGCTTTTCGGTGTGAGTCAATCCACCTATATTTGAAGGCGACGCTACTTCCTTTCCAACAGCTTCTCTTGATGCTTTGGAACATTGAAAGCATCGCCCACTAAGTGGTCCAACATTTTCCTCAAGTATTTATCAACCATTGGGCCAAAAGTATCGATCATGATTGCCGAAAGGTATTGAGAAAAAGTCGTGTGATGGTTTGTCATGATTTCTCCCATAGCTTTATAAACCGGGCTGCCATCTTCCGAGCATCCTCCTCTTGGTAATCGGTTTGATGCGGAAGAAGAACCCTTGGCATTGATCGCTTTTGAAATACTTTATTGCTCTTGTTTTTGAAAAAGACATCAAGCACTTCCGTTGGTATTGCTCACACGCTTGTAGCACTAAATCCTTGTAATTATCCGCAATTCCGCCATGCTTACATCCGAACATGATCATTGTTGATCTCGGATGCCATCTTGAACTAGCAGATGGTCCCACCCAATGCGTGCAAAAAAGTGTGTTGACACAAAATGACGATCGCGTGTCGCACACACAAACAAGTTTAAAAGCGTAGCTTCAATCGGGTGCCGGGTGCTTCTTCGTGATCCGAACGCGTGCGGTCGGTTTGACTCGAAAGAAACCGACAAGGATAAAACGATTAAATGTCAAACCGGAACATGTCGGGTGAGACCAGACGATTCCGTATATACGCCCTCGGTTATTTTTACAAGCGACATACGACTATAGGAAGTCATCGCCAACAAGTTTATAAATCATTGGCTAATCGTAAGATGGACATACGTAAAGATCTGATTGCCGAATGCATATGCATAGGAAGACATGTTTGAACAAGTGAAATTGATTATGCGTTAATGCATATCCAAGCTCAACAATCCGGTAAGTTGGGGTCCATGAAGAAGGAACGTGTAGATAAACACGATTAAGCCAATCTAAAACTCAAGGCTCGCGCGCAGACGACACCTAGTTTCGTCAAAAACTTAAACGTGATTAACATACATGAACCCACAACATGTGACAATCTAGATTAAAATAATTCAGCCATTACGAGCATGTTATCTATTTGCAAAGGTATTATGAAAGTAATGATCATTGAAGCTCGAATAAAACCATAGAAGAGGGCCGAACAATATCCATCTAGATTGGGCAAAAGTGTGCTACAAATATATAAAATATTTAAAACATGCAACACAGGATAACTTGATGAATCTATTTAGATTTTGCCGTAATCTAATAGAGCCGATAACCATCTTGCTTCCACTAAGCATATTGAGCAAACGCTCGCCGCAGACAGTATCTACTCATAAACAAAGTATAAGCAAAGACTTCTTGATTGTCAAGCAAAGATCCGCCGCACGATCATTGAAAACAAACAAGACTACTTGCATCACGTCTAAATCCACCGCATGATACTAAACATGATAACAAGGTTTCGGAACTTACGGAGGTCGACGGATCGATGACTCCTCTCAAGAACTCGGACGACACGACAAAAGGACTCGAAAGTTGGCACGGGGCGGTTGTATTGATTTGGTTGTGAACGCCTATTACAATGGTCGAGGGTCAATATTTATACCCTAGACGAAACACGAGTCCTAAAAGACTACGATTTACAAAGGAACTCTTTAAATAAACTTGGAAACTACGATTCCTTGCCCCAAACTCTCAGAGTCCTTTATTATTACAACTTTCATCTTCTCGATCAGCTTTGCTTGCCATCTTCTGCTTTCCCGAATGGAGTTATCGCCTTCCAGAATAACCGACCGCACAAGCATTTAGCCGACCGCTTGCGTTATTTGCCGAACACTCTTCTTCCTGCATGTGGGTCCACCTGTCATCTTCCAGAATTGACCAAAATCCAGTGTTAACAGGGTCATTGTAGATCGCCTCACTAAGTCAACACATTTTGTACCAGTTAACACAACATATCTAGCCGGGAAGTACGCTGAACTGTATGTTTCTCAGATCGTGAGGCTACATGGAGTACCAAGGATCATAATCTTAGATCAGGGACCACAGTTTATAGCTCATTTTTGGGAGCACTTGCAGTAGGCCTTGGGAACTAAACTAAGCAGAAGTTCAGCATACCATCCATAAACTTCGGGACAGACCGAGCGAGTGAACCAGATCTTAGAAGATATGTTGAGAGCCTGTGTTATATCTTCCAAGGGTTCATGGGGGAAGTGGCTACCTTTAGCCAAGTTTGCCTACAACAACAGTTATCAAGCGAGCATCAACATGGCTCCTTTTGAAGCCTTGTACGGTAGGAAATGTAGAACTCCTTTGAATTGTATTGAGCCTGGCGAAAGAAGATACTTTGGCATTGACTTTGTCACCAAAGCTGAAGAGTAGGTACGCATTATCTAATAGCATATGAAAGCAGCTCGGTTAAGACAAAAAGATTTATCTTTGATAAAAGAAGAAGACCACTAACTTTTGAAGTGGGAGACCATGTATACTTAAAAGTGTCACCCATGAAAGGAGTGCAGAGATTTGGAGTAAAAAGAAAGCTTGCGCCTAGAAATGTCGCTCACAAGTTACAACTTCCTCCTAAGATGAGTACAATATTCGATGTCTTCCATGTTTCTTAGTTGAAAAGATGTCTTCAGATACCGAGGAAGCCATTGCACCCACCAACATTAAGCTCCAATCGGATTTGACATATGAAGAGAAACCAATCTGAGCATTAGAAGAGATGGAGAGAGTAACACAGAGCAAGGTCATTAAGTTCTACAAGGTGGTGTGGAATAATCACAGTGAACAAGATGTCACGTGGGAATGGGAGGATTACTTACGTGATGTTTATCCTGCCTTTTACGAGGAATGATAGGTCTTGCAAATCTCAGGATGAGATTTCTATAAGGGGAGGGGCTGTAACACCCCTGTGTTAAGCTTTGCATTTTGGCATCTGCATTTCATGAGCACAAGCATCATCCAAGCATTCATGAACATGAGCATATGAACAGTGTTGGTTTCTTTTGAAATGCCATTTTTATGATACTAGTTTGACCAAAGTTGAACAGTAGATTAGAGTGTTTGCATGGCTGTGTGAGCTAAATAAAAGTTGTAGTACTTGACTAGGTTAACAACTTTTATTTTTGGGTCAAGGTCCAATTCAGTGCATAGCATGTTCAAAAATAACTCACAAGTTGCAAGGAAATGCTATTTTGTGATAGGAATTTTTCTAAGTGTGGAAATGATTTTTAGTTTCAAAGTACCTCACTTTGGAGCAGTGTAGTTTGTTAACCATCTAGAATTAGATGGTGGTTCTTAAAGCAAAGTTGGAGATCTCATGTAGCTCTACAACTTTCATTAAGGAAGTTTTTGCTAATTTGCAACGGAGTAGGAGTAATTGAATTGCTAAGTCACATTGTCAAACAGATTCAAGTGCACTGAGTGGCGCCACAAGACGACGTCAGGTCGACCAACCCATGAGCCATGGCCCTTTGTGGTGGTGGTAGCATGATGTCGTTGGTCCAACCAACAGGCCTGAGCTCACACTTAAGCACCCCACACCTACCACACGATTCACTCGCGCCGCTCTCACTCCCTCTTACTCGCTCTACCTCTCCATGCGCTGGTCTTTGAGCTTGTCATAGCACCATCGTAGTCTCGCCCTTGTTGCTTGTCACTGACGTGAACTTGCCGACCATTTCATCTCGACCATAGCTACTCCGCCATCACCTCTACCTCCTCTAGCCACTAGCACCACCTAACGACCATAGGTAGAGCGGCATTTCGCCTTGCCTTAGCCGGGCCCGTTGTCACAGAAGAGCACCGCCGCTTCGGCTCACCGTGGCCCCGCCATTCCACCGCACCGCATGCCTTCATTTTGTATGGTCTAGCACTATGCTAGAGTCTAGAAGCTTAGGCCGATTTAGGGATGACGCCACCACTTGACCGCACCGGAACGAGTCGCCATGGCCACCACGGCACTCGAGCTCACCGCTGCCGAGTTGGTTCACCGTCTCCCTCCTTTCTCGCACACCTTAGGTCGAGTAACCCTAGGCCTCAATTGTGGCATGACGGAGACCCGCCTTTTGCCGCCGTTTAGCCAGAATAGCATGAGCACCCCCGTTCTCCGTAAGCGTCATTTGAACGGCCATGCACGCGGCCGAGCTCACCGACGCCACCCCGAGCCCTCACCTACGTCGTGTAGATCCGCTAGGTCACCACGATGGAGTACCCATCCTTCCCCGAGTGTGTCAGAAGCGAGATGGCGGTGTACCACCGCCGGACCTTCGCCATCCGCCATGGCTACCGCCGAGCTTGCTCGGTGAGCAACCGAGCCAACCAAGCCTACGGTCGATGCGCTGCGTGAATGAGATGAGTGCAGTGGTGAAGACGCTACCCTCGGAGACCTCGTTGTCGGTGAGTTCTCGCCATCAAGACCGCCCCCTATTTTGGTCTCACTCGACGAAGCGGGTCCCTGTTGACTGCAGCCCCAAATTGTCGACTCGTGTGATGTTTGATTTTCGATTTATTTTTCCAGATTTGAATACATGTTTCAAAAATTCATATCTCAAGCTAGGAGTGTCCAATTTTGGTGAACCAAATTTTGTTAGTTTCTTCTTGAAGTGTAGTATTTGATAAAAATATGAGATGCACCGTTTCTGGTATGTTTATAGGAGAATAAAATATAGCTTGATAAATGCTTTTTAAATGGTTTCTATCTTGTAAATTGCATAACTTAAGCTCGATAGGTGATAAAATTGTGATTCTAATTTTTCTAGTCTTGTGTTGACATGCTCTATCTAGGAAAAATACTAAACTTGCAGTGGTCATAATTTGAATATGGTCTTCATATTTAATCCTAATTAATTGCTAGTTTCTAGTGAAATTAATTGGGGTAAAATACATAACATATGATCATGCAAATTTTTACATAGTATTCTTATGCTTGGAGGAATGTAAGAAAAATATTAAATCTGTTGGTTGACACTTTTCACTATGCTAAACTATTTTTGCTAAAATAAGCCTATGTAACTTGTAATTTTTGTAGCGGTAGTTATACTTATCCAAATCGCATGAAATTTATAAACTAGACTACTAAGGTCATTTGAAGTCTATTGTAATTTTTTCAGAATTTATTAAGCATGGAAATAATTATCCTTTAAATCACCTTATTATCTAAGGAAATTAATAAATGGATATAAATAATTTAGTTATGTTTAACCATAATATTTTCTATGGTGCTTGAGATGCATATGATCTATTGATGTTATTAGTTAGGCTTAAAAGCAATAGGTTGTTTCCAACTAGTTAATTATTGCTTTATAATTCAACTAGACGGCTACATGTATAATTTTGGTTGAGTTGATAATCGTCTTTTCTATAAACTTGTTAATAACAAAGTTGTAGATAAATTACTTATCTACCTTGTGTTAAATTTGCAAAGTCATAGGCCTTATGGTTTAAGAATTATGGCTGTTAGAAGTTTGCTGTAAAAAATGCTTGCTCCCTAGATAGATTTGAGTGATTGAATTGTTTGACCTAGATAACAGCTGAGTCACATTAAGTGTATTAAAAGAAAGTTGTAGGCAATTTTATAAGATTTCTAGAATGTCCACAACCATATTATTTAGATGTGTATAACTCCAGTTAGGGTCAAAATAAGTGACTGCTGTCTTGTAGTCCAAGAAATGACTTACATAAGTATTTGCTTAGGTTACTAGAGAAGAGATATGCACCTACTCAGTAAAATAAGATGCAACTTGTTATTAATTTAATGCAAAGCTGTTGAAAACACTTGGGAGGATGCATTCATCATATCATATCATATTATACATGTCATCATATATGCACTCGTGATAGCTTATTTCATGCTCATGCATATAGGATCATCCGAAGAAATAACTCTGTTGGAGTTCAACGAAGAAGAGGAGGAGGATCAGTAGGAGACGCCTTAGGCCACAGCTCCAGGAGAAGAGGAACAAACTCTTGAAGATCTCCTTGAGTGCCTAGATCACTAGCCAACCTCTTTCCTCAAAGGCAAGCCCCGGAGCATTCTAATTATCTATGTTTTACAAAAACTTCACTTGAGTTCCTTATGTTTAATGCATTAGGTTATAAGAGTTGAATTGAAACCACTTGATGCATAGAACTACCTTGTCTTGATACATACACCTTTAACCCTGTGTAGGTCCAAGATCGAATATATGCTTAGCCATGCTTAGATCGGTAGAAGTCGGGTGATTTCCAGTCACCTGTGAGATATAGGTGGATACCGAGGCATGGTTGGCTACATTTGCTATCCTGTAAAAGAACTATGGGGTAATGTAAATGGAGGCCGGGCAGAGTCTATGTGTAGGTTGACTCATGTGATTCTGTTTGTGCCGATTAAGGACCATACCATTGTTGGGCGCTTCTGACAAGATTGAACGCATGCCTCTCACTTAGCTGGTCGGATAACTCGTTCTGACCGCGAAGCCGAGTAGCTCAACTCAGGCTGAGCCCCATTCTATAAAAGTGCGCACTCTAGAAGGTAGTAAGGATATGCAGGGAGACAGACATGAGCCCAGGGGTAGGGTATTCCTGATCGTCATAGCAGCTGGTTGTCCCTAATTGTGCGGCGCTGGTCAAACCCGTGAAATGTGTACCTGAGTTGTACCAAAGGTGACCTAAGGTGACCGTTGATCTGGTCTGCCTAGGTTTGTGTTAGGAATAAATTCCTAGCTGGTTGAAATCGATTTGAATCACCATCTCTCCCGGACAGTGAGAAACTTGGCTAGTACCAACATCGTAGTAACTGTGATAGGGAACATAATGGTCTGGATGAACATGGAATTACTACACCGGCTACGGTTACTATTGTATACTACTAAATGATATATTACATGTTTGGCATAGATTAGTTGCTAATCAAGTGATGAATAACTATAATTAACTTGATGACTGAATTATAATTGTACAACTGAGTTAGTCGCTTTTTATGCAAAATGTTGTCAAGCTACCTCCACTTATAAAGCCTTGCATAATCCTTGGAGTCACTTTGTTTTTGGTTTATGACGCATAAGTCTAGCTGAGTACCTTCTCGTACTCAGGGTTTTATTCCCATTGTTGCAGATGGTACTGTTTATCCCGGCTATTGCAAGAACTGCTTATGTCCCGCCATGGACGAGGAGTGAGCCCTAGGTAGGCATCTCTTATTAATCCTTCTTATATGCTTTTGTGGGAGTGTGATCACAAACTGGCACTATGTATTTGAACTATGATGGCTGATGTTAGTTTCAAACTTTAATTTACTTCCGCTACTATTTACTAAACTTGGTTTGTAATAACCTTAATTCATACTCTGATGAATGAACTGTATTTGTGATCCTTATGTAACATGTGACATGTATGTTGAATCATGTACGATCTTGGTTGTATGTTTATGGTTAATCGAGACCCGTCGTGGTACTCGATGGACTACCGGGTTTATATGGGCTTAAGAATGATAGTGCGATTGCTTGCGGGCTGCCATTGTACTTGTGCTCTTATAAATTGATCGGTTCTGCTACAAAGTTGAGGTGGTAGTTTTTCGTTCCTTCGGGTTTGCCCATGTCCTATGCTTGTCGATCCATAGGGTCAGAGTCCCAGGGGATGTGGGTAGTTTCTTTGTACATGGGCGTGGTGCCCGAGTGCACAGGAACCTTCGGATATGATGGTACTCAACGGTTGAGGGGTAGGTGGCATATGGTGATAGCCCTGTCCATCCCTTTTAATCCCCCACGTACGGGTATTATGTAGCAGTCTTAAAGTCTCTCGCTCTTGCTGGCAGACCAGTGCTTAGAGATCTCCCCGTCCATCTTACACTTAGTTCAAGTTCTAACTATGTAATTTGTATGATCATCAACTGTTCTTTGCATGGCTATATTATAACATGCCTGCTCCACTTAGGAACATTCTTTTTATTCTTTGTTTCTCTTTTATGCTTGAGGCTATCCCAGATGTGTGTCCACTATCCTAAAAATACCATTTTTACCCCTTTCATAAACTTTGGTTCAGTATGCAAGTATGTAATCTTGTTCATATCCATGCTAGACTCTTACACATTGCCTTCCTTTAGGAAAATATAAATAACGATACCCTAAATACTTCTAGGTGAAATGCTACAACAATAGATTTGTGCATTTGCGGATAATTTCTGTAATCATTAAGAACTATCGTGTTGATGTTTCTTGGAGGCGTCGCTAAGATTTACTAAATCTTAGTGATGGTGCTAAGAAATACCAACAGACATTGCTGGTGCCATTGCCGGGGATGGATTCTATCTCCAACCTTGGTAGTGACACTAAGAAATACCAACAAGCATTTCTAGTGATGTTGCCGAGGAAGGCATAGGTTAAAATAATCTAGTAGGACATGATCATGATCACATGCATGTAATGGTAGCCATAGTTTATGTAGGCTAACTCTGCTTGTTTTCTCCCTATTGTGGATGAGAACATGATTGTGAATCATCAGTTTCGTCTTGCCTGAAAACAACAATGATAATCCTAAGGAACAACAGGTCCCATACTGCTTTTTCCTCTGTTACTCTGCCGGTAGTCGAACTAGTCACCCCAGCACCATCCGCTACTACCGCTATGGCCATGTCACTCCGTGCCTACTCCACTCTCACTGTTGCCAATGTGCCGTTGGGCCCACTGTCAACACGGGCATCAGAAACTTTGAGCTCTAGACTGGCCTGATCACGATGGTGTAGGCAAACCAGTTTTGTGGTTTCCCTAGCGAGGACACAAACACTTCCTTAAGCTGTGCGACACCATCATCATAAAAGACGTTGCACCAGCAAGCATCAGGCTCTGTCTATTTCCCTTCTTCCTCGCGGGGAAGGCAAAACAGTGGTTTTACAAGGAGAAGGAAGCTGTCAACACGTGGGACAAATGTTCTGTGGCGTTCCTCATGAAATTTTTCCCCATGGGCAAACCAATGCCTTGAGGGGGAAATTTTCAAATACACATCACATACGCAGAGTTGTAGTGGAAATAATATTACAAATGTGTTCACAAATAATAGTAAGTTTGGGTTTCAAAATCGATTAGTGGAAACAACATAGCTTTCAAATGATTACATTAATATAAGTTCCAAATACATTTCTAGCATAAGTGACATCCTCTGATAACAGCATATAGATGACAAATAAATATAGAGTCACCGAGCCCATCGGCGGTTAGCCACCATCTTCAGTAGGTCGAGAACTTCACCTGCAATATTGTGGGATAAACCCTGAGTACTTGAATGTACTCAGCTAGACTTACCCATCATAAACCAGAAATAAATGACTCCAAGGATCATGCAAGGCTTTATAAGTGGAGGCAGTTTGACAACATTTTGCATAAAAAGCGATTAACTCGGTTATACAATTATACTTTGGTCATCAAGTTAATTATAGCTATTCATCTCTAGATTAGTAGCTAACCTATGCCAAACATGTGGAATATCATTTGATAGCATACAATAGTAACCATAGCCAGTGTAGTAATTCCATGTTTATCCGAACCATCACATTCCATAATACAATTACTACGATGTTGGAGCTAGACAAGTTTCTCACTATCCAGGAGAGACGGTGATTCGAATCGATTTCAACCAGCTGGGAATTTATTCCTAACACAAACCTAGGTCTACCAGGCACGGTAGCCTTAGGTCACCTTTGGTACAACTCAGGTCCACATTTCATAGGTTCGCCCAGCGCCGCACAATTAGGGACAATCAGCTGCCAGGACGATCAGGACTACCCTGCCCTTGGGCTCACATATAGCTCCCCGCACATCCTTACTACCATCCAGAGTGCGCACTTTTATAGAACAGGGCCTAGCTTGAGTTGAGCTACTTGGCTTCCCAGTCGGAACAAGTTATCCGGCCATCTAAGTGATAGGCATGCGTTCAATCTTGTCAAAAGGTCAAGCAATGGTAAGGTCCTTAATCGACACAGACGGAATCACATGAGTCAACCTACACATAGACTCCGCCCGGCCTCCATTTACATTACCCCATGGTTCTTTTCCACGATAGAAACTATAGACAACCGTAATTCAGTATCCACCTATATCTCGTAGGTGATAGGAAATCACCCGACTTCTACCGGTCTAAGCATGGCTAAGCATATATTCGATCCTGGACCTACACAGGGTTAAGGTATGTAACTGAACAAGGTAGTTCTATGCATCAAGTGTTTCCAATCAACTCTTATAACCTAAAGCATCAAACATAAATGACTTAAGTGTTATTTGTAAAAACATAGGAGGCTTAGAATGCTCCGGGGCTTGCCTGTGATCCAACACTAGGTCAATGTTTGTTAGATGACACTTGCTTGGCGAGCATCTCCCATCCAAGCACTTGCTTAGTCCTTCCGTCTTCTAGATGGATTCACCAATTCCATCTTCGGGCTCGGCTCCAACATCATGTCCTTCATGTGGTTTATCTAGCGTACCTAGATGAGATGCAAGATGCAAGTGCATGAATATGAACAATGGTAATATGAGATGCATCACATAATAGCATTCAAGGCAAACATAAGATCATGCAAGACATAGGCACCTAGCGTTATTTAATTAAACATCATACAACCTATTATAGAGGGTAAGCAAGCATATTAGGCATGGCACACAAGTGAACTTAAGTTCAGATATTTCACCCATGCATCAATCAGGAACTAACCAACATATTTAGCCAAAACAAGAGCAAGCTAAAGCAATCACCTAGCACATGTACAGAAATCTGGCAGCAGCACAGCAGTCACTTATTTTATCCATAACTAGAGATCTAGACAGCTAAAGAAGGTGATCCTAGACTTTATGTAAAGATAATGAAATTGTTTACAACATTGTTATTATCAGCAAAACCTTATTCTAAAGCTAACTAGGTCAAACATGCCAATGTTTTAGATCTGCATAGAACTAGGACAGAAAAGTAGTAGTTTCAAAAAGGCATAACTAGAGTTACAAACATCAAACAAGGATGAACCTTAACTTTCTAGAAAGATTATTAAATTATCTAAAATATGTTTATTATCTTCACAAGGTGATTCGACAACTAACAAGGTCAATCAAGCACAATTTAGCACCTCTATCTAGACTTGGACAGATTCTGCCATGCAACTTCTCAAGCTTATAACTGGAGATTTATACCACCAAAAGGGGTGATATTTAACAATTTGGAAAGATCATGAAAAGCACTATACTTCTTATATTAACTCCAAGACATGATTCAAATCTTAGTTAGGCCAACCAACATAATCATTTAGATCTGTACAGAGAGCATGCAAAATCTGACAATGAACCTGTAAAATCTATAGCTCCTAAATTATCAGGCCTATAGTCATGAAAATTTATCACAAGATATATTATGAAATTATCTACAGCTTTGGTATTCACTACTACCACATCAAAAATCATTTACACCATGAAAATAATTGCACAAGCAAAACTGCATATGCAGCCCAAACAGCTGTGGTACAGAAAACTGATAGGAACTTCAGAGAAGCATAACTGGAGTTCTAGACCTCCAAAAAACATGAATCATAACTTTTTGAAAATATTATGAAGTTACCTACAACTTTATTATTATCATATTAAGATGATTCTACAGCTAGCATGGTCAATTAATCCAATGAATGCATCTCTATCGAAAACATGGACAGAATCTGACATGCCACTTTAAACAGCTATAACTAGAGTTCTACATGTCCAATAAATATGGTTCTAGACTTTTTAGAAATATTAGAAAATTGTAAACAACTTTGTTGTAAACATATAGATCTAATTCTACTATGAAAAAGGACCCACAATACCAACAAGGAAACCCTGTCTGGGTTTGGGCAGAAACAGCCACAAAAATTTAAGCAACTATAACTAAAAATCTACTTAACCAAAAATTATGATATTTAGATTTCTGAAAAGCTTAATAAAAGTACTACAACTTATGAATTGTAATAAAGTCACGATTCATAACATACCTGAGCAAATTAATACCAACATACACGCCTATTCAGAATAGGAGCAAAGCAACACAGGGTAATTGTTATTTTTATAGCTCTTAAACTGTCAATCCTAAAATCCTAAAATTTTTATCAGACATCAACCATCACCTGGGTAGGACACCATAAAAATTTCACATTTATATGAGGACAACAACTACAGTTATGAAAAAGACAAGATACAACTAGTATTAAAAACCTAACCGCATAAATTGATGTTTACAACAAACATTATAAACTAAACCATGCCATATTATAGATCTAATGCATATACAATTTCACAAGGATTCCAAAAAGTCCTCATTTACTATTTTACGATTTTTCTACTAATTACTACGAATTTGCAAATTTGATCATCCAAATCTACAAAAACCAAAGAGAAGGGATGTAGATCTTGCATTGGGGACCCTGCAGTTTTCAACAAAAAGATCCTTTCTGGTACTATTCAACTGAGTCATGGCTTTGCACTTAGACTCCTTCCTTTTCCCTTATTCAATCCCGTGGTCCTTCATCTTCTTTACATCACGGTAAAGTAGCAAAGCACAGCTCGGCCAGCGGGAGCTGGCAGCGACGGGGAGGGGTCAGACGGGCTTGGCCGCGGCCACGCCTGGCCAATGGCACATATAGCAGTAGCCCATGGCGGAGGTGAGGACGTCGGCGCCGTAGGGCAAAGAGGCAGGGCCGAGCGGGTCACAGCCAAGGAGAGCAGCGGCCGGTAGGACAGAGCGGTTGCATGCTGTGGCCGTCTTGGCGAGGCAATAGAGCGGTTGCAGTCCAGCAGCCCTAGTAGCAGCGGCGTTCATGGTCATGGAGGCGAGGCATAGCCAGTTGGCGGGGCCACGGTCGACTGCGATAGCTGCTAGACACAAAGAGAAGGCAGGGAGGTGGCCAGGGCATCGGCAAGCAGCGATGCTCAGACCAACGACCATGGAGAGGGAGTAGCGGTGACAAGGGAGCTCGGCGACAGTGTCCATGGCAGCCACGTCTGGTGCATGCGCGTGCACTGTACTGTGATAGAACCGCCCAATTTATACAAGATCAAGTACGGCTGTCCCCGCTAACACGTTGACATGCGCATACTTTCACTCATATAAACCCGGTAGTCCGCCGAGTGTCCCAAAAGACCTCGGTAAATCAACATCACAACCAAGATCGCGGGATTAAGCAAATACACATCACATACATAGGGTTGCAGCGGAAATAATATTACAAATGGGTTCACAAATAAAAGTACCATTTTGGGTTTCAAACCCGCTTAGTGGAAACAACATTGCTTTCAAATGATTACAATAATATGAGTTCCAAATATATTGCTAGCATAAGTGACATCCTCAGATAAAAGCATATAGATGAGAAGTAAATATAGAGTCACCGAGCCCACCGGCGGTTAGCCACCATCATCAACAGGTCGATAACCTCACCTGCAACAAGGTGGGATAAACCCTGAGTACTCGAATGTACTCAGCTAGACTTACCCGTCGAAAACCAAAACAAATGACACCAAGGATTATGCAAGGCTTTCTTTAGTGGGCTAGCTGACTCGTTTGCGAAAAGCATAAGCTATCATGAAGAAACCATTTTAAGTACTTTGCATCATCTTTATTATGACATATCCATCTAGGTAAGCACCTGTACTACAACAATCACTTGATTAACCAACAACATCCAGTTACCAATTTAGATTTAGCATATCCCATATCATCCAGATAACCATCATTGTTCCATAATAATTACTATGATGCCATAGCTCGAGTCAAGTGCTCACTATCTAGGAGCGATGGCAATTCGAATCGATTCCTAAGCAGCTGGTGATTTATTCCTCACACAAACCACGCTTCCCCCGTCAGGGTCGCTTAGATCACCAATGACACTTTCCAAGTAGCCATGGGATAATAGTCATGGACCGCACTACCCAGGGACCGCCCGACTGCCAGGACGCACCTTGGGCTCACTCTTCGCATCCCCATCATACCCTCTTCAGCACCAGTCTACGCATCCGAGTTTATCCCGGCTCGAAATAGTGTTACTAGCTTCGCGGTCGAAAGGTACTTTATTTGGCCAGCTAAATGTGAGGCATGCATTCAACATGACAGGAGGGACGAGCAACGATCGGTCCTTAATCGACACAGATAGAAACTAACAGCACCGCAGAACCCTGTCTGGTTGCCTCCAACTTTTTCTGTCTGGTCTCCAATTATCCATCACACATGGTTAATTCTAGGATATCATTCTTTCTATAGCTAAATTCTTCCAGTAACCACCTATAATGTAGGTGATCGGATATCACCGATCGCTACCGGTCTAAGCAAGGCTAAGCAGTTATTCGATCCTGACCTAACAGGGTAAAAGGTAATAAGGTAGGCAAGGATAGTAATAAATGCATCAATGGTTTCAATCAACTCCTACAACTTAATGCAACAATATATAAACTCATATATATAGAAAGAATTGCTTTTATAAATTAGGAGACTTATAATGCTCCCGGCTTGCCTAGGATCCCACATCGAGTCAAGTGTTAGTTAGATGGCTTTTCGCAAGTGAGCATCTCCGTCTCCTGGCGACATTTCAGGTCCTAGCACTTGCTTAGTCCTTCCATCTTGGGATAGATCCATCAAACACCGTCTTCGTGTTTGGCTCCAACATCTCATCCTTCACGTGGTGCATCTAGCATACTTAGATGAGATGCAATATGCAAGTGCATAAATATGAAGAATAGTACCATGAGACGCATCATCAAATAGCAAGCAAGACAAGCATAGTTTACACTAACACACATAAGTACTTTTGCGATGCTTAACTTAAATATCACACAATCTATCATGCTAAGATGGCAAAGAAGACGACAACACCAAGCATGACACAAGTTTCCCAAGATCTCAGGTGCTCTAACTCAGTCATCATTCAAGGCATAAGTCACACTTAACAATATATGCAAGCAAACTCTATAATTGGAATCTGCAAATTTCCGGACATGCAAACAGCAGCTACAAGATTTAGCTATAACTAGAGTTACACAAATCCAAAGGACTTGCAAGAAGACATTTTGGAAAGCTTATGAAATTATCTAGATTTCATCTATAACCATCACCGCATGATTCCCAAGTTAATTAGGTCAAAATTATACCTTTACAGAAACTGGTGCATACAAAACAGAGAGCAACAAATCCTGTATTCTAACTTTAAACAGTTGTAACTCAAACACTACTCAGCCAAATGATACCAAATTTTAACAGCAGCTAGATACATAAATTATCTACAACTTTTGTATAAACAAGTTTCACAACAAAGCACATTATCATGAAGAACTTTGCTAGGTTCCCAGATCTCTCCATAAACCACATTTGCAAGAAAATAAATATTAACTTATGTTGCAAACACATAATTAGGCAAAACCAACTTTACCAACATGTCACACATGACTAAAGAACACCAGAAAACCTAGTGTCCATGACCAAATAAATTCTTTTAATGCATTTCTTAATTTATTTTAGATAACAAGGTGACTTAATGAACATATACCAAAAGTATACAATAAATTCTACAAAAATTACAGTGGCTCACATATCCTCTCAATAGTCTACTGTACAAATTTCACTCCATTTGAATATGTATAGAAACCTCTATGAAAAAGACAAGTTGCTAAAGCAAGAAATCATGTGAGAGCAAGATAAACCAATAACTCACTCATGCAGCAACCAATGACCATGAAATTTTTACCACACATCAAACATCATATGAGTAGCATGCCACAAAAATTTCACTTCATTTGGAGCCCTACAACTACAGTTATGAAAAAGACAAATACAACTAGAATTGAAAACCTAGATGCATAAATTTATTTTCACAGCTAAAACTTTAAACTAAAACAAGAAATATTATAGATCTACTGCATATACAATTTCACAAGGATTCCAAAAAGTCCTCATTTACTATTTTATGAATTTTCTATGATTTATTATGATTTTCTGAAGTTCAGCACAGAAATCTACAAAAGAAAAGATTAAAACGAAAAAGGGAAATACTTTTGCATTCGGAACCCTGGAGATCTCAGCAACGAACTAAGCCCATATATGTAAATATATGTGTCTGGTATTTATGCAAGTGAACACATGAAAAAGCTTCTATTTCCGATTTACTCCCTCTTCTTCTTCCTCTGGACGTTGGATGCAGGGAAACGACGACTGCGGTCGAGGAGGTCATCGGGGAGGTGGCCGGGCTGTTCGCCGGGGAGGAGCAGGCCAAGGTCGAGGTGCTCTGGTCGACGAGGTGTGTTGACAGCTGGCCGCATGACGCCGTGGCTAGACCACGGCTGGCTGGGCTCGGCAACTCCCAGCTGCGGCCGACCGGGCTCGGTGCAGAGGACGGCGAGGCGCGACGAGGCGAGGCCGCGGTGGCTGGTTGCGGTCCTGCTGTGGCCAGCAGCGATGGGCAGAGCAGCTGGAGGAAGGAGGATGAGAGGGAGAGAAACGCCAGCAGCAGCGGCGTCATGCCCAGCTCGGCCATGGCGCTGGCAGGGAGAGGCAGAGAAGAGAGGGAGAGGGAGTGAGTGGAAAGGGCAGGGTGCCGGTTCTGGACTTAAGCACGGCAAGGTGGCAGCGAGGGCAGCACAGACGAGCCTCGCGGCGCGAGCAGCCTGCATGGTCAGACATGGCTGTTCATCAAAATCAAATTTCCAATTCTACCTCAAACATACCACTGAAACCCATACTTCGTGCCTCTGTAACTCCTAAAGCACGACGAGTTAGCAAAAACTCTATTAATAAAAGTTGTAGATCTACATACCAGCTCCAACTTTTATTAATGCTTCAAAGTGTAATTAGGCCTAGTTTGGGAGATACATGGTTCTAAAGTGGGGTACACGAAAACTGAAATCATGCATTCAGTCATCCATGACTTAGCCAAATTTCAAGTGATGAAAACAGTTGCTGATTCAAAGTTTGAGCCTCGGTTTGACTTGCTTACAAGCTGATCTAGCTCTTGGTCCAAACATAAAGTTTGTTGTACATAACATGGACTCCAACTTTTATTTAGGTTCCACAACCATGCAAACACTCTAAGCTACAGTTCAAACTAAGTCAAAGTAGCATCACTATAAAGCTTAAATCACCCTTTTTGATCTATTGGAGCATTTTCTGGCCACCTGCTCAACATGAACCCTTCATAACTTTTGTTCATGAGTGCAAGTAGAGTTGTTTGAGCAAGGTACCAAGGTTTGGTTGACTTCATAGGTTTCCATCCACTTGATAAAGCAATTCATGCAAAGATATGACTTATCATTCCATGTGACTTTTTTATTCCAAACTTCATAAAACTTTTCCATGGATCAATATAGATGGATATTGATGCGAGACACATGAAACAAGTACATCCAGCATTACTCAAGCATACTTTTTAGAAAAGGCAACATGTAAGCAATGGTGCATGGTCCAAGTTTAAGTGGTGGCTCATTTTCATATGTTTGACCTAACATCTCCATCACCACGTAACATGTCAAGGTTGAACTTAAACCCATTGCTTAACTGGTGACAAACACTGGGTGTTACTGACCCTCCCCTTAAAGGAATCGCGTCCAGAGATTAGGGTGCGAAAGACTTTTAAGGGAAGAGAAACTTGTCATCTAGTTTCCAACATCAGTGATAGCATTAGGCTATTTAACTTCAGAGTATCAGAGAGGCTAATTTGGTCATTACACTTTTTGATACTTTCTCTTTGTCTTAAGTTGTTGTCTGAAGAATTTCCTTCGTTGGTGTTCATAAAGCATTGTTACATTGGGTGGAATCCAAGATAGCACTGTCCTATGTACTTCGTCCTCGATGTCCAAAGAGTGATACAAGCATAGACTAAATACTTGTAACATCTACTTCCCTAGTGGATATAGCACAGATCTTATGGACTTTGCACTAGATCATAGTCGGTTGACGGATATTCCTTGCAACGGTGCTATATTTGCTCCCAAGGTTTGAAAAGCAGTTCTCTACTAAAGTGGCTTGAGCACAACTTCTCATAAAGGATGTGATCATAGACGGGGTAAACATCCTTTGAGGGTATGAGAAGCTAGTTAACCAATATCCAAACTGGTTGTAGAGGTGCAATCACTCAGATGTCAACTGATGGAAAGCTACATAATGTTCCATGTGTGTAGTGCTCTTTCTCTGATAACAACACTGTATTATCTGAGTCTGTTGAGTGAAGATGAATGTGATAGTTGACTCTGTTGACTCAACATTTTTGATGATCTTTCCTTAGGGAGCCTTTGGATCCAAGTTGCAACAGTGATCTGGGTTGAATCTGATGCAACCTCTTGGGTAAAAACATATGGAAGACACCAAAGGCATGTCAGCATTGGAGAACCATAGATGCAAAAGGATGTTAGCGAGGCTTGGTGGGCAACACAAGTTGCAAGTAATCACAAAACTAGGGACTAGTTCACTACCAAGCAGGTTAAGTACAATTTGCCTTCGTGGTGCAGTTGCACGACAAGTTGGGTTGACTTGCATCGTGGCAAAACCAGCTTTCTTAAACTATATTTGACATCGAGGCTTCCATTCTTAGGCCAATCAATATCTCAAAAACCATAATCCAAGAAATCTATGGGTTGACACCTTTTCAATTACTTTCGAATTGCAAGGGCACAATTTGACTTCTAGAACACCTTTACTGCTCACGCATTGCTGATCTAAGAGGGCAAAAGCAAGGCACATAGGGGTGCAATTAGTCTTCTCAAGGGTATAGAGGGTTGTCTAACAGCGATACACCTACAAGTTGTAATTTCTTGGCATGAATTACAAACACAACCGTCTAATGCAAAGGATGATCGCAGTCACAGCGAAATTGCAGATTATGTACCCTTTTGTTTTCTATTCATATCTCACAAACTACTACTCCAATATGCACAAATTTTGGTGTACATGTAGATCCATGGGTCTTCTAACTACTCACCAAAATTCAACTCAAACGGACACCGTTTGACCATCCAAACAATTCATCTACCAAAACTGCTCTGTTCTGAAATGGCAGCAAACCGAGCCGACAAGATATCTCTCAAATCCGATGTTTTACTCTACCAATACTCAAACCAACTTAAGACATTGAAGGTTCCTAAGCGAGGAATGAGATCACCAAGTTTGGGGTCAATCCAACTTCGTTTGAGTCACTAATCGCCGGCTTGAAGATAACCGGTTTAGTGCCACAAAATCTAGACAGATTTCGTGTTCTCCCTTTTCTTTGCTTCACACGTTGAGGTGTGTGTTTTGCACTCTCTAACTTTTCTCATAGCAGCAGCAGCCTTTCCCTAGCTAAGGATGGAGGCTAGAGTTTTCCTCATATGCTTCTCTAGTGATACTTCAACCATTGTTCTAGACACCAACTAGACTATGCACAAGCATTGGACTTGTGGGCTGTTTTCGCAGGGCACAAAGCATTAGTCCACATATAGGGCATTCCAACATAGACAAGGAACCGCTTCTGAATATTCTCTGGCACTTGGTCCAATAGAACCTTGAATAAATCCGTTGGTGGTAACTAGGGGCACAATGATGCTGATCGAAACTAGGCACATGCTTTCTCTAGCTCCTTACTTAGTTGATATAACATCTTGCATTGCTGGACGCCCTTGCTGTTTCTTTGCTTAACATCGTTCTGTGAGACATAGTCTTCATAGGTACCAATAAGTCGCTACCTAGCTGGAGATTAACCTTACTATGGGTAACTAATTAGGTGTCTCTCAACACTCAAGGTTCCAAATTCTTACTCTTGACCACAACAATAATTGCAATCGAGGCACAAACAGACGGTCGCCATCGAAGTCTGCAGATAAGGAGTCACACTAGAGATGTTTGATTTCAACTGTATGACCATCATGCACCTACAGATCAAGAACTTGAACGGGAGGTTCATGAGCACCTGGTGACCTATTACACCACATGATATCGCCCTCCATTATCATTAGATTGATAACTTGTCCAACATTAAGTGTTGGGTACCTTTCTGACCCAACAGGGATGGCATAAGTTGCTCATCAGACGATCAACGCCATTACAGGGACAGTTAGGTAGAGCCGCTTGTTTACCACCTCTTGAAGTCTGTTCATGTTTATGCCGGTGATCTGTTCTTCAAAGGTTATCTTCCAGACGACATCAGGAGGAAGCTCTACTACATATGGTCCTAATAGATTGATCTTCTGATAAGATATGGGGAGATAACCAAGAAAGGATCACAAGAAAATATCACATCGGCTATCATTTCATAATGGATCATGACTAGCAACCCTGATACCAGCGCGTGCCGAGCAGCACAACCTTGTGTGCGTGCCCACAGGAGGCTCTCAGTTTCATCGCAGCACCATAGAATGTTAATCATAACACCATTACTGAACTGACAACCAAAGTGAAATTTCCAGTGGCACCAATTAGATTGTAAGAACAAGCATTGTGGAAAAGAGGGATAGCAAACAAGGATAGTCACAAGGTTTGGAGTCAACAAGGAGATGATCCGAGGATCAAAACACAGTACAAGAGGACATAGCTTAATTGCCGAAGACAACTGAGTATGGAATGTGTGCTTAAATTCCACATATGACTTGCGCCCACAAAGGTGATTACCATAGGGAAGATTAACACGAGATCCAGTCATGTTGGGCAACAACATGAGATCAAGACTGATAGACATCCCGAGACATGGGAAGGTTGCAGACAGATTAAGCAAACTTCAAGGCAAAACCGATATGCCAATCAGAGGTTGAGTCGATAAGGCAATCACATGATTTGCTAGCAGAAGATTTCAAGATCAAGCAGCGAGAGATTAGCGTTGCCTAGATCACCTGTAGGAGAGAGAATCAGGAGGTCCAACATGAAATTGGGTATGGTCTCCAAAACTTGGCAAGCAACAACTGTGGCCAAGACCGGCATTCGTTAGGACTTAACTTGGTTGGTCGATCGAACAATGTCATTCTCCAAAAGGTAGCGGACGTCCAAGGCCTAAGCAAACATATAAGGGAACTACACTAGGGCCTACGGTTCAAGCAAGGCATAGGTACACAAACATTCAAGGGCTAGTGACCACGTCTACAGGCTCAGGCTCAGGCTCCCAAGAGAGAACCTAATTGGAGATGACAACCGTGCGATTATGTAACTTGAGCGTTGTTCTAGGATAAAGCTGTTTGACACTCGTATGCTTACCGAGGACAAACGAGGTGACAACTATGGCACTAATTAGATAACAAGCATACATACCACATCATAGTTTCAAGCAAGCATTTGAGAGATTCAATCAAATTAGCTTAAGCACAAATACTAAGCACAAGGCTCACACACATAACAAGCATTTACCAGACAAGATTTAACTACAAGCTTGGCCCAAAACCAAAGCAAGCTAAGGCATCCACTTAGTATATCCATAGAAAACTGAACAACAGTACAGTAGGCACATGTTTCAAGCATAACTAAAGTTGTAGGCATCAAACAAAGGTGATCCTAGACTTGAGGTAAAGCTTATTAAGTTGTCTATAACTTTCTTATTATCATATTAAGATGATCCTATAGCGAACAAGACCAAACAAGACAAAGAAGACATCTCTGCCCAGATTTGGACAGAACATAAGCAAAACCTAACAACAACTTCTAAAATTCATAACTCCTAAACCATAAGGCCTGGGGTTATGAAATTTTAGGACAAGCAAGATACGAAAGTTAGCTACGACTTTCGTATTCTCCATAACTATAGAAAACACCGTTATGACCACGAAAACATCACCACTACAGAAACTGTTCTAGCAGCCAACGTCCCACAAGCAAAACAAAACTTGCCTTTGTTCTACTTAACAAGAGAGCACACAAGCATGTTATTCGAGCAGCTCTAAACATTGTTACCTTAGACCAACCAATAAATTAATTTTAGTCATAAGAATCACAAGTACTTAAGTGAGGCCTAAAGCATTTGCAAAAGCTTGTAAGAGCAACATACCCACCACTTGGCTAAACTAGAGGACATTTATAGGTTTAAGCATGTAACCATAATTATTTCTAGCAAGGCTAAGCACACACTTTTCTCAAGCACTTCCTATTCAAGCAACATGGAACAAGGCATTCTTGTTTAACTCCACACAAGGAAGATAGTACAACACATCGATCACAAGTTATTTAGTACTAGAACAAAGGAAGGGAAGCATATTTATGCACAAGCACAATCATGATGCATGCTCGTCTCTATTCGTCCTCACGAAATTGCCACCTAAGGTGACAATCACGTTCTATGTTGGTGGCATAATATGTACTCTCTCGATATATAGCTAGTCGTAAGCTACATTCAATCTACGTGATTCGTGGTTAGCGTGCACTGCAAGCAAATTCATTGCAGTCCATCCCCACAAGAGATAAATAAGCACACAATGAAAGCGAAGTAAACTAAGATACTCTCCATATATACATCCCCAGATATATATACTTCAGTATCCATAGCTACCCAACAGATATACTCATAATTAAGTACCTTCATATATACATGGGTGTAACATGTAAATATTCCAAAGAACTACATGACTAACTCTCCCTAGATCGACAGTTGGACGGTCACGCTCTCACAACTCACACTTACACAGGCGTGAGGAAATTGATCCATACATTACCATTCAAGTGAACAGCATCCATACAATAGCACGCACCGTATGGACGACAAAAGTAAAATTTTCAATAAAGTACATCCCCAAAAGTTAGTACGTAGATAGCCACCTAATAGTCCTTAATCGGGCATAAAGGAGGATGTCGCTAGCATAGTTTTGCAAATAAGTTTTGACAAATTTGCTCAGTAGCTAAAGTTTTAGTCAAAATAGGAGTTTTAAAACCAAAACTTTGTTTTTAAAACTATGTACATGATAGTATTATGCTTAATCTTGCTCGATACCAATTTGTGATAGAACCGCCCTAATTTATACAAGATCAAATACGGTGTCCCCCGCTAACACGTTGATACGCGCATACTTTCACTCATATAAACCCGGTAGTCCACCGAGTGTCCCGAAAGACCTCGGTAAATCAACATCACAACCAAGATCGCGGGATTAAGCAAATACACATCACTTACATAGGGTTGCAGCGGAAATAATATTACAAATGGGTTCATAAATAAAAGTACCATTTTGGGTTTCAAAACCGCTTAGTGGAAACAACATAGCTTTCAAATGATTACAGTAATATGAGTTCCAAATATATTGCTAGCATAAGTGACATCCTCGGATAAAAGCATATAGATGAGAAGTAAATATAGAGTCACCGAGCCCACCGGCGGTTAGCCACCATCATCAACAGGTCGAGAACCTCACCTTTAACAAGGTGGGATAAACCCTGAGTACTCGAATGTACTGAGCTAGACTTACCCGTCGGAAACCAAAACAAATGACACCAAGGATTACGCAAGGCTTTCTTTTGTGGGCTAGCTGACTCGTTTGCGAAAAGCATAAGCTATAATGAAGAAACCATTTTAAGTACTTTGCATCATCTTTATTGTGACATATCCATCTAGGTAAGCACCTATACTACAGCAATCACTTGATTAACCAATAACATCCAGTTACCAATTTAGATTTAGCATATCCCATATCATCCAGATAACCATCATTGTTCCATAATAATTACTACAATGCCGTAGCTCGAGTCAAGTGCTCACTATCCAGGAGCGATGGCGATTCGAATCGATTCCTAACCAGCTGGTGATTTATTCCTCACACAAACCACGCTTCCCCCGTCAGGGTTGCTTAGATCACCAATGACACTTTCTAAGTAGCCGCGGGATAACAGTCATGGACCGCACTACCCAGGGACCGCCCGACTGCCAGGATGCACCTTGGGCTCACTCTTCGCGTCCCCGTCATACCCTCTTCAGCACCAGTCTGCGCATCCGAGTTTATCCCGGCTCGAAATAGTGTCACTAGGTTCGCGGTCGAAAGGTACTTTATTCGGCCAGCTAAATGTGAGGCATGCGTTCAACATGACAAGAGGGACGAGCAACGATCAGTCCTTAATCGACACAGATGAAAACTAATAGCACCCCAGAACTCTATCTGGTTGCCTCCAACTTTTTCTGCTCGGTCTCCAATTATCCATCACACATGGTTAATTCCAGGATATCATTCTTTCTATAGCTAAATTCTTCCAGTAACCACCTATAATGTAGGTCACCGGATATCACCGATCGCTACTGGTCTAAGCAAGGCTAAGCAGTTATTCGATCTTGACCTAACAGGGTAAAAGGTAATAAGGTAGGCAAGGATAGTAATAAATGCATCAACGGTTTCAATCAACTCCTACAACTTAATGCAACAATATATAAACTCATATATATAGAAAGAATTGCTTTTATAAATTAGGAGACTTATAATGCTCCGGGGCTTGCCTAGGATCCCACACTGAGTCAGTGTTAGTTAGACGGCACTCGCAAGTGAGCATCTCCCGTCCTGGCGACATCTCAGGTCCTAGCACTTGCTTAGTCCTTCCATCTTCGGGATAGATCCATCAAACACCATCTTCGGGTTTGGCTCCAACATCTCATCCTTCACGTGGTACATCTAGCGTACCTAGATGAGATGCAATACGCAAGTGCATAAATATGAAGAATAGTACCATGAGACGCATCACCAAATAGCAAGCAAGACAAGCATAGTTTACACTAACACACTTAAGTATTTTGCGATGCTTAACTTAAACATCACACAATCTATCATGCTAAGATGGCAAAGAAGACGACAACACCAAGCATGACACAAGTTTCCCAAGATCTCAGGTGCTCTAACTCAGTCATCATTCAAGGCATAAGTCACACTTAACAATATGCAAGCAAACTCTATAATTGGAATCTGCAAATTTCCGGACATGCAAACAGCAGCTACAAGATTTAGCTATAACTAGAGTTACACAAATCCAAAGGACTTGCAAGAAGACATTTTGGAAAGCTTATGAAATTATCTAGATTTCATCTATAACCATCACCGCATGATTCCCAAGTTAATTAGGTCAAAATTATACCTTTACAGAAACTGGTGCATACAAAACAGAGAGCAACAAATCCTGTATTCTAACTTTAAACAGTTGTAACTCAAACACTACTCAGCCAAATGATACCAAATTTTAACAGCAGCTAGATACATAAATTATCTACAACTTTTGTATAAACAAGTTTCACAACAAAGCACATTATCATGAAGAACTTTGCTAGGTTCCCAGATCTCTCCATAAACCACATTTGCAAGAAAATAAATATTAACTTATGTTGCAAACACATAATTAGGTAAAACCAACTTTACCAACATGTCACACATGACTAAAGAACACCAGAAAACCTAGTGTCCATGACCAAATAAATTCTTTTAATGCATTTCTTAATTTATTTTAGATAACAAGGTGACTTAATGAACATATACCAAAAGTATACAATAAATTCTACAAAAATTATAGTGGCTCACATATCCTCTCAATAGTCTACTGTACAAATTTCACTCCATTTGAATATGTATAGAAACCTCTATGAAAAAGACAAGTTGCTAAAGCAAGAAATCATGTGAGAGCAAGATAAACCAATAACTCACTCATGCAGCAACCAATGACCATGAAATTTTGACCACACATCAAACATCATATGAGTAGCATGCCACAAAAATTTCACTTCATTTGGAGCACTACAACTATAGTTATCAAAAAGACAAATACAACTAGAATTGAAAACCTAGATGCATAAATTTATTTTCACAGCTAAAACTTTAAACTAAAACATGAAATATTATAGAGCTACTGCATAGACAATTTCACAAGGATTCCAAAAAGTCCTCATTTACTATTTTATGAATTTTCTATGATTTATTATGATTTTCCGAAGGTCAGCACGGAAATCTGCAAAAGAAAAGATTAAAACGAAAAAGGAAAATACTTTTGCATTCGGAACCCTGGAGATCTCAGAAACGAACTAAGCCCATAAATGTAAATATATGTGTCTGGTATTTATGCAAAGTGAACACATGAAAAAGCTTCTATTTCCGATTTACTCCCTCTTCTTCTTCCTCTGGACGCATTTGGATGCGTGGGAAGCAGCTATTTTGGTCGGGGAGGTCACCGAGGGAGGTGGCGGGCTGTGTTCTTTGGGGAGGAGCAGGCCAAGGTCGAGGTGCTCTAGTCGACGAGGTGTGTTGACAGCCGACCTGATGATGCCGTGGCCAGACCACGGCTGGCTGGGCTCGGCAACTCCCAGCCTCTGATCGATCGGGCTCGGTGCAGGAGGGGGCATGAGGTAGCGACAAAAGCGAGGGCGCGGTGGTCGGGTCATGGTCTCTTGTGGCCAATGGCAGCAAGCAGAGCAGTGGAGGAAGGAGGAGGAGAGGAGAGAAACGCAGCAAAGAAATGAAGGCGTCATGCCCAGCTTCGGCCATGGTCTTTGGTGAGGGAGAGCAAGAGAAGAAGAGAGGAGAGGGAGTGAGTGGAAAGGCGGTCTTTGGTTTCGGACTTAAGCACGGCAAGGTGGCGGCGAGGGCAGCACAGACGAGCCACATGGGCTGAGCAGCCTGCATGGTCGGACATGGCTGTTCATCAAAATCAACTTTCCAATTCTACCTCAAACATACCACTGAAACCCATACTTCGTGCCTCTGTAACTCCTAAACCACGATGAGTTAGCAAAAACTCTATTAATAAAAGTTGTAGATCTACATACCAGCTCCAACTTTTATTAAAGCTTGAAAGTGTAATTAGGCCTGGTTTGGGAGATACAAGGTTCCAAAGTGGGGTACACTAAAGCTGAAATCATGCATTCAGTCATCCATGACTTAGCCAAATTTCAAGTGCTGAAAACGATTCTTTGATTCAAAGTTTGAGCCTCGGTTTGACTTGCTTACATGCTGATCTAGCTCTTGGTCCAAACATAAAGTTTGTTGTACATAACATGGACTCCAACTTTTATTTAGGTTCGACTGCCATGCAAACACTCTAAGCTATAATTCAAACCAAGTCAAAGTAGCATCACTATAAAGCTTAAATCACCCTTTTTGATCTATTGGAGCATTTTCTGGCCACCTGCTCAACATGAACCCTTCATAACTTTTGTTCATGAGTGCAAGTAGAGTTGTTTGAGCAAGGTACCAAGGTTTGGTTGACTTCATAGGTTTCCATCCACTTGATAAAGCAATTCATGCAAAGATATGACTTATCATTCCATGTGACTTTTTGATTCCAAACTTCATAGAACTTTTCCATGGATCAATATAGATGGATATTGATGCGAGACACATGAAACAAGTACATCCAGCATTACTCAAGCATACTTTTTAGAAAAGGCAACATGTAAGCAATGGTGCATGGTCCAAGTATAAGTGGTGGCTCATTTTCATATGTTTGACCTAACATCTCCATCACCATGTAACATGTCAAGGTTGAGCTTAAACCCATTGCTTAACTGGTGACAAACACCTAGGGTGTTACATGTACCGAGAGCGAGAGAGTGCAGAGGGAGTGAGGGCGAGCGCGCTGGGGTTCGATGCCCACTTCAGGAGGGCATAGGGATGCAACAGGGAGGCACGCCATGTGGCAGCGGCACGCGGCAATGATGGGAGCACGCTCTCACACATGGAAGACGCGTCGGCCTTCCACCGAACACGTGGCGTGCAGTGTGGTGGGCAAGGTGGGAGCCGAATTGGGCCAGATCTAGGCCGAATCAGACACTGGGCCCAAAACGAAGTTTGATCTACATGGACTACTCTACAATCTTCATTAAGGGACCATGGTCATTAGGGAAGTAGATTAGCAGTTAACGACACTCCAAGACGGCATTGTCAATGCATTAACGGCGATTAACAAACTCCAAAAATTGATGGTCAAAATGAAGTCAACTGAGTGCCATCTTTATACATGCTCTTCTCCATCATGTATACTCCAACTTTTATTTTGGGACCCGATCACGTTGCTTAACAAAATCACAAGAACGCGAGATGCCAAGGTTGATGACGATGAATTCCAGACTTAGCAAAATTTTAAGTACTAAAAACAGCTACAGATTCAAAGTTTGAGCCTCGGTTTTACTTAGTTCCAAGATGATATGGCTCTTGGTCCAAAAACAAAGTTTGTTCTACTCCACTCAAACTTCGACTTTTATTTAAGGTGCAACTCCAAGCAAGTACTGTAAGTGATTGGTCAACATAGGTCAAAATAGCATCACAGTAAAGCTTAAATCAGATTTTTTGACCGATTGAGGCATTTTCTTGACCTTTGCTCAATACGAACCCTTCATGACTTTTGTTGTAGAGTTCAATTAGAGTCATTTGGGTAAGATAGCATGGTTTGGTTGATGTCCTATAATTCCATTCACTTAATAAAGCAATCCAAGAAAGATTATAACTTATCATTTCATGTGACTTTTTGATTCCAAACTTCATGAAACTTTTCCACTGGTCAAGATGGATGCATGTTGATGTAATGTACATGAAATAAGCATGTTTGACATTACTCTTGCATAATCTTGACAAGGGTACACATGTAAGTAAATGTGTGTTGTCCAAGTTTAAGTTGAAGCTCAATCTTGTAGATTTGATCTTGACACCTTCATCACAACTTAACATGTCATGTTTGAGTTCAAACCCATTACTTAACTGGTGACAAACACATGAGGTGTTACAGCCTCCCCCTTATGGGAATCTCGCCCAAGATTCAAAAGAAAAGAATTTTAAGGAAGAGTAGCATGTCATCCACTTTCTAACATCGGTGATAGCCTTAGGCTACTTAACTTCAGAGTATTAGAGAGGCTAATTTGGTCAAGACACTTTCTGATACTTGCTCTTCATAGTAAGTTTTGTCTAAAGAATTTCCTTCGTTGGCTTTCATGAAGTATTATTACTTTGGGAGGAATCCAAGATAGCACAATACTTCACTCTCGGGATCTGGAGAGTACTACAGAGCATAAACTAATCACCCACAATCTCTAATTCCCTATTGAATATAGCATGGACCATGTGAGCTACTCATTATAATGGTTCCATACACATTCACAAAGCTCAAAAAGCAGTTCTCTACCAAAGTAGCTTGAGTATGACCTTTCATAAGGGATGAGATCACAGACGGGGGTAATCCTCCTCCAAGGCTGTAAGAAACCAACTAACCAATAAACAATGTCTATGTCGGTTGTAACTGTTCAATCACTCAGATTCCAACCGATGGAAACTACATAATGTTCCATGTATGCAGTTCTCTTTCTCTAATGATAACACTATATTATCTAAGTCCATTGAGTGAGCGGTGAATGTAATAGCTAACTCTGTTGACTCAATGTTTTTGACAAGCATTATTTTGGGGGAATCCTTGTATCCAAGCGGCAACAATTATCTGGGTTGAATCTGAGGCAACCTCTTGGGTAAAAACACATGGAAGGTACCAAAGAACAAGTCTGCCTTGGAAAACATTGCTAAAGAAGGATGACAGCGAGGTCTGAAGGTCAATAAAAATTGTAAGTATACACCGACTGGAAAAACAGTACACTGCTAAGCAGGTTGAGCACAATTTGTCTTCATGGTGCAGTGGCGCAGTAAGTTGGGTTGACTTGCACTATCGCAAAATTAGCCTGGTTGGACTACTTTTAACATTGAGGCTTCCTTTCTACTTTCAATCAACAACTCATAAGCAAAATCTAAAATTTGTTGTTTGACACTTTTCAAATTGTTTTCGTTTTGTAATGGCACAAATTGACTTGTAGAACACCTCAACTGCTCAAGCATTGTTGATATGAGAGGGCAAAAGCAAGGCACAAAAGGGTGCTAGGAGTCTTCTCTAGGGCATATAAAGTATTAACAATCCTCACATTGCCAACATGACCTGAACTACAAACACAATCATCCAATACAAAGAATGATAGTAGTAAAACAAGAAAATTATAGATTCTATTCCCCTTTGTAATCAGTTCATATTCTGTAAACTACTACTCCATTGTGCACAAATTTTGGTAGGCATTTAGATCCAAGATTCCTTTAACTACTGGCCAAAGTTTAGCTCAAACGGACATCGTTTGACTATCCAAACAAATAATCTACCAAAACGACTTTGTTCTAAAATTTGGTGACTGAACTATCAAAACATCTCTCAAATATGATACTTTACTCAACCAATACTTAAGACAACTTAAGACATCAAAGTACCTTAAGCGAGGAATGAGATTGACAAGTTTTGGGGACAATCCAACCATGTTTGATCCTCTTATCACCGGCTTAAAGATAATCGGTTGAGTGCTATGAAATCTCGATAGATTTTGCGCTTCTTTTCCTAGGATTTACACATTGGGAAGTGTGTTCTGCACTCTCTAACTCTTTTTATGATAGCGGTAGCTTTCTCTTTGAGGATGGAGGCTAGGGTTTTCCTCATATGCTCCCCAGGAACAACTTCAACTATTGATTTAGGCACCGACTTAATGATACACAAGCATTGGACTGGTGGGCTATTTTGTAGGGCTTAATGCATACTTCATGTGGAGGGGCAGTCCTACAAGATAAGGGAATGTCTCTGATTACCCTTCTATGTTTCATCCAATAGAATCTAGAACACTCCTTTGATCCAATACATAATGATGCGGACTGAGACTAGGGACGTGCTTTCTCTAGCTCTTTACTTATCCGATATAGCATCTTGCATTGACCATATGATTGTCCAAGATGGAATTGACTTGATGACACAGGGCTTGGAGAAGAAAGAAGTACTAGCATCGCTGACCGGCTTTGCTATTTCTTTGCTTAGTATTGTTTTGAGAGATATGGCCTTCGTACTTACCAAAGAGTCATTACCTAGCTAGAGATTAACCATCCTACTAGTAACTAATCGGTTATCTCTCAACACCAAAAAGGTTCCAAATCTTCACTCTTGACAATAAGAATTTTGGTTGAAGCATAAGCAAATGGTCGTTATCGAAGTCAGCAAAAAGGGGTCACACCAAAGAAGGTCGGTTGATCATCTTGCACATAAAGGTCAAGACTTGGATAGAAAGCTCATAAGCACCAGGCGACCTATTACCACACATAATATCCTGATCCATTTATCATCCGACTAATAACTTGTTCAGCCTTAAGTGTGGTGCACCTTTCTGATCCAACGGGAATGACATAAGTTCCTCACTAGATGACCGACGTCGTTACAGGGACCGTCAAGTAGAGTCACTTGTCTACTACCTCTTGCAGTTTGTTAATGTTCATGTTAGTGACTTGTTCTTCAAGGTTATCCTTTGGATGACTTCAGAAGGAAGTCCTATTGCATCTGGTTCGACATATAGATCTTCTAACAAGATAATGAGAGATAACCAAGGAAGAGCTCATGTGAAAATAACACATTGGTGTAGTTCTACAATGGATCATGATGAGGAACTTTGATACCAAGCATCTTAAAGCAACATAACCTTGTGGGTGCAGTCCACAGGATGCCCTCGATTTTGTTGCGGCACCATAGTTGCTACTCATAACACCATTATTGATCTCACACCCAAGTGAAATTTCAAGTTGCATAAGTTGGGTCGGATGACCAAGCACTATGCAAAGGAGGGATAGCAAGCAAAGGTGGTCACAAGGTTAGGAGTCAACAAGCAGGTGATTCAAAGATCAAAACACAGCACAAGAGAATATAGCCTAATTGTCGAAGACAACTAAGCAGGGGATTACTAGATAAAGATTAACATAAGATTTGGTCTTATCGAGCAGCAACATGATATCAAGATTGATAAACATCCAGAGACTGGGAAGGGTTGGAGACAAAACAAACAAGATTCGAGAGACAGAGCCAATGCACTGACTAGGGATTGAGTTGATAAAGCAATGACATGATCTGCGAGGAGAAGGTTCTAAAGATAGGGTCGATAGCGATTAGCGTTGCACGAGATCATCTGTAGAAGGAGCAATGAGATCCAATAGGATTTTTGAGCGTGGTCCTCCCACACAGAGAGCGAGACAACCACGACACATGCAAGCATTTAAGGAACTAAGCTTGGGCTTAAGGTAAAGCAAAGGCATGGATAAAGGTCTTCATAGTGCATGTTCAAGGGCTAGCAACCACATGAACAGGCTTAGGCTCCTAAGAGAGAACTTAATTGGAGATGACAACCATGAGATTATCAAAACTTGGACGTTGTTCCAGGATAGCGCTCTTCCACACTCGTATGCTTACCAAGGACAAAAGGGGTGATAGCTACGACACTACCTAGATAACGAGCATCCACACATACATCATGGTCTTAAGCGAGCAGTTCAAAACACTCAATCCAATTAGCTTAAATGACTATTACTAAGCACAAAGCACGCACATAACAAGTAGTCACCTATAGCAACACCACTACACATATCATGCTAAACAGGGTGATAAGGTACTGTTATCTTCTATTTCCTTTTTACTGAGTACGTGAATATCTCTTCCAAACAAGGTTTTCTTATACTTAGCAAATCATTTTTCAAAGGGGTGAAGTTTTTGCTAACTAATAACTTGTCATCTATTTCCTTTGGAAGCAAACATACAAGGCGAAGTTAATCACACACTATCTTCAAGCACAGCTATTCAAGCGGCATGGAACAAGGCATTTTGTCTAGCTTCACATAGGGAAGATAGTAACCTCACATGGATCACAAGTTACTTAGTATTAGAATAAAGTGAGGGAAGCATATTTATGCACAAGCACAATCATGAGCATGACTGTCCTATTCAACCTCACAAAATTGCTGGCCTAACGTGGCAATCATGTTCTATGTGGGTGGCATGACACGTACTCTCTCGATATATAGCTAGTCATCAGCTACATACAATCTATGAATTCGTGGTTAGTGTACATACTAGAAGAATTTCATTTCAGCCCAACCCCACAATTATATATGCGAGAAATGAAAGTCTGGACTCTAGGTTGCAAGCTAAATACTTCCATATATATATACCCATATATATATACTTCCGTATCAAAGCTACTCAAAAGTAAATATGTCTATACAAACATATAGAATATGCATATATAGCCATACCAAGGCAAACCCATAATTAAATACTTCCGTATATATATGAGATATATATATACTTAAGTATCAAAACTACCTCCCTTTGACTGCACACTCACATCTTGCGGTCATGCCACTCATCAACTTACCTTCTTACTGGGTGTAGAGGTATAGTGATCCATACATTGCCATTCAATGAATGGCATCCATACAATAGCACGCCGTATGGATGGATGACGAAAGTAAAATTCCAAGAAAGTACATCCCCATAGTTAGTACTTAAATAGCCACCTAATAGTCCTTAACTGGGCATAAACGAGGATGTCGCTAGCATAGTTTTGCAAATAAGTTTTGACAAATTTGCCTGTAGCTAAGGTTTTAGCTAAAATAGGCTTTTAAACCCAAAACATTGTTTTTAAAGCTATGTACATGACAGTATTATGCTTAATCTTGCTCTGATGCCAACTGTGACAGAACCACCCAATTTATACAAGATCAAGTACGGTTGTCCCCGCTAACACGTTGACACGTGCATACTTTCACTTATATAAACCCGATAGTCGACCGAGTGTCACGAAGGACCTCGGTAAATCAACATCACAACCAAGATCGTATGATTAAGCAAATACACATCACATACGCATAGTTGTAGCAGAAATAATATTACAAATGGATTCACAAATAATAGTCCAAGTTTGGGTTTCAAAACCGATTAGTGAAAACAACATAGCTTTCAAATGATTACATTAATATAAGTTCCAAATACATTGCTGGCATAAGTGACATCCTCTGATAACAGCATATAGATGAGAAATAAATATAGAGTCACCGAGTCCACCGGCTGTTAGCCACCATCTTCAGCAGGCTGAGAACTTCACCTGCAACATGGTGGGATAAACCCTGAGTACTCAAATGTACTCAACTAGACTTACCCGTCATAAACCAGAAATAAATGACTCTAAGGATTATGCAAGGATTTATAAGAGGAGGTAGCTTGACAACATTTTGCATAAAAAGCGATTAACTTAGTTATACAATTATTATTTAGTCATCAAGTTAATTATAGCTATTCATCTTTAGATTAGCAGCTAACCTGTGCCAAACATGTGGTATATCATTTGATAGCATACAGTAGTAACCATAGCCAGTGTAGTAATTCCATGTTTATCCAAACCATCACATTCCATAATACAATTACTACGATGTTGGAGCTAGCCAAATTTCTCACTATCCGTGAGAGATGGCGATTTGAATCAATTTCAACCAGCTAGAAATTTATTCCTAACACAAACCTAGGTCTACCAGCCACGATAGCCTTAGGTCACCTTTGGTATAACTTAGGTCCAAATTTCGTGGGTTTGCCCAGCGTCGCACAATTAGGGACAACCAGCTGCTAGGATGATTAGGACTACCCTACCCTTGGGCTCACGTATGGCTCCTCGCACATCCTTACTACCATCCAGACTATGCACTTTTATAGAAGCGGGGCTCGGCCTGAGCTGAGCTACTCGGCCGTGGTCGAATGAGTTATCCAAGCTAGCTAAGTGATAGGCATGTGTTCAATCTTGTCAAAAGGTCCAACAATGGTATGGTCCTTAATTGGCATAGACGGAATGACAGAGTCAACCAACACATAAACTCCACTTTGGCCTCCATTTACATTACCCCATGGTTCTTTTCCACAATAGCAAATAAAGCCAACCGTGCTTCGGTATCCACCTATATGTCGCGGTGATAGGAAATCACCCGACTTCTCTTGGTATAAGCATGGCTAAGCATATATTCGATCCTAGACCTACATAGGGTTAAAGTATGTAACTTGACAAGGTAGTTCTATGCATCAAGTGTTTCCAATCAACTCTTATAACCTAATGCATCAAACATAAAGGACTCAAATGATATTTGTAAAAACATAGGAGGCTTAGAATGCTCTAGGGCTTGCCTGTGATCCAACACTAGGTCAGTGTTTGTTAGATGACGCTTGCTTGATGAGCATCTCCCATCCTAGCACTTGCTTAGTCCTTCCGTCTTCTGGATGGATTCACCAACTCCATCTTCGTGCTTGGCTCCAACATCACGTCCTTCATGTGGTT
Organism: Miscanthus lutarioriparius; assembly: GCA_904845875.1. Lineage (NCBI taxonomy): Eukaryota > Viridiplantae > Streptophyta > Magnoliopsida > Poales > Poaceae > Miscanthus > Miscanthus lutarioriparius. The sequence continues at coordinate 41,301,565 of CAJGYO010000019.1, forward strand.
TATCTAGCATACCTAGATGAGATGCAAGATGCAAGTGCATGAATATGAAGAATGGTTATATGAGATTCATCACATAATAGCATTCAAGGCAAACATAAGATTATGCAAGACATAGGGACCTAGAGTTATTTAACAAAACATCACACAACCATTATAGCAAGCATATTAGGCATAGCACACAAGTGAACTTAAGTTCAGATATTGCACCCATGCATCGATCAGTAACTAACCAACATGTTTAGCCAAAACAAGAGCAAGCTAAAGAAATCACCTAGCACATGTATAGAAATCTACGCTGCAGCACAGCAATCACTTGTTTTATCCATAACTAGAGATCTAGACATCGAAAGAAGGTGATCCTAGACTTTATGTAAAGCTAATGAAATTGCCTACAACATTGTTATTATCACCAAAAGCTTAGTCCAAAGTTAACTAGGTCAAATATGCCAATGTTTCAGATCTGCATAGAACTAGGATAGAAAAGTAGTAGTAGTTTCAAAAAGGCATAATTGGAGTTACAGACATCAAACAAGCATGAACCTTAACTTTCTAGAAAGATTATTAAATTATCTAATACATGTTTATTATCATCACAAGGTGATTCCACTATTAACAAGGTCAGTCAAGCACAATTGGGCACCTCTATCCAGACTTGGATAGATTCTACCATCCAACTTCTCAAGCTTATAACTGGAGATTTAGACCACCAAAAGGGGTGATATTTAACAATTTGGAAATACCATGAAAAGCACTATACTTATTATATTAAATCCAAGACATGATTCAAATCTTAGTTAGGCCAAACAACACAATCATTCAGATCTGTACAGAGACCATTCAAAATCTAACAATGAACTTGTAAAATCTATAGCTCCTAAATTATCTAGCCTCTGGTCATGAAAATTTATCACAAGCTAGATTATGAAATTAGCTACAACTTTGGTATTCACTACAACCACATCAAACATCATTTACACCACGAAAATAATTACACAAGCAAAACTGCATATGCAGCCCAAACAGCAGTGGTACAGAAAACTGATAGGAACTTCAGAGAAGCATAACTGGAATTCTAGACCTCCAACAAACATGAATCTTAACTTTTTGAAAATATTATGAAGTTACCTACAACTTTCTTATTATCATCTTAAGATGATTCTACAGATAACAAGGTGAATTAATCCAATGAATGCATCTCTGTCCAAAACATGGACAAAATCTAACATGCCACTTTAAACAGCTATAACTAGAGTTCTACATGTCCAATAAATTTGGTTCTAGACTTTATAGAAATCTTAGAAAATTATAAACAACTATGTTATAAATACATAGAGCTAATTCTACTATTAAAAAGGATCCACAGTACAAACAAGGAAACCCTATCTAGGTTTGGGTAGAAACAGACACAAAAATTTAAGCAACTATAACTAAAAATCTACTTAACCAAAAATTATGCTATTTAGCTTTTTTTAAATCTTAAGAAAAGTACTACAACTCATGTATTGTAATCAAGTCATGATTCATAACATACCTGAGCCAATTAATACCAACATGCAGGCCTATTCGAATAGGAGCAAAGCAACCTTTGGGTATTTGTTCTTTTTTATAGCCAACCGTGTGCCGGTATCCACCTATATCTCGCAGGTGACAGGAAATGACCCGACTTCTACCGGTCTAAGCTTGGCTAAGCATATATTTGATCCTAGACCTACACAGGGTTTAAAGTATATATCTGGACAAGGTAGTTCTGTGCATCAAGTGTTTCCAAATCAACTCTTATAACCTAATGCATCAAACATAAAGGACATAAGTGATATTTTTATAAAATGTAGGTGGCTTAGAATGCCCTGGGGCTTGCCTTTTAGGAAAGAAGTGGGTCGGTGGTCAAGGCACTTTGGTAGTTCTTCTGGAGCCTGCTCCTCTCCTTCGAGAGCTATGGGTTGGGGTGTCCCTTGATTGTCCTCCACCTCTTCTTCGAATTCTAGTAGGGTTACTCCTTCGGGCGATCCTATATGTATGACCATGAAATAAGATATCATAGATGCATAGATAATGACATGGATGATATGATATGATAAAATACATACTCATAAGTGTCCTTAACAACAATGTACTAAAGTGATAACAAGATAATTTTTCTTTTACTGAGTAGGTGCATATCTCCTCTCTAGTAATTAAACAAATTTTCATTTAAGCATTTTTTGGACTGCAAGACAATAGCCACTTGTTTTTATCGTAACTGGAGTTATACACATCCAAACAATATGGTTGTAGGCTTTCTAGAAAGCTTATGAAATTATCTACTACTTTATTTTAATCATCTTAAGGTGATTCAATATCTATCTAGGTCAAACAATTCAATCATTCAGATTTGTCCAGAGGACAAGCAAATCTGACAGCAGACTTCTAACAGCTATAACTCTTAAACCATTAGTCCTATGACCATGAAATTTTAGGACAAGCAAGATGACTAAGTTATCTACAACTTTGTTATAGAAAGTTTCACAGGAAATGTCACTATCATCGTGAATTTGTCAACACAACAGAAACTACTCATACAGCCATTTAGTTGAATTATAAAGCAATAATTAACTAGCTGCCTATAACCAATTACTTCTAAGCTGAACTAATAACATCAACATATCATATGGATCACAAGCACCACAGAAAATGTCATGGTTAAGCCCAAATAATTTACTTCTGTGCATTTATTAATTTCTTTATATAATAGGGCAATAAATAATTCCAATGCACAATAAATTATGAGAAAATTATAGTAGCCTACATATAACCCCAAAAGTCTACTGTACCAATTTCATACTATTGGGATAAGTATAGCCATCTGCATACAAAATGACAAGTTGCATTGGCTTATTTTAGTAAAAAAATAGTTTAGCCTAGTGAAAAGTATCCAACAACAGATTTCATGTTTTTCTTACTTTCATGCTAGCACCATAACACTAAGTAAAAATTTGCATGATCATAAGTTATGTATTTTTAGCCCATTTATTTTCACTAGAAACTAACAAATAATCAAGGTTAAATAGGAAAACCATATTTTAAGTATGCCTACTGTAAGTTTAGTTTTTTTTCTAGCTAGAGCATGTCAACACAAGACTAGCAAAATTAGAATCACAATTTTTGGACTTCTCTAGCTCAAGTTATGCATTTTTCAAATAGAAACTATCTTAAAAAAACTTAACTAGCCTAATTTATTTCCCCCTGAATAATACCCCAAACTGTAGGTTTCATATTTTTATCAAATAGTACACTTCATGATGAATCCAACAAAATTTGTATCACCTCATTTGGACACTCCTAACTCCAGATATGATTTTTGCAACTGTGCTACAAAAATAAGGAAAACAAAAATCAAAATCCATCTCGGGAGCTACAGCTAGGTGCACCCGGTCTATACGCCATCTCTGGTGGATGATAGTGGGGGCCCGCAGTCAACCGGTCCCACGTGATGAGAGGAACAGAGGTAGGGGCGGCTTTGACGGGCGACAACTCACCGACGGTGAGGTCACCGACAGCGAGGTCACCACCATTAGACTCAACTCGCCTTTGCGCATCGACTGGTGGGTTTGGTTGGATGGGAGGCTCGCCAAAGCTACCTCGCCGGCGTCCATGATTGCTCGACAAGGGTGCATGGTGGTGGGCTCATCATCTTCGGCGACGACATGGCCAAGCGAGCATGGCTACAGCTTCAGGGAACCTCAGTGGAGATCTAGGGCTAGGTCTGGGTCACGATCGAGCGGTGGTGTGCTCCGGCCACATGCATGGTGACATGGCGGCGCACAGTGCACGGCGGCGGCACTTGCCATTCCAATGAGATGGCTACCAGTGGCAAGTCTCCGTCTTAGGGTAAGGCACTAGAGCTCATGGCGGTGCGGATACAAGAGCTAGAGGGATAAAAGGGAGATCGGTTAGGGCTAGCCACGACGAGCTCAAGCTCGACGGCGCACCACAACCATGTCAACGAGGGCAATAGCACAATGTGGCCTTATCCGTGCTCAAACGATGGCATTAGCAGCTCGGGGAGATGGTGCGACTCACGGCAAAGCTATGCACATGATGGATTGGATGGAGGCACGGTGGTGGTGGCATGCGAGCACGAAGGAGGTGCGGCGGCGATGGTGCGGTGCGCCATTTCGATCCAATGAGCGCGAGAGAGGAAGAGTGAGGGCGAAAGAGTGAGAATGGGAGGGAGCACCGGCATCGCCTCCCTCTTCACTCCCCTTCGGCCTGACCAGCGGGCCCAGCACCGGCATACGTCCACCAGGTGGTGGCTGCGGCCTGCGCACGGTCAGCCACCGAGCCCGACCAATTTGAATCGGTGAAGCCAATTCAGTCGACTAAAACCGCCATCATCCCTCTCCTCTATCTCCTAATCTATGGCGAATTTGTGAAAACTTCAGTAATACAAAGTGTAGATCTATGTGAGTACTACATCTTTGCTTTAAGAAGCATTGCCAAGTTCTCACTGGTTTTCAAAATGCAAAGCTCCAAAGTAGGTCACATTGAAACTAAAAACAGCTTCTAGACAACAAATTTTTTACGTCTAAAAATAGTATTTTGTTGATTCTTGTGGGCCCTATTTGACGATGTTAGGCACTGAATTAGCTCATGACCCTTAAATAAAGTTTGTTACCCATGTCAAGAACTACAACATTTATTAAGGGTGCACTACCATGCAAATACTCTATGCTATAGTTCAACTCTAGTCAAATTAGTATCATGAAAAATGACATTTTGAGTAAACCATGACTTAGAAGCAAATTTGGCCCATGTCATGGATACAAACATTGTTCCATTTTCCATCCTAGATGTGTCTAAGTTGTTTTTGTGACCTCACAACCATCTCTTGCATTGGTTACACATGATCACAAGCATATGCATGTATATAAGCAATATCACATGTGATAAAGATAGAGTGAATGAGATGAAACTTCATATGCTCATGCTCATGAATGCTTGGATGATGCTTGTACTCATGAAATGCAATTGCCAATTGTATGCTTAACACTAGGGTGTTACAATATCCACCATGTATATCCACACATGTGCACATCTTGATTTGATTGTATGACTCAACTCTCTTTGGATCCGAGGTTTGACTTTGCAATATATGCATTGCAAGTATGCTCTAGCTTTCTCCCTACCAATAAACTCCACAAAAGCCTTAGTGGTAGGAAGACAAAAGGCATAACATCACTATTGCCTTGGTGAGGATCAACAAATACCACATATATTGAGAGACTTGAGAGCGTCATACAATGGAATCTCTGAGTTTTATTTTAAAAACTTATCAAAACTCTAGAACAATGGTTGAACAAAGAACTTGAGACATAGTGCTTGACTTGATCATTCTGTCTTTCCATTACTCAAGACCCAAGTGAAGGCTAAGAAGTCTCATGGTTGAAGGTAATATGGGTAAGTTTGACAATCAGATCAGTTTATTCTAATCCAAAGGAGAATTCTTGATTGAACGCCTGTGTACTTTTGAGGCGTGAAAGCATTGTAGCAACTCCTGATCCATTACTAAGTTTGGTGTTGGTTAGGGACTAGCAAAGGTTAAGTGTGGGGGAGCTTATTGATAGTGATTAACATCAATTATAAACTATCAATATAACCTACATTTATACTTAATTCCATCACCAAACATAGGTATAGAGGTTTAAACTAATAAATTCCATTAGTTTTGGTGAATCTATGTTTTTAGCAGGGTTTATCTAGAAAACTGTCAAGGGAGACCTATTCATCAAAGGAAATTATGGAATTCTACCACGGAAACAGCGTGGGAAGATTCTAGAAGACTCCAGGAGGCTCTCCACCGAAAATCGAGCAGAGACGCTAACATGGGGGGCTTATCGGCCCCACCTATAGGCCGGCCAGCCTGTGGGACCCACATGTCAGCCTCCCCTTAGAATGTCAGTTCTCCACCGCCTCCTTGATTGCATCTACGCCGTTATTTCAAGTCGGTTTGATCTGAGGGCTCAGAATTGATTTTCTGGCCTATATATAGCAGCCCCTACCCCCTCCCTCAGGCCATCTTGGAATCTCTAATTCATATCTCTCATTCAAATTAACACACACTAGGAGGATTAGGTCTAGAGCTCTTTAGTGTAGTAGATTTGTAGCTCGAGAGTGAGGGTCGAGTTGGTCTCATGCTCAAGTTCCGGATCTAGTCTTGGAGGCTTGACGAAGCCTTATATCTTCACTTCTACATCTTGTAAGACTTACTATCAATTCATCATATTCTTATCCACATGGCTATACTTACTTTGAATATATACCTTGCCTAGTTGAGGTTATCATTACTTTTATGTGCGGGTTCATAGAGCACTTAGCACTGCTATAGTTTATCGATTGGGCTAAGTAGCGAGCCTCCTGCAAGCATGGTGCTTATATGATGCTCTCGTCTATGAGTACACCCTGCTCTTCTCTGGTTGTGTGGTAGCAGTGGTTGGTGATAGTCCCGTCTATCCTTTGTAGTCCACGTTGAATTGAACAATTTCTTAAATTGTAGGACAGTAGTCGCGTTAGTAGAGTTATCTATTATGGGTGCTCTACCATTTAAGCGGCGTCCGGAGTGCACAAGAGTAGAGTTAGTCTTAGTTATAGTCGTGTATATATATATACTTTGATCCTATAATAAGAATATCATAAGTAATCTGCCTCGCCCGTTGTTCTCCCGAGTTGACTAGTTTACATTATCTTAGTGACCTATCCCCTAAGTGTCATTATGCTTTATTCCTATCATTACATTCACCCCTGCTTTAGCTATGCTGGTATGTTGATCGGTAGACATTCCTTTATTACTCAATAAGTCTTTACTCCATTGTTTTCCTCTGGTAAAATATAAATAACGATACCTAGAATACTCCTGATAAAATGCTGCAATGGTATTATGTGCGCTTACAGAATTCTTTATATTCTATTTACACTTAATAAATACCAACAGGCCCGCTGTCAACATGGGTACTAGAAACTTTGAGCTCCAGGCTGGCCTAATCATGATGGTGTAGGCAAACCAATTTTGTGGTTTGCCTAGCGAGGACGCAAGTGCACACTTGCAACACTTCCTTGAGCTCTGCGACATCATTGTCATCAAAGACGTCGCACTAGCTAGCATCAGGCTCCGTATGTTTTCCTTTCTCTCACGGGAAGGCGAAACAGTGGTTCTACAAGGAAAAGGAAGCTGTCAGTACGTGGGACAAATGTTCCGTGGCGTTCCTCGCGAAGTTTTTCCCCATGGGCAAAACCAATGCCCTGAGGGAGAAAATTTTAAACTTTCAGCAATCATCACTCGAATCTATCCCTAAGGCGTGGGAGAGGCTGTAGGATTACATCCAAGCCTGCCCGCACCATGGAATAGAGAATTGGCTCCTACTCTAGAACTTCTATGAAGGGTTTATGCCCATGTCGAAGGGGCACACGATGATGCTGCTGCTGGAGTAGCATTCCTTTCCTGACCATCATCGATGCTAATGCCCTCATCGAGAAGATGGTGGCAAACCAAGCAAGGAGAGGACGCAAACAACAAAAAGGCATGCATACCGTGAAGGAGACGGATATGCTTGCTGCAAAAATAGACTTGTTACTCTCAAGTGTCGGTGTTTGATCTTTGGCAACTCGTTATGGGGTTACCCAGGATGATGGTTGGTGGGCTTGGGCGTATGCAGAACTTGACGGTGAACATAGAGACAACAATTTCTACTGGTTCGGTCTGCCGGAATAGCGTCCCACGTCTAGTATGGGGTGAATAGTATATTAAGCCCCCACGCTTAGGGTTTACACTTGGTGCCGATCTAAAGAGCTCGCCCTCCTTTATATAGCCAAGGAGGCAAGTCTCTTAGTCGATTACAATATAAGAGTCCTAGTAGGATTACTGAATAGCAATGTTAGTAGAATTACATGCGGAGAATTCCTAGTCGGACGAGATCTTCTCCCTTCCTTGCGGGGTACCAAGACTATGTCCCACAAGCCCCGAGCAATGTGTATGGTTGAACTTGGAAGCCTTCTTATTTCTTCAGGTCTTGCCGAGTAGCAACAAGCGTTGCCCGAGCGCTTTCTTGAGAGAAACCATGAAGTGCTCTTGAAGTCAATATGTGTCACCTCTAGGTGAAGCATATATCCTTAGCCCCGAGCCTCTTGCTGTTGGAACAAAGAGTAGGAGGATCTTTGTCGCAATTCATCGTCAAAGAAATTTGAATGCATCCTCTAAGGATATGTATCCCGTAGCCCCGAGCCTACAATCCAAATACTCGGTAATCAATTATAGGATCTTATAGACGTCCTTAAGGGTGCAGGTGAGTAAACCCCGAAGGCAATGATCAATGACCGCTTGTCATCGAGTGGTTGGCGCTTGTAAATTTGATCTTTCATCCTTGAATCCGAGCCCCTGAGCATAGTCAGTGAAGCCGAGTGAGCCAATACAATGACCTGCCGAGTAGAAGAGTCAGCGTGGGCATCGTCTTGGCGTTTGACTTGCTTGCGACTCGGACAGCTTGGTGCATAGTGGAGTCGGATCCTAAAAGTATCAACGAGTAGCCAAGGAAATCCTTCTGTATGTACGTGTCTGATACACGTGCACGAGTACAGTAATTAGCTTGTTGGCTTCTTGCATGATATTTTAGATCGGCCGTAGCCTTTGTTTGTTTGCACGTGACCTTGCTTGCTTGTTGAGCCATTCTACGTGAATGAATGTATGTAAATCCTGCTAGCTTGCACGGCTTCTTAGCATGTACATGCGTACTCCTTGATTTCTAGAGACTTGCAGTTCGGACGCCTTGCTGCTCGGCTCGCTCGGGTGGAGACGGCTCGCTTCCGGCATGGACAGCTCGCTGGTGGCTCGCTCAACGGCTCGCGATCAGCGAAGGCGTATGAGCAGCCGTCCTCGCTGCCGGCTAGAGTACTCGTCGCCGTCGTTCTTCGCCGAGTTGCTTCGTGCATGTCCTGTTGATTTGCTGGTTAAGTCTCCCCGTGAAGGCACGATGCCACTTACTTTGATGTTGCATGTCGTCTTCAAGATGGCGTTGTCCGTGTGTTGGAGCCCGTGACTTGAGATGTCTGCGTGCACGTTGCTAGCTTGTGTAGGAGTAGGACTCTCTCTTGCCGTACAAGCTGGGTAGCTGAGCCTTCAAGGTCCGGGAACCAGCAGCATGCGATACACATGTGGTCTGGCTTGTCCGGGTTGGACTTACTAGCTTGTTCACTCGATCAAGCTCGATGTCGCGATCTGCATGTTGGGTTTGAAGCATGCTGTCCGGGTGCTGCTGTAAGATGGCACAGTCGCATCGCCGAGTACTCGACGAGTTGGCAGAGGGGCGTGTAAATGTCAAAGATGACAACTTTGAAGTCGGCGTGCTGCTGCTTGAATTCCTTAGCGTGTCCCATATTGGTGGACGCTGCTTGACTCGGCGCAGCGGAGCGTGCTGACGTGAACTGCATCTGAACGCTGAGTTGCCATAAAAGTTTGTTGACAATAGATGACGTTGGCGAGCAGCGATGGCCACCGTAGTGACCAAGCCCCCGAGCTTAGTACCGACTAGTGTATCACGCGCGCCATCGCGCGCATCGGCAAATCACGCGCATAGGTCTGGCATATAAAATTGAAGGCTATACAGATTATGTTAGAACCCATGGGCAAGGACTGTCAATTAGAAGTCGAAAAATAAAGGACAAGGACTGTGGATTAGATTTTCCATTGCCCTTTCTATCCGAGGTAGGAGATGGTCACTACATTGTAAAAAATAGTTTCATCAGGCGTAGGATATCTTCCAACAATATAGTGACTAAATTTAAGTATGACATGAGACTGGATTATCTGAACCTAGAAATTTGCACAGTATGCACGGGGAAAAATCCTTATCACAAATGAGGCACGAAGCAAGCTACGAACGTATAAATCAAGGACCTTATGATACACTACTACAAAAACGATTTGTAGCAACGCCTCCCTTTCTTTGTAGGGGCGGCTCTATATTGAGTCGCCCCTACAAATAGTTGTCAAATGAGCCGCACTTACAAATGGATTTGTAGGGGCGGCCGGTGTTATCAGCCGCCCCTACAAATAGACCCAATTGTTGGGGCGGCTCTATATCCAGCCGCCCCTACAAATTGGATTTGTAGGGGTGGCTCAATATTAAACCGCCCCTACAAATATACGCCGAATATTAAAAATTAAGCACTAAAATTCAAATTTTGTAAACGACCTTGTATGGAAAAACAACCAAAACAAAAGTTGTAGATCTCGAAAAGTTACGAAACTTTGTAGTTGACAACTTTTTAATTTGAAATCATCTTGTCAAGGAAAACTACGTTTGAATTTCCAAAAATTTAAAATTTGAATTTTTTAAACGACCTCGGATGAACAAACAGTAAAAATGAAAGTTTTAGATCTTGAAAAGTTATGAAACTTTGTAGTTGATAACTTTCTCATTTGAAATCATCTTGTCATAGAAAACTACGTTCGAATTTCTCAAATTTGAAATTCAAATTTTATAAGTGATCTCGGATGGAGAAACTACCAAAATAAAAGTTGTAGATCTCGAAAAGTTATAAAACTTTGTAGTTGACAAATTTTTCATTTGAATTAGTTTAGGGCCTCAAACAATCAATTTATGCTCAGTTTTGTATAATATGTGGGGAACCGAAATAGATTGTAGACACAAGTGAACATGAGGTGCAGTGGTAGATGAGTTTGTGTACGAGGGAGAGGTTGCGGGTTTGAATCCCGCCTGACACGAAGTGTGGAAACATTATGAAAAAAAATGCTACAACGATAGAGTGGGTGGTGTGGTTGCCGGTGGGGACCTGCTCGGATTAAAAAAATTGTTATTTTTTTACCCCTTTTTCATGATTTCTGAAAATTGATTTGTAGTGGCGGTATGAAAATCGCCCCTATAAATACATGATTTATAGAGACCCTTGGATAGGGGCGGCTGGGCAAACCGCTCCTACAGAGCCTCTGGAGCTGCCCCTAGAAATCATATTCTACGTAGTGATAATTACTCCTCACTTAGTTTTCTCCGGACCATCAAACAGATTGTGTAGCTACCTGGAGAAGTACATAGGTAAACGCACGCTGTTATCATGTACCTTGGACCAACTATAGTAACCATACTCATTCATTTGATCTAATCCTTTAATATGGTATAGGGCATAGAAGCACAATACATCAACATATAACCATATATGATTATTTAACCTTAAGATTTATCAACATAGCACCTCGCTGTAGTCCACAAGATGTATCAGTATTTAGAAACAAACCAACTAAAAATACATAGAGAGGTAAGAGGTTACAAATCTGCCAGGAGATGACACCGTTCTGTTGATAGCGCACGTGGATCAGGCAGGACCTGACATCATCATCATATCAACCTGATAGGAATAATAATAGACAAAAGGACATCATGTCCTAATCATTGTAGCATAAACAAATCCTTATAAGCTAGGGAGCACTGTATTTTGTTGGGTCCTAATCTATTAGCCACACAAAGATTTACCATATATGGTGTCAATTGCATCCCGAACCAGAATGCGTAAACATTGCTGACAAATATAATTAATGAAGCTAAGTATTTAGGAAGATTTTCTCACCGAACCATGAAGGGTTTTTTTGCCATAATATGAGCCTTACCAATTGGACTACCTTTCTTATCTTTAGTTATAATTTGCAACCATTTGTTAACCTGCATCTTCATGGACTAATTTTCAGTTCGCAAAGGAGGTAGCAGCTGTCCTTCTCCATTAGTGCAGCATGCTGTTTATCTGCCTCGATTTAGTTTCAGACAACATGATACGAAAGGTTTGGTGAGGCCACTGCATCGGCAGTAAGGACTGAATACTAACTGCAGGCAGACCACACGAACTAACATAATAGATGGAAAACAAAGACATGGGCAGCGGTTAAGACCTAAGAAACTGGATATATGCGCAAAGCTACCTTACAAATATATGATGTGGTAGACACAAACCATTCCAACCAGTGAAGGTAGACGAAGAAATCTAACATGGGAGAGGACTAAGCCTGCCATTGACATGGTTAGAATCTAATGGGCAGACCAAAGTACTAGATAACCATGGAACCACCATTGTGTCAACTATCCTTTAGGTAGCGCTCAACCATTAAATATGCTTCATGTCTATACTAACTGCAAGTATATGACATATGTATCTATATATAAGTGGATCGCAAAAAATATGACACAAAACTGTAATCTGTAGCTGAAGAAGGACACCTATTACCAGAGACACAGTTGCAGTGCAAGCTTAGAGATGGCATGTAATCACTGCAATAAAATCTGACATGATTTCTAATTGGGTCAATTACGAATAATCCCAACTTTTTTGCTGCCAGAACACTAATTTTGAACCAATAAACTAAACTAAATTTCAAAAAATAGCGGATGATAATAGGGATGGGAGTTTTACTATCAAATTCATATTTCCACTTGCTTCAGCACTCTCTTTGTTGGCAAACACTCCTGCGGGACGAAGCCGCGTCGGGGTGGCAGCTACGGCGGCGTCCACGTGCAGGGGGCAGCGGGGGCCACCTCGCGGACGTGTGCCACCTTCCAGGCGGCGCACCGGCCATCGGTGGAGCCTATGCAGGTGGATCTAGTGGCGATGGGGACGCCTCGCGCTGGATCGGCCTGCTCGCCGCAAATCTAGCCTCAGATCCGCCGTCGGGCGGGGCCCCGCAAGCGGCCAGTTCAGATCCACCCCGAGTTTGCCGAGGCGACCTCCCCATCACCATCCACGACCACCATGGAGGTCACTCCGCCGCCAGAGCCGTGGGGCGCGTCAGGGCATTCGCTGGCTGTCCGTGCGCCCGTGGGGACGACCAGCGACGGAGGGGAGGGCACGCCGTGGGGGTTCGTGGGGGGGGGGGGGGGAGGAGGAGGGCGGCCGTAGCTGCGCCGCGCCGGCCGTGTGGTCCGTGCACTGTCGCCATGGTGGCATGGATGGAGAGAGGGAGAGAGCGAGAGCGAGAGAGAGAGCGAAGAGGAGGCGGCCGTCGGGGTTGGGGAGAGACGGTGAGGGTTTCCTACCGGGTGGGGCGGGCTGTAGCGGACGACGGAACCAGTAGGGGCCATCGATCGCAGAATCGGACGGGCAGGGGAATTGGGGCTGACGTGGGCACCCTGAGCGACGGCCGAGGCTTGCCGGCTTAATGATAGTAAATTAAGTTGAGGCAATAATGTAGCCCCCGAGCTTAGTGCCGACTAAGCCGTGATGATGGCCGAGTTGAAAATCGAGCGCAAGTATAGGAAGTCATGTGAAAACCTCCCATCTTTGCTTTGTCGTAGACTGGCTTGTAGCCTATAGACAATGAAACACTATATTCAATCACCGATGGACTCTATTAGTCTATCAGTAAGCTGTGTGCCTGAGGGGGTTTGGTTTGTTTGAGTAACTTTTTGTATAAAGTTAGTTTTTAGACTGGGTGATCTGTGGATGAGATTATAGTCTGCATGAGTTAGGCTTATGTTGTCTTGTATTGTCCTTTTGAAAAAGGCATGTAAGATGGATTAGCCGAGCTAAAAAGTAGTCAATGTAGTCATTATGATTTAAATCATGTTCGACCCTTCCATCGACGTTAAGTGTGTGATAACACTTATTCAAGGATCCTTTGTAGCGATTGTTCACTGTTAGGATCCGGCCCTGTAGCGAACTAATCAGGTACCTTACTTCCAGGAATCACCCTACGCGGGACGACATGTGATAGTCAGAATAAATGTCGGTAATTGGCTCTCGGCCATAGAAACGTAGGCTGTCCGAGTTGGAGGCGTATCCCGCAAAAATGCAATATAGCCTAGTATCCAGCGTATGCAACTTATCAAGGTTGCGTGCCGGGTAACGTCATTATAGTCGGAGAGATGTATAGCCGTGTTAGTAGTCGACTAATCTCGTATGAAACAGGGCATAGTAGTATAACTACCTATTGAAGTTGTGAACAACGCTTGGTTGTGTACCTTGTTATTAGTCGTAAAGGTGTGTGGCAGCGTCGTAGCCAGCCTATCTCTGTAGAGGACATAAGGTAGCAGCATGGCTACTTGTCGAAGGTGTTAACAACGCTTGGTTGTGTACCTTGTATTAGGAAGTAACGGCCGGATCCATTGTATGTTGACGGTGATAACCGCCGTTTATGCTGACGACAATAACTGGAGCCTTTGACATCGAGGGTGCAGCTCGCTTGCGGTTCGCGGACAGCTTGGACAGCTTGCTTGTAGCTTGTCAGCCGAAGTTCTCAGAGCCAAAGTCTGAAGGTCAGCACCGGCAGCACGTATGTGTCGTTGATTGATCAAGTTAGTCAGCCATGCATGCATCACGAGGGTGTATGCTGATCATTTGCCTCCCTGGTTGGTTGTTGGCCGAATCCTCACGTCCATGCATAATTGACGCAGCCTTGCTTGTTGAGAGCATGTACAAGCACGTGAAGCCTTAATGTCTTGGCTAACTTGCATGGCTTGTCGTGAATGGGTGCTTTTGGTACTTGGCTCCAAAACTTGTTGTAGTATCTGGCTCCGAGCAGAAGTGGCTTCCTAAATTGGATGGTGTTGAGCGGGCTGGAGGAGGAATCGAACACGGACTGGTTCATCTCGCCGGGGAGTCCGAGTGAAGGACGATGCTAGGTGAATACCGCCGTGCCTGCTCCTGTTCATCGTCGGCTGCTTCTCGAGGTAGTCATCCGAATCAATCTTGCCCGGCTGAGACTGCTAGTGCTCGTTGTTGCCGATGCTTTTTCTCTAGGTTGTCCGATGATGTATCCTCCATCTTGGGATTTCAGAGCTGTTGCGTGCGTGATGCACGCACGCACATGCAGGATCAAAATTAGCATGTTGATGCTTTGTATTTGCTTGCATTGCTCGGCTGTGCAGATCATGCGTCCTCCTTTTTAGCTTGACTGATCAGAGCCTCGCGTGCATGGCATTGTAGATTGAACTTGCCACTCACATGCAAGTATCTAGTAGGGCTGACGAGAGCCACGGCAACCAGTCGAGGGCCGACAGGAGCTGCGGCGGCGAGTTGTCGATGAGGGCCGACGAGAGCCGTGGCAACGAGGACCGCGGTGACGGATGAGTTGTCAACGAGGGCCGACAAGAGCCCTGGCGGCGAGTTGTTGACAAGAGGCAGTGTGCGGAGGCACGTACCTCACCCAACGAAGTAGTGTTCTGAGTAAGGTAGCCTGCGAAGACGCGTACCTCACCCAACGAAGTAGTCGTATGTGTAAGGTAGCCTGCGAAGGTGCGTACCTCACCCAGATCTGGTTCCCTGTATGATAAATATATAAATTTTATATTTGTTAATATTCACGATATCAAGTTGGGAGCAAGTCCCATGCATATAAAATAATAGGTCGGGAGCGGATCCCAGTTTTATGAAATGGATGTAAAAATTTTCGTGTCTTGCTCTTGCTGGCTGTGTAAATTTCCCGAGTAGTTGACCTCGTTTGTGTAAGCACTTGGACCTCTGGCGTATGGTGATGAGGTTCATGACCTTGACCATGTGAGCCGCGAGGAAACAAGGTGTTACAAATGTAAGTTCGTACTACTCAAGTATTTTTATAGCCGTTAAGAGAAGACTAGAGCAGTCGGTACTGCACGAAGAAAAAAAATGCACGCGGAGTGCATGTTATATACCTGTTAGGTGTAGTCCTCACTACAAGCTCAGAGCTGTGTGAGTAGTCGGGAATATAATTTTTTAGTATGATTGCAGAGGAATATGTATAATATCCGGAGATATATAAAGATTAAAGAATATTAAGAAAATTATTAAAGCTGTGACTTAGCTTGATTGGCGGCCAAGTGGATTAGTTGATGAGCTGTAGTATCCGAGTAGTCGGATGTGGTGTAGCAATGGCTTAATGCAGTCGGACAGATGCAGTTGGACAGCTCGCTTCTGGCTTGGACGGCTTGATAAAGTCGGACGGGTGCGCGAAGTGATAGAGGCATAGCCAGACCGCTTGATGTAGTCGGACCGCTTGCTTCCGGCTTGGACGGCATGATACAGTCGGACAGGTACGTAGAAGTCCAATGGGCACGGTCGGAGCCTTGTAGACTGGGTACATGCTCTTGGTTGTTATATCCGAGATGGATAACTCTAGAATTCATGCCGTAGTTGATGCCAGCTGATCCTTCCATCAGAAGAGATATCATGCATCAGACTCATCGGACAAAGGAATTGCAGCGTGTCGTGATGGCGTCGGACGCCTTGCTGTAGCGGAGGCACGCAGCGCAGGAGCACTAGCCGGACCCTTGTTGGACTGCGTTAGCCGTGCGAGGGCCGGAACTCATGGGCGTGTAGAGTTGTAGTCCGATCCGAAAACGTGGCCCAGGTGAACTGCCCGCAGGTGAGGTCGCCACGGAGGAACCTGAGATGGCGGAGTCATCCAGATCGATGTTGAAGTCGTTCATCATGGTTGATGAAGTAAGCCAGTCGAATTGCTCCTCGGTAGATTCCTGATCGAGCCGAGTAGATCTTGGTCGTCTGGTACTCGTTCCCGAATTGCATGTAGGGTCCGAGTAGTCGAAGTTGTAGGCAAGCGCCACGATGAAGTCTGGCGTGACGGTGCCCGTGTATATACTTTTGCATATACGTAGAGATATTTGAATCCTGATGATGTCTTCGGTGTGCATGTACCCATAAGTGTTCATACTTGCATGACTAGCTTGCATGTTGATACACATTCGATCTGGTACTTGTATGCGGCTGTACAGAATACGGATGTATGCACTTCGAATCGTGGCGTATTCATCACGTGATGACATAGCGTTGCCGCCGCTCCAAGCTCATGGTGGCTACGATTAAAGTCTTCGGCATTGATACATGTCGCGGCCAAAGCTCTCACATCGTAGTTGTCGATATGGGATATACGCACGACGGATTCCGATCGGGGACTCTTGGTCGCTGACTTGCTTGCTGGTGTTGATCCCGGCCAAAGTCCAGATGAGTTAGAGCTAGTTGCTTGACACGTAAAGTCTCGTTTCAGGCTGCTGAAAGGTTGTCGTCGTCGTGATGTCGAGCCCATCAGGCTGCTGAAGAATGCCCACGTGGAGTCAGGTTGCGACGCGTTGATCCTGAGGTCCGTCGAGGCCTCGAACACAATTGCGCTAAAAGCCGCTACTTGGCGCGCCATCTGTCGGTGTTTGATGACTGGCAATTCGTCATGGGGTTACCCAGGACGATGGTTGGTGGGCTTCGGCGTATGCAGAACTCAACGGTGAACGCGGAGACAACAATTTATACTGGTTCGGTCCGCCGGAATAGCGTCCTACGTCCAGTGTAGGGTGAATAGTATATTGCACCGTGCGCTTAGGGTTTAGACCGTGAGGTTTGTTTCTCTTGGGTGCCAATCAAGGGAGCCCTGCCCTCCTTTATATAGCCCAGGAGGCAAGTTTCCTAGTCGGTTACAATGTAAGAGTCATAGTAGGATTACATGATAGCAATATTACTAGAATTACATGTGGAGAATTTCTAGTCGGACTAGATCTTCTCCCTTCCTTACGGGATACCCAGGGACTAAACGAAAGGGCCCATGAAAATGAAGCAATGCAGGCTACCATTCAGGCCACGGACTCGCAAATGACTTACGAAATCTGTGGTGAGGCCGCACACTCGGGGAACAACTACCCCGAGACCCATGAAGATGCTGCATACATAAACAACGGGTTCCGGTAAGGTAACAACCATGGATGGAACAATCAGTCCCGCCCGCAAGCAGGTAATTCGAACTTCAATTCAAATTACAATTAGAATCAACCTTCTTTGAAATACCTAGT
Source organism: Miscanthus lutarioriparius (assembly GCA_904845875.1). Lineage (NCBI taxonomy): Eukaryota > Viridiplantae > Streptophyta > Magnoliopsida > Poales > Poaceae > Miscanthus > Miscanthus lutarioriparius. Next base: position 41,319,360 of record CAJGYO010000019.1, read on the forward strand.
ATTAGGTCAAGCTAAAATAAATAAAAATCTCACTAAAAAGTTAATGTATAATGATAAAATGATTGAATATATTAATTCAAAACTTGAAAATTTATCCTCCACTATGAAAAATCAATTAAGTATTAACAAAATGATAGAAACCCAAATTTCTTAAATTGCTACCGCTATACTTGTCAACCATTCGAGGAAAATCCTGGGGCAACCCGAGAATTCCCCCGAATTTGTTCATGCGGCTGCAGAGTAATGAAGGAGGCGAAGTCTTGCCGACGGACTATAAATGTCGAGCCCTTAATGAAGATAAATCGGTAGTTATCTTTAAAAAATCCAAAATTTCAAAATTTCAAAAATTTTAAAATGCAAAATTTAAAATTTGCTTCAAAATAAAGTTTTCAAAAAAATAAAATAAAAATCATTTTCTAATAGTATAAATTTTTCTTTTATCATTTCTCATTTTTAAAAAAATATTGATAAAAATTCAAAATATAATAAAAGTTTTGTGGAAAATAAAATTCGGGAGCAAATTTTCGAATATGAGGGAAGCACCAACGGCTTCATTTTGAAGACAACCATTGGGAGCAAATGGCCAAAGGGGGACAGCAGCGGGCCCACTGCAGGTGCGGGCGCACCAGGGGTGCGGGCGCACCCTGCAGGTGGCCGTTGGCCCCGCGCCTTCGCCAACGGCTCGTAGCCGTTGCTCTCTGCCTCTACAGGATGGAGCTTCGCGCTATAAATACCGAGAGCCTAGGGTTGAGGCTCTCCTCACCCTCACACTCTTCATTTTCACTCCCTCTCACTCTCTTTTATTCCATCACTTGCAAAAATATTTTCCACAAAGCTTGAGTGCAAGGAAACTCTGTAGAAAAAATGTACACTCATCACCACCAAGCCAAGCTCGTGGGTTGTTCAACTTGTTTTCACTAACATAACCCTGTTTGCAAGCTTGTGTTGTTGTCTTTTTCACCATGGGCAAGTTTGGGAGGAAGCTTGCCGGTGCTTTCAAGAAGGCCATGGGAGCGAGCTCGAGTCGCTCTCGCGGAAGCTCAAGCGCGCGCTACACCGAGCCTGAAGAGAGCTCGATGCATGAAGAAGAAACTGAGCCAACGGAAGAGCAAGAAGAAGAGCAAGATCAACCGATGGAGGAGGGCGACGATGATCCACTCCTTGATTTAGAGGGAGCCTAGGAGATGCAAGTGTACAACCTCATCAAGAATCATGAGTTCATCCACAGTCCGGCATATGACCCTGACCTCCTCCAAAAGATAGGTATGGACACCGAATTCGCCACCATCTGGAAAGCCGTTGGATGGGAGAACGTTGCTCCCATGGACGAGCCTGGTTCTCGCCTCTTAACAATTCAATTCCTATGCTCTTTGCAAGAAGTTGAGGGTGGGATTACTTTCCATCTCAGCTCTCACATAGGCTTTAATACAAGATGCTCAATTGACTTAGATCATGCTCTCAAAGGTTTTAATCGTCATAAATTTTGGAGAATGATTTTTAGTTAAAACGTAGTTGGCAAGTTTCAACCTCAAAATATGAATATTTATCATCCTACTTTGAGGTTCATGCATCGGTGGATTGCCATGACTTTGTTTGCTAGGCGAGACATAAGATTTGTTTATCATGCAAAATTGCAAATTCTCTATGCCATGCTTAAAAAGATAAAAATTGCTCCTATGAAAGAAATATTTAAACATTGGTTAGAAACATTCAAGGCCTCTACATCTATCTCTTGCACGTCCCTTATGACATGTATTGCCACCAATATTGGTGCATTGGATGGACAAGATGTGACATACATCTCTACTCCATGCATTGATATTGATGAGCACTACTTGATGCAAGGGCACCATTTGAAATATGATGATACAGGGAACCTTATATTTTTCTTTCCGTGATATACAAATGAGATCCCAATCCTTAACCCAAGATTCTCTTTGTATAAATCCCCGCCACTCACCATCACTCTTATCGAACAAGAGGAAGCGGCAGAAGTTCTGTTTCTCATAGGGGAACAAGAAGCAGGGCTAGGGACAAAGCTGGCAGCTCTCAACAACCACCGACACCAACACCGACACCACTTGTGCCTCAAGCGTTCCATACGGAGTGGTTCCCGACTATACAGATGCCTGGGTTCACCCTCGGGTATCAGCCGGGCTAGGGACACACCCCTAACCACACGAGGCCAGTGGATGGGATGGCACGAGGCCGATGACGCGGCATGTGTGTGTCACTCGTCCGACTCCGAGGGGCTACCACCACCCATTCATCCACGACAGTCCACTTCGGACAATCGGGAGTTCGACGGCATCAACACTCGTCTCCAAGGATTAGAAATCCGCATAGGTAAAATTCCAAATACACTTAACACTCATGTGCAGGATACGAGACAGTGGCACCTACAACAGCAGCAACAGTTGACGGACATCAACACGCTGCTGAGACAACAACAGGAAGCACAGGTGGCCTACTGGTAGTCCATGGGATACAATCCCAGACCATAGTCCTAGATCTAGCTTGGTGGAGGACCCCCGCAGAGGTGCCTTATATCCTTTCACATTTTTAAATTCTCGCATTTTTTCTACATTTATTATTTATTAGCATATAAAAAATCTAAAAATTTAAAAATACCAAAAAAAATAAAATATGATAAAAATACCAAAAATATGAATTCTACTCTCATATGTGTTTAAGGAATGCTTAGTTTCACCTATGTTGAAATGATGAATAGTAGCTCTATCTATAATTTATATGTGCCTAGGTTTTAGCTTTGGATTCCCCAAGATTTAAATTTGTTGACTAAAAATATCTCATCCTAAAAACTTGAAAACTTGTGGATTTGCAAATGCATGCTCCTTTCTAAGTTGTTGCAAGTTATGATATGGTACAAATAGAAGTTGGTATGATTTTGTTCTAAGAGAAACTTAACATCCGGAGATTTTACTTTCAAAATGCTAAAATCTAAAGCTCCTCAATAATTATGAATAGCTACCAAGGTCATATGACATGATTTTGAAATTTAAAACCTTAGTCATCTGCTACTTGTTTGATCGTTGAGCTTTGTCAAATTGTTGTAACCCTTGTTGAGATTACGGTCATGCACCTATGATCAAGACACACATACACCCATAAATAAACTGCTAACTCTTATACTGAGAGTTATGCAAAAACATGTTTTTTTCATCCACCAAATAATTACTCCACTCATTTATCATGTATCTCTCTCTCAAAAAATTTCATATGCCAAAAAAGAATAGTATGGGATATGCTAAAAAAGAAAAGAAAAATGTCCATGACAAAAAGCACGAGAAAAAAACATGCCAAAGAGCATGAAGAAAAGAAAAGAAAAAGAAAGAAAGAAATAAAGATGGCCAATACTTTCAAATAAAAGACATTCGTCCAAAAGAGAGAGTCATGATTTAAGGAGTACCAAAAATATTTAGAATTAGAACTTTATAAAAAATTCTAGACATTTGCACATCTTGATCAAAGTGTATGACTTGCATCTCCTTGAGGTCCGGTTTTTGACTTAGCAAAATATGTGATGCAAGTATGCCCCACTTTCATACCTACCCAAAACTCTACTCAAAAGCCTTAATGGTAGGATATGAAAATAAAGGCAAAATATCAAATGCCTTTGGTGAGGTTTCATACACATTGAGCGGTCGAGAGAATCATTTGAGGAATTTATATTTGTTTTACAGAATTCATAAAACCTCCAAATAGATGGTTAATCAAGGAATGAATGATTAGTGATTCTGTTATAACTGCTCTATCTTGCAACTGCCCAAGAACTTGGAAAAGCTATATGCCCCACATGGATCAAGGTAAAGGGTGGATAAAATACCAACTTATTTAAATTATGGAAGAATACTTTGTTATAGGCATGGCACTTGTGAATTGTATCAGCATAGTAGCAACTCCTAATCAACAACCAAGTATTTAGCTATTTGTTCGGGGTGAGCAAAGGTTAAGCTTGGGGGATTTGTTGGCGGTCACTAACGATCAAATCAGACCACCAATTAATGTCCAAAATGGGAGAAATGAACAATCTTTTGATATATATGCCTTTACTATTTATCTAGTTCCACTTGTATTGTAGAAAACATGTTTTGTAGGACTCATATTCGAGTACAAGTGGAAAACCAAGCAAAAGGCACAAGACAGAAAGCGTAAAGCAGAAACGTGCAAAGGAAATAAATAGACAAGCCCACCTACAGGACAAAGCTAGGCCAAGCACCGACGTGGGAGGGGCCTAGGCCCACCTAGGAATAGACCACGCGAAGGTAGTTGAAAGGCAGCTCAACCAGGGTGCGGGCGCACCAGGGGTGCGATCACACACCTATGACTGGCTCTTGGGCCCGGCTTCCACCGATGGTTGTATGGCGGCATGCTATGGCGGTTTAGGCTAGTTTCCTAATTTATTGGTGCCAAACCAACCTCCATGCTTGTATAAATGTAGGGGTAGAGCTCTCTCTCAAACACACACCATTTGGAGCTACACACCTCACCTCTCTCTACTTGTACTCTCTTAGTTTTAGTAGTAGTATTTGTGAGCAAGGCAAGAGCTACCAAGGAGGGCTTGGCTCCTTAGAAGAAGAGTGACATCTTGGTATGAATAATACTATGAAGAGTTCTTCCATAGTCATGCTCTCATATCATTTATATAGTAGTGCATATGAACTAGAGTATAGTTGTCTTATTATAATATTGATATATGAACTAGCATATAGTTTGTGTGTTATGATCTTAATATGTTCAACTTCATGCTTAATCATTCATATGATTTGTTTGAGTAGAAGTAGGGATAAGTTGAGGTGGCGGTTCATCGTTCCTTTGGGTTTGCCCATATCCTTTACCTGTCGATCCGTAGAGTCGGGGACCCGAGGGGATATGGGTAGTTTCTTTGTATATGGGCATGGTGCTCGGTTGCATGGGAACCTTCGGATATGGCAGTGCCCCATGGTTGAGGGGTAGACGGCAGGTGGTGATAGCCCTATCCATTCCTTGTAATCTCCCACATTCGGGTATTGTGTAGGAGTTTTAAAGTCTCTCATGCTTACTAAAGGACCGATTGCTCTCGGAATCTTCACATCCATCTTAAACTTAGTTCTAACTCTAATCATATAACTTGTATGATCATTAAGATGACTATATTTGACCATCTTTGGCTCCATGTAGGAATATTCTTTTATTCTTTGTTTTCCTTTTATCCTTGAGGTTGGCTCAGATCTATGTCCACTATCCTTGATATACCATTTTACCCCTGTCATGAACTATGGTCAACTATGCAAGTATGTAATCTTGTTCATGCTCATGCTAGACTCTCATACCTTGCCCTCCTTTGGGAAAATATAAATAATGATACTGAATACTTCTAGGTGAAATGCTACAATGATAGATCTGTGTGCCTGCGGATATTTTCTGTAATCATTAAGAACTATCGTAGTTGGTGTTTCTTGATGGCGTCACTAAGGTTAACTCAATCTTAGTTATGGTGTTAAGAAATGCCAACAAGCATTCTCAGCACCGTTATCGGTGATGGACTTAAAACGTCCACACACGGTGATTGCGCTTAGAAATGCCAACAAGGGCGCGCGATCGGTGATGGTTCTGCGGGGTGGCAACTAGTGCGTCAGCGCGCCATGGGTGGACAACAGCAGCTCGTCGATGTGCAGCGACACTTTGGCTATGACACACGGTGGGCTAAGGCGAGGGCACAGGGACGTAGAGCCCGGCATGGCGAATGCGATGAGGCTAGTTAGGATTGCTGGGGCGGTGCTGCTGTGGCGGCGTGCCATGAAAGGCAGCCTAGAGCTCGGTGGATCAGCGCTGCAGGGCACGGCAAGATCAGGAAAAGCTAGGGCTAACGCGGTGGGGCCTCGTGAACTTGGCCGTGGGGTTCGCAAGGGCTGTCGGGAAGCGGACACGGCGATGGACATGGCAAGGTGGGCCAGCTATGGTGGCGGGACTATGGTAAGGCCTATGACACTAACGATATCATGAGAGTGGGTGAGAGAGGCATCGACGTGGTCCTCACCTCAGGGCAAAGCCTGGGGACGTAGTCTCATTGGTGGAGACACAGTAGCCACGGAGATCGATAGCGGCGGTGGCACCTCCGTACGGCGGTGGCAATGGCGGCGACATAATTGGGCATTGGTAGCAGCGGCTTGGCTCATCCAGGTTTCTAAAGGGGTGAGGAGCATAGGAGGGGCTCCATTTATAGGCGTGGGCATGGGGATCCTCAGGACGTAGGCTCCAATTGATGACGACAGTGTTGTTTGTGCGATGTGGAGTGGGAAAGAAGACCCCCCTACGGCTAACGGGTGGGGCCAGGCCGTTAGCAGCTCTGCGTGGGCTGGTTAGCGGGGCCTACCTTGCAGCAGCTATGCGTTGCCGCTGGTTGGGCTGCGACGCCAGGCCAAGGCCTAGCGGAGGGCGCGCGCAGGGCGGATTGGCAGGCCATGTAGCAAGCTCAGCCCACTGCGCTAGAGCGAGTGCGGGCAGGCCACAGCGGGATGCGAAGGGCAGCAGCGGCTGCTGGGCCTCAGTAGGACAAAAGCAAAAGCAGGCCAAAAACGAGGTAGAAAAAGAAAAACGGGAAGAAAAAAGCTTTTCTTTTGATGAAATGATTCAAACCACTTTTCTATAAAGTTTTACAACCAAAATTTGATGATATAAAAAATGAGATTATTTTGGAAAATGCTTTTAGACTATTTTTGGAAGCCAAAACATCTTTTCTTTTAAACACATTTTTAAAGTGTTTAAACTCAAATTTGAACTAGTTTTCAAATAGGACTTTTGAAGCTTTATTTTGAAAAATGAAAAAGACCTATTCATGATTGGATCGAATTTTAGAAATTCATTTTTTTCAAAAGGCAAAGCACAAGAGCAATCAAACCGCACACTCATATTAACTTTGTAAAAATTTTATAAATCCACATTTTTCTCATTTTGCAAAGGCAACAATTAATAAAATCATAGAAAATTTTAGATAAATCAGTAAATATTTTATTTTATTTAGTGTTTTCTAATAACAACCCAGAATTGAAATTTTAGGGTGTTATAGGACCTCAAGGAGATCCAAGTCATACACTTTGATCAAGACATGTAAGTGTGTGGAATTTTTATGACTTGCTAATTCAGAATATTTTGGTACTCCTTTGATCACGAATCTCTGTTTTTGGATCAATGCCTTTTATTTGAAAGCACGTGCTATCTTTATTTCTTTCTTTCTTTTTTCTTTTCTTTTATTCAAGCTCTTTGGCATGCATTACTTTTCTCTCATGCCTTTCGGCAAGGATATTTTTCTTTTTTTTCCTTCTTTTTTTAGCTTAGCCCATACTATTATTTTTGACATATGAAACTTTAGAAAGAGACACTCATGATAAACGAATGGAGTAATTATTTGGTGGACGAAATAAGCATGTTTTTGCCTAACTCTCAGTGTAAGAGTTAGCAATTTATTTGTGGGTGTACGTGTGTCTTGATCATGGGTGCATGACAAGAATCTCAACAAGGGTCACAAATAATTTGACAAAGCTCAATACAAAGAGAAGTAGCATATGACTAAGGTTTTGCATGAATATTGTCATATGGCCTTGGTAGGTATTTATAATCATTGAGGAACTTTGAATTTTTGAATTTTTGAAAACTCCGGATGCCTAGTTTCTCTTAGAACAAAATCATGGCAAATTCTATTTGTACCATATCATAACTTCATAACAACTTAGAAAAGGTGCTGCATTTGTAACCCACAAGTTTTCATGTTTTTAGGATGAGACATTTTAGCTAACAAACTTAAATCTTGGGGAATGCTAAGTTCTGACCTAGGCAATGTAAGAATTATAGATAGAGCAATTATTCATCATTTCAACTTAGGAGAAACTAAACATTTTTAAAACACATATGAAGAGTGAAATTTATTTTTTTGGTGTTTTTATCATATTTTTTATTTTTTGGTATTTTTAATTTTTAGATTTTTTAATGCTAATAAATAAATAAATATATAAAATAAATGCAAAATTAAATATACAAAAAGATATAAGGTACCTTTGTAGGGTCCTTCCCCAAGCTAGCTCGTAGCCTATTGCTCGGATGATGAGTCCAAGGTAGGTTATTTATTACATATTTTTTATATGATTTTGCTTATAGGTTTATACTTTGTTTATTCCATCCATGTATATACTCAGCAGTTTTAGTTGAATGATCAAACTAAGTTAATTTTGATCATGGTAGGCTAATCAACCTAAGCACCATGCTTAATTTGAAAAGCCTATGAAAGTATGATTACACAAAAAATCATACCCAAACTGAAACATACTTGTATAAAGCATGGTAAGATAAACAAGATTTATTTATATGAAGGGTGAACTAATTGTTTTTATTTTAGCAAAATTAATGCATAGTCTATTGTTTTATTATATAGGGATTCTAAGCATATCATAATTGCAAAGGATAACTACCGATTTACCTTCGGCAAGGACTCACCATTTACAGTCCAATGAGTAGAACTCTTCTCATTTTACTTCTTGCTTGATGAAGGGACATTTGTTCCAGGAGAAGTAGATGTAGTTGCCGGTACTTTTACTTGCCACATCATATTGATTTTCTTTGGTGGTGTAGTGGTGGCCTTTGGAGCTTCTTCCTTTTGTTTCCACACCGTTTTCTTCTTTGGTTGTGTGGGAACAACCTTTGGCGTTTCTTCTTTTTATGTTGGGTTGTTCTTTTTTTGCTCTGGCTTCTTTTTATTCTTTGTTTTTCTTAACGAGGCTGTCCACCAGTTGAGGTTGTATCTCAACCTCCTTTATACCTTGTGGGTTTAGCCCATACTAGATCCGGATTGTAACACCTCAGGTGTTTGTCACCAGTTAAGCAATGGGTTTGAACTCAAACATGACATGTTAAGTGGTGATGAAGGTGTCTAGATCAAATCTACAAGAGTGAGCTCCAACTTAAACTTGAACAACACACATTTACTTACATGTGTACCCTTGTTAAGATTATGCAAGAGTAATGTCAAACATTTTTATTTCATGTACATTAGATCAACATGCATTCATCTTGACCAGTGGAAAACTTTCATGAAGTTTGGAATCAAGAAGTCACATGAAATGATAAGTTATAATCTTTCTTGGATTGCTTTATTAAGTGAATGGAATTATAGGACATCAAGCAAACCTTGCTACCTTACCCAAACGACTCTAATTGAACTCTACAACAAAAGTCATGAAGGGTTCGTATTGAGCAAAGGTCAAGGAAATCCCTCAATCGGTCAAAAACTATGATTTAAGCTTTACCGTGATGCTATTTTGACCTATGTTGATCAGTCAATTATAGTGCTTGCATGGAGTTGCACCTTAAATAAAAGTCGAAGTTTGAGTGGAGTAGAACAAACTTTATTTTTAGACCAAGAGCCATATCATCTTGGAACTTTGTCAAACCGAGGCTCAAACTTTGAATATGCAGCTGTTTTTAGTACTTAAAATTTTGCTAAGTCTGGAATTCATCGTCATCGACCTTGGCATCTCGCGTTCTCATGATTTTGTTAAGCAACATGATTGGGTCCCAAAATAAAAGTTGGAGTATACATGATGGAGAAGAGCATGTATAAAGATGGCACTCAGTTGACTTCATTTTGACCATCAATTTTTGGAGTTTGTTAATCGCCATTAATGCATTGACAATGTCATCTTGGAGTGTCATTAACCGCTAATCTACTACCCTAATGACCATGGTCCCTTAATGAAGATTGTAGAGCAGTCTATGTAGATCAAACTTTGTTTTGGGCCCAGTGTCTGATTTGGCCCAGATCTAGCCCAATTTGGCTCCCACCTTGCCCACCTCGCTGCATGCCACGTGTTTGGTGGAAGGCCGACTCGTCGTCCATGCACGAGAGCACGCTCCCACCATTTTCATGTGTCGCTGCCATGTGGCCTGCCTCCCTGTTATGTCCCTGCACCATCCTAAAGTGGGCACCGAACCCCAACGCGCTCGCCCTCACTCCCTCTGCGCTCTCTCGCTCTCGGTGTCGTGCGCGATTGCGTGCCAGGCGCAGCCGCCATAGACGCCACCACCGAGCTCCCTTGCTACCGCTGCTCTGTCTCCATGCTCATCGGTCTGAGCACCGCTGCTTGCCGATGCCCCGGCCACCTCCCTGCCTTCTCTTTGTGTCCAGCAGCAGTCGTAGTCGACCGCGGCCCCACCGATCGGCTGTGCCTCGCCTCTAGGACCATGAATGCCGCTGCTGCTGGCACTGCTGGACTCCCTCCTTTACACTGCCTTGCTGCCTCACCAAGATGGCCATGGCATGCAACCGCTCTGTCGTACCGCTCGTAGCTCGCCTTGGCCGTGACCCGCTCAGCCCTACCTCTTTGCCCTGCGGCACCGACGTCCTCGCCTCCACGGCGAGTTCCTGTGCCAGGGCTAGGAGAACCATGGGCTACTGTTGTCTGTGCCGTTGGCCACGCACGGCTGCGGCCAAGCCTGGCTGACCCCTCCCCACCGCTACTAGCTCTCGCTGGCCGAGCCTAGCCGGCCCGAGCTGTGCTCTGCTGGATTACCGTGATGTAGAGAAGACAAAGGACCGCGGTCTTGAATAAGGGAAAATGAAGGGGTCTAAGTGTGAAGCCATGACTCGATTGAATAGGGCCCGAAAGGATCTTTTTTGTTCGAGTTTAATTTGTGAAAAGCTGCGGCAGGTCCCGATGCAAGATCTACATCCCTTTTCTTTGGTTTTTGTAGATTTGGATGATCAACTTTGCAAATTCGTAGTAATTAGTAGAAAATCGTAAAATAGTAAATGATGACTTTTGGAATCCTTGTGAAATTATCTATGTAGTAGATCTATAATATGGCATGCTTTAGTTTCAAGTTTTTTTTGTAAAATCAATTTATCCAGTTAGTTTTTTAATACTAGTTGTGTCTTGTCTTTTTATAACTGTAGTTGTTATGCTCAAATAAATCTAAAAGTTTTATGGCGTTCTACTCAAAGGCGATGATTGATGTTTGATAAAAATTTCAGGATTTTAGGCTTGACAGTTTAAGAGTTATAAAAAGAACAAATACCCTATGTTGCTTTGCTCCTATTCGAATAGGCCTGTATATTGGTATTAATTGGCTCAGGTATGTTATGAATCATGACTTGATTACAATACATGAGTTGTAGTACTTTTCTTAAGATTTTAAAAAGCTAAATAGCATAATTTTTGGTTAAGTAGATTTTTTAGTTATAGTTGCTTAAATTTTTGTATCTGTTTCTGCCCAAACCTAGATAGGGTTTCCTTGTTTGTACTGTGGATCCTTTTTAATAGTAGAATTAGTTTTATGTGTTTATAACAAAGTTGTTTATAATTTTCTAAGATTTCTATAAAGTCTAGAACCACATTTATTCGACATGTAGAACTCTAGTTATATCTCATTTTAAAGTGGCATGTCGATTTTGTCCATGTTTTGGACAGAGATGCATTCATTGGATTAATTCACCTTGTTAGCTGTAGAATCATCTTAAGATGATAATAATAAAGTTGTAGGTAACTTCATAATATTTTCAAAAAGTTATGATTCATATTTGTTGGAGGTCTAGAACTCTAGTTATGCTTCTCTGAAGTTCCTATCAGTTTTCTGTAGCACTGCTGTTTGGGCTGCATATGCAGTTTTGCTCGTGCAATTATTTTCGTGGTGTAAATGATGTTTGATGTGGTTGTAGTGAATACCAAAGTTGTAGCTAATTTCATAATCTAGATTGTGATAAATTTTCATGACCAGAGGCCAGATAATTTAGGAGCTATAGATTTTACAAGTTCATTGTCAGATTTTGCATGCTCTCTATACAGATCTGAATGATTGTGTTGTTTGGCCTAACTAAGCTTTGAATCATGTCTTGGATTTAATATAAGAAGTATAGTGCTTTCCATGGTATTTCCAAATTGTTAAATATCACCCCTTTTGGTGGTCTAAATCTCTAGTTATAAGCTTGAGAAGTTGCATGGTAGAATCTGTCTAAGTCTGGATAGAGGTGCCCAATTGTTCTTGACTGACCTTGTTCATAGTGGAATCACCTTGTGATGATAATAAACATGTATTAGATAATTTAATAATCTTTCTAGAAAGTTAAGGTTCATGCTTGTTTGATGTCTATAACTCTAGTTATGCCTTTTTGAAACTACTACTACTTTTCTGTCCTAGTTCTATGTAGATCTGAAACATTGGCATGTTTGACCTATTTAACTTTGGACTAAGCTTTTGGTGATAATAACAATGTTGTAGGCAATTTCATTAGCTTTACATAAAGTCTAGGATCACCTTCTTTGGATGTCTAGATCTCTAGTTATGGATAAAACAAGTGATTGCTGTGCTGCAGCGTAGATTTCTATACATGTGCTAGGTGATTTCTTTAGCTTGCTCTTGTTTTGGCTAAACATGTTGGTTAGTTACTGATCGATGCATGGGTGCAATATCTGAACTTAAGTTCACTTGTGTGCTATGCCTAATATGCTTGCTATCCCTCTATAATGGTTGTGTGATGTTTTGTTAAATAACTCTAGGTCCCTATGTCTTGCGTAATCTTATGTTTGCCTTGAATGCTATTATGTGATGAATCTCATATAACCATTCTTCATATTCATGCACTTGCATCTTGCATCTCATCTAGGTATGCTAGATAAACCACATGAAGGACGTGATGTTGGAGCCAAGCCCGAAGATGGAGTTGGTGAATCCATCCAGAAGACGGAAGGACTAAGCAAGTGCTAGGATGGGAGATGCTCATCAAGCAAGCGTCATCTAACAAACACTGACCTAGTGTTGGATCATAGGCAAGCCCTAGAGCATTCTAAGCCTCCTATGTTTTTACAAATATCACTTGAGTCCTTTATGTTTGATGCATTAGGTTATAAGAGTTGAATGGAAACACTTGATGCATAGAACTACCTTGTCCAGTTACATACTTTAACCCTATGTAGGTCCAGGATCGAATATATGCTTAGCCATGCTTAGACCAGTAGAAGTCGGGTGATTTCCTATCACCTGTGAGATATAGGTGGATACCGAAGCACGGTTGGCTATATTTGCTATCGTGGAAAAGAACCATGGGGTAATGTAAATGGAGGCCAGGCGGAGTTTATGTGTTGGTTGACTCATGTCATTCCGTCTATGCCGATTAAGGACCATACCATTGTTGGACCTTTTGACAAGTTTGATGCATGCCTATCACTTAGCTAGCCGGATAACTCATTCTGACCACGAAGCTGAGTAGCTCAACTTAGGCCGAGCCCCGTTCTATAAAAGTGCGTAGTCTAGATGGTTGTAAGGATGTGCGGGGAGCCATACGTGAGCCCAAGGGTAGGGTAGTCCTAATCATCCTAGCAATTTGGTTGTCCTTGATTGTGCTTGTTGGGCGAACCCACGAAATGTGGACCTAAGTTGTACCAAAGGTGACCTAAGGCTATCGTGGTTTGGTAGACTGGGTTTGTGTTAGGAATAAATTTCCATTTGGTTGAAATCGATTCAAATCGCCGTGTGTCTCCGGATAGTGAGAAACTTGGCTAGCTCCAACATCGTAGTAATTGTATTATGGAATGTGATGGTTTGGATAAACATGGAATTACTACTGGCGGCTATGGTTACTATTGTATGCTATCAAATGATATACCACATGTTTGGCACAAAGTTAGTGGTAATCTAGAGATGAATAGCTATAATTAACTTGATGACTAAAGAATAATTGTATAACTAAGTTAATCGCTTTTTATGCAAAATGTTGTCAAGCTACCTCCTCTTATAAAGCCTTGCATAATCCTTGGAGTCATTTATTTACGGTTTATGATGGGTAAGTCTAGTTGAGTACATTTGAGTACTGGGGTTTATCCCACCATGTTGCGGTGAAGTTCTCGGCTTGCTGAAGATGGTGGCTAAGCGCTGGTAGACTCGGTGACTCTATATTTATTTCTCATCTATATCTTTGTTATCGAGAGGATGTCACTTATGCTAGCAATGTATTTGGAACTTATATTAATGTAATCATTTGAAAGCTATGTTGTTTTCACTAATCGGTTTTGAAACCCAAACTTGGACTATTATTTGTGAATCCATTTGTAATATTATTTTCGCTACAACTCTGCGTATGTGATGTGTATTTGCTTAATCATACGATCTTGGTTGTGATGTTGATTTACCGAGGTCCTTTGTGACACCCCAACCCATAGCTCTCGAAGGAGAGGAGCAGGCTCTAGAAGAACTACCAAAGTGCCCTAACCACCGACCCACTTCTTTCCTAAAAGGCAAGCCCCAGAGCATTCTAAGCCACCTACGTTTTATAAAAATATCACTTAGCTCTGTCAAAGTGCGCACACTAGAGGTAGTAAGGATGTGCGAGGAGCCCATGTGAGGCCAAGGGCATGCTTCTCACTTAGCTGGCCGGATAACTCGTTCCGACCGTGAAGCCAAGTAGCTCAACTCAGGTCGGACTTTGTTCTGTCAAAGTGCGCACACTAGAGGTAGCAAGGATGTGCGAGGAGCCCATGTGAGGCCAAGGGCAGGTTAGAGTCCTGATCGACCTGGCATCCGGTAGTGTCCCTGAGGGTGCGGCGCTGATCGAACCCGCGAAATGTGAACCTGAGTTGTACCAAAGGTGACCTAAAACTACCTTGGCACGGGTATGTCTGGGTTTGTGTTAGGAATACTGCTCAGCTGGTTGCAATCGATTTGAATCGCCGTCTCTCCCGGATAGTGTGAAACTTGATGGAGCTTCATCATCGTAGTAATTAGATTATGGAATATGATGGTTCTAATGAATATGAAAATCTTACACCGGCTAAGGTTAGTATTATTATGCTACTAAACGATATACCACATGTTTGGCACAGGTTATTTGCTAATCTAGAGATAAATAGCTATAATTAACTTGATGACCAAATTATAAAATGTATAGCTTAATTAGTGGCTTTTTATGCTAAATAGTGTCAACCTAGCTCCACTTATAAAGCCTTGCATGATCCTTGGAGTCCCTTTTATTTTTGGTTTATAACGGGTAAGTCTAGCTGAGTACCTTCTTGTACTCAAGGTTTATTTCCCACTTGTTGTAGATAACACAGTCTTTCATGGATATTGTAAGAATTGCTTCTGTCCCGCTGTGGACGAGGAGTAGGCCCCGGGCAAGGCGCTTCTACTTATATATCTTATCTGTGATGCTTTTGTGGGTGGTGATCACAAACTGGCTTGTATTAAACAATGGTGTGAGGTGTTGATTTTTAAACTACTTTGCTTCCGCTATTATTACTTTATTTGGAACTTGGGTTGTAATAACTTTAATCATAATATGATGTATGGCAATATATTTGTGAACTCTATGTAACATGTGGCATGTATGTTGAATCATGTACGATCTTGGTTGTATGTTGGCGATGAATCGAGACCCTTTGTGGTACTTGACGAACAACCGGGTTTATATGGGCTCAAGTATGATAGTGCGACCGCTTGCGGGCTGCCATTGTACTTGTGCTCTTATAAATTGGACATTCTGTTACAGCTGGCATCAAAGAAAGATTGGACATTATTGCCATATGTGTATTTAAAACAAAAGTCATTGTTTTACAAAAACCAGTTTTTGGCAAACTTATAGCTATATATGAATAGGTGTTCAAATCTGAAATTTGAATCTCAAGTGTGCCATTGATCATTTCCCTTATGGCCAGTTAAGGATTTAAGGTGGCTAAATAAGTACTAACATGGGGGTTTCTATTTTTGTCGTCCATACGACGTGTTATTGTATGGATGCCATTCACTTGAGTGGTAATGTATGGATCAAATTCCTCTACGCCTAAGGTAAGATGATGAGTGGTAGGACCGCAAGTTGTGAGAGTGTGGTCTAAGGGGAGAGGTAGCTTTGATCTCAGTATATATATATGTCTCATATATATATACTAAGGTATTTAATTGTGGGTTAGCTTTGATACGGCTATATATGCATATTTATATGTGTGTTTGGGACGTATTTACTTCGGGTACCTTTGATACGGAAGTATATATATATGGGTACATATATATGGAAGTATTTAGTTTGCAACCTAGAGCCTAGATTTTCTTTTCTGCATGTACAATTGTGGGGTTGGGCAAAAATGAAACTCTTGTACAGGTACGCTAACAACAAAACGTGTAGCCCGACAAGTTACATTATATTATGAGAGAACATATGCATGCCACCGTGTATTTCGCTAGAAGTTTCAATTTTTCCTAAGTTTGTGAGGACGTATGGAACGTGCATGCATCATGATAAATCATTCATTACATACTTGCATTGTTCCTCCCCTTAGAAGTTTCTTATTCGATTAAGTAACTCTTTTCTATTATAACATTGTTCTCACAAGAGTTGCACCATTTTGCTACAGATGGTAGCCTATTACCCACTAGAAGGGAACGCGGCGTTCTTGGGTATCTTTGGCACACCTGCCTTGCTCTGGAGAGTGTTGTACTTTGTGGGGTACACAGAGCTGCCCTAATAATTTTGGACACAGAGACATGTGCAGGAGGAACCATGGTTTGAGGTTCAAGTGTCCATCCTAGCTTATACATGGGCACCGCAGTACCAGGGCTAGAAACGGAGTCTGAGGGAAGAACCCCTTGGGAAGGCGCTCAAGTGGCAGCCTTTGAGATTTTGAGCACACTGTCAGTAGCATGGTGGTTCACTCACCAATAGTGCAGTGGGATCTATTCCATAGGTGAATCCAGCTATGGCAGTTTGGAGGCAACATGACCATTTTTCTGTGGTGCGTGACTGTGATGAGCGAGCATAGAGCTTGAGTCCTGCTATCAGTGCTATGTTCATTGTCATGCAGATGTTTTATACCCAAGAGGACGCCCACTATTTCTGGCAAGAGTCTTATAACATCTGTGTGAACAAGCTCATGGAAGCTAGGGAAGTACAGCGAGGGATGAAGAAGCATGTGCGCAAGCACTAGAAGGCAGCTAGGGAGGTTTCTTGGGACACCGATGTAGCTTATACTGCATTGGGAGCTCTCTAGACTTAGATGGAGAATGTTGTTGCAGATAGGGAGGCAGCATAGGTCGAGACACGGGCCACTCATGCTCAAGGGTGCATGCCATCTAGCAGAGGGATGAGGCCTACCGTCTTGTAGAGGCTAGAGAGGAGGTTAGGACTAGGACTATGGTTCTAGCTAGGTGGCTGGAGAATGACTACCGTTGGAGGGAGGTGGAGTATTGTCATTAGATTCATGAGCACCAGAACACCATTGCGGAGCTTCAGCATGATGTTCATCGCATCAACAATATCATTAATCCTATTCCTCCCCTAGTAGTCGTAGAGAAAGAAGATCCAAATGTATTGGTTGATGATGATGATGGCATGGAGGATGTCGAGGAGGAGTCTGAGGAGGAGGTCGAGCCCTAGGAGGATGACCATGGTGATTATATGTCCAGTGTTGACAGTGACCACTTTGAGCCCTAACTCAGCTATAGTGATTAGCTAGATGCGCTAGTTCCGTATCTTTTTTGATCTTTTATGTAATGGACATGTAGCTTAAGTTTCGATCTTTAAATGTATCATTGATGTAACATTGGAACCTTGCATTTTGGTCCATGATGGTTGGAATTTTAGTTAAATCCCAGTTTCATTTTGCTGGTGAAATGTGACATGCATGTTAACGCGTTGCGAGTACGATAAGTGATCAAATTGGTGATGTTATGTTGTGAGAATGAATTATTGTGCCTCTATTTTATTGTATGAATTTAAGATTCTCTCCAGTAATATCAGTTGGCATGATTATACAATTCTTATGCGATCTCTTAACATCATCCAATAATCACTTATTGTTGCAATTTTATAGATGCCTCACACACGCATGGTTGAACACTATTGAACAGAACTTCCATCTGTTGAGGGTCACCGAAATGATGAAGGCCGAGTATGCATCGCATCAACTTCAGGGGCCTACAGGTATCTGGTGGACTCATTATTTGTCTACCTTACCTACTGGAGCAAATGTTACCTGGGATCAATTCAAGGCAGCATTTAGGGGGCATCATATTCCCTGGGGCTAATGCACATGAAGACCACTGAGTTTATGAAGCTCACCCAAGGGACAAAAATGGTAACTGAATACATGCATGCCTTCAATAACTTGTCCTACTATGCCCTAGAATTTGTTGATATAGAGGCAAAGAAGATTGAAAGTTTTAAGAGAGGCCTCAGCACTAAGTTGATGAAAACAATGACCAACTCCAAATGTGATACATATAATGAGTTCATCAGTGATGCCCTAACTCAAGACAACCAAAACAACCTACATGCGGCAGCAAAAGGTTGCAAGCGGGCAGCTGAGGCAGGTGCCTCAAGTTCCTCTCACTCCAAGGCTCTAGTGGTGGCAAAGCCATAGTTCCATCCCCCAATGCCTAAGTTTAGGCCTCCTCAGCAGAAAGCCTAGGCCAGTCACCCTCAAAAGGTGTTTCGCAGAGCCTTCACTATTACTATGCCCAAGGGTAACATAGGTCAAGGAAGCTCCACAGAGCCAAAAAGCAATCTACCATGCTTCGATTGGAACCAAACTGGCCATTAGTCTAGGGAATGCCCTTATCCCAAGAAGGGTGCAAATCAGAATTAGGGCAACAAAAAACAAGCCAATCCAAAGGCACGTCCTGGGTACGTGCACTATATAGCCATGGAGGAGATTCCCATAGGGGAAGTTGTGACCGCTAGTATGTTTCTTGTTAACAAACACCCCGCAATTGTTTTATTTGATTTTGGAGCTTTGCATTCATTTATGAGTCTGACGTTTGCATCTAAGCATGATCAGAAGATAATTGAGGTAGACAAGGGTGGTTATAGTATAAGTTCAGTTAGGGCTACTATTTCCACAAACCAATTAGTTAGAAATGTACTCATCTCCATACAAGAGCGGGAGTACACTATGGATCTTATAGTATTGCCAGGATTAGCCATAGATGGGATATTGGGCATGAAATGGATGAGTGGGCACAAAGTTCTTATTGACACATCCACTAGAACAATTATGTTGAGGGAACCTAAAGGGGAAGGTGCTTTCCTAGTGCCACTTCCCAGATGTTTTGATCTTCAAAACTTGTCTTGTGCCATCCAAACCTCTACTCTCTATGATATTCTAGTAGTTTGCGAGTTCCTTGATGTATTCCTAGACGAATTGCCTAGTTTGCCACCAGATAGGGATGTGGAGTTTAAGATTGAGTTAGTGCCAGGTACAACTCCTATCTCAAGAAGACCCTATAGGATGCCACCCAATGAGTTAGCTGAACTTAAAATTTAGCTACAAGAACTTTTGGACAAAGGTCTCATTCGACCTAGTTCGTCTCCCTGGGGTTGTCTATCTTTATTTGTGAAGGACAAATCCTTGCGGATGTGTGTGGACTATAGGATGCTCAAAGCCATAACCACAAAGAACAAGTATCCTTTACCTCGTATTGATATTTTGTTTGATCAACTATCAAGAGCAAAGGTATTCTATAAGATTGACTTGAGGTCAGGCTATCACTAGACCAAGATTAGGCCAGAAGATGTATCTAAGACAACTTTCTCAACTATGTATGGCTTGTATGAGTATTTTGTCATATCTTTTGGACTGACAAATGCTCCCGCCTATTTCATGTACCGGATGAATTTGGTGTTCATGCCCGAGCTTGACAAGTTCGTGGTTGTGTTTATCGATGATATCCTAATTTACTCTAAGAATGAGGCAGATCATGCAGAGCAACTGAGAGTTGTCTTGTCTAAGATGAGAGAGCATAAATTGTATGCAAAGTTTAACAAGTGTGAATTCTGGCTGAAGAAAATACCTTTCTTGGGTCATATATTATCTCAAGATGGAATCTCTATAGACCCATCTAAAGTACAAGAGGTCATGGATTGGAAGGCCCCAACTTCGGTTCATGAAGTTCAGCGTTTTCTAGGGCTAGCAGGCCATTATCATCATTTCATTCCTGACTTTTCCAAAATAGCTAAGTCCATGACCAGATTACTTCAGAAGGATGAAAAGTTTAATTGGACTCTAGAGTGTGAGGCTGCTTTTCACACTCTATGAACGTTGCTAACCATCGCTCCTATTCTCAGACAACCCGACATTGAAATGCCTTTCAATGTGTTCTATGATGCATCGTATAGGATTAGGTGTGTGCTCATGCAAGAAGGTCGAGTTATTGCCTATGCTTCTCGACAATTGAGAAAGCATGAAGTCAACTATCCCACACATGATTTAGAGCTCGCAGAGTTGTTCATGCATTGAAGATGTGGAGACATTACTTGTTGGGAAATGTATGCCACATATACACCGATCACAAAAGTCTCAAATACATCTTCACTCAACCTAAACTAAACATGAGGTAGCGAAGGTGGTTAGAGCTGATCAAGGACTATAATTAGGAAGTGCACTATCATCCAGGCAAAGCCAATGTTGTTGCAAAAGCACTTAGTCAGAAATCTCATTGTAACACCTTAGAAGCCTTGTTGGAAGATGGGTTTAATCTATTGCATCCTGTTGTGCTACACAACATCACTATCAGTTGTTCACTTGAGAGCAAAATCATGGAACTATAGAAGATAGATGTAGGTGTGTTTCACATAAAGGGAAAGATGAAGGAATAGGAAATCAAGCATTTCAGGTTGGATGAAAGAGGTGTGCTATGGTTCAAGAACCGACTAGTACCAAAAGACCATGAACTTAGAAATCAAATCCTAGATGAAGCTCACTTGTCCAAGTTATCCATGCATCCGAGTAGTAGCAAAATGTACCAAGATTTGAAAAACCATTTTTGGTGGATTAAGATGAAGAAAGAAATAGCCGCCTATGTTGCTAGATGTGATACTTGTAGTAGTGTCAAAGCGGATCATTTGAAACTTGCTAGGTTGCTCCAACCTTTATCTGTTCTAGGATGGAAGTGGGAGGAGATCAGCATGGATTTTATTATTGGACTCCCAACTACTCAAAAAGGTTTCAACTCGATTTGGGTAATTGTAGACTGTTTGACTAAATCCGCACATTTCATCCCAGTCAAGATCAACTATCGATGTTATGATTATGCAACATTGTATATCGCGCATATAGTGTGGCTACATGGAATACCAAGAACCATTTTATCAGATAGAGGCTCTCAATTCACTGCTCAGTTTTGGGAGCACTTGCACAAGCAGTTAGGTACCAACCTCGTTCAAAGCTCAGCATATCACCCTCAGTCCTCCAAGCAGACTGAGCGAGTAAATCAAATCCTTGAAGACATGTTGAGAGCATGTGTGATCTCTTCCAAGGGTTCATGGGAAAAATGGCTACCTTTAGATGAGTTTTCCAACAACAATAGTTATCAAGCAAGCATCAAGATGGCTCCTTTTGAGGCCTTGTACGGTCGAAAATGTAGAACTCCTTTGAATTGGGTTGAGCTCGGGGAAAGGAGATACTATGGCATTGATTTTGTCATGGAAGCTGAAGAACAAGTATGTATTATCCAACAGTATATGAAAGTAGCTCAATCTAGGCAAGAGAGCTATGCCGACAAGAGAAGAAGGCCTATCGAATTTGAGGTAGGTGACTACGTATACCTCAAAGTTTCACCCATGAAAAAGGTGCAACGGTTTGGTGTGAAAATGAAGCTAGCACCTAGATATGTAGGCCCATACAAGATCATTGAGCGAAGTGGAAGGGTAGCTTACAAGCTCTAGTTACCTCCAAAGATGCAAGCTATATTTAATGTCTTCCATGTTTCTCAGCTAAAAAAATGTCTTCGCGTACCTGATGAAGCTATTGAAATCACCAATATTAAGCTCCAATCGGATTTGACTTATGAGGAAAAACTAATACAGGTTTTGGAAGAAATGGAAAGAGTAACTTGGAGCAAGGTTATTAAATTCTACAAAGTGGTGTGGAATAACCACGGTGAACAAGATGCCATGTGGGAACGGGAGGATTATTTACGTGAGGTCTATCTCGCTTTTTACGAAAAATGGTAGGTCTTTCAAATCTTGGGGCGAGATTTCTATAAGGGGCAGGGGCTATAACATCCTAGTGTTAAGCATACAATTTGCACTTTCATTTCATGAGCACAAGCATCATCCAAGCATTCATGAGCATGAGCATATGAAGTTTCATCTCATTCACTCTATCTTTATCACATGTCATGTTGCTTATATGCACGCATATGCTTGTGATCATTTGTGACCAATGCAAGAGATGGTTGTGAGGTCACAAAAACACCTTAGACACATCTAGGATGAAAAATGGAACAATGTTTGTATTCATGACATGGGCCAAATTTGCTTCTAAGTCATAGTTTACTCAAAATGTCAATTTTCATGATACTACTTTGACTAGAGTTGAACTATAGCATAGATTGTTTGCATGACAGTGCACCCTTAATAAAAGTTGTAGTTCTTGACATGGGTAAGAAACTTTATTTAAGGGTCATGAGCTAATTTAGTGTCTAACATGGTCAAATAGGGCCCACAAGAATCAACAAAATGCTGTTTTGAGACTTAATTTTTTTCCAAGTCTAGAAGTTGTTTTTAGTTTCAACGTGACCAACTTTGGAGCTTTGTATTTTGAAAACCAATGAGCATTTGACAATGCTTCTTAAAGAAAAGTTGTAGTACTCACATAGCTCCACACTTTGTATTACTGAAGTTTTCAGAAATTCACCACAGATTAGGAGATAGAGGAGAGGGATGATGGCGGTTTCAGTCGACTGAATTGGCTTCACCGATTCAAATCGGCTGGGCTCGGTGGCCAACCATGGGCAGGCCGCGGCTGCCACCTAGTGGCCATACGCCAGTGCTGGGCCTGTTGGTCAGGCTGAAGGGGAGTGAAGACATAGGCGACACCGCTGCTCCCTCCCATTCTCACTCTCTCGCCCTCGCTCTGCCTCTCTCGCGCTCGCCAAAGAGAAGTGGAGCACCGCACCGTCACCACCACACCTCCGCCGTGCTCGCGTGCCGCCACCACCACCATGCCTCCATCCAACACATCATGTACATAGCTTCGCCGTGAACTGCTCCACCTCCCCAAGCCGCTAATGCCATCGTTTGAGCATGGGTATGGCCGCATTGCACCATCGCCGTCGTTGCCATGGTTGTGGTGCGCCGCCGAGCTTGAGCTCACTGCGGCTAGCCCTAACCGGTCTCCCTTTTATCCCTCTAGCTCTTGTATCCACACTGCCATGAGCTCTAGTGCCTTACCCTAAGACGGAGGCTTCCCACTGGCAGCCATGTCATTAGAACGGCAAGCACCGCCGTCGTGCACTGTGCGCCGCGGTGCCGCCATGCATGTGGCCAGAGCACACCACTGCTCCACCATGACCCAGACCTAGCGCTACATCTCCATTGAGGTTCCCTAAAGCTATAGCCATGCTTGCCTGGCCATGTTGTCGCCGGAGATGATAAGCCCACCGCCGTGCACCCTTGCCGAGCCACCGTGGTCGCCGACGAGGTAGCTCCGGCGAGCCTCCTGGCCATTCAAACCCATCAATCGAGGTGCAAGGGCGAGTTGAGTCTAACAGTGGTGACCTCGCCGTCCCTAAGTTGTCGCCGGTCAAAGTCGTCCCCTACCTCTGTTCCTCTGTCGTGTGGGACCTGTTGACCTACAGGCCCCCGCTGTCAGTCGCCGTGGGCGTATAGACCGGGTGCACCTAGCTGGAGCTCCCGAGATGGATTTTGATTTTTGTTTTCCTTATTTTTGTAGCAAACTTGCAAAAATCATATCTAGAGTTAGGAGTGTCCAAATGAGGTGATCCAAATTTTGTTGGATTCATAATGAAGTGTAATACTTGATAACAAAATGAAACCTATAGTTTGGAGTATTTTTCTAGGGGAAACAAATTAGGCTAGTTAAGTGCTTTTAAGATAGTTTCTATTTGTAAAATGCATAACTTGAGCTAGGGAAATGCAAAAATTGTGATTCCATTTTTTCTGGTCTTGTCTTAACATGCTCTAGCTAGAAAAAATACTAAACCTATTGTAGGAATATTGAAATATGGTCGTCCTATTTAACCTTGATTAATTGCTAGTTTCTAGTGAAAAGAAATGGGGTAAAAATACATAACTTATGATCATGCAATTTTTTACATAGTGTTATGGTGCTAGGATGAAAGTAAGAAAAATATGAAATTGGTTATTATTTTACACTTTTCACTAGGCTAAACTATTTTTGCTAGAATAAGTCTATGCAACTTGTCATTTTTGTAGAGGTGGCTATACTTATCCAAATGGCATGAAATTGGTACAATAGACTTTTGGGGTCATATGTAAGCTGCTGTAATTTTCTCAGAATTTATTGTGCATTGGAAGTATTTATCACCCTATTATATAAGGAAATTAATAAATGCACATAAGTAAATGATTTGGGCTTAACCATTATGTTTTCTGTGGTGCTTGTGATGCATATGATCTGTTGATGTTATTAGTTGGGCTTAGAAGTAATTGGTTATAGGCAGCTAGTTAACTATTGCTTTATAATTCAACTAAATGGCTGCATGAGTAGTTTCTGTTGTGTTGACAAATTCATAATGATAGTGACCTTTCCTGTGAAACTTGTTAATAACAAAGTTGTAGATAACTTACTCATCTTGCTTGTCCTAAAATTTCCTGGTCATAGGCCTAATGGTTTAAGAGTTATAGCCATTCGAAGTCTGTTGTCAGATTTGCTTGTCCTCTAGATAAGATCTGAAATATTGAATTGTTTGACCTAGATAGCTACTGAATCACCTTATGAAGATTACAATAAAGTTGTAGGTAATTTCATAATATTTCTAGAAAGTCCACCGCCATATTGTTTGCATGTGTATAACTCTAGTTATACTCAAAACAAGTGGCTGCTGTCTTGTAGTCTAGAAAATGCTTAAATGGAAATTTGTTTAATTATTAGAGAGGAGATATGCACCTACTCATTAAAAGAAAATTTATCTTGTTATCACTTTAATACATTGTTGTTAAGGACACTTGTGAGTTTGCATTTTATCATATCATATCATCCATGTCATTATCTGTGCATCCATGATATCTTATTTGATGCTCATACATATAGGATCGCCCGAGAAGGAGTAACCCTACTGGAATTCGAAGAAGTGGCGGAGGACAATCAAGGGACACCCCAAACCATAGCTCCTAAAGGAGAGGAGCAGGCTCTAGAAGAACTACCAGAGTGCCCTGACCACCGACCCACTTCTTTCCTAAAAGGCAAGGCCCGGAGCATTCTAAGCCTCCTATGTTTTATAAAATATCACTTGAGTCCTTTATGTTTGATGCATTAGGATATAAGAGTTGATTTGGAAATACTTGATGCATAGAACTACCTTGTCCAGATATATACTTTAAACCCTGTGTTGGTCTAGGATCGAATATATGCTCAGCCATGCTTAGACCGGTAGAAGTCGGTTGATTTCCTATCACATACGAGATATAGGTGGATACCAGAGCACGGTTGGCTATATTTGCTATCATGGAAAAGAACCATGGGATAATGTAGCTGGAGGCCGAGCAAAGTCTATGTGTAGGTTGACTCATGTGATTTCGTCTATGCCGATTAAGGACCGCATCGTTGGAGGCCCTCTTGTCATTTTGAACGCATGCCTCTCACTTAGCTGGCTGGATAACTCGTTTTGACCACAAAGCCGAGTAGGTCAACTCAGGCCTGGCCTCATTCTGTCAAAGTGTGCACACAGGAGGTAGTAAGGATGTGCGGGCAGCCGGTGTGTGGCCAAGGGCAGGTTAGAGTCCTAATTGACCTAGCATCTAGTAGTGTCCCTGAGGGTGCGGCGTTGATTGAACCCGCAAAATGTGTACCTGAGTTGTACCAAAGATGACCTAAGACTACCTTGGCACAGGTATGTCTGGGTTTGTGTTAGGAATACTACCCAACTAGTTGCAATCGATTTGAATCGCCATCTCTCCCGGATAGTGAGAAACTTGATGGAGCTTCTTCATCGTAGTAATTGGATTATGGAATATGATGGTTCTAATGAATATGAAAATCTTACACTGGCTATGGTTACTATTATTGTGCTACTAAATGATATACCACATGTTTGGCACAGGTTAGTTGCTAATCTAGAGATAAATAGTTATAATTAACTTGATGACTGAATTATAAAATGTATAGCTTAATTAGTGGTTTTTTATGCTAAATTGTGTCAAGCTAGCTCCACTTATAAAGCCTTGCATGATCCTTGGAGTCCCTTTATGTTTGGTTTATGACGGGTAAGTCTAGTTGAGTACCTTCTTGTACTCAAGGTTTATTTCCCACTTGTTACAGATAACATAGTCTTTCATGGCTATTGTAAGAATTGCTTCTGTCTCGCTGTGGACGAGGAGTAGGCCCCAGGCAAGGCGCTTTTACTTATATATCTTATCTGTGATGCTTTTGTGGGTGGTGATCATAAGCTGGCTTGTATTAAACAATGGTGTGAGATGTTCGTTTTAAAACTACTTTGATGTCGCTATTATTACTTTATTTGGAACTTGGGTTGTAATAACTTTAATCGTACTCTGATGTATGGCAATGTATTTGTGAACTCTATGTAACATGTGGCATGTATGTTGAATCATGTATGATCTTGGTTGTATGTTGGCGATGAATCGAGACCCTTTGTGGTACTCGACAGACTACCGAGTTTATATGGGCTCAAGTATGATAGTGCGACCGCTTGCGGACTGCCATTGTACTTGTGGTCTTATAAATTGTATGGTTCTGTTACAGATATATATGGTGGCTAACCTAATTCTACTTTGCTCCTTGAAAACACATCTCTTTTGAAACTTAGAAATATGTTTGCGAGAGAGCAGGGGCTATCTTATTCATCTCTTGTTTTCAGGCAGGCATGTAAGTACCCATTGTTTTAAATATCTCGGACACTTGTCCATTTTTTTCAACTTTCTATTTTTTATATGAATAAGTTTTGCATAGCCCCTGCCTCTTCTTTGCAACAAAACTTTTGAGAGATAGCAATAAGAACTTTAGAGCATTTATTTGGTGGATGGAAAAACCTATCAAGCATATTTTTGGTGTTCACTCCCTGTGTATGGGTAACATATTTTGGGTGGATCTAAATGGAATGGCATGTTTTTGTGCCTACCCCTAGTGTAGGAGTAGTGCATATGTGGGTGGAGTGTACATGATCTTGATTTTAAGAGCATGACAAACCTCTCAAAAGCGTCAACAAAGCTTGACAAAACTCAATGCAAAACAAGCAACATATATGTGGAAGTTTTCCTAGCCTAAACAACATGTATGGCTCTGGTAGGAATTCAAGCTTTGTCATACAGGAACTCATCATAGCATTTTTGTGTTTTTTAAAAGATGAATCTCTAGAACTTTAATGTCACTTGGAACAAGATAAACAACAGCTCAGACCTTCTCATATCATATCTGTTAATTACCTAGACTTAGATCAAGGTATGCTACCCACGAGTTTCAAGTTCAGTGTAAATCCTTATATCAAAACAATCTTATCCAAAACTCAGGAGAATTCAAGGATGAAAACTAGGTACTTGAAAGGAATTACAATAAAGCAACTATTCATCATTTCCATTTTAAGAGATTATCTTCAAAGACCTTTTTATTTTATTTAGCTCCTAAAAATAGATTAAAGCAAACTAGACACACTCTCTTTATTTTGTTTTCATTTTTTAGATCACACATTATAACTATATATATATTTCTATAAAGATAACTTTTTATTTTGTTTTTAGTTATTCATTTTTTTATAATATATATATAAAGCAAACTAAGAATAAGAAAAGGAAAAGAAATACTTATCTAGATACACGAGGGATACCTTTTCCCCCAAGCTGGTTATTGTCGTGGTTGCTCAACGAGGTGACCGGATGTGGAGGCGCTGGAATAGAGCCTCCCAATTTTGATTTTGCTATTGCTATTGTTGCTGGAGGCAGGCCATCTTGTGTCCCATGCTTACCTACCATTGTGCATGATTATGTAACGTACCTTGTATGGCAGTTGTCCTCTCATCAATGGTTGTGAGCCTATTATCAATTCAGAACTTCCACTTGTAGAATTTGGGGGATCGACTCCCCCACACTGTACTCGAAGTGTGTTGTGCTCATAAAGACAAGGTTGAGATCAAGTGCATGGGCTTTGTTGGTGGGAAAACACCAACAGAACCAAAACCTTATTTATTCTTCTCCAACCTTAAGCACATTGAATTATGATAAGATTGATGTTGTGTGCATTGTTCATTTATAACATGGGTGATAAGATTAGAAGGATGAGCATGAATGTAGCATTTTGACTATGATAGAAAGAGTGGAGTTGCTTAACCTATGGAAAGATTATCCATCTTTATATAATGTATCAAACTTTACATGGTTATGACTATCATCTTTCAAAGATAAGATATGCAATAGTTTAGCTCATTTGGTTAAGACCGAGATCAAGAAAGTGGTGCTATGAACAAACTTAAGGAACAAGACATGTTGAGTTAATTAGGTTGGATCAAGCAAAGTTGTAACTCGGACATATTTGTGTCTTCATTTATGTGCATACCAAGATCAAGAGGAAAACAATGACCACTTACCTTAAGATGTTACCTTCATCATTAGAGCATGATGACACCATGTGATGAAGGGTAGATGACTTGTAGTGATCCTTTCCTTCCTTGCATCTTGAGTTGTTCATGAGCATCTTGTCTCATATGTTGCACTCCTTTCTCACTCTTCCATCATGCCATCTTTTGTTCTTTCTTGGCCTTTTGATCGGACCTTCTGCTCCTCTCATTATTTCTTCTCTATAGAGGATTAGTAGACAACATATACCTGAAGGAATATACAAATGATTCAAAGAAAGGATAGAGTTGTCATAGAGCTAAAGGTCATTTCTATGCTATAATAGAGTTGGCTTCAGCATTTCAATTAGCATAAAATCTTTATCCCATGTTTTAAATAATGTGCCTTTTTGTTCACCACTATTCAAATTTTCAACAAGGTTACGGCAAAGATGTGTTAAATTGTTTTGAAGAATACCTCAAACCTTGATTTGTTTCTACAAATGATCTCCTAACATTCCCAAAAAAATGAATATTTTCCTGCAAGTAGTCTATATATACAACCAAACTCTATACAAGTATGTTTTGATTCAATAATCATGTTCGAATAATATTCCAAAGCATAATTATAATAGAACAAGGAAGCTTGAAAGACTAAAGAGATTCATTAAAGTAGAAACAAGAATATGTATGATCATCCAAAGGAGCATGATTATTTAAATTTTTACTTGTTAGAGATTTAGCAAGTTAAGCTCATCATAAAGGTAGGGATGACCAAGACAAACTAGCAACATGACACAAGATGTTTTGAAGAACTCCATCCCCCATACTTGAATTTTGCAAAATGCAGAATCAAATTTGGATGATAGAATTCTCCTATGAATGAGATTTTATGTTGCATAATGCATGGTTGGATATACCGTATGTTTTCCTTCGTTTTATTAAAGTGATTAATCACAAACATACCTGAAAGAGGCTTATCCGACGTATCTATTGGTGAGCGCTCGTAGTCCGTTGAGCAGTAACTTTCCTTACATTAAGTTTTGTCTTTGCACCATCCGATGAGGATACGGATAATTGCATGCTCTTCTTCCATCAACCTTTCTTGATTTTCATTGATTATTGGTTGATGAGTTGGGGTCCATTTGAGATGTAAACTCAAGTTCCTCCTTGGTTGTCTTTGTCCTCTAATGGCATGGCAGAGAGTTCTTCTTCTTTGTTTGTTAGTGATATGCTAGCCATGTTGATAGTCGAGGAAAGAACCTCATTGGAATTTGCATGAAACCTTCATCTCCGATGACTTAGGGATGTCTTCTTGTGCCCATGGTTGTTCATGATTCCACGACACACCGTCGATAGACCACCACTGATTGATGACATTTTGCTGACATAAGATTGCATGCCATGATGTAGTGGCATCTTGTTGTCCTGGTTCTTGCTATCGACGTGTGAATCGGTGTCTCCGAAGATGATGGAAGCAGACGTATTCTGGATAATACAAGGTTGGTTACATCCTACTTGTCATCAGCATCCAAGCTTGAGTCTTGGGAAAGCTTAATGCTAGGTTGTCGTTTGATGTTGCTCTTAGACTGTTGATTTGTTCATCCACTTCCACAGCTGTAGTGGTGGTTTGGTAGGTTCATACCAAACCTTGAACAAGCATAGCTTATATTCATTCTTCCTACAAAATGTTAACGGAAACATACTTGAAGGAATACAACAAATTTGAAATACGGGTTGTTATCCATAATTTGTGTGATTTTCATCTATGCTAATGAAAAGATGGTTTTAGGATTACTTTAGCATAGGTTTTGTTTATCATGTTTTTTTAACAAATTTTATTTGTCTGCTACATTCTAGCATGGTTCAAGACAAAAGTAACTTGTAGCAAAAGACGAAGTGAATAAACTTTGATAACTTTGATACTCATAGATCTTCCATCCATGAAGAATGATTTGTCTTCTTTGTGCAAAGTTATTGGAGTTCATCATGTGCCTTGCTTTATCCCCGGGGTGATTTCATCTCGAGACTTTCCCAAATTGAATTTGAGAGTTTTCTGTAGGGATTAGTCCAACAAAATAACTGCCATCTACTAGAGTGTATTCTTGGTTAAGCATTTTCAACCTAAGCACCACGCTTAATTTAAAAAACCTTTGGAAGTAAGATCAGCACTCCTAAACTAAGCACCATGCTTAATTTAAAAGATGTATGAAGATACCCCAATCCAAGCATACTATAGAAGACAACAGTAGCATGAAAGCATTTTATAGATTTACTCAAAGAGAGATGAAAGAGCATGATCATGGCGAGAGAATTTTTTTTAATAAAATATGCAAGTGGCATGAATGTATGCAAGGAACTAAATATGTTGTGGATTTGATATGAGAGAATTTTAACTAAATGAGATGGATGTATAGATTATTTAAAGTAAACATGCAGTGGAATACAAAAATTAAAAGATAACTGCTCATTAAGTTTAAAGTCCATGAGCAAGACTATCTCACCTTTCTTGATCATACTTACCATGATTCACATGATGGAATTTATGAGTAGTGCAGCATCTGTTTCCGTCACTTGAGATGTGATTTGAATTCTTGTGACGTCGACCTTTTCCTCCAATCTACTCATGGTTAGCGAATATATATATGTCTATACAAACCTATGAGATGGTAGGGCTCCAGTGTTGATGGATCTTGAATGTTCAGGCACCCTGGGTTTCTTCAATGTTTCTTCTTTTCTTGTGGAAGCTTGCCGGAAGGTCGAAACATTGTTTGCTATCCTGTCTTATTCCACAATTCAACAGAATAGGGGTAATCCTACTAAACCTCGTGGTATGTTAATGATCTAAATCCTTATAGCAATTGTTTCCCTGGCAACATCGCTAATAATGTTTGTTGGTATTTATTAAGTGCAAATAGAATATAAAGGATTCCACAAGCGTAAAGAATACTATTGTAGCATTTTACTGGGAGTATTCCAGGTATCGTTATTTATATTTTACCATAGGGAAACAATGGAGTAAAGGCTTATTGAGTAATAAAGGAATGTCTACCAATCAACATACCAGCATAGCTAAAGCAGGGGTAAATGTAATGATAGGAATAAAGCATAATGACACTTAGGGGATAGGTCACTAAGATAATGTAAACTAGTCAACTCGGGAGAACAACGGGTGAGGTAGATTCCTATGATATTCTTATTATAGGATCAAAGTATATATATATACCTGACTATAACTAAGACTAACTCTACTCTTGTGCACTTCGGGATGCCGCTTAAACAGTAGAGCGCCCATAATAGATAACTCTACTGACGCGACTATGATCCTACAATTTAAGAACCTGTTCAATTTGGCGTGGACTACAAAGGATAGATGGGACTATCACCACCCGTTGCTATCACACAACCAGAGAACAGGGTGTACTTATATGCAGAGCATCATATAAGCACCATGCTTACACGAGGCTCGACTACTTAGCCCAATTGATAAACTATAGTAGGCTAAGTGCTCTATGAATCCACACACAAAAGTAATGATAACCTCAACTAAGCAACATATATATTTAAAGTAAGTATAGCCATGTAGATAAGAATATGATGAATTGATAGTAAGTCTTACAAATGTAGAAGTGAAGATATAAGGTTTCACGGAGCCTCCAAGACTAGATCCTTAACTTAAGCATGAGCCCAATTTGACCCTCACTCTCGAGCTACTAATCTACTATATTGGAAAGCTCTAGACCTAATCCTCTTGGTGTGTGTTGATCTGAATGAGAGATATGAATTAAGGTTTCCCAGATGACCTGAGGGAGGGGGGTAGGGGCTGCTATATATAGGCCAGTGCATCAATTCTGAGCCCTCAGATCAAACCAACTTGAAAGAACGGCATAGATGCAATCTAGAAGGCGGTGGAGAACCAACATTCAAAGGGGAGGCTGACACGTGGGTCCCACAGGCCGGTCGACCTATAGGTGGGGCCAACTAGCATCCCATGTCAGCGTCTCGGCTTGATCTTTGGTGAACAGCCTCCTAGAGTCTTCTAGAATCTTCCCACACTGTTTACACTCCAGAATTCCATAATTTCCTTTGACGAATAGGTCCCCTTGACGATTTTCTGGATAAACCCTGCTGGAAGCACAGATTCACCAAAACTCATGGAATTTATTAGTTTAAACCCCTATACCTATGTTTGGTGATGGAATTAAGTATAAATGCAGGTTATATTGATGGTATATAACTGATGTTAATGACCGTCAACAGGGCCTAACGGGCACGTTGGTAATAGCGGGGGTGGAGTAGTCGTAGAGTGACTTGGCTATTTCAGTAGTAGCGGATGGTACGGGGGTGACTGGTTCAACTACCAACGGAGTAGTAGAAGAAGAAGCGGTATGAGACCAGCTCTTCCTTAGCAGTGCCTCCAGATTATCGGTGTAGTTGTTCGACAAATCAAAACAACACATACACTATCCTGTTTTCATCCACAATAGGAAGAAAACAAGCAGAATTAGGCTACATAAACTATGGCTACCATTACATGCATTTGCTCATGATCATGTCCTACTAGATTCTTAAACCTATGCCCTCCCCGACAACGGCGCTAGAAATGCTTGTTGGCATTTCTTAGCGCAATCACCAAGTGTGGAGGTTTTAAGTCCATCATCGGCAACAGCGCCAGAAATGCTTGTTGGCATTTCTTAACACCATCACTAAGATTGAGTTCACCTTAGTGACACCATCAAGAAACACCAACTACGATAGTTCTTAACGGTTACAGATAATATCTGCAAGCGCACGGATCTATCGTTGTAGCATTTCACCCGAAAGTATTCAGGGTATCGTTATTTATAATTTCCCAGAGGAGGGCAAGGTATGAGAGTCTAGCATGAGCATGAACAAGATTATAGACTTGCATAGTGGACCATAGTTCAAGACAGGGGTAAAAATGGTATATCAAGGATAGTGGACACACTTCTGAGCCAACCTCAAGGATAAAAGGAAATCAAAGAATAAAAGAATATTCCTACATGGAGCCGGCATGGTCAAATATATCCGTGCAAAGAATAGTTAATGATCACTCAAATCTTTGTTTTGTTTTTCTCTCTTATTCTGTTGAATCTTGAGCAGTGCCATGTGTTGTTAAAGTGGTAATCTGCAAAGGAAATCCCTTAAAGAAAGTTTTGACCAGACAATGTTCTCGTACCTATTTTCAAAGATAGGTAATATTTGGTTAAAGTGGGGTAGCGTTTGCTACACCATCAACAATCTCGAGTATCTGAGGTTTCAAGGCATGGAGAACTAAAGGTCAATCCCTATCGTTCTTGCGACCAACCCTTATCTTTCATGCCAACCTTCAATCCTTATTCTTACATCTCATAGACCTAGAATCAATGAAGCACGAAGACATGAATTAGTATTTGTTCTCCTTGTCAATCTTTGCTATTTCGTAATCTTTTCACCATATCTCATAAATCCTGAATCAAGGAATTGTGAGAATCATAAGATCTATATTTATCTTTAATATCATCTTTTGCTAATCTTAGCTCCTTGTCTTTACACCCCATAATGTGAAGACCCGATGATCAACCTTTATCTATCTTTTCAACCTCCTTTTATATTTCTTTTCAACCTATGCCATCACTTCAATCCTTTGACCACACATCATAAAGCCCTGAAACATTCTTAAAAATCAATCTTTGATTTCCTAGTCAACCTTTGTTCATCCTTGAATCCTTATCTTATCAAAAGTCTCAAAACAACCTTGATGATCAGCTTTATCTTCCTCTCAAGTCTCTTCGAATCTCAGGATGAGATTCATGTTAAGTGGGGTAGATTTGTAACACCCTAAAATTTCCATTTTGGTTTGTTATTAGAAAACACTAAATAAAATAAAGTGTTATATAATAGCTAATTGGACTATCAAGAATATGTATGTAAGAATGTGGAGAACAAATTTAGAGAGGAAGGAAATGAGCTGTTCTCTTTTCTCTTGTCATCTTTCCAATACATATGCCCTCCTATATATAGCCATACATGTGAGATGGAGTTACAAGAATTGATGCTAGGAGAGTTACACCATTGATGAAGTAGAAGGTTGTAGCTTTGATGGTATAGGAGTTATGGACATCCACATTAAAATTTCATAACACTCCCCCTTGGATGTCCATTAACAGGTGAATTGCATGCCTCGTTAAAAACCTTACCAAGGAAAAACCTAGTGGAAAATACCATGTCCAAGGAAAAAAAGAGTACACACATATTCACTCCCCCTGATGGCAACATCACTTGATGTCTTTCAGCCATCGCAATCCAATACCATATGCCAATTTCTTAAATACTAAAGTAGGGAGTGCCTTTGTGAACAAGTCTACTAGATTCTCACTAGAATGAATTTGCTGGACTATTATAATACCATCCTTTTGAAGATCATGAGTGAAGAAAAACTTTGGCGAGATGTGTTTCACTCTATCTCCTTTTATGTACCCATCTTTCAATTGAGTTATGCAAGCTGCATTGTCTTCATGTTTAACCATTGGTGCTTCCTTTTTTGAAAATAAATTGCATACCTTGCAAATATGATGTGTCACATTTTTGAACCAGGCACATTCCCTACTAGCTTCATGGATAGCTAAAATTTCTACATGGTTAGATGAAGTTGCTGCTATAGTTTGATTCATTGAACGCCATGAAATAGATGCACCACCACACATAAATACATATCCCGTTTGTGAACAACAATTATGTGGATCAGATAGATATTCTGCATCTGCAACTAATCTCTCCATGCATTTGTTAGAAAAATATAGACCCATGTCCTTCGTACCTTGCAAATAACAAAGTATATGTTTTATCCCATTCCAATGTCTTCTAGTAGGACAGGAGCTATATCTTGCTAATAAATTAATAGCAAATGCAATATCAGGTCGTGTATGAGTAGATAGATACATTAGTGCTCCTATAACACTTAGATATGGCACCTCAAGACCAAGAATTTCACTATCACATTCTGGAGGTCGAAAAGGATCTTTGGTTACATCAAGGGATCTAACAACCATTGGAGTTCTCAATGGATGCGCTTTATCCATGCAAACTTGCTTTAGTATTTTCTCTGTGTAAGTCGCTTGATGCAAAAGAACTCCATCTTTAAGATGTTCTATTTGCAAACCAAGGCAAAACTTTATTTTCCCTAGATCCTTCATTTCAAATTCTGTCTTCAAACAATCTTTCGCCTCAGTGATTCCTTGAGGAGTACCAATTAAGTTTAGATCATCAACATATACAGCTATCATCACAAATTTAGATCCAGATCATTTTATGAATATACATGGACAAATAGAGTCATTCTTAAACCCTTCTTTTATCAAATACTCACTAAGTCAATTGTACCACATTCTCCCAGATTGTTTCAACCCATATAGAGATTTGTTCAATTTAATTGAGTATTGTTCTCGATAACCTACTCCTAGCAGTATAAATCCTTTTGGTAATTTCATATATATGTCACTTTCAAGTGACCCATATAAATATGCTATAACAACATCCATTAGACGCAAGACAAGATTCTCTTTCATTGTCAGACTTATAAGGTATCTAAAAGTTGTTACATCCATCACGTGAGAGTAAGTTTCTTCATAATCAATTCTAGGTCTTTGGGAGAATCCTTGGGCAACCAATCGTGCCTTATATCTTGTGATTTCTCCTTTCTCATTTCGTTTTCTAACAAATACCCATTTATAGCCAATGAGTTTGACACCATTTGGTATACGGTTTATGTAACACCCTAAAATTTGCTCCTTTAAAAATAGAGATTAAAATGATTTATTTATGAATTTTGTGCTCCTGAAATATAGGAAAAAAATTCATTACATAAAAAAATCATCATAGGGTATAGCAACATGGTTGTGCATACATGTCGGTGCATTTGATTTATTGATTGAGTGGTTTGAATCAAGATTCAAAATGGTTTGAATTGCTTTTGGAAAATAAATTTGAAAACGGCTTTGAAATGAAAGAAAAGAAAATTTGAAGATAAAAGAATTTAAAAAGTTACAAATTTTTTTTTTGGAAAACTTACCAAAATTTGCTCATTTTTGTTTGAATTGAAAAGTGTATTTGAAACCCTATTCAAACTTGATTTGGATCATATTTGAATGAGGTTTTGAAATAGGAAAAGAAATTGCAAAGGAATTAAAAAAATTCTCCCTTTCTCTTATTAGGCCAGAATGGCTAGCTTCTCTTTTTCTTTCCATGGCCTAGCTCTGCTTCCCGCTCCCCACTTCCCCTCTCAACCTTTGCTCATAGCGGCCCATCCTAGTCTTCCTCTCTCGCACTGGCCCAGCCGGCCATTTTCGTTTCCCCTCTTCTATTTTTGTTGTGGCCTCACAAGCAGGCTAGCCCAGGGCGAAGCCACGCAAAGCCCATCCATCTCTCCCTTGGTTCACTAATAGCCTGATTCCCCACCTTGTTTCGCCGATAGCCTGGGTCCACCCATCAGCTCCGCCTCCTACCTCGGCTCATCGTCAACCCGGACTCGCGTAGAGGCCGTGTCCATCCCGTCCACGCCCCCTCTCAGTACCTACACTGCTCGGCCTTAAATAGTGAGCCTCCGTGCCA
This sequence comes from Miscanthus lutarioriparius, assembly GCA_904845875.1. Classification (NCBI taxonomy): domain Eukaryota; kingdom Viridiplantae; phylum Streptophyta; class Magnoliopsida; order Poales; family Poaceae; genus Miscanthus; species Miscanthus lutarioriparius. Next base: position 41,356,485 of record CAJGYO010000019.1, read on the forward strand.
CGCCGTTCCCCACTGAGTCCTAGAACCAAGCTCTGGCATCACCCTATGTCCTAGCTTCGTAGACCAGGTTCCGTCGCGAAGAAGCCGTCACCACTGGGTCATCCCACCGTCCCTCCGTCACGGTAAGGTTAACCACGAGCTTCTAGTCGAGTTCGCGAGTACGCTGAATCCTGTATTCCTCCCTTTCTCTCTGTGTGTTGTCCAACATTGCATCGTAGTCATTTTTCCACCACCATTGATCATCGCTAGCCCCCTCTGCTCATCAATAGCTGCTATAGATTGCATGATTGAGTTTGCCATGGCGTTCTCTAGCTCTCTGTACAAAATCCGAGTCCAATTTAGCCCCATAGGTCTTCTGCCCAAATTCTCCGATGAGAAATTGACAATGTCGGCGAAGTCATCACCGTGAAGTCCCTGTTCTAGCCAAATCTTTCCCCCAATCCCTCTCTCTGTCTAATCCAGGCCGACCAGTGAAGATCCAACGACCTCAATCGGTTGATACCCCTTCACGTGGCTTAATTGCCTAAGAGCCCCTCTAGTTTTTAATTTAGAACTCGCCGATCTTAGTTTCTTCCAAAATAGCCCCAATTTTTCTTCTTTATCCAACCCAAGGTCCTCGGCCAGATTTAAAAATCAGATTTTATTTATTTTAATTTGAGAATGAAGTTCCATCTATTTACAAAATTGCCACTATCTTCTATAGGCCATAAAATCTCCGTTATAACTCTGATTTGATCTGTTCAACTTGCGTTAGGTTCATAATCTCATAATCTACATGTTCATACTACTGTTAGATATGTTTTCAACTTTTAAAATTCAAGGTTAGATTTAATCTATTATTTTAATCAAGGAAATCTTGTTTAATTCATATTTTTTTACGTTTTAGCTCCAAATTGACCCGTTCAAGTTGTGCTAGATTCATTACAACGAGATCTACGCATTAGTAACAATGTTTATCATGTGACTATTTCTAGAATTTCATGGTTTAAACTCTAATTTGGATAATAATTATGCAACTGTTTTTAATAAATAAAATATGATTTGTTTTACTTTAGTTTTATAATTCAAATCTAAATTTGACTTAATTCAATTTGTATATGCTTTTATATAGTTAAAACACGTGAAGCTTATAGTTTTATATTTTCTCTTATGAGTAGATCTTTCTATCGATGCAAAAACGTGTCGATGCGCCGAGCACACAGCAAGCTGGAAGGATCTGCTTAGGATGAGCCTGGAGATCTGCTTGGCTTCAATCGCAGGACCCATTGACCCTGCGAATTCCTCTCGAGGCATGCTAATCAATTTGACCTGCAATTGACAAGGAGAGAAAGTTTATCAGTAATTTAAGGTGGAACATGCCGGTCTTTGCCTAGACAGTTCCAAGTGTGCCGCTTCGGGAGCAGCCAGACGGGAAAATCAACTAAAACAGTCGATGCACGAAGAAATAGGTTGTTACAGACTGTAAGGCTTGTAGGTCGCGATTGATTTTATGTTAACAAGTGCAATGCCCACAGATGTAAGTAAAATCATCAGCTAAGTGGATATTACCAGTATGAAGTATTGAGCCAATGAATCTAAAGAGAAAGGATATAACATGCAAACAAATCGACTGTTCAGTACAAACGGATCTACAAACGCTCTGAATCTAATCTGTTACCATCAACAGTGAGGTTCGACCAGATCGATGATAGCTATGATGATAATAACAAACTAGAACCGAAGAATCCGTAAAACCATCTATACATTGACAGACTTTTCCGAAAGACATGCTATATGTGTGAAAGCTCGAGCGAATCGGCTAAAATAGCTGATTCAGGTGGAAAAAGACTACAACATGTGAACAATCGACTATTTAACATGGACAAATCTATGAACTCATCAGACCTAACCTGTTATCTCTATTAGTGGGGTTCGACCAGATCGATGGTAGCCGTGATAAAGACAACAAATCAAAGCTTTAAAGTAAACAGATCTATTCACGTTTAATAGAATCATGGAGACACACTATAGGCGTTAAAGCATAGGCGATCGGCTATTTAGCTGATGCAGGCACAGCAAACAGTTAAGGTCACGCCGGATCAAAAATAAATCTATCAACTAGCATCCTCCGATCTAAAGTACCATCAGTGGGCATTGACCAGATCGTTACAGCCATAACAGCGAACTATAGACCAGATTTTAACTAGCCTGCAAACCTCTTCAAGATCATACGTGCCTTAACCGTGTACTATGCAGGATCAAGATCAAAGTAGAACAGCCGATGAAACATAACCCGTCGCTCAAAGTAATAAAACATTGTATTGTAGCAAAACGGACGACGGACTAAAATGATATGAAGCCGGCCTAGATCGATCTCGGCCGAGCAGGTTGATGTTGCTGAAACTAATGGCAATAAGAACATCAGCAAAATCGGTAACTTAATGAATCAACCCAAAGGATGCCACTCTTAGGTAGAGCCAATAACTTGACCTTAATCTAATTCGAGTAGTGGAGGTCGAACTTAACCGATGTAGCCAAAGAAGGCATGTGTTTACACCAAAATTTGGGAAGAAGAACGCGGGAACTCAAAGCAACAAATCATAGAAGTCGATGCTATCCGGCTAGAAGTATTAAAAGCAATCCAGGATGTACTAGACTTGTAATATGTATATCAACATGTATCTTGTGTAGAATCAATGACAACCATATTTTCTATCACCTTATTGTATTTCTTGTTTCGGCTAAAGAGCCGATTTGAAAATAGCTGATTCCAGACTTCTATCCTTAATCCAATTAAGTCTGAAAACACGGCCTTTATTAGAAGGACCCCTTCAACCTTTTGTTTTTAGTTATCAACGCTGCATTCTCTTTGGCATTACTGCGGTGGCGCTTTGCCTTCTATTAATTACAGTTGCCTTTTGCACATCCCGAGAAGCCCACCACTTCGCTTCATGGCTTCAAATACCAGCCGAGGGCTCCGACCTCGAACACATCTGTACTCGCAACTGTTCCTATTCCTTCACACTTCTCCACCCTTACAAACTCTGTAGCGGTTTTCTTCCTCCTTGTAGATCCAAGCAAACTTTATGGCCAGCTAGGACAGCCGAGCCAAACGTGCGGCAGAGGAGATTCTGGAGGAGGACATGTCGGTGAGCCAATGCCTTCGACGCTTGAGGTGAGATTGATATCTTCTGCTCATGGCGATGAACTTTTCTAACTTGTTTATAGGTTTGTCTTGAATGACAGCCTACGTCCTCTTCCCAGGGCCGGCAAGCCCTCCGATGCTGCATCCTCTACGCCGGACTCATCGTCGAACTCCTTCGATTCTTACAATGGTGACAACGCTCGGCGTTCCCTCTGAGAGTGGAGGGCAGCCTAGGACCGTTATTCTAAGACAACTCAGGAAAATGGCCAGCTAGAGATCTACCTTGGGGTCTCTCAAGCTGCTCTTCACACCACTGAGGAAGAGGCCAGCGCTGCTTGGGCGTGGCTGGCTAAGTTTGATGCCATGGTGGTGGGTAAGATAGACTCCAAGAACACCTTCACTTTGATTTCCACTTTCCTTATCTTGATAGCTCTTTTGTTTTTATGATCGCTAGCTCTGACGGTGTAGTTGGAGTCCCTTCAACTGGCGGCGAACATGGCTATGGTGGTCGTCAACGCCCAGGGCCCCCTCATCAATGCTAGCCTCCATGACATCCCAGCCTATGTCCAGGAGATCACCCTTCATGGCGTCCATCATGGCGCGTCGGTGGCGCTGGCCACGGCGTAGGTCCAGACCGGGTATGAGCTCCATACCATGGAGACCAGCTTCCCAATGGGCGATGGCCCCAGGGAGCACGAGGAGTTTGTCGACGCAGCGGAGGCCATTGTGGACATCACATCCGCTCAGGATGTGATAAACAATGTTTTTGATTAGCTTGTATTTAGGGCAAACTGATCAATAAAGTCTCTGTTTTCTCCATGATCGTATCTCAGTGTGCTTTCTGCAATGCCTTTGTATACATCATGATTGCTTCTATGTTTGTTTTTGCTCTATAGGTGATACATCTTGTATCGGCTTTTCTCTCTTTTGGGTTAATTTTGAACTAGAGGCGATACCCTTCTGGTACCGGCTATTAGAGCCAATGACTGAACAAATCAGTTGTCAAGTGTTGATCCAAATGCTAGGATAATATTCCTTAAAGCATTTTACATCGATCGCTTTTGATAGGTTGCATCAGAACTCTTCAGACCAAAGATTAAACAATTGACCGATCTAGGCCAGTCATCTGATTAAGCACAACAATTTTTAATTTTCCTTTAATAAATCTATCAACTCTGGTTTGTGCTCAAGATCCAACTTAGTGCTCTCTCATGTCGGCCTAGGCCTATCTCTAGGACCAATGTCTATGTCCTTTAATCCACCGGCCGACGCAAAGCCATGCCCTGGCTTACCACTTGTGCCATCTATCGGATTATCCATTAAAACAAACTCTCAGAGCTGATTGCTTGGATCGGCTGTTGCCTTTCATCATTGATCTTAATGAAGCCTCCTTCCCATAGTTTGCCAGAAAAACACTCAAAGTCTTCTAGTTCCCAATACACTGGATCGACTGTTGCGATACTCACAGATTCATCAGCACGAACTACTTCAACATCATCTCCATGCCATTGAATCAAACATTGATGCATGTTTGATGGCATGCAACAATTTGCATGAATCCAATCACGACCAAGGAGCAGAATGTACGACCCTTTTCCATCAATGACGAAGAATGTGGTGAGCAAAGTTTTACTTCCGATTGTCAATTCGACGTTCATTGCCCCCTGGTCTTGGATGCATTACCTCTGAAATCCTTAAGCATCATGTTGGTTTCAATCAAATCTCCTGGTCCCTTGCCATGTTTATGAAAAGTAGTGTAAGGCATAAGATTTACATAAGCACCTTCATCCACCAACATCTTGCTCATCGGCTTCCCATGAACAAAACCTGTTACATATAAAGCTTTTAAGTGTCGATGCTTAACTGGCTTATCAAATATAGCCTGATGTATCACTAGATATAAGCCAATGAATCTAAAGAGAAAGGATATAACATGTGAACAAATCGACTGTTTTGTACAAACAGATCTACAAACGCTCTGAATCTAATCTGTTTCCATCGATAGTGAGGTTCGACCAGATCAATGGCAGCTATGATGATAATAACAAACAAGAACCGAAGAATCCATAAAACCATCTATACATTGATAGGTTTTTCCGAAAGACATGTTATATGTGCGAAAGCTCGAGCGAATCGGCTAAAATAGCCGATTCAGGTGGAAAAAGACTACAGCATGTGAACAATCAACTATTGAACATGGACAAATCTATGAACTCATCAGACCTAACCTGTTATCTCTAACAATGGGGTTCGACCGGATCGATGGCAGCCATGATAAAGACAACAAATCAAACCTTTAAAGTAAACAGATCTATAAACATTTAACAGAATCATGGAGACACACTATAGATGTTAAAGCATAGGCAATCGGCTGTTTAGCTGATGCAGTCACAACAAACTGTTAAGGTCACGCCAGATCAAAAACAAATCTACCAACTAGCATCCTCCGATCTAAAGTGCCATCAGTGGGGATCGACCGGATCGTTACAGCCATAACAGCGAACTATAGACCCGATTTTAACTAGCCAGCAAACCTCTTCAAGATCATACATGCCTTAATCGTATACTATGCATGATCAAGATCGAAGTAGAACAGTCGATGAAACATAACCCGTCGCTCAAAGTAAGAAAACATCGTATAGTAACAAAGCGAACGACGAACTAAAAGGATATGAGGCCGATATAGATCGATCTCGACCGGGCAGGTTGATGTTGCTGAAACTAATGGCAATAAGAACATCAGCAAAATTGGTAACTTAATGAATCTACCCAAAGGATGCCATTCTTAGCTAGAGCCGATAACTTGAACTTAATCTAATTCGAGCAATGGAGGTCGAACTTAATCGATGCAGCCGTACCTGAACTAGATAAGGTTCGACAACTAGCTTATACTAGAGTTTGCAGTGGAGGTCGAACTTAACCGATGCAGTCGTGCAAACAGAAGTATAGGCCATGATCGTACTTATAGACAAGCCGGAGTTCGGCTAGACCGATGCAGCTCTGCTTATTGAAGAACTCGCCAAGATCTACACTACTCCTCCTAAGAGTTGGTGTAAAGCCAGAAAAAGTAACTTGTATTGATTGATTGGATGTCCTTTTACAATAGCCAGGGTCCAATATTTATACCCAGAGCCTAAGCATGAATCCTACTCAAGTATGACTCATTACAATCTTTGGTATAAAAGAAAACATTCCTAACTTAAGATAACTTAGACCCTAATCTTTTCCTTTTTGTAGAGTCCGACATGTATTTCCTGACGCTAACCGTAGCTCATTGTCATTGTCTTCTAACGTCATTCGAAGAGAGTCGATTCTAGTGTCGTATTTGAATCAGCTGATATCGATCCTTATGCAATCGATTCCTTGATTGACACAATCTTAGAAGCTTCAAGTTCCCAAGTTCTTCTTCACAAATTTTGGTGTAAACACTTTTGGTAGCCACAATGTGTGTCGGCGGAAAAACATGTCGATGCGCCATGCACACATCAAGCCGGAAGGATTTGCTTAGGATGAGCCTAGAGATCCGCTTGGCTTCAATCGTAGGACCCATCGACCCTATGAATTCCTCCTAAGGTGTGCCAGTCAATTTGACCTATAATTGACAAGGAGAGAAAGTTTATTAGTAATTTAAGGTGGAACGTGCTAGTCTTTGCCCTGAAAGTTCTAAGTGTGCAGCTTTAGGAGCAGCCAGACGGGAAAATCGACTAAAATAGCTGATACGCGAAGAATTCGACTGTTATGGACTGTAAGGCTTGTATGTCGTGATTGATTTTTTGTTAACAAGTGCAATGCCCACAGATGTAAGTAAAATCATCAGCTAGGTGGATATTACCAGAATGAAACATTGAGCCGATGAATCTAAAGAGAAAGGATATAACATGCGAACAAATGGACTGTTTAGTACAAACGGATCTACAAACGCTCTGAATCTAATCTGTTACCATCAACAGTGAGGTTTGACCGGATCGATGGCAGCTATGATGATAATAACAAACTAGAACCAAAGAATCCGTAAAACTATCTATACATTGACAGGCTTTTTCGAAAGACATGCTATATGTGCGAAACCACAAGCGAATCAGCTAAAATAGCCGATTCTGGTGGAAAAAGACTACATCATGTGAACAATTGACTATTTAACATGGACAAATCTATGAACTCATCAGACCTAACCTGTTATCTCTAACAGTGGGGTTTGACCGGATCGATGGCAGTCGTGATAAAGACAACAAATCAAACCTTTAAAGTAAATAGATCTATTCACATTTAACAGAATCATGGAGACACACTGTAGGCGTTAGACCATAGGCGGTCGGCTATTTAGCTGATGCAGGCACAGCAAACAATTAAGGTCACGCCAGATCAAAAACAAATCTACCAACTAGCATCCTCCAATCTAAAGTGCCACCAGTGAGGATCGACCAGATCATTACAACCATAACAGCGAACTATAGACCTGATTTTAACTAGCCAGCAAACCTCTTCAAGATCATACGTGCCTTAACCGCGTACTATGCACGATCAAGATCGAAGTAGAACAACCGATGAAACATAACCCGTCACTCAAAGTAAGAAAACATCGTATTGTAACAAAGCGAATGACGGACAGGTTGATGTTGCTGAAACTAATGGCAATAAGAATATCAGCAGAATCAGTAACTTAATGAATCTACCCAAAGGATGCCACTCTTAGTTAGAGCCGATAACTTGACCTTAATCTAATTCGAGTAGTGGAGGTCGAACTTAACCAATGCAGCCATACTTGAACTAGATAAGGGTCAATAATTAGCTTATACTAGAGTTCACAGTGGAGGTTGAACTTAACCGATGCAGCCATACAAACAGAAGTATAAGCCATGACGGTACTTACAGACAAGCCAGATGTCGACCGGACCGATGCAGCCCTGCTTGTTGAAGAACTCGCCGAGATCTACACTACTCCTACTCCTAAGGGTTGGCGTAAAGCCAAAAAAGTAACTTGTATTGTTTGATTGGATGTCCTTTTACAATAGCCAGGGGCCAATATTTATACCCAGAGCCTAAGCATGAATCCTACTCAAGTATGACTCATTACAATCTTTGGTATAAAAGAAAACATTCCTAACTTAAGATAACTTGGATCCTAATCTTTCCCTTTTTGTAGAGTCCGACATGTGTTTCCCGATGCCAACCGTAGCTCATTATCGTTATCTGCTGACGTCATTCGAAGAGAGCCAATTCTAGTGCCGTATCTAAATCAGCTGATATTGATCCTTATGTAATAGATTCCTTGATTGACACAATCTTGGATGCTTCGAGTTCCCACATTCTTCTTCCCAAATTTTGGTGTAAACACTTTTGGTAGCCGTTTCTTTCAAACCATAGCTCCGATTAGCGTGTCTCTCATGACTGTGTGTTCGTAACGATGCATAGAATCATGTTTCAAACTCTTTTATTTATTTTTCTATGATTGGTGTATAGTTCTGATTTAGTTCTATTGTTTGCTTCATGTATGATTGTATGGATGCTTGTGTGGTGCTTTATGATTACGTCCTGTCGGTGAGATATACATGGTGATCAAGAAGAAGAAGAAGAACGTTGAAGATTAAAGCTTATCGAAGGATCGGTGTTTAAGGCAAGTATAGCATGGGATCTTTCTTGTTGTCCTATACACCTTTAGTCATTTAATTCATACTACATGTGTCTACCTTGACTACCACTAAGGATATCATAGTCTTTTTTACTTGTACCTTGATACCTTTGGGTTATTGCATTGGGTAGCTTTGCTAGTGCTCAAACTAAAGCCATGATCTTGTAACTTGACTAATGGAATATGCAATAAACATTAAAAGATGCTTTTTAGCAACATGGAACAAGGGGCTAGAGCATTGGCCTATTTTTGTGGTGCTCTAGATTCCTCTCCCTAAGGACTTATCTGTAAGTGATCATCCGGGACTAACAGTACAGCTGTGAGGGCTACATGGCTCTAGCTTTAGCTCTGTATGAGGACCTTTTCTAGCTTGTTAGTGGTTACCTTCATTGGCATAAGAATGGCTTGACAAATCAGGTATAGGACAACCTCTACTCTTATGTGTATAGCCATGATGGAATTGTGCCATTTGACAGGGGGGTTCCTACATCTGTTTGCTGAGTGAATCTAATGGCCCTAACTTGTTAGACGAACCTTTGAAAGGCTTCATAGTGAACAATGCCGACCTTCCTTGGTAGTGGATCAAGAGGCTGATCACCTCAGGCGAAAGGGTAAATCACGACTCACAGTGAAAGTCTACAACCTCTGCACAGTGTAAAACTGGTATATCAGCCGTGCTCATGGTCACGAGCGGCCTTGGAACCCTTACGAAATAGATGATGAACACTGATGATACTGATGTTAGAGATGCTCACTAATGATTACTGTTTATGCTATTCATTATTCATGTTTACCTGATCATATGTTTATGGGCTTATGACAACTTTGTTGCCACCCAATTGCTAAAAGATGACTCATTAAAAGCTAATCACAGTTAAACCAGTGTCAGCCTTTTGAGCCTCATGAACCCCATGTTATATTTGTTGAGTACAACATGTACTTACACTTGCTTTTACTTTTTAAATCTTTGGAAAAAATCCCAAATGGGTACTAGATTGCTAGAGTTTGGAGGAACTAGGCTTATGATCAACCAGTCAGTTGTCCCTGTGGATTGGAGTATTCACCCGAAGATCGGAGTTGTCTTTCCGATGTTTGTTGTCTAAGGTTATATACTTTATACTAAGTACGTTATATATTAAGCATTGTCTTTCGGTATTACCCTTATTTGTAGCTATATGTGAGAGTTGACTTTCTAGGCTCACATATGGTGTGTATCTGGTTTTGTTCTTAAAACCAGGTGCTACAGTTATAGGCCCAAAAACTTATCGTTTTGCGAGAGAATTCAATTCCGCTTGAATTGCGTCATTCCATTTTGGCCAATCTTTTCTTTCTTTGCATTCCTCGACTGAGTGAGGTTCTTGATCCTCATTTTTATCCATAACTTCTAGTGCTAGATTATATGCGAATGCATCATCGATGATAACTTTGTCACGGTTCCAAATTTTTCCCGACATGACATAGTTTAATGAGATCTCATCTTCTAAAAAATTAGGTACCTTTGTCTCCTCTTGAGTGATGTCTTCATTTTCTTCAGGGGATTTTTCTGAATTATTATTTCCTTGATTTGACCATCTTGATTCTTTGCTCCCTTTCATTTTCGAGGATTTTTATATTTGGAACCCAATGGTCTACCACGTTTGATAGTAGCCTTTGACTCATTAGCAATAGATGGTTGTCCCTCGGACATTAATTTTTTTAGGAGCATTAGCAGCTAGAATATATGACTTAGTCACTCTTTTTAAGTTTCTAAAAGAATCTAGCAAATTATTTGCTAAACTTTGTAAATGAATTATCCTTTGAACTTCTTGCTCACATTGTTTTGTACGAGGATCAAAATGAGATAACGATAATTCATTCTAGCTTATTTCTCTATTGAGTTGTTTATTTTCTTACCCTGTTGATGGGAAATTTGATTCATCAAAATGAAAATAAGCAAATATTGTTGTAAATATGTCTCCCGTTGATGGTTCAAGATACTTTATTAATGATGGGGATTCATACCCAACATATATTCCCAACCTTCTTTGAGGTCCCATCTTTGTGAATTTTGGTGGAGCAATTGGGACATACACCGCACATCCAAAAATTCTTAGAGGGGAAATATATGGCTCCTTGCCAAAAACCAATTGTAGAGGGGAAGAACTATGATAACTTGTTGGCATAATGCGAATTAATGCCATTGCATGCAAAATAGCATGTCCCCATTCAAATATTGGGAGTTTTGACTTCATAAGTAATGGTCTCATTATTAATATGAGACATTTAATAAATGACTCTACAAGACCATTTTGTGTATGAACATGTGCAACTTGATGTTCAACACTTATTCTAGTTGACATGTAATATTCATTGAAACTATTTGATGTAAATTCACCGGCATTATCCAAGCATATAGTTTTGATCGGATTATCCGAAAACTAAGCTCTTAACTTGATTATTTGAGCCAACAGCCACGCAAACGCTATGTTGCTGGTTGATAGTAAGGAGACATGTGATCATCTAGTTGATGCATCAATTAAAACCATAAAATATCTAAATGGTCCACTTGGTGGATGAATTGGGCCACATATATCTCCTTGTGTGTGCTCTAGAAAAGCGAGGGACTGATGTCCAATTTTAGCCGATGATGGGCGCACAATCAGTTTCCCTTAAGAGCATGCGATGCATGGGAAGTCAGTCGATTGAAGAATCTTTTCATTCTTCAGTTTATGCCCACATGAACTATTAATAATTTTCACATCATTACTAATCCGAGATGGCGTAGCCGGTCATGCCATATAATAAAATTGCTATGGTTGGTGAACTTCTGTTCCACCACCATATATGACTCATTCTTTTAGAGACTTGTATAGTATAAACCAGAAGGTAACTCTAGTAATTTCTCCAATGCATACTTCTTCCCCGATGATATCTTTGTAATGTTGAGGTACTCCACATTACCCTCACACGTTGTCTCTATATGATAGACATTTCGACATATATCTTTAAAGCTCAACAAATTCCTTTGTGACTTTAGGGAATAAAGTCCTTTATTTATGTCTACATTTGTCCCACAAGGTAACATTATTGTCGCTCTTCCTGAGCCCTCTATCAATTTAACACTTCTAGATATAGTATGAACAACTGCATCTTGCAATGTAAGATAGGAAAAATGCATTTTACTCTTCAAGATAGTATGTGTTGTTCCACTATCCACAATACATATATTTTCTTCACTTGCAAGCTCTTGAGGCAATGATTCATCCATTCTCTTCAAAATAAAATGTACTAATAAACATTACTCTCTATTGAAAGACAATTGTTATGTAATGAAACATACAAAAATGAATACTAATTAAATACAAACATAATACAAATTTATTCATTACTTTATAAGATGAAAAATGCTTCATTAATACTACAGTTACATTGCACTTATTCATGCATGAAGAAGAATTAATGACAAGATCATTTATTCTTGGACAAAGAAATCAGAAACATCATGATGAGTTGTGGTGTTGTGGTCATATTCTCCAATATCTGTCGCACTAAATATATTATCATCAAGAATATTATCACCACTACCACTTGCAAAGTTTGTCTCCATCTTTTTGTTCTTCTTCTCGAGTGATTCTTAATAGAGATCAACAAGAGATATTTTGGTGTGTGACAGTTGCATGCCCAATGAGATCGTCCACCACAACGATGGCGTGCATTTTTTTGTTTCATCAATTTTGCCTTTATCTTTATCTCCCCTTTCCTGCCTCTTATGAAAATTTCTTGTGTTCTTGAATTGAACACCATAATTTCCTCTACCACGACCATGTCCATATCCATGACCACGCCCGCGTCCACATCCACGGCCACTCCCACTATTTTGATTATCATATCTTTCTGCATTTACTTCAGGGGTGGATTTGAACCACTTGGACGTGTCTCATGGTTTTTCATAAAAGCCCATTGTTTTGTTCAGCCATAAGCAAACAAGAAATAAATTTAGAATATTTCTTGAATCCGTTCTCATGGTATTGCTGCTGAAGTAGCACATTTAGTGGATGGAATGTAGAGAATGTTTTCTCTAGCATCTCTTTGTCTGTTACTTTTTCTGCACACAACAGTAAAAGTGATGTGATTCTAAACATGGTTGAATTGTATTCAGAAATACTTTTATAGTCTTGCAACCTTAGGTGCAACCACTCATAATGAGCTTTAGGGAGGATCACTATTTTCTAATAATCAAATCTTTCTTTTAGTTTGTTCCAAAGAACAAGAGGATCCTTATGAATAAGGTATTCGACCTTTAGACCTTCATGGAGGTGGCGGTGAATGAAAATCAAAGCCTTAGCTTTATCTTAGCTAGATGCATTATTTTTTTTCTCTGATCTCATCACCAAGCCCATTGGCATTCAGGTGAGTTTCAGCATCTAGCACCCATGGCAAGTAATTCTTGCCCGAAATATCCAGAGTCATGAAATCAAGCTTGGCAAAATTCGACATAGTAAACTACAAAATATATAGATTGTGAAATTCAAACAATCGTGCAAGAACAAAATATAGAAACACATACAAATGATAATATCTTACCACAAAATAATATTATGATCAATGTAAAGTTCCTTACTTAGTTCTTGATAGCTTTTAAAGATAGTCGTGCTGATAACATGTTATATAATAGCTAATTTGGCTATCAAGAATATGTATGTAAGAATGTGGAGAACAAATTTAGAGAGGAAGGAAATGAGTTGTTCTCTTTTCTCTTGTCATCTTTCCAATACATTAGCCCTCCTATATATAGCCATACATGTGAGATGGAGTAACAAGAATTGATTCTAGGAGAGTTACACCATTGATGAAGTAGAAGGTTGTAGCTTGTATGGTATAGGGGTTATGGACTTCCACATTAAAAATTCATAACATAATGGATTTAATGATTTATCTAAAAATTTCTAAGATTTTATTAATTGTTGCCTTTACAAAATGAGAAAAATGTGGATTTATAAAATTTTTACAAAGTTAATATGAGTGTGCGGTTTGATTGCTCTTGTGCTTTGCCTTTGCTTGGTTGTGTGAAAAAAGTGAATTTCTAAAATTTGATCCAATCGCGAATAGGTCTTTTTCTCTTTTGAAAATAAAGCTTCAAAAGTCCTATTTGAAAACTGATTCAAATTTGAGTTTAAACACTTTAAAATGTGTTTAAAAAGAAAAGATGTTTTGGCTTCCAAAAATAGTCTAAAAACACTTTCCAAAATAATCTCAATTTTTATACCATCAAATTTTGGTTCTAAAACTTTATAGAAAAGTGGTTTGAATAATTTCATAAAAAGAAAAGCTTTTTCGGCCTGCTTTTGATTTTGGCCCGCTGAGGCCCAGCAGCCGCTGCCGCCATTTGCAGCCTGTTGCGGCCTGCCCGTGCTCGCTCTCGCAGAGTGGGCCGAGCCCGCTAGCCGGCCTACCAGTCCTCCGCACGTGCGCCCGGCCCAGCGCCGCAGCACAACCAATGGCAGCACGCAGCCATTGCCAGGCATGCCCCGCTAGCCAGCCCACACGGAGCTACTGATGGTTCGGTCCCACTCGTCAGCCACGACGGGGTCTTTTTCCCCGCTCGGCATTGCACGGACGGCGCTATCGCTGTCAATTCAAGCCCGCGTCCCAAGGATCCCAGCGCCTATAAATGGAGCCCCTCCTATGCTCCTTGCCCCTTTGGAAACCTATCTGAGCCACGTTGCCGCCACCAATGCCCTAGCGTGCTGCCGCCATCGCCGTCGCCGCACAAAGTTGCCACCGCCGCCATCAATCTCTGTAGCCACTGCGTCTCCACCGACGAGACCATGTCCTCAGGCTTTGCCCCGAGCTGAGGACCACGTCGGTGTGATAGAACCACCCAATTTATACAAGATCAAGTACAGTTGTCCCCGCTAACACGTTTACACACACATACTTTCACTTATATAAACCCAGTAATCCGCCGAGTGTCACGAAGGACCTCGGTAAATCCACATCACAACCAATATCGCATGATTAAGCAAACACACATCACATACACGGAGTTGCAGTGGAAATAATATTACAACTGGGTTTAGAAATGATAGTACAAGTTTGGGTTTTTAAAACCAACTAGTAAAAACAACACAACTTTCATATGATTACAATAATATAAGTTCCACATATATTGCTAGCATAAATGACATGCTCTGACAAAAGCATATAGATGAGAACACTATATAGAGTCACCGAGCCCACCGGCGGTTAGCCACCATCTTCCTCAGGCCGTTTCACCTACAACATGGTGTGATAAACCCTGAGTACTCGAATATACCCAACTAGACTTACCCGTCCTAAACCAAAAATAAAGTGACACCAAGGATCATGCAAGGTTTTATAATTGGAGCTGGCTTGACAATATTTTGCATAAAAAGCCACTAGTTGAGCTATACATTTTATAATTCAATCACCAAGTTAATTATAGCTATTCATCTCTAGATTAGCAACTCACCTATGCCAAACATGTGATCCATCATTATGTAGCAGAACAATAGTAACCATAGCTGGTATAATAATTCCATGTTCATCATAACCATCAAATTCCATAATCCAGTTACTACGATGTTGGTGCTAGTCAAGTTTCTCACTATCTGGGAGAGACGGTGATTCAAATCGGTTGCAACCAGCTGGGCAGTATTCCTAACACAAACCCAAGTCTACCAGCCATTGTAGCCTTAGGTCACCTTTGGTACAACTCAGGTACACATTTCACAGGTTCGATCAGCACCGCACAATGAGGGACTCTTCCGGTTGCCAGGATGATTAGGACTACCCAGACCTTGGGCTCACATCCGGCTCCCCACACATCCTTACTACCTCCAGTGTGCGCATTTTAACAAAATGAGGCCCAGTCTGAGTTGAGCTACTCGTCTTCGTGGTCGGAACGAGTTATCTGGCTAGCTAAGTGAGAGGCATGCGTTCAATCTCGATAGAAGTGCCAACAATGGTACTGTCCTTAATCGACACGAACAGGACCAACATAGTCAACCCAATACCATTGCATATAAGATCCTACCCTGTCTCCACTTGATAACATCCCATGGTTATTTTCTACGATAGAAAATATAGCCAACCGTGCTCCGGTATCCACCTATATCTCGCAAGTGACAGGAAATCAGCTGACTTCTACCGGTCTAAGCATTGCTAAGCATATATTTGATCCTAGACCTACATAGGGTTCAAGGTATATATCAGGACAAGGTAGTTCCTGCATCAAGTGTTTCCAATCAACTCTTAGAACCTAATGCATCAAACATAAATGACTCAAGTGATATTTATAAAACATAAGAGGCTTAGAATGCTCTGGGGCTTGCCTAGAATCCGACACACGATAGTTTAGTTAGCTTGCACCACCTTGGTGACATCTCTGGTCTTAGCACTTGCGTAGTCCTTCCATCTTCGGGATAGGTCCACGCAACACCATCTTCACGTTCGGCTCCAACATCACATCCTTCACGTGGTGCATCTAGCATACCTAGATGAGATGAAAAAATGCAAGTGCATGAACGCTAAGAATGGTAATACAAGATGCATCACATAAGAGCATTCAAGACAAGCACAAGATTATGCAAGACATAGGCACCTAGAGTTATTTAACTAAACATCAACCAAGCACAATTGTTACTTGTTTCAAGCATAACCAAAATTATAGGCATCAAACAAAGGTGATCGTAGACTTTATGGAAAGCTTATGAAATTGTATACAACTTTGTTATTTACACCTAGAGCTGATTCAAAGGTTAACGATGTTGAAAAAACACTAACAAGCAAATCTGCACCAACTAGGATAGAAAACTAACATGAACTTCAGAAATGCATAACTGGAGTTCTTATCATCCAACAAAAATGATTCTTAACTTTCTATAAAGATTATTAAGTGATCTACAACTTTCTTATGATCCTATTAAGGTGATTTAATAGTCAACAAGGCCAATTAATCCAATGAAGGCATCTCCATCCAAATTTGGACAGAATCTGCCATTCCAACTTTGAACAACTATAACTTGAGTTCTAGACCACCAAAAAGGGTGTTCTTAGACATTTTGGAAAGGTTAAGAATGGAACTACAACTCTTATATTATCACCAATACATGATTCCATGTCTCAATAAGCCAAACAATACAATCATTCATATCTATTCAGAGGACCTGCAAAACCTGACAGCAAGCTTCTAAAATCAATAATTCCTAAACCAGTAGGTCTAAAATCATGAAATTTTAGGACAAGTAAGATAAGGAAATTATCTACAACTTTGTATTCACCACATTTACATAAAACATCATTTGATATATGAAGTTATCATCACAACAGAAAAGCACATGCAGCCATTTCAGAATATAACAATTTGATGTTTCACTTGTTTTGCTAACAAAGAGCATACACACATGAGCCATTTAAGAACTTCAACCACCACTAACATACTTAGCAATACTTTATTGAACACCAATCACTCAAAGAATCACCAAATACAATTACAAGCCTTATATATAATTATGCTTTTATTAATCCTTTCTCCTAATAAACATATATATTATTTTAGTGATATAAGAGAACAATAAGTTTGGGGCTGAGAAATTTATGAGTGGTAGATGTTATCAAAACATGGATACTACACAAATTTCACATGCTTAGGTTTTATAATTTAATTACTATGAAAAGACAAATGGCTATAGCAAGAAAACATGTAAAAGCAAGATAAATCTAGAGATCATCATTTTCTATAAACATATAGCCATATTAGGGTTTCTCAGGTCCCAAATCACCATGCAAGGGCAAAGGAACCACATTTCACATTTTTGCATATATAAATTATTTATAAACCATTTATCAAGCATTAATCACATTTCACAATATCACCATGCAAGGGCAAGTTAAATTCATAACTCAGCCATAAAAGAACCAAAAATTATGAAATTTTAACTAGATCTCACACATGCCATAAGTATTCTAGCATAAAAGTTTTAGGTCATTTGGAGTAGTACAACAATAGATATGATGATAGCAAGTAAAGTAAGCTAGAATTAACCATTTATCATGATTAAATCAAAACATCATAAAAACAGTGATCAAACATCATATTTAATATTTTTCTTAGCTAGCACCTTCCAAAACAAGACGCCCAAAATTGGAATCACATTTTTAGGACATTCCTACCTCGAGATATCCATCTAACAAACTTAAAAGGATTTCTAAAAGCACTTTATAAGAATAAATAAAAATAGAAGAAACTTTCTACTAACACATATCATATTATGACTCTACTATGTAGATCTACTCACAAGGATTCCAAAACATCTTCATTTGCTATTTTACAATTTTTCTACGATTTATTATGATTTTCCAAAGTTTCAGCCATAAAGGAAAACACCTTTGCACTGAGGCCCCTGAGCTTTCCTCTAAACAGATTCCAGCAAAAAGAGCCTTCTAGTTACTATTCACATGAGTCACATGTTTGGCAGATAGGCCCTTCCCTTTCTCCTTATTTGAGCGCGAGGCCCCTGCCGTGAATCAGAGCAGAGGAGGTGCAGGAGCTCGCCAATGCCGGCCGGAGGAGGCTCGTCAGTGGCGGTGGAGTGGCGGAGAAGCCCCAGGGGGGCCACGCACACCGATGGGTGGCCAAGGATGGCCGTGAGGCGGGCTATGGCATCTTGGCCACGAGCACAGGAGCCCATGATGGAGGCAGCTCCGATGGTGGTGACCATGATGACGAATGCGATCGACAAAAGGTTCACTATGACAGTGCGGTGGCAGGACACACCCGCAAAAGATCTCAGTGTGGCCGATGATGGCCCATGGCGGTGGGACCATGATAGTAGATGGTGGCGATGGAAACGACTCTAACAGTCGGGGCTTTAGGTGACAGCATGGCCTGCGATGCGAAGCGTTATGATAGAGGCAGCATGACACAAGCAAGGGGATGGCGAGGTTGGTTAGTGCAGAGGCGGTGCGCAGCAGTGGTAGCGAGCTTAGCTCAGGAGTCGACCATGGAGGGCGCGCTCTAGCGTGCGCGTGCGGCGCAGAGGGCGATGGAGGAGGAGCGAGTGAGCAAGAGCGGCAAAGGGAGAGCGAGTGAGGGCACTCTATAGGAGGTAGGGGCGCGGAGCATGGAGAGAGGCACGCGGCAGTGAAGGTGGGGTGCCAAATCGTGCATGGTCACCACATAGTTGTTCCATCGAGCACATGGCAGGCGATGGTGTGCTAGAGTTGGGATCCGAATTTTAGCATATTCGGCCCGAGGTGTCTTAACCAAAGTTTCTGTTCTCTGTCCAATCTACAACATCTATTAAGGGCTCTAGGTCATTAGAGCTATGAATTAGTGGTTAATTAAGCCCTAAAGTGACAGTGTCAGTGGGTTTAACTAGAGTTAGAGCTGCAGCTGAAAGTGACCACCTAGTCCAGTTTGAGAACCAATTTCACGGTCAAACCTTGGTCAAACTGACTCTAAACTTTTGCTCGCCCTTGTCCATAGTATAAATTCCATCTTCCATATTTAGTTTAACAAAAGTTGCTTAATAAAAATAGAGAACATGCCAGGTCAACATAGTGGTGTCGGTCAAAACCACCATGACTGGAAAATATTTGAGAACTAAGAAAACAACATTTCTTTAAATCTTGAGTCCACTGTTTGAGCTATTTGTATGTTGATTTGCTCTTGGTCCTAAAACAAAGTTTGTTATACAAAAGCTAAACTACAACTTTCATTTAAGGTCAAACACCAAAACAAGTACATAACTTATAGTTCTCCTTTGGTCGAAACAACATCACAATAATGCTTTAAATTATGCTTTCTGATCCGTTGAAGCATTTTCTTGACATTTGCTCAACATGAACCCTTCATGACTTTTGTTGTAGAGTTAAATTAGAGTCATTTGGGCAAGGTTGCAAGGTTAGGATGATGACATATGTTCTCATTCACTTAGTAAAGCAATTCAAGCAAGGGCATAACTTGTCATTTCATGTGACTTCTTCATTCTAAACTTCACAAAACTTTTCCAATCATCAATGTGGGTGGAAATTGATGTGAGGCACATCAAAAGTGGCACCTTCAATATTACCCAGGTGTTAGAGCCATCCCCCCTTACGAGAATCTCACCCCAAGATTCAGTGCGAAAGACTTTTCAGGGAAGAGAACCGTGTCATCCATTTTTGAACATCAGGAATAGCTTTAGGCTACTTAGCTTTGAGCATCAGAGAGGCCACTTTGGTCAAGACACTTTCTGATACTTGCTCTTCGTAGTAAGTTTTGTCTAAAGAATTTCCTTCATTGACCTCCATGAAGCATTGTTACTTTGGGAGGAATCCAATATAGCACAGTACTTCGCTGTCGAAATATGGAGAGTGCTACAAACCATAAACTAACTAGTCATAAATATCAGTTTCTCTAGTGGGTATAGCATGTATATGAATAATCATGCTCCACAAAACCCTTGTTGTTAGGAAACTGGCCTACCAGTGGAAGGTGCTTGCATCGCTGGAGACTGTCAAATCACTTAGGTGCCAACTGATGAAACGCTACATAAAGTTCTAGGTGTGCAGTTCTCTGTCTCTAATGACAACACTATATTATCTGAGTCTGTTGAGTGAGCGGTGAATGTGATAGCTGACTCTATTGGCTCAGCATTTTCGATGATCATTATTTAAGGGGATCCTGTATCCAAGCGGCAACAGTTATCTAGGTTGAATCTGTTGCAACCTCTTGGGTAAAAACACATAGCAAGTACCAAGGATGAACTGATGTTAAAGATTGCTACTAAATAGGAGAATAGTGACGCTCGAAGGACCGCAGTGGTCGAAGATTCATTCACAAAATTTGAAAAGCAGTTCTCTACCGAAGTAGCTTCAGCAGAACTTTCCTTTGCGGTTCAATTACAATCCAACAAAGCTTACTTGTTGATCTACTTTTGACATTGAAAATTTCCTTTCTAATGTTAATCAATAACTCCAAATCATAATCTAAAATCTATTGTTTGACACTTTTCACATTGTTTTTGACTCACAATGGCAAAATTTTGACTTGTAGAACATCTTGACTGCTCAACATTGTTGAGATGAGAGGGTAAAAGAGAGGCGCAAATGGGTGCAAGGAGTCTCCTTTAGGGCATCTAAAGGATTATCTAACGGCAAAACATTGACCATGTTGCAAATCTTGACATCATTTATAAACACAACCTTCTAATATGAGGGATGATAGTAGTCAACAGAGCAATCGCATATTCTGTGCACCTTGGTTTTTAGGTCATATCTCACAAACTACTGCACCATTGTGCACAACTTTTGGTAAGCGTTTAGATCCAAGAGTCCTCTAACTACTGACCAAAATTTAGATCAAATGGAAACCATTTGTCTATCCAAACAAATCATCTACCAAAATGGTTCGGTTCTAAAATTTTAGTGACCCGAACTGACCAAACATCTCTCAAATCCGAAGCTTTACTCAACCAATACTCAAACCAACTTAAGATATTGAAGTACCTTTAGCGAGGAATGAGCTTGCCAAGTTTTGTGGCAATCCAACCATGTTTGAGCATCTAATCACCGGCTTAAAGATAACCGGTTTAGTGCCATAAAATCTGGACAGATTTCCTGCTCTTCTTTTCCTTTGCTTCACATGTTGTGGAGTGTATTCTGCACTCTATAACTCTTTTTATGACAGCGGTAGCATTCTCACTGAGGATGGAGGCTAGGGTTTTCCTCACATGCTTCCTAGGGAACAACTTCGACCGTTGATTTAGACACTAGATCGATGATGCACAAGCATTGGACTAGTGGGCTATTTTTGCGGGGCACAAAGCATACTCCACGTGGAGGGGCAGTCCAGCAAAGATAAGACACCATTTCCAACTACCCTTCTATACTTCCTCCAATATAGTCCTGAACAAATCCTTTGATAGCGCCATATACATAATGACGCTAGCCAAAACTAGGAACGTGCTTTCTCTAGCTCTTTACTTAGCTAAGACAGCATCTTACATTATCTGTGTGATTGTCCAAGATGGAATTGAATTGACAACATAGGGCCTGGAGAAGAAAGTAGTACTTGCATCGTTGATCGGCTTTGCTGTTTCTTTGCTTAACATTGTTCTGTGAGACAGCCTTTGGGGCTACCAAAGAGTTGTTACTTAGCTGAAGATTAACTTTCCTAGTGGTAACTAATTAATTGTCTCTCAACACTTAAAAATTCCAAATCTTCCTTTTTGATGGCAACAATCCTAGTGGATGCGCAAACAGACAGTCAATATCAAAGTCAGCAGAAAAGGGTCACACCGAAGAAGGTCAGTTGATCATCTTGCACATAAAGGTCAAGGCTTGGATAGATAGCTCACGAGCAGCAGGTGACCTATTATAGGAAATAATGTCCTAGTCCATATATCATCTGACTGATAACTTGTCCAACTTTAAGTGTTGTGTACCTACCTGATCCAACGGGGGTGACATAAGTTGCTCACTAGATGACCGATGTCATTACAGGGATAATCAAGCAGAGTTACTTGTCTACCACCTCTTGCAGTCGACAATGTTTATGGTGGTAACTTGTTCTTCAAATGTTATCCTCTAGACGACTTCAAAAGGAAGTCCTTTTGCATCCGGTCCGGTACAGGAATCTTCTAATATGATCCGAAAAGATTACCAAGGAAGAGCTCATGTGAAAATAACACATTGGTGTAGTTCTACAAGGGATCATGACTAGAAACCTCTATACCAGCGCATCCCGAGCAGCACAACCTTGTGTTGCGTGCCATAGGAGGCTCTTGGTTTCATCGTGGCACCGTTAGTTGCTACTCATAACACCATTACCGATCACACAACCAAGGTGAAATTTCAAGTGGCACAGATTGGGTTGTATGAACAAGCACTATGCAAAGGAGGGATAGCAAGCAAAGGTAGTCACAAGGTTAGGAGTCAACAAGGGTGGTCAAAGGTAAAGGCATGGCACAAGAGAAACATAAATTAACTAACATAGACAACTAAGCGTGAGACTCTAGCTTTAATTCCACACATGCCTAGTCTTTACCAAGGAGATTACCAGATAAAAGAGTAACATGAGATTTGGTCTTGTGGGGCAGCAACATGAGATCAGGACTGATAAACATTTAGAGACTTGAGATATTTGGAGATAAAACAAACAAGATTTGAGGGATAGAGCCGATACATTACTTAGAGATTCAGTTGATAAAGCAATGAAATGATTTGTAAGGAAAAGACTCCAAGGTTCAGGCAGCGAGAGGTTAACGTTGCACAAGATCATCTATAGGATAAAGGGGCAGAGATGTCCGACAAGGATTTTTGGGTAGGCTCTTCACACACAGGAGCAAGATATCCACAACATATGCAAGAGTTTAAGGGAACTAAGCTTGGGCGCATGAGTCAAGCAAAAGCATGGATACACGAACATTTAAGGGCTAATAATCACACACACAAGTTGAAGCTCCTAAGCAAAGGGAATCTACTATGAGACAACCATGAGATTAATGTAACTTGAGTGCGGTTCTAGGATTAGGCTGTTCAACACTTGTATGCTCACCGTGGACAAAAGGGGTAACGACTATGATACTACCTAGGTAACAAAGCATCCACACATACATCATGGTCTTAAGCAAGCATTTGAAACACTCAATTCAATTACTTTAAGCGACTTTTACTAAGCACCAAGCTCACACATAACAAGTAGTCATCTCCAGCAACACAACTACACATAACAAGCAAAACATGGTGGCAAGGTATTGTTATCTTTTATTTTCTTTTACTGAGTTGGTGTACTTCTCTTCAAAACATGTTTTACTTACATTTAGCAAATTAGTTTTTGGTCATGCACAACATGACCATAGTGTTACGACGAGTTATCTATTAATAGAACAAGGGTGAGAGGAGCATGTTTATGCACAAGAAACAATCATGATGCATGCTCGTCCTATTCGCCCTCACCAAATTGCTAGCCTAAGGTGGCAATCATGTTCTATGTCGATGGCATAACACATACTCTCTTGATATATAGGTAGTCGTCAGCTACATTCAATCTACGCATTCGTGGTTAGCGTACCTATAGAAAGATTTCATTTCAGCCGAACCCCACAATTATATTTATGCGGAATGAAAATATGGTGTCTGAGTTACAAGATAAATACTTCCATATATATATACCCAACATATATATACTTCCAAAACAAAACTACCCATATGTAAATACGTCCATACATACATATAAATATGCATATACAGCCATATCAAAACTAACCCATAATTAAATACCTCCGTATATATAGGATATATATACTTTAGTATCAAAGCTACCTCTCCCCTTTGACCACACGCTCACATCTTGCGGTCATGCCACTCACCATCCTACCTGGGCATCGAGATATATTGTTCCATACATTACCACTCAAGCGAAGGGCATCCATACAATAGCACGTCGTATGGATGACGAAATAAAAATTGCAATAAAGTACATCCCCAATAGATAGTATCAGTTTACTTAGCCACCTAGCAATCCTTAATTGGGCTTAACCGAAGGTTGTCGCTAGCATAGTTTTGTAAATTAGTTTTGACAAATTTGCCTGTAGCTAAAGTTATGGTCAAAACTTTCATATGATTATAATAATATAAGTTCTAAATATATTGCTAGCATAAATGACATCCTCTGATAAAAGATTATAGATGAGAACAATATATAGAGTCATCGAGCCTACCAGCGGTTGGCCACCATCTTCCCTAGGCTGAGAATTTCACCTACAACATGGTGCGATAAACCCTGAGTACTCGAATGTACTCAGCTAGACTTACCCGTCGTAAACTATAATAAAGTGACACCAAGGATCATGCAAGGCTTTATAATTGGAGCTGGCTTGACATCATTTTGCATAAAAAGCCACTAATTGAGCTATACATTTTATAATTCGATCACCAAATTCATTATAGTTATTCATCTCTAGATTTGCAACTAACCTGTGTCAAACATGTGATCTATCATTATGTAGTAGAACAATAGTAACCATAGCCGGTGTAATAATACCATGTTCATCATAGCCATCATATTCCATAATCCAATTACTACGATGTTGGAGCCAGTCAAGTTTCTCACTATCCGGGAGAGATGGTGATTTGAATCGGTTGCAACCAGCTAGGTAGTATTTCTAACACAAACCTAGGTCTACCAACCATGGTAGCCTTAGGTCACCTTTGGTACAACTCAGGTACACATTTCATGGGTTCGATCAGCACCGCACAATCAGGGAGTCTACCGGTTACCAGGACGATCATCACTACCCTGGCCTTGGGCTCACATCTGACTCCCCGCACATCCTTACTATCTCCAATGTGCGCACTTTGATAGAACGAGGCCCAGCCTGAGTTGAGCTACTCGGCATCGCGGTTGGAACGAGTTATCCGGCCAGCTAAGTGAGAGGCATGCGTTCAATCTCGACAGAAGTACCAACAATGGTACGGTCCTTAATCGACACGGACGGGGCCAATATAGCCAACCCAACACCATTTCATATAAGGTCTCTCCCGGTCTCCACTTGATAGCATCCCATGGTCACTTTCCACGATAGCAAATATAGCCAACCATGCTAGGTATCCACCTATATCATGCAGGTGACAGGAAATCACTAGACTTCTATCAGTCTAAGAATAGCTACGCATATATTCGATCCTGGACCTACATATGGTTCAACATATATATCAGGATAAGGTAGTTCTATGCATCAAGTGTTTCCAATCAACTCTTAGAACCTAATGCATCAAACATAAAGGACTCAGGTGATATTTTTAAAACATGGGAGGCTTAGAATGCTCCCGGGCTTGCCTGGGATCCGACACAAGTTAGTTCAGTTAGCTTGCATCGCCTTGGAGACATCTCTGGTCTTAGCACTTCCGTAGTCCTTCCATCTTTGGGATAGGTCCACCCAACACCATCTTCGGGTTCGGCTCCAACATCAAGTCCATCACATGGTGCATCTAGCATACCTAGATGAGATGAAAAATGCAAGTGCATGAATGCTAAGAATGGTAATACGATATGCATCACATAAGAGCATTCAAGACAAGCACAAGATTATGCAAGACATAGGCACCTAGAGTTATTTAACTAAACATCAACCAAGCACAACTATTACTTGTGTCAATCATAACTGGAGTTATAGGCATCAAATAAAGGTGATACTAGACTTTATGGAAAGCTTAGGAAATTGTCTACAACTTTGTTATTTACACCTAGAGCTGATTCAAAGGTTAACAAGGTTGAAAAAACACTAACAAGCAGATCTGCACCAACTAGGATAGAAAACTGACATGAACTTCAGAAATGCATAACTGGAGTTCTAGTCACCCAACAAACATGATTCTTAACTTTCTAGAAATCTTATTAAGTGATATATAAATCTGTTATGATCCTATTAAGGTGATTTAATAGTCAACAAGGCCAATTAATCCAATGAAGGCATCTCTGTCTAGATTTGGACAGAATCTGCCGTTCCAACTTTGAAATGTTATAACTTGAGTTCTAGACCACCAAAAGGGTGTTCTTCGACATTTTGAAAAGATTAACAAAAGCACTACAACCCTTGTACTATCACCAATACATGATTCCATGTCTAAATAAAGCCAAACAATACAATCATTCACATCTGTTTAGAGGACCTACAAAACCTGACAGCAAGCTTCTAAAATCTATAACTCCTAAACCAGCAGGCCTAAAATCATGAAATTTTAGGACAAGTAAGATAAGGAAATTATATACAACTTTGGTATTCTCCACATTTACATTAAACATTAAACATCATTTGATCCATGAAGTTATCATCACAACAGAAAATGCACATGTAGTCATTTCAAAATACAACAATTTGATGTTTCACTTGTTTTGCTAACAAAGAGCATACACACATGAGCCATTCAAGAACTTCAACCACCACTAACATACTTAGCAACACTTTATTGATCACCAATCATTCAAAGCATCACCAAATACAATTACAAGCCTTATCTAAAATTATGCTTTTATTAATCCTCTCTCCTAATAAACATATATATTATTTTAGTGATATATGAGAACAACTAGTTTGGGGCTGAGAAATTTATGAGTGGTAGATGTTATCAAAACATGGATACTGCATAAATTTCACATGCTCAAGTTTTATAATTTAATTACTATGAAAAAGACAAATTGCTATAGCAAGAAAACATGTAAAAGTTTTAGGTCATTTGGAGCAGTACAATAGTAGATATGATGATAGCAAGCAAAGCAAGCTAGAATTAACCATTAATCATGATTAAATCAAAACATCATAAAAATAGTGATCAAACAACATGTTTACTGTTTTTGTTAGCCAGCACATGCCAAAACAAGACTCC
Organism: Miscanthus lutarioriparius; assembly: GCA_904845875.1. Taxonomy (NCBI): domain Eukaryota; kingdom Viridiplantae; phylum Streptophyta; class Magnoliopsida; order Poales; family Poaceae; genus Miscanthus; species Miscanthus lutarioriparius. The sequence goes on from CAJGYO010000019.1 coordinate 41,383,610, forward strand.
CAAAACTAGAATCACATTTTTAGGACATTCCTACCTTGAGATATGCATCTGACAAACTTAAAAGGATTTCTAAAAAGCACTTTATAAGAATAAATAAAAACATCAGAAACTTTCTACTAACATGTATCATATTATGACTCTACTACATAGATCTACTCACAAGGATTCCAAAACATCTTCATTTGCTATTTTATGATTTTTCTATTTTATGATGTTCCAAAGTTTGAGCCATAAAGGAAAAACACCTTTGCACTGAGGCCCCTGAGCTTTCCTCTAAACAGATTCTAGCAAAAAGGGCCTTCTAGGCACTATTCACATGAGTCACATGTTTCATAGATAGGCCCTTCCCTTTCAAAAGGAGGCTCTCGGTTTCATTGCAGCACCGTTAGTTGCTACTCATAACACCATTACCGATCACACAACCAAGGTGAAATTTCAAGTGGCATAGATTGGGTTGTATGAACAAGCACTATGCAAAGGAGGGATAGCAAGCAAAGGTAGTCACAAGGTTAGGAGTAGACAAGGGTGGTCCAAGGTAAAGGCATGGCACAAGAGAAACATAAATTAACTAACGTAGACAACTGAGCGTGAGACTCTTGCTTTAATTCCACACATGCCTAGTCTTTACCAAGGAGATTACTAGATAAAAGAGTAACATGAGATTTGGTCTTGTGGGGCAGCAATATGAGATCAAGACTGATAAACATTTAGAGACTTGAGATATTTGGAGATAAAACAAACGAGATTTGAGGGATAGAGCCGATACACTACTCAGAGATTTAGTTGATAAAGCAACAAAATGATTTGTAAGGAAAAGACTCCGAGGTTCAGGAAGCAAGAGGTTAACATTGCACTAGATCATTTATAGGATAATGGGGTAGAGATGTCCGACAAGGATTTTTGGGTAGGGTCTTCCCACACAGGAGCAAGACATCCACAATATATGCAAGAGTTTAAGGTAACTAAGCTTGGGCACATGAGTCAAGCAAAAGCATGGATACATGAACACTCAAGGGCTAACAATCACACACACAAGCTGAAGCTCGTAAGCAAAGGGAACCTACAAGGAGACAACCATGAGATTATTGTAACTTGAGTGAGGTTCTTGGATTAGGCTGTTCAACACTTGTATGCTCACCGTGGACAAAAGGAGTAACGACTATGACACTACCTAGGTAACAAAGCATCCACACATACATCATGGTCTTAAGCAAGCATTTGAAACACTCAATTCAATTAGCTTAAGCGACTATTACTAAGCACCAAGCTCGCACATAACAAGCAGTCATCTCTAGCAACACAACTACACATAACATGCAAAACATGGTGGCAAGGTATTGTTATATTTTATTTCCTTTTACTAAGTTGGTGTACATCTCTTCAAAATGAGTTTTACTTATATTTAGCAAATTAGTTTTTGGTCATGCACAACATGACAATAGGGTTACGATGAGTTATGCATTAATAGAACAAGGGTGAGAGGAGCATGCTTATGCACAAGCAACAATCATGATGCATGCTCGTCCTATTCGTCATCACCAAGTTGCCAACCTAAGGTGGCAATCACATTCTATGTCGGTGGCATAACACATACTCTCTTGATATATAGCTAGTCGTCAGCTACATTCAATCTACGCATTCGTGGTTAGCGTACCTATAGAAGGATTTCATTTCAGCCTAACCCCACAATTATATATATGCGGAAATGAAAATCTGGTCTCTGAGTCACAAGATAAATACTTCCATATATATATACCCAACATTTATATACTTCCATACCAAAGCTACCCATATGTAAATACATCCATACATACATATAAATATGCATATACAGCCATATCAAAATTAACCCATAATTAAATACCTCCGTATATATAGGATATATATACTTTAGTATCAAAGCTACCTCTCCCCTTTGACCGGACGCTCACATCTTGTGGTCATGCCACTCACCATCCTACCTGGGCATAGAGGTATATTGATCCATACATTACCACTCAAGCGAATGGCATCCATACAATAGCACGTCGTAAGGACGATGAAATAAAAATTGCTATAAGGTACATCCCCCATAGATAGTATCAGTTTACTTAGCCACCTAGTAGTCCTTAATTGGCCTTAACCGAAGGTTATCACTAGCATAGTTTTGTAAATTAGTTTTAACAAATTTGCCTATAGCTAAAGTTTTGGTCAAAATAGGCTTTTAAAACCAAAACTTTGCTTTTAAAACTATATACATGAGAGTATTATGCTTAATCTTGCTCCGATACCAGTTATGACGGAACCACCCAATTTATACACGATCAAGTATGGACCTCGGTAAATCCACATCACAACCAAGATCACATGATTAAGCAAACACACATCAAATGCATGGAGTTGCAGCAGAAATAATATTACAACTGGGTTCACAAATGATAGTACAAGTTTGGGTTTTTAAAACCGATTAGTAAAAACAACATAACTTTCATATGATTACAATAATATAATTTCCAAATATATTGCTAGCATAAATGACATCCTCTGACAAAAGCATATAGATGAGAACACTATGAGTCACCGAGCCCACTGGTGGTTAACCACCATCTTCCTCAGGACGAGAATTTCACCTACAACATGTTGGGATAAACCCTGAGTACTCGAATGTACTCAACTAGACTTACCCATCGTAAACTAGAAATAAAGTGATACTAAGGATCATGCAAGGCTTTATAATTGGAGCTGGCTTGTAACACCCCAGGTGTTTGTCACCAGTTAAGCAATGGGTTTGAGCTCAAACATGACATGTTAAGTGGTGATGAAGGTGTCAAGATCAAATCTACAAGAGTGAGCTCCAACTTAAACTTGGACAACACAACATTACTTACATGTGGACCCTTGTTAAGATTATCCAAGAGTAATGTTAAACATTCCTATTTCATGTACATTACATCAACATGCATCCATCTTGACCAGTGGAAAAGTTTCATGAAGTTTGGAGCTAAAAAGACATGAAATGATGAGTTACATTCTTGCTTGAATTGCACTATTAAGTGAATGGAAGTATAGGTCATCAACCAAACCTTGCTACCTTGCGCAAATGACTCTAATTGAACTCTACAATAAAAGTCATGAAGGGTTCGTGTAGAGCAAATGTCAAGAAAAGGCCTCAATTGGTCGAAAACCCTCATTCCAGGGTTTAACGAGATGCTGCTTTGACCAAGATGAAGTAATGGTTTTTGTACCAAATATGAAGTTTGACCTTTAATAAAAGTTGAAGTTTGAGTGGAGTACAACAAACTTTATTGTTGGACCAAGAGCTAGATCAGCTTGTAAGCAAGTCAAACCAAGGCTCAAACCTTGAATCTGCTGCTGTTTTCAGAGTCCAAAAATATTCAGTCTGGGAATTTCACTAAGTAATGACTTTGGCATCTTGCGTTCTTGTGATTTTGTTAAGCAACTTGATCGGGTCCCAAAATAAAAGTTGGCGTATACATTGTGGAGAAGCGCGTGCAAAAAGATGGCACCAGTTTGACATCATTTTGACCATCAATTTTGGAGTTTGTTAATCGCTATCAATGCATTGACAATGCCATCTTGGAGTGTAACTAACCGCTAATTTACTACCCTAATGACCATGGTCCCTAAATGACAAATGTAGAGCAATTCATGGGCTTCAAATTTGCTTTTGGGCCCAAGGTCCAAATCAGCCCTTAGCTAACCCAAATCGACTCCCCACCTCACCCTCACCAACACGAGCCAGGTGTTCGACAAAACGTCGCATGGCCACCATGCATGGACGCCGCGTACCCCACCTCCATTGACGTGCCCCCTACCTCGTTGTGTCCTTGTTAGGCTTCGCTCTGCATCCCTGTGCCCTCCAGAAGTGGACACCGAGCTTCCCCCTCACCCTCCCTTCGCTCTCCCTCTGCGCTCACGCATGCCAGAGCACGGCCGCCATTGACACCACTGAGCGAAGCTCACTGCCACCAGCTCTGCTACCCTTCGGCCTCCCCATGCCCTAGCTCCACACTTGTGCTATCCACCGCCACTGCCACGTCGCCTTGCTGCTGCCACAGCCGGCTGCGTGCGGATGCTGCCATGGCCGGCTATCGTGGGAGCGCTTGAGCAGTCGTGCCCTCCTCTTGCCGCTATGACTAGCCAAGCTATGGACAGGCATGGTCCATGGCTTGTCGCGGCCCCACAGCTCGCCATCGGCGCTGCCTGCGCCGACCGAAATCATCGTACCCAGCTGTTGCTGCTGCCCTTTTTCCCACCGTCGTCGGAGCCGGTGGCTTAGAGCCGCTACTGCTCGTGGCTCGGCCACTCCAGCTACCTCCATCCGAGCTGCGCCCCTCCATGGGTGCGCATGGGCCCCATCTTGCCCTAGTGCCACCTCCCGCCATCGACAAGGGCCTGTGCCGGCGGGAATCGGCCGTGCCGAGCTCGTCCCCTGCTCTAATTCACGACCAGGGGGCTCGCACTTCAATATAGGCTTTTCTAGGGGCGTAACTGCAAAACTGTAGACTTGAGTAAACAGTGCCTGGAAGGACCTATTCGCTGAAGTTTGTTTTCGTGAAAGTTTAGGGGCCTCAGTGCAAATCTATTTTTCTTTTATGGATGAAAATTTGGAAAATCATAATAAATCATAGACAAATCATAAAATAGCAAATCTATTTTTTATGGCTACTGATGCTATGTGTATTCTATGGTAAAAATTACAAGCTCATTGGATGTAATATGAAGGAATTACTGATTTATCTTGTTTAGGGTTTGATAAATACCTTTAAATGGTTTTAAATAAGTTATAATTTTTATGATGAGGTAAAAATAGAAAATGTTGTTCCATTACCTTGGTATGATGTGGTTGTGTCATGTTGATACATAATATGACCATGCATTTGCAGAAAATATTGAATTTCATATTTATCTTGCTCTCACATGATTTCTTTTAATTGCAATTTGTCCTTTTTGTAGTAATTAAATTACAAAACCTGAGCATGTGAAATTTGTACAGTAATCATGTTTGGTCACCATCTTTCTTTCATAAAAACCTCAGCCCCAAACTGCTTATTCTCATATGGCACTAAAAATAATATATATATATATATATATATATATATATATATATCATTCTATGAAAGTTAATAACAAATACGCATATGCCTAAGCCATGAGATGCTACTTTAATTACACTAACTTTGTGAAATGTAGTTGAGCTATATGGATCTTTGTTTGAGCCTTTGAATGATATAGGTATGAAATCTCTGTTGGGGGAAACAAGTGAAAACACCAACATGCTACCTTCAGAAATTTGGCTGCATGCGTACTTTTTGTGGTGCAATTTTTTTTGAGATGATAATGATGTTTTCTGTAAATGTGGTGAATACAAAAGTTGTATGTAACTTCATAATCTAGCTTGTGTTAAATTTTCATAACCATAGGCCTGATAACTTAGGAGCTATAGATTTTATAATTTGCCTGTCAGGTTTTGCATGCTCTGTGTACAGATCTGAATGATTGTGTTGTTTGACCTAACAAAGCTTTGAATCATGTCTTGGAGATATTATAATAAGTGTAGTTATTTTCATGAGCTTTCCAAATTATTAAAGATCACCCATTTTGATGTTCTAAATCTCCAGTTATGAGCTTGTGAAGTGGAGTGATAGATTCTTTCCTAATCTAGACAGAGATGTCTTCCTTGTGATGTTTTACCTGGTTACCTTTGGAATTTGCTTATGGTGTTTATAACAAAGTTGTTCATGGTTTGGTCAAGTTTCTAAAAAGTCTAGAACCACCTTGTTGTGAAGGATAGAACTCAACTTATTGCTGTCTAAAGTTGCATGTCAGATTCTATCCATGTTTTAGACAGAATTGTTGCTTTGTGTGTTTAAGGCCAAATAACTGTTGAATCACCTGAATATGATAATTATAAAGTTGTATATAACTTAATAATATTTCTATAAAGTGAAGGATCATGGTTGTTGGATGATTAGAACTCTAGTTGTGTATTTCTGAATTTCATGTCAGTTTTCTGTCCTTATCGGTATAGACTTGAGATATTGGCATATTTGATCATGTTAACCTATGAATTAGCTTTTGGAATGAGTAACAAAGTTTTAGATAATTTCATTAGCTTTACATAAATTCTGGGGTCACCCTTGTTGGATGCTTATATCTCAAGTTATGGTTAAAATAGTTGACTACTATACAGCTATCCAAATTCTGTGTATGCACTTTTGATTGCCCATTCTTGATGTTGCTGGTGCATGCTCTAAATTATGTAGCCCTAGTTACTTAGTTGAATGAATTGCTCTCTAGTGCTCAAATCAATATGATGTGACAATTCTTCATATTCATGCACTTGAATTATTGCATCTCATCTAGGTACGCTAGATGCATCATGTGAAGGACGTGATGATGGAATCGAAACAGAAGACGGTGTTGGTGGACCTATCCCGAAGATGGAAGGACCCCTAGAGTACATTCCTGAATATGAGATGCTCACCAAGCAAGTGTCATCTAACAAACACTGACCTATTGTTGGATCATAGGCAAGCCCCGGAGCATTCTAAGCCTCCTATGTTTTTACAAATATTACTTGAGTCCTTTAGGTTTGATGCATTCGGTTATAAGAGTTGATTGGAACCACTTGATGCATAGAACTACCTTGTCTAGAAATATACCATGAACTATATGTAGGTCCAGGATCGAATGTATGCTTAGCAATGCTTAGATCGGTAGAAGTCGGTTGATTTCCTGTCACCTACGAGAAATAGGTGGATACCAAAGCACGGTTGACTATATTTGTTATCATAGGAATAACCATGTGTTGAATAAAAAGGAGACCGGACGGGATTGTGATAGAGAAGCAACAAGGCATGGAGGTCTTGGGTGCCTATCTATCCCTGCCTGTGTTGGTTAAGGACCGATTCGTTGTACGTCCTCATGTCATGTTGAACGCATGCCTAGCAGTAAGTTGGCCGGGTAAGTCATTCCGACCATGAAGCCGAGTAGCTCAACTCTGGCCGGCCCCTGGTAAGTGAAAGTGCGCACCCTGGTTGGCAATAAGGATGTGTGGAGAGCCAATGGCGTGAGTCCAAGGGAGGGTTTGAGTCTCGATTTTCCTAGCAGATTGGTAGAATCTCTGAGGGTGCGGCGCTAATCGGACCCGCGAAGTTGGTTCCTAAGTTGTACCAAAGGTGACCTAAGCTAACCTTGGCACAAGTATGTCTGGGTTTGTGTTAGGAGTAATTCCTCAGCTGGGTAGGAATCGATTTGAATCACCATCTCTCCCGGATAGTGAGAACTTGACTGAGCAGCGGCAACATAGAGTAACTTAATGGAAACTTGATGGTTATGATGATGATACTCACATTACTACACCGGCTATGATTACTATTGCCTATTACTAAATGATATTCCACATGTTTGGCACAGGTTAGTTGCTAATCTAGAGATGAATAGCTATAATTAACTTGGTTACCGAATTGTAAATTGTATAGCTCAACTAGTGGCTTTTATGCAAAAAATTTGTCAAGCTAGCTCCATCTATAAAGCCTTGCATACTCCTTGGTCTCACTTTATTTCTGGTTTATGACGGGTAAGTCTAGCTGAGTACATTTGAGTACTCAGGGTTTATCCCACCATGTTGCAGGTGAAGTTCTCGGCTTGCTGAAGATGGTGGCTAACCACCGGTGGGCTCGATGACTCTATATTCATTTCTCGTCTATATGCTTTTATTAGAGGATGTCACTTATGCTAGCAATGTATTTGAAACTTATATTAATGTAATCACTGAAAGCTATGTTGTTTTCCCTTAATCGATTTTGAAACCCAAACTTGTACTATTATTTGTGAACTCATCTATAATATTATTTCCGCTGCAACTCTGTGTATGTGATGTGTATTTTCTTAATCATATGATCTTGGTTGTGATGTTGATTTACCGAGGTCCTTCGTCACACTCGGCGGACTACCGAGTATATATAAGTGAAAGTATGCACGTGGCAACGTGTTAGCGGGGACAGCCGTAATTGATCTTGTATAAATTGGGCGGTTTTGTCACAGCTAGTATCAGAGCAAGATTAAGCATAATACTGTCATGTACTTAGTTTTCAAAACAAAGTTTTGTTTTAAAAATCCTATTTTGACTAAACTTTAGCTACAGGCAAATTTGTCAAAACTTATTTGCAAAACTATGCTAGTGACAACCTCCAGTTAAACCTAATTAAGGACTACTAGGTGGCTAAGTAAACTGATACTAACTATGGGGGCTATACTTTATTATAGGTTTTACTTTTGTCGTCCATACGGCGTGCTATTGTATGGATGCCATTCGCTTGATTGGTAATGTATGGATCACTATACCTCAACGCCTAGGTAAGAAGGTAAGTTGATGAGTGGCATGACCACAAGTGTGAGCGTGCTGTCAGGGAGAGCTAGCTTTGATATGACTATATATGCATGCTTGCATGTGTGTATAGTGCGTATTTAATTGTGGGTAGCAAATTTAATGATCGGGTAGCTTTGATACGGAAGTATATATATATATGGGTATATATATATTGAAGTATTTAGCTTGCAACCTAGAGCCTAGACTTTCATTTCTGCATATATAATTGTGGGGTTGGGCTGAAATGAAATCCTTTTGTAGGTACGCTAACCACGAATGCATAGATTGAATGTAGCTGATGACTAGCTATATATCGAGAGAGTACGTGTTATGCCACCGACATAGAACATGATTGCCACCTTAAGCTAGCAATTTTGTGAGGACAAATAGGACGAGCATGCATCATGATTGTGCTTGTGCATAAATATGCTTCCCTCACTTTGTTCTAATACTAAGTAACTTGTGATCAATGTGATGTTACTATCTTCCCTATGTGAAGCTAGGCAAAATGCCTTGTTCCATGCCACTTGAATAGCTATGCTTGAAGATAGTGTGTGATTAGCTTTGCCTTGTATGTTTGCTTCCAAAGGAAATAGATGACAAGTTAATAGTTAGCAAACACTTCACTCCTTTTGAAAACTAAATTGCTAAATGTAATTAAAACTTGTTTTGTAGAGATAACCACCTACTCAGTAAAAAGGAAATAAAAATATAACAGTACCTTACCACCATGTTCGCATGTTTATGTGTAGTGGTGTTGCTATAGGTGACCGCTGGTTGTGTGTGAGCTTTGTGCTTAGTAATAGTCACTTAAGCTAATTGGATTGAGTGTTTCGAAATGCTCGCTTAAGACCATGATGTAGGTATGGATGCTCATTATCTAGGTAGTGCCATAGCTATCACCCCTTTTGCCCTCGATAAGCATACGAATGTTGAAGGATGTTGTTCTAGTTTTGTTAATCTCATGGTTGTCGTCTCCAATTAAGTTCTCTCTTTGGAGCCTGAGCCTATACACATGGTTGCTAGCCCTTGAACATTATGCTACGAAGACCTATATCCATGCCTTTACTTGACCTTAAGCCCAAGCTTAGTTTCCGTGAATGCTTTCATATGTCATGGATGTCTTGCTCCTGTGTGGGAGGACCCTGCTCAAAAATCCTTGTCGGACCTCATTGCTCCTTCTCCTATAGATGATCTAGTGCAACGCTAATCGCTATCTACCCTGGCTTTGGAACCTTTTCCTCATAGATTATGTCATTGCTTTATCAACTGAATCCCTAGTCAGTGCATTGGCTCTGTCCCTCGAATCTTGTTTGTTTTGTCTCCAACCCTTTTAAGTCTCTGGATATTTATCAGTCCTGATCTCATGTTGCTACTCGGTAAGACCAAATCTCAAGTTAATCCTTATCTGGTAATCACTTTGGTGGACACAAGGCATATATGGAAATTAGGCAAGAGTCCCCTGCTCAGTTGTATTCGGCAATTAAGCTATGTTCTCTTGTGCTGTGTTTTAATCATCGGATCACCTCCTTGTTGACTCCTAACTTTGTGACTACCTTTGCTTGCTATCCCTCCTTTGCATAGTGCTTGTTCTTATGAACCAATCTATGCAACTTGAAATTTCACTTTGGGTGTGTGATCAGTAATGGTGTTATGAGTAGCAACTACGGTGCCATGACAAAACCGAGAGCCTCATGTGGCGCGCGACACAAGGATGCGCTGCTTGGCATGCACTAGTATCGAGGTTCCTAGTCATGATCCATTGCAGAACTGCACCGATGTGTTATTTTCACGTAAGGTCTTCCTTGGTTATCCCTCCTTATCTTGTCCGAAGATCTATACGTCGAACCAGATACAATAGGGCTTCCCTATGGAGTCATCCAAAGGATAACCTTTGAAGAACAGGTCATTGACATGAACATAAATAGACTGCAAGAGGTGGTAGACAAGTGACTCTACTTGACGGCCCCTGTAATGATGTCGGTCATGTAGTGAGCAACTTATGTCATCCCCATTGGATCAAAAGGGCACACAACACTTAAAGTTGGACAAGTCATCAGTTGGATGATAAATGGACCAGGATATTATGTCCTATAATAGGTCACCTGGTACTTATGAGCTTTCTGTCCAAGTCTTGACCTTTATGTGCAAGATGATCAACCGACCTTCTTCGTTGTGACCCTTTTCTACTGACTTCCATGGCGACCATTTGTTTACACATCAACTATAATTGTTTCCATCAAAAAGAAGTTTTGAAGCTTTTAAATGTTGAGAGACAACTAATTACGTACCAATAGGAAAGTTAGGTTATAGCTAGGTAATAACTCTTTGGTAGCTCCAAAGGCTATGTCTCACCAAACAATGTTAGACGAAGAAACAACAAAGCCGGCCAGCGATGCCAGTACTACTTTCTTCTCTAGGCCATGTGTCGTCAAATCAATTCCATCTTGGACAATCACATGGGTAGTGCAAGATGCTGTATCAGCTAAGTAAAGAGCTAGAGAATGCACGTCCCTAGTCTCGGTCAGCCTCATTACATATATGGTGCTATCAAAGCATTTGTGCAGGACTCTATTGGAGGAAGTACAGAAGGGTAGTTGTAAATAGTCCCTTATCTTGTAGGACTGCCCCTCCATGTGAAGTATGCATTGTGCCCTACAAAACAGCCCACAAGTCTAGTGCTTGTGTATCGTTGAGCTAGTGCCTAAATCAATGGTTGAAGTTGTTCCCTGGGAAGCATATGAGGAAAACCCTAGCCTCCATCCTCAATCTAAAAAGCTACCCCTATCATAAAAAGAGTTAAAGACTGCGAACACACTTCCCAATGTGTAAATCAAAGGAAAAGAAGAGCGGGAAATCTATCCAGGTTTCATGGCACTCAACCGGTTATCTTTAAGCCAGTGATTAGAGGATCAAACATGGTTGGATTGTCCCAAGACTTGACGAGCTCATTCCTCACTTAGAATACTTGGATGTCTTAAGTTGGTTTGAGATTGGTTGAGTAAAGCATCAGATTTGAGAGATGTTTTGACAGTTCGGTCACAAAATTTTAGAACAGAGCAGTTTTGGTAGATGATTTGTTTGGATAGTCAAATGGTGTCCGTTTGAGCTAAATTTTGGTCAGTAGTTAAAGGACTCTTGGATCTAAATGGCTACCAGAACTTGTGTAGCATGGAGCAGTAGTTTGCAGGGTATGAACTGATTACCGAGAGGTACAAAAGCTATGATTTGTCTGCTGACTACTATCATCCCTCACATTAGAAATATTGTGTTTGTAATTGATGCTAAGATTAGCAACATGGTTAATGTTTTGCCATTAGATAATACTTTAGATGCCCTAGAGAAGACTCCTTGCACCCCTTTGTGCGTTGCTTTTGCCCTCTCATATCAACAATGCTTGAGCAGTCCCGGTGTTCTACAAGTCAATTTGTGCTTTTGCGAGTCGAAAACAATTTGAAAAGTGTCAAACAACAGATTTCATATTTTACTTATGAGTTGTTGATTGATTGTTGAAAGGAAGCCTCAATATCAAAAGTAGTCCAACCAGGCTAATTTTGCAACAGTGCAAGTCAACCCAACTTAATGCGCCACTGCGCCATGAAGGAAAATTGTACTCGATCTTGGTAGTGTACTGTTTCTCCGGATGGTGAATAACTGCAACGTTTGTATCCATCCAAACCTCGCTATCATCCTTCTTCAGCAATGTTTTCCAAGGTGGACTTGTCCTTGGTACCTTTCATGTGTTTTTACCTACGAGGTTGCCTTAGATTCAACCCAGATAACTGTTGCCGTTTGGATACGAGGATTCCCTCGAATAATGCTCGTCAAAAACGCTGAGTCAATAGAGTCGGCTATCACATTCACCGCTCACTCAATGGACTAAGACAATAAAGTGTTATCATTAGAGAAAGAGAACTGCCCACATGGAGCATTATGTAATTTTCCATCGGTTGGCATCTAAGTGATTTTAATGGTTACGACCAGCATAGACATTATATGTTGGTTACTCGGTTTCTCACAGCCTCAGAGGATGTTTACCTCATCTGTGATCTCATCCCTTGTGAAGGGTTGTACTCAAGCTACTTTGGTAGAGGACTGCTTTTTGAACTTTGTGAATGAACATGGAACCATTGTAGTGAGTAGCTTTCAGAAGCTTGCAGTCTAGTGCAAAGTTCACATGGTCCATGCTATATTCACTAGGGAAATAGAGATTGTGGGTAATTAGTTTGTGCTCCGTAGTACTCTCCGCATCCCAAGAATGAAGTATTATGCTGTCTTGGATTCCTCCCAAAGTAACAATGCTTCATGGAAGCCAATGAAGGAAATTCTTCAAACAAAATTTACTATGAAGAGCAAGTATCAGAAAGTGTCTTTACCAAATTAGCCTCTCTAATACTCCAAAGTTAAGTAGCCTAATGCTATCATGGATGTTGGAAAATGGATGACATGCTTCTCTTCCCTTAAAAGTCTTTCGCACCGAATCTTAGGGTGAGATTCCCATAAGGGGGAGGGCTGTAACACCCTAGGTGTTTGTCACTAGTTAAGCAATGGGTTTGAGCTCAAACATGACATGTTAAGTGGTGATGAAGGTGTCAAGATCAAATCAACAAGAGTGAGCTCCAACTTAAACTTGGACAACACACCCTTAGTTACATGTGGACCCTTGTTAAGATTATCCAAGAGTAATATTAAACATACCTATTTCATGTACATTACATTAACATGCATCCATCTTGACTAGTGGAAAAGTTTCATGAAGTTTGGAGCTAAAAAGTCACATGAAATGATGAGTTACATTCTTGCTTGAATTGCACTATTAAGTGAATGGAAGTATAGGTCATCAAACAAACCTTGCTACCTTGCCCAAATGACTCTAATTGAACTCTACGGCAAAAGTCATGAAGTGTTCGTGTTGAGCAAATGTCAAGAAAAGGCCTCAGTTGGTCGAAAACCATAATTCCAGGGTTTAACGACATGCTGCTTTGACCAAGATGAAGAAATGGTTTTTGTACCAGATATGAAGTTTGACCTTTAATAAAAGTTGAAGTTTGAGTAGAGTACAACAAACTTTATTTTTGGACCAAGAGCTAGATCAGCTTGTAAGCAAGTCAAACTAAGGCTCAAACCTTCAATCTGCTTCTGTTTTCAGAGTCCAAAAAAATCAGTTTGGGAATTTCACTAAGTAATAACTTTGGCGTCTCGTGTTCTTGTGATTTTGTTAAGCAACTTGATCGGGTTCCAAAATAAAAGTTGGTGTATACATTGTGGAGAAGCGCGTGCAAAAAGTTGGCACCAGTTTGACTTCATTTTGACCATCAATTTTGGAGTTTGTTAATCGCTGTCAATGCATTGACAATGCCATCTTTGAGTGTAATTAACTGCTAATTTACTGCCCTAATGACCATGGTCCCTAAATGAAAAATGTAGAGCAATTCATGAGCTTCAACTTTGCTTTTGGGCCCAAGGTCCAAATCAGCTCCCCACCTCGCCTTCACCGATGCACGCTAGGTGTTCAACAAAATGCCGCATGGTCATCGTGCATGGACGCCACGCGCCCCGCCTCCACTGCCGCACCCCCTGCCTCACTGCGTCCTTGTCAAGCTCCGCTCTGCGTCCCTGCGCCATCCAGAAGTGGACGCCGAGCTTCCCACTCGCCCTCCCTTGCGCTCTCCCTCTGCGCTTGCGAGCGCTAGAGCATGGCCGCCATTGATGCCACTGAGCAAAGCTCACTGTCGCCAGTGCTACTGCCCTTCGGCCTCCCCATGCCACAGCTCTGCACTCATGCCATCCACCGCCACTGCCACGTCGCCTTGCCGCTGCCACAGCAGGCTGTGTGCGGACGCCGCCATGGCCGGCTCCCAGCAGAGCGCTCGAGCAGCCATGCCCTCCTCCTGCCGCTACCACCGGCCAAGCTATGGCCAGACATGGTCCATGGCTTGCCACGGCCCTACAGCTCACCGCCGGCGCCGCCTGGGTCGGCCAAAATCACCGTCCCCAGCTGCCGCTGTCGCCCTTTTTCCCACCTTCGCTGGAGCCGGTGGCTTGGAGCCACTGCTGCTCATGGCCCGACCACTTCAGGCTACCTCTGTCTGAGTTGCGCCCCTCCATGGGTGCGCATGGGCCCCATCTTGCCCTAGTGCCACCTCCCGCCGTCGGCAAGGGCTTGTGCTGGCGGGAATCGGCCGTGCCGAGCTCGTCCCCTGCTCTGGTTCACGATCAGAGGGCCTGCGCTTCAATAGAAGCTTTTCCAGGGGCGTAACTACAAAACTATAGACTTGAGTAAACAGTGCCTAGAAGGACCTATTCGCTTAAGTCTGTTTTCGTGAAACTTTAGGGGCCTTGGTGCAAATCTGTTTTTCTTTTATGGTTGGAACTTTGAAAAATCATAATCAATCATAGAAAAATTGTAAAATAGCAAATGAGGACTTTTTGGAATCCTTTTCAAATTATCTATGCAATGGATCTATAATATGTCATGCTTTAGTTTAAAGTTTTTGCTATAAAAATCAATTTATGCAGTTAGGTTTGTAATACTAGTTATGTTTGTCTTTTTCATAACTACAGTTGTTGTCCTCCAATAAATGTGAAATTTTTATGGTATGCTACTGATGATATGTGTATTCTGTGGTAAAAATTTTAGGCTCATGGGATGTAGTATGAAGGAATTACTGATTTATCTTGTTTAGGGTTTGATAAATAGCTTTAAAAGGTTTTAAATAAGTTATAATTTTTATGATGAGATACAAATAGAAAATTTTGTTCCGTTACCTTGGTATGATGTGGTTGTGTCATGTTGATACATAATATGACCATGCATTTGCAGAAAATATTGAATTTCATATTTATCTTGCTCTCACATGATTTCTTGCAATTGCAATTTGTCCCTTTTGTAGAAATTTAGTTACAAAACCTAAGTATGTGAAATTTGTACAGTAATCATGTTTGGTCACCATATTTCTCTCATAAAAATCTCAGCCCCAAACTAGTTATTCTCATATGGCACTAAAAAATATATATATATATATATGTCATTCTATGGAAGTTAATGAAAGTTAATAACAAATAGGCATCTGCCTAAGCCATGAGATGCTACTTTAATTACACTAACATTGTGAAATGTAGTTGATCTATATGGATCTTTTTTTGAGCCATTGAATGATATAGGTATGAAATCTCTGTTGGGGGGAACAAGTGAAAACACCAACATGCTACCTTCGGAAATTTGGCTGCATGCGTACTTTTTGTGGTGCAATTTGTTTCGAGATGATAATGATGATTTCTGTAAATATGGTGAATACCAAAGTTGTAGGTAACTTTATAATCTAGCTTGTGTTAAATTTTCATAACCATAGGCCTCACAAGTTAGGAGCTATAGATTTTATAATTTCTCTGTCATGTTTTGCATGCTCTCTGTATAGATCTGAATGATTGTGTTGTTTTACCTAAAAAAGCTTTGAATCATGTCTTGGATATCATATAATAAGTGTAGTACTTTTCATGAGCTTTCCAAATTGTTGAAGATCACCCCTTTTGGTGGTCTAAATCTCTAGTTATGAGCTTGTGAAGTGGAGTGACAGATTCTGTCCTAATCTAGATAGAGATGTCTTCCTTGTGATGTTTGACCTGGTTAACTTTGGAATTTGCTTATGGTGTTTATAATAAAGTTGTTCATGGTTTTCTAACCTTTCTAAAAATTCTAGAACCACCATGTTGTGAAGGATAGAACTCAACTTATTGTTGTCTGAAGTTGTATGTCAGATTCTGTCCATGTTTTGGATAGAATTGTTGCTTTGTGTGTTTAAGGCCAAATAACTATTGAATCACCTAAATATGATAATAATAAAGTTGTATATAACTTAATAATATTTCTATAAAGTGAAGGATCATGCTTGTTGGATGATAAGAACTCCAGTTATTTATTTCTGAAGTTCATGTTAGTTTTCTGTCCTTATTGGTATAGACCTGAGATATTGGCATATTTGATTGTGTTAACCTGTGAATTAGCTTTTGGAATGAATAACAAAGTTTTAGATAATTTCATTAGCTTTATAGATAGTCTAGGGTCACTCCTGTTGGATGCTATATCTCTAGTTATGGTTAAAATAGCTGACTGTTATACTGCTGTCCAAATTCTGTGTATGCACTTTTGATTGCCATTCTTGATGTTGTTGGTGCATGCTCTAAATTATGTAGCCCTAGTTACTTACTTGAATGACTTGCTCTCTAGTGCTGAAATCAATATGATGTGACCATTCTTCATATTCATGCACTTGCATTATTGCATCTCATCTAGGGTGCGCTAGATGCATCACGTGAAGGACGTGATGATGGAATTGAAATAGAAGACGGTGTTGGTGGACCTATTCCGAAGGTGGAAGGACCCCTGGAGTACATGCCTAAACAGGAGATGCTCGCCAAGTGAGTGTCATCTAACAAACACTGACCTAGTGTTGGATCATAGGCAAGCCCTGGAGCATTCTAAGCCTCCAATGTTTTTACAATTATCAATTGAGTACTTTATGTTTGATGCATTCAATTATAAGAGTTGATTGGAACCACTTGATGCATAGAACTACCTTGTCTAGAAATATACCATGAAGTTGGTTCCTGAGTTGTACCAAAGGTGACCTAAGACTACCTTGGCGTAGGTATGTTTGGGTTTGTGTTAGGAGTAATTCCCCAGCTGGGTAGGAATCGATTCGAATCGTCGTCTCTCCCGGATAGTGAGAACATGACTAAGTAGCGGCAACGAAGAGTAACTTAATGGAAACTTGATGGTTATGATGATGATACTCACATTACTACACTGGCTATGGTTACTATTGCCTGTTACTAAATGATATTCCACATGTTTGGCACAGGTTAGTTGCTAATCTAGAGATAAATAGCTATAATTAACTTAGTTACCAAATTATAAAATGTATAGCTCAACTAGTGGCTTTTATGCAAAAATTTTGTCAAGCTAGCTCCACCTATAAAGCCTTGCATACTCCTTGGTGTCACTTTATTTCTGGTTTATGACGGGTAAGTCTAGCTGAGTACATTCGAGTACTCAAGGTTTATTCCACCATGTTGCAGGTGAAGTTCTCGGCCTGCTGAAGATGGTGGCTAACCACCGGTGACTCTATATTCATTTCTCATCTATATGCTTTTATCAGAGGATGTCATTTATGCTAGCAATGTATTTGAAACTTATATTATTGTAATCACTGAAAGCTATGTTGTTTTCCCTTAATCGATTTGGAAACCCAAGCTTGTACTATTATTTGTGAACCAATTTGTAATATTATTTCCGCTGCAATTTTGTGTGTGTGATGTGTATTTGCTTAATCATATGATCTCGGTTGTAATGTTGATTTACCAAGGTCCTTCGTAACACTCGGCGGACTACCAAGTTTATATAAGTGAAAGTATGCACATGTCAACGTGTTAGCAGGGACAGCCATACTTGATCTTGTATAAATTTAGCGGTTCTGTCATAGGATCACGCCGGTGTGATAGAACCGCCCAATTTATACAAAATCAAGTATGGTTGTCCCCGCTAACATGTTGACACGTACATACTTTCACTTATATAAACCCGGTAGTCCGCCAAGTGTCACGAAGGACCTTGGTAAATCCACATCACAACCAATATTGCATGATTAAGCAAACACACATCACATACACGGAGTTCCAGCAGAAATAATATTACAACTGGGATCAGAAATGATAGTACAAGTTTGGGTTTTTAAAACTGATTAGTAAAAACAACACAACTTTCATATGATTTCAATAATATAAGTTCCAAATATATTGCTAGCATAAATGGCATCCTCTGACAAAAGCATAAAGATGAGAACACTATATAGAGTCATCGAGCCCACCGGTGGTTAGCCACCATCTTCCTCAGGCCGAGAAGTTCACCTACAACATGGTGCGATAAACCCTGAGTACTCAAATGTACTCAACTAGACTTACCCGTCGTAAACCAAAAATAAAGTGACACCAAGGATCATGCAAAGCTTTATAATTGGAGCTGGCTTGACAATATTTTGCATAAAAAGCCACTAGTTGAGCTATACATTTTATAATTCGGTCACCAAGTTAATTATAGCTATTCATCTCTAGATTAGGAACTAACCTATGCCAAACATGTGATCTATCATTATGTAGCAGAACAATAGTAACCATAGCCGGTGTAATAATTCCATGTTCATCATAACCATCATATTCCATAATCCAGTTACTACGATATTGGAGCTAGTCAAGTTTCTCACTATCTGGGAGAGACAGCGATTCGAATCGGTTGCAACCAGCTAGGGAGTATTCCTAACACAAACCTAGGTCTACTAGCCGACCAGCCACGGTAGCCTTAGGTCACCTTTGGTACAACTCAGGTACACATTTTGCGGGTTTGATCAGCGCCGCACAATCAGGGAGTCTACCGGTTGCCAGGACGATTAGGACTACCCTACCCTTGGGCTCACATCTGACTCCCCACACACCCTTACTACCTCTAGTGTGCAAACTTTGATAGAACGAGGCCCAACCTGAGTTGAGCTACTCGGCTTCGCGGTCGGAATGAGTTATCTGGCCAGCTAAGTGAGAGGCATGCGTTTAATCTTGATAGAAGTACCAACAATGGTACGGTCCTTAATCGACATGAATGGAACCAATATAGCCAACCCAACACCATTGCATATAAGATCCCACCCGGTCTCCACTTGATAACATCCCTTGGTTATTTTCCATGATAGCAAATATAGCCAACCATGCTCCGGTATCCACCTATATCTCGCAGGTGATAGGAAATCACCCGACTTCTACCGATCTAAGCATTGCTAAGCATATATTCGATCCTAGACCTACATAGGGTTCAAGGTATATATCGGGACAAGGTAGTTCTATGCATCAAGTGTTTCCAATCAACTCTTAGAACCTAATGCATTAAACATAAAAGACTCAGGTGATATTTATAAAACATAGGAGACTTAGAATACTCCGAGGCTTGCCTAGGATCCGACACAAGTCAGTTCAGTTAGCATGCACCGCCTTGGTGACATCTTTGGTCTTAGCACTTGCGTAGTCCTTCCATCTTCAGGATAGGTCCACCCAACACCATCTTCGAGTTTGGTCCCAACATCACGTCCTTCATGGGGTGCATCTAGCGTACCTAGAAGAGATGAAAAATGCAAGTGCATGAATGCTAAGAATGGTAATACGAGATGCATCACATAAGAGCATTCAAGACAAGCACAAGATTATGCAAGACATAGGCACCTAGAGTTACTTAACTAAACATCAACCAAGCACAATTGTTACTTGTTTCAATCATCACTAGAGTTATAGGCATCAAACAAAGGTGATACTAGACTTTATGGAAAGCTTAGGAAATTGTCTATAACTTTGTTATTTACACCTAGAGCTAATTCAAAGGTTAACAAGGTTGAAAAAACACTAACAAGCAGATCTGCACCAACTAGGATAGAAAACTAACATGAACTTCAGAAATGCATAATTGGAGTTCTAATCATCCAACAAACATGATTCTTAACTTTATAGAGATCTTATTAAGTGATATACAACTTTCTTATGATCCTATTAAGGAGATTTAATAGTCAACAAGGCCAAATAATCTAATGAAGGCATCTCTGTCCAGATTTGGACAGAATCTGTCATTCCAACTTGGAACAGCTATAACTTGAGTTATAGACCACTGTTCTTGGACATTTTGGAAAGCATAACAAAAGCACTACAACTCTTCTATTATAACTAATACATGATTCCATGTCTAAATAAGCCAAACAATACCATCATTCAGATCTGTTCAGAGGACCTGCAAAACCTGACAGCAAGCTTCTAAAATCTATAACTCCTAAACCAGCAGGCCTAAAATCATGAAATTTTAGGACAAGTAAGATAAGGAAATTATCTACAACTTTGGTATGCACCACACTTACATAAAACATCATTTGATCCACGAAGTTATCATCACAACAGAAAATGCACATGCAGCCATTTTAGAATATAACAATTTGATGTTTCACTTGTTTTGCTAACAAAGAGCATACACACATGAGCCATTCAAGAACTTCAACCATCACTAACATACTTAGCAACACTTTATTGAACACCAATCAATCAAAGCATCACCAAATACAATTACAAGCCTTATCTACAAATATGCTTTTATTAATCCTTTCTCCTAATAAACATATATATTATTTTAGTGATATATGAGAACAACTAGTTTGGGTGTGAGAAATTTATGAGTGGTAGAAGTTATCAAAACATGGATACTGCACAAATTTCACATGCTCAGGTTTTATAATTTAATTACTATGAAAAAGACAAATTGCTATTGCAGGAAAACATGTAAAAGCAAGATAAATCTAGAGATCATCATTTTCTATAAACATATAGCCATATTAGGGTTTATCAGCTCACAATATCACCATGCAAGGGCAAAGGAACCACATTTCATATTTTTGCATATATAAATTATTTATAAACCATTTATCAAGCATTAATCAATTGAAATTCATAACTCAGCCATAAAAGCACCAAAAATAGTAGAATTTTAACCAGAGCTCACACATGCCATAAGTATACTAGCATAAAAGTTTTAGGTCATTTGGAGCAGTACAATAGTAGATATGATGATAGCAAGCAAAGCAAGCTAGAATTAACCTTTAATCATGATTAAATCAAAACATCATAAAAACAGTGATCAAACAATATGTTTAATATTTTTCTTAGCCGGTACATGCCAAAACAAGACTCCCAAAACTAGAATCATATTTTTAGGACATTCCTACCTCAAGATATGCATCTGACAAACTTAAAAGGATTTCTAAAAACACTTTATAAGAATAAATAAAAACAACAGAAACTTTCTACTGACACATATCATATTATGACTCTACTACGTAGATCTACTCACAAGAATTCCAAAACATCTTCATTTGCTATTTTACAATTTTTCTATGATTATTATGATTTTCCAAATTTCAGCCATAAAGGAAAAACACCTTTGCACTGTGGGCACTGAGCTTTCCTCTAAACAGATTCCAGCAAAAAGGGCCTTCTAGGCACTATTCACATGAGTCACATGTTTCATAGATAGGCCCTTCCCTTTCTCCTTATTAGAGCGCAAGGTCCCTGTCGTGAATCAGAGCAGAGCAGGCGCGGGAGCTCACCAATG
Organism: Miscanthus lutarioriparius; assembly: GCA_904845875.1. Taxonomy (NCBI): domain Eukaryota; kingdom Viridiplantae; phylum Streptophyta; class Magnoliopsida; order Poales; family Poaceae; genus Miscanthus; species Miscanthus lutarioriparius. The sequence goes on from CAJGYO010000019.1 coordinate 41,405,170, forward strand.
CCGGCTAGAGGAGGCTCGTCGACGGCGGTGGAGTGGCGGAGAAGCCTTAGGGGGCCTGCTCAAAGCTCTAGTTTGGTTTTGGTGAATTGATGAAACCCTAAGTGCTAACCTACTTTATCAAATGTTCATGAGATAGGTAGCACATTCCAAGTGGTGAAGCAAATGAAGATCATGACATGATGATGGCGATGCCATGGTAATGATCAAGTGCTTGGACTTGAAAAGAAGAAAGTGAAAAACAAAAGGCTCAAGGCAAAGGTATAAATGGTAGGAGCTATTTTGTTTTGGTGATCGAGACACTTAGTGAGTGTGATCACATTTAGGATCAATAACCGTACTATTAAGAGGGGTGAAACTCGTATCAAAATGCGGTTATCAAAGTGCCAGTAGATGCTCTAACTCATTGCATATGCATTTAGGATCTAGTGGAGTGCTAACACCCTTGAAAATGTTTGTGAAAACATGCTAACACATGTGCACAAGGTGATATACTTGGTGGTTGGCACATTTGAGCAAGGGTTAGGAACTTCAACGGCAGAGTGTCCTCCCGTAGAGTGCGGACAGTCCGACGGTGCCATCGACGCCCTAGACAGAAAAGACGGAGGTCACTGTGAGTGACTGGACGCTGGTCTCGGAAGGACCGGCGCGTCTAGTCAGTAGAAGCAGCGAAGACGCTGGCATCAGTCTCTGACCGAACGCTGGGTCACTTTGTGATCGGACGCTATAGGGGTGCATCCGGCCCTGTTGATGTGGTAGCGCATAGGGGAGTCGTCGTGTGACCGGACGCTGGGTGTGTCCGGTCGAGCAGTCCGGTCATGAAAAGTCGCTTCTGGAAGCTTACTGGAAACGACCAGACGCTGAGGTCCAGCGTCCGGTCACTTCGCAATAGCGCGTCCGGTCATCATTTGACCGTTGGGATCGGGCGCTCTGTATTTGAAGAGAGGGGACACGTGGCGTGCATCACACGACCAGATGCTGGGGTCCTGCGTTCGGTCACCCCGTGTTGTGCCCAGTGAAGGGGTACAATGGCTCTATTTCGTGGGGGCTTCTATTTAAGCCCCATGGCTGGCTCAAGCTCACTCTTTTGGCCATTTGTATTGACATAGCAACCTTGTGAGCTTAGCCAAAGCCCTCCCACTCATCTCCATCATGGATTCATTATCTTTGTGAGATTGGGAGAGAATCCAAGTGCATTGCTTGAGTGTTTGCATCTAGAGGCACTTGGTATTCGTGTTTCGTTGCGGGATTTGCTTGTTACTCTTGGTGGTTGCCGCCACCTAGATGGCTTGGAGCAGCGAGGATCGTCGAGCGGAGGTTGGTGATTGTCTCCGGCTCTGATCGTGGTGATTGTGAGGGGTTCTTGACCTTTCCCCGGCAGAGAGCCAAAAGGTACTCTAGTGGATTGCTCGTGGCTTGTGTGATGCTCATCTTGTGTTGGTTGTGCGGCACCCTATTGTGGGTTTGGCATGTGATGCCAATTAGCGCATGAACCTCCAAGTGAGTGAATCACCACAACGAGGAGTAGCTTGCCGGCAAGCAAGTGAACCTCGGTAAAAAATCATTGTGTTCATCATTTGATTCTAAGGTGATTGGTCTTCATTGGTATTCATTCTTGTGATTGATTGGCTTCTTCCTCGACATGGCGGTATAAACAAATTGCTCACTCTCTTTACATTACCGCAAACTAGTTGTCAAGCTCTTTAGTGTAGCTAGTTGTGAGAGTTTGTTAGTTTGGTTAGTGTGGCTCTTTAGTTAGCCTTTGAGAGCACACTAACTTAGTGTAGTGACATAGCTACTGTGTGGATAGAAACTATATAAACTAGAATCATGGTAGGTGGCTTGCAATTTTAGTAGGCTAGCGCAACACTTGCTTCGCCTCATAATTGTCTAACCGGTTTGTTAAGTATTATTGTAGAATTTTTAATAGGCTATTCACCCCCTCTAGCCATTAGGACCTTTCAAGTGGTATCGGAGTCGAGGTCACCATGATTTGAGGCTTAACAACCTTCGATGTAAAAATGGCTCAAATCAACAACACCAAGAAGCCACCCCAATTTGATGGCACAAATTATCCGTATTGGAAATCAAGGATGGCCACACAAATCAAGTCAATCAATAGAAAAGTGTGGAAGGTGGTAGAAACCAAAATTGAGATTGGTGATCCAGAGAATCCCACCGCGGCCGAAGAAGTGCTTCTCCAAAACAATGACATTGCTCTAAGTGCCATTCATGATGCAATTGATGAGAGAACATTTGAGCAAATCAAGAATATTGAGATGGCTCATGAGGCTTGGAAGAAGTTGGAAGAATCATTTGAGGGCACTCAAGCTGTGAAGGGTGCAAAGGCATACATTCTCAAAGAGAAGTTTGCAAGCTTCAAGATAAAGGAGGATGAGAGTGTGCCGGAGATGTTCCATAGGCTTCAAGTGCTTGTCAATGATCTCAAAGCACTTGGAGAAGAGGTGAAGGACAAGGACTTCTCCCACAAGTTCTTAAGATGCTTACCTTCAAGATTTGGCATATTGGTCACTATTCTAGTGAGAAGTGGTTTGGACACCATGACACCAAACCAAGTGTTGGGAGATATAATGACCGATGATACATATAGAGATGATGATGAGAAGGAAGAAAAGAAGGAGAAGAAAGATGAGAAGAAGGATGAGAAGAAGAGCGTGGCATTCAAGGCCACGTCATCCAAGGGCAAGGCAAAGCAAGATACATCAAGTGAAGATGATGGCTCATGGGATGATAATGATGATGATGATGATGATGATGATGAGAAGATAGCTCTCTTTGTTAAGAAATTTGGCAAGTTTATGATGAAGAAAGGGTACCGTGCTAGAAGAAAGAAATCTTCATCCAAGAACAAGGAAGAGTCAAGAAGGTGCTTCAAATGTGGAAGCAAAGATCATCTTGTTGCTCAATGTCCATACAATAGCGACAATGATGATGACAACAAGAAGAACAAGAAGAAGGACAAGAAGGAAAAGAAAGAGAAGAAGGACAAGATGACCTTCAAGAAGAAAAAGGGTGGTTCATATGTGGTCACTTGGGATAGTGATGCTTCCTCAAGTGATGATGATGATAGTGATGATGACAAGACCACCAAGAAGAAGGCACTTACAAGCATTGCTATTAATGAGAAGCCTTCTCTCTTCGACACTCTATCATGCTTCATGGCTAAGGCCACTAAGGTACAAATTTGTGATGATGAAAGTGATGATGAACATGATAATGAAAATGATAGTGATAGTGATGATGATGAACCTACTGAAGATGAATTATTTGACATGCAAGAAGATGCCAAAGAACACTTTGACATTAAGAGAAGGCAATGCAAGAGCTTGAATAAGGAGGTAAAAGCCCTTAAGAAAGCCCTTAATGAGCTCAAAGCATCTCATGAGAAGCTAGAGGAAGCCCATGAGAAACTTGGCAAGGCTCACAAAAAAGCTTGAAAAGGCTCATTTCTCTTTGCTTGATGAGCAAAATAAAAAGAAGCATGTTGAAACTTGCAATATAGGCTTAACTTGTGATATAATTGATGAATCATTATCTATGCCTATCATTGTTGCTCCCACTAACCCTTCTTGTAGTACTTCTACTTCCACCTCATTTAGTAGTGATGGTTTCACTTGTGATGCCTCACTAATGGTTGAGAATGAGAACCTCAAGAAGGAGGTCAATAAGCCCACTCACACCTTGGCTAAAGCCTATGGTGGAGAGGACCACTTGCTTATGTGCTTGGGTAGCCAAAGAGCTTCTCTCTACAAAGAGGGATTGGGCTATACCCTCAAGAAAGGCAAGGCGGCTTTTGCTCCTCACAAGACTAGTTTTATGAAGAACAATGGTCGGTTTTGCACTAGTTGCAAGCAAGTTGGTCATGTAGAGCAAAAGTGCATGAATAAGAAGTCACAAGCTAATGTATCCTCAATTAAGCTTGATTCTTTCTATGTGCTTACCAAGGGTGCAAATGGTGTAAAGGCTAAGTTCATTGGTAAACCATAGATGGGCTCAAAGAAGAAAGTCATTTGGGTACCAAAAAGCTTAGTGACTAACCTTCAAGGACCCAAGCAAGTTTGGGTACCTAAAAAGAATTTATCTTCTTTTGTAGGTCAACTACAAAGCTGGAGGAAGGCATTGGGTTCTTGATAGTGGGTGCACTCAACACATGACCGGTGATGCAAGAATGTTCAACTCAATCAACACCAATGGCAATGATGGTTATGATAGTATCACATTTGGTGATAATGGCAAAGGCAAGGTCAAGGGGCTTGGTAAGATTGCAATATCCAATGACATGAGCATTTCCAATGTGTTGCTAGTAGAGAGCTTGAACTTCAATTTGCTATCCATGGCTCAATTATGTGATCTTGGATTCAAATGCATATTTGGGGTAGATGATGTACAGATCATAAGTGTAGATGGCTCTAATTTGATCTTCAAAGGCTTTAGATATGAGAATCTATACTTGGTTGATTTCAATGCTAGTGAAGCTAAATTATCTACATGCTTGTTCACTAAGTCTAGCATGGGTTGGTTATGGCATAGAAGGCTTGGTCATGTTGGAATGAAACAATTGAATAGATTGGTTAAGCATGATTTGGTTAGAGGCTTGAAAGATGTGTTTGAGAAGGATAAGCTTCGTAGCTCTTGTCAAGCCGGCAAACAAGTTGGAAACACCCATCCTAAGAAAAGCATGATGAGCACTAGTAAAGCATTTGAGTTATTGCATATGGATTTGTTTGGGCCAACTCAATACACTAGCATTGGTGACAACAAATATGGCTTTGTGATAGTGGATGATTATACTAGATACACTTGGGTATTCTTTCTAGGGGACAAAAGTGATGTGTTTGCAACATTCAAATCATTTGTCAAGGGCATCCACAATGATTTTGAAATAATCATCAAGAGAGTTAGAAGTGACAATGGTAGTGAGTTCAAGAACACTAGAATTGATGAGTTGTGTGATGAATTTGGAATTAGACATCAATTCTCGGCCAAGTACACTCCACAATCAAATGGCCTTGTTGAGAGGAAAAATAGAACACTCATTGATATGGCAAGGTCTATGCTTAGTGAGTACAATGTGAGTCAATCTTTTTGGGCCGAAGCTATCAACACGGCTTGCTATTGTAGCAACCGTCTCTATTGTCACCCATTGAAAGAGAAGACACCATATGAGCTCTTAAATGGTAGAAAGCCCAACATTGCATATTTTTGGGTCTTTAGTTGCAAATGCTATATCTTGAAGAAAGGCACTAGATTGGGCAAGTTTGACAAGAAATGTGATGAAGGATTCCTACTTAGTTATTCCACTACAAGCAAAGCATATAGAGTTTGGAATTTGGATAGTGGTACTCTTGAGGAAGTTCGTGATGTTGAATTTGATGAAACCAAGGGTTCACAAGTAGAGAATGAGAACTTGGAAGATGTTAGAGGCATTCAACATTCAAATGCCATGAAGAACATGAATGTTGGTGAATTAAGGCCTAGGCAAGTGAATGATGATGAAGATAATCAAGTGCAAGTCCTGTCTAACTCAAACATGCAAGATGATACAAATCAAGCTAGTACAAGTGGCTCTCATGACAATGAACAAGATCAAGTGGTTAGTACATCATCTCAACCCAATGATCAAGCAAGTGTAAGCAATCAAGTTCCAATCCTCCAACCAACTAATATTGCAAGGGATCATCCATTGAACACTATAATTGGTGACATTTCTAGAGGTATACAAACAAGATCAAGATTGGCTTAATTTTGTGAGCATTTCTCATTTGTGTCATCCATTGAAACAAAGAAGATAGATGAAGCATTAAAGGATGTTGATTGGGTGAATGCTATGCATGAAGAATTGAATAATTTCACAAGAAATCAAGTATGGGAATTAGTTGAAAGACCAAAGGGACACAATGTGATTGGAACCAAATGGGTCTTTAGAAAGAAGCAAGATCAAGATGGGATAGTAGTAAGGAACAAAGCAAGATTGGTAGCACAAGGCTATACAGAAGTTGAAGGTCTTGACTTTGAAGAAACATATGCCCTGGTTGCTAGATTGGAAGCAATTAGAATCTTGCTAGCCTATGCTTGTGCCCACAACATCAAGCTCTATCAAATGGATGTTAAGAGTGCATTTCTCAATGGTTACATCAATGAAGAAGTATATGTTGAGCAACCTCCTGGTTTTGAAGATGATAAGAAGCCCGACCTTGTGTACAAGTTGAAGAGGGCATTGTATGGTTTGAAGCAAGCACCTAGAGCATGGTATGAGAGATTGAGGGACTTCCTACTCTCTAAAGGGTTCATGATGGGCAAGGTTGACACCACTCTTTTCATCAAGAAGATTGAAAAAGATTTATTTGTGTTGCAAATCTATGTTGATGACATCATATTTGGATCAACCAATCAAGACTTTTGTGATGAGTTTGGAAAGATGATGGCTAATGAGTTTGAGATGTTCATGATTGGAGAGTTAAGTTACTTCCTTGGTCTTCAAATTAAGCAATTGAAGAATGGTACTTTTGTGAGTCAAGGCAAGTATATCAAGGACATGATCAAAAAGTTTGGCATGAGTGATAGCAAAGTCATTAGCACACCAATGGGAACAAATGGTAACTTGGATAGTGATGCAAGTGGCAACATGGTGGATCAAAAATTGTATCGGTCTATGATTGGAAGCCTACTCTATGTGACCACATCAAGGCCGGATGTCATGCTTAGTATATACATGTGTGCAAGATTTCAAGCCTCACCAAGAGAAAGTCATTTGAAGGCTACAAAGAGAATATTGAGGTACTTGAAGCATATACCAAATGTTGGTTTGTGGTATCCCAAAGGAGCAAAGTTTGAGCTAGTTGGTTACTCCAACTCGGATTATGCGGGATGTAAGGTTGAAAGAAAGAGCACCTCAGGCACATGTCAATTATTGGGAATATCACTTGTTTCATGGTCATCAAAGAAGCAAAATAGTGTTGCATTATCAACCGCCGAAGCCAAATACATATCCGCCGGTAGTTGTTGTGCACAAATACTTTGGATGAAGGCCACCTTGAATGACTTTGGAATCAAGTTCAAGAAAGTGCCATTGCTATGTGACAATGAGAATGCAATCAAGTTGACCAACAATCCGGTTCAACATGCAAGAACAAAGCACATTGATGTCCGCCACCATTTCATAAGAGATCATCAACAAAAAGGGGACATTTGCATTGAGAGTGTAGTCACCGAAGGTCAACTTGCTGATATATTCACCAAGCCATTGGATGAGAAAAGGTTTTGCAAGCTAAGGAATGAGTTGAACATATTGGATTTCTCAAATATGTGTTGATGCACCCCCCACTTATATGACATGTCTCTCCTTCGAGCAATCCAAGGTAAAACTTGATTGGCATGGTATACATTCTTGCTAAGGACATGTTTAGTGCATCTAGTCATCTCTCACATCAAATAGGCTCATTCATGAAAATCAAATGAATTTGATGATTATATGGTACCACTATTGCTTCTATGCTTATTTTGATCTAGTGGTAGCATATGACATGTTTGTGGGCTTGTAAACCTAGTGTTTAATCTAGAAAATAAGCTCTAAGTGTTTAACTCAACATGGTACAAGATAACCCTTATTTGGAGGTGTGAAGAAGCTTGTCCTTGGATCAAACCGAGTTAAATATCTTTGGCAAATGATCTAGATTGGACCAAATTTAGGAAAATGATCCTCACCCCATTGATTGACATTGATAATCTCAACCTATCTATATTTTGAACCTTTGTGGTCATTGATGACAAAGGGGAGAAAAACAAAGATATTAGTTATATTAGTACATGGGGAGAAAAACAAAGATATTAGTGTACTAAGATGGTAAAAAGACAACAAAGGGAGAAAGAAATAAAGATATAAGTGATAGGGGGAGAACTTGACATAGGGGGAGAGATATGACAAAGGAAAGGGATCAATTAAATTTTTGAGCACACAAGTAGGGGGAGCAAGCTCATGAACTTGTATGGTGCATTTGAATGTGCATTTCATATGTTTTCTTTCATGGCACAAGTTTTAAATTTCAATATTCATGCTTGTGTGGTGTATGCTAGTTATAGGTTTGAATGATGAAATGAAAATCTAGCATGCATAGGTTATCTAGTGATTTCATTTCCAAGTGTTTCCATGTGGTATCAAGCTAACCATGGTGCTAAGGATGGTATAATGGTGCACTCTGATTGGTATCACGCTTCAAAGGTCCATCTTTTATACCTTAGCATCATTTGGTAGACATTATCTCCTATATTTCTTATCTAAGCATATGTGCAAGCTACAATCCAAACTCTTAGCACATATGTAGGGGGAGCAATTGCTACCATTTGGGGTTCATGAAACTTGTCCATATCCTTTTACACATGGTAAAAATGCTTGGGCAAGCAACATGAATTCAATTGAATCTCAATTCATATCTTTGTGAAAGGGTTGTCATCAATTACCAAAAAGGGGGAGATTGAAAGCTCTAGTTTGGTTTTGGTGAAGTGATGAAACCCTAAGTGCTAACCTACTTTATCAAGTGTTCATGAGATAGGTAGCACATTCCAAGTGGTGAAGCAAATGAAGATCATGACATGATGATGGCGATGCCATGGTAATGATCAAGTGCTTGGACTTGAAAAAAAGAAAGAGAAAAACAAAAGGCTCAAGGTAATGGTATAAATGGTAGGAGCCATTTTGTTTTGGTGATCGAGACACTTAGTGAGTGTGATCACATTTAGGATCAATAGCCATACTATTAAGAGGGGTGAAACTCGTATCGAAATGCGGTTATCAAAGTGCCAGTAGATGCTCTAACTCATTGCATATGCATTTAGGATCTAGTGGAGTGTTAACACCCTTGAAAATGTTTGTGAAAACATGCTAACACATGTGCACAAGTTGATACACTTGGTGGTTGGCACATTTGAGCAAGGGTTAGGAACCTCATCGGTGGAGTGTCCGCCTGTAGAGTGCGGACAGTCCGACAGTGCCACCAACGCCCTAGATAGAAAAGACGGAGGTCACTGTGAGTGACCGGACGCTGGTCGCGGAAGGATCGGCGTGTCCGGTCAGTAGAAGCAGCGAAGACATTGGCGTCGGTCTCTGACTGGATGCTGGGTCACTTTGTGACTGGACACTGGAGGGGTGCGTCTGGTCCTACTAACGTGGCAGCGCATAGGGGAGTCGCTGTGTGACCGGACGATGGGTGTGTCCAGTCGAGAATGACCGGACGCGTCCGATCATGAAAAGTCGCTTCTGGATGCTTACTGGAAACAACCAACGCTGAGGTCCAGCGTCTGGTCACTTCGTAGCAGCGTGTCCTATAATCATTTGACCGTTGGGATCGGGCGCTCTATATTTGAAGAGAGGGGACACGTGGCATGCATCGCATGACCAGACGCTGGGGTCCTGCGTCCGGTCAATATGACCAGAGCGTCCGGTCACCCCGCGTTGTGCCCAGTGAAGGGGTACAACGGCTCTATTTCATGGGGGCTTCTATTTAAGCCCCATGGCTGGCTCAAGCTCACTCTCTTGGCCATTTGCATTGACATAGCAACCTTGTGAGCTTAGCCAAAGCCCTCCCACTCATCTCCATCATGGATTCATTATCTTTGTGAGATTGGGAGAGAATCCAAGTGCATTGCTTGAGTGTTTGCATCTAGAGGCACTTGGTATTCGTGTTTCGTTGCGGGATTTGCTTGTTACTCTTGGTGGTTGTCGCCACCTAGATGGCTTGGAGCAGCGAGGATCGTCGAGCGGAGGTTGGTGATTGTCTCCGGCTCTGATCGTAGTGATTGTGAGGGGTTCTTGACCTTTCCCCGGCGGAGAGCCAAAAGGTACTCTAGTGGATTGCTCGTGGCTTGTGTGATACTCATCTTGTGTTGGTTGTGCGGCACCCTATTGTGGGTTTGGCGTGTGATGCCAATTAGCGCATGAACCTCCAAGTGAGTGAATCACCACAACGAGGAGTAGCTTGCCGGCAAGCAAGTTAACCTCGGTAAAAAATCATTGTGTTCATCATTTGATTCTAAGGTGATTGGTCTTTATTGGTATTCATTCTTGTGATTGATTGGCTTCTTCCTCGAAATGGCGGTATAAACAAATTGATCACTCTCTTTACATTACCGCAAACTAGTTGTCAAGCTCTTTAGTGTAGCTAGTTGTGAGAGGTTGTTAGTTTGGTTAGTGTGGCTCTTTAGTTAGCCTTTGAGAGCACACTAACTTAGTGTAGTGACATAGCTATTGTGTGGATAGAAACTATATAAACTAGAATTGTGGTAGGTGGCTTGCAATTTTAGTAGGTTAGCGCAACACTTGCTTCGCCTCATAATTATATAACCAGTTTGTTAAGTGTTGTTGTAGAATTTTTAATAGGTTATTCACCCCCCCTCTATCCATTAGGACCTATCACCCGCGCGCACCGATGGGTGGCCAAGGATGGCCGTGAGGAGGGCCATGGCATCTTGGCCACGGGCATAGGAGCCCGCGGTGGAGGCGGCTCCACTGGTGGCGAGCACGATGACGAGTGCAGCCAACAAAAGGGGCGTTGTGGCAGTGATATGGCAAGGTGCACCCGCAAAACGTCTCAGCGCAGCCGGCGATGGCCTGTGGTGGCAGGACCATGACAGCAGACAGCGGCGACAGAAACGGCTCTGGCGGTCGGGGCTATAGGCAATGGCATGCCCTGCGATGCGAAGCGACACGATAGAGGCAGCGTGACACAAGGAAGGGGATGGCAAAGGTAGCAGGTGCAGAGGCGGTGCGCAGCAGCGGCAGTGAGCTCAGCTCAGGAGTCGGCCATGGCGGCGCGTTCTGGCATACACGTGCGGCGCAGAGGGCGTGGGAGAAGCGAGTGAGCGAGAGCGGCAGAGGGAGAGCGATTGAGGGCACTCTGGAGGAGGTAGGGCTATCGAGTTGGGAGAGAGGCACACGGCAGTGAAGGTGGGGCACCAGCTCATGCATGGCCGCCACATAGCCATTCCATTGAGCACGTGGTGGGTGACGGTGTGCTAGAGTTGGGATCAGAATTTTAGCATATTCGGAGCATATTCGGCCCAAGGTGTCTTAACCAAAGTTTCTGTTCTCTGACCATTCTACAACATCTCTTAAGGGCTCTAGGTCATTAGAGATACGAATTAGTGGTTAATTAAGCCCTAAAGTGACAGTGTCAGCGGGTTTAACTAGAGTCAAAGCTGCAGCTGAAAGTGACCACCTAGTCCAGTTTGAGAACCAATTTCGCGGTCAAACTGAGTCCAAACTTTTGCTCGCCCTTGTCCATAGTATAAATTCCATCTTCCATGTTTAGTATAACAATAGTTGCTTAATAAAACTAGAGATGTCGCATGTCAACAAAGTGGTGTCAGTCAAAACCTCCATGATTTTGGAAAAGATTTGTGAACTGAGAAAACAGCATTTCTTTCAATCTTGAGTCCACTGTTTGAGCTATTTGTGTGCCGATTTGGCTATTGGTCCTAAAACAAAGTTTGTTCTAAAAAAGCTAGACTACAACTTTCATTTAAGGTCAAACACCAAAACAAGTACAGAACTTATAGTTCTACTTTTGTCAAAACAACATCGCAATAAAGCTTCAAATTATGCTTTGTGATCCATTGAAGCATTTTCTTGACATTTGCTCAACATGAACCCTTCATGACTTTTGTTGTAGAGTTCAATTAGAGTCATTTGGACAAGGTTGAAAGGTTAGGTTAATGACATATGTTCTCATTCACTTAGTAAAGCAATTCAAGCAAGGGCATAACTTGTCATTTTATGTGACTTCTTGATTCCAAACTTCACGAAACTTTTCCAATCATCAATGTGGGTGGAAATTGATGTGAGGCACATGAAGAGGGGAACCTTCAACATTACTCAGGTATATATCTAAAAAAGGGTTTACCATTAAACACAAAGGTGTTGTGTTTATTCCCAAAAGTTCAAGTGGGGCTCATTTTCATAGATTTGACCTTGACACCTTCATCACCACTTCCGAGATAAGGAAATAAAGCTCCTGATTACCTCTTAACATGTCATGTTTGAGCTCAAACCCACTGCTTAGCAAGTGGCTAACACCTAGGGTGTTACAGCCGGTGCCTCTCTCGCTCTCATTAGCACTATAGTCTCGCCACCGTTGCCGGCCTGCCTCGTCGCGTCCACTACCATGTCTGGTTATCTGCACCCCTATGAACCCTGCGGCCATGTTCATGAGGCCACGCCGCGTGACCCCTTGCTTTTCCCGAGCCTACCGTGCCCTACAGTGCCGATCCACCGAGCTCTAGCGAGCTCGCGACCGCCTTCCATGGCACGCTGCTGCAACGGCACCGCCCAAGCGATACTAACCGGCCTCGTCGCGTTCGTCGTGCTGTGCTCCATGTCCCCATGCCCTCGCCTTAGCCTGCCATGCATCGTAGCCCCCGCACCACCACACGTCGGTGAGCTGATGCCATCCAACCATGGTGTGCCACCACACTAGCTACCACCTCGGCGACCATCACCGACCATGCCCCTCCCAGCCGTTCGATCCGGCCCAAATGGGCTACATCTACCCTGGACCCGTCGGTCAACAAAGTTAGCCTTGCTGACTCAACCACCAACATGGTTGCCACATGTGCGCCACATCAGCGCCACTCCAGTGCTAACTAAGTCAACCTGGTTAGTGTAGGTCAGCCCTATCTATTTTGCAAAAAGGCCCCTGTGTTTTCTATGAATCAACCCGCGGTCCAAGCTAGTGCAAAAGTAATTAGAAATAGTCCCTAGTTCTTTCGCTTTAGCCCCTACACTTTCATGAAAATAGAACCCATCATCCTAGCCTAGTTTGTTTTGTGAGTTAGCCATTGTTGGTCACGTTTAATTATGTTTAGGCCCTCGGTTTCGTCTGTTAGACCCTAGACTTAGTGTTTCTTCACAGAAAGGTCCCCGAAAGCTAGTTTTAGCCATAGATTACACGTTCTAGCTCTGTTTAAGTCCCATTCTTGTTGTGTTAGTTTTGTTATGATATCAACTATGCGTTAGCAATGATGTTTATTGCGTTCTAAGTTTTTGAATTTTGACACAAATATTAATTTGAATATTGTGTATTCAATGCCCTTTTAAACTAAAAGCAATTTAGGGTTTAATCTCCGATCTTTCATAAATCAATGTTAATATTTTTAATATCGACATAAATGACTTTTCAATTATGACCTACATAGATCAACCACGAAATATATAGTGAATCGATTAGTTGCTCTCGCACGTTTTATGCTGTCTAAAATTATAAATGCTTAAATTACTTAAATACTACAAAATAGTTATAAATAAAATATGACTAAGGTTAACTTTGACTCTAATAATTCAATGTAACTGGATTAATTCAACTCTAGGATAATTCTCTGAAAAGTCAATCATCTTATTTCTTCAACTAAAATGAATCACGCGTATAGTTTGTCTTCTCCGTTATGTTGCAAACCTCGATAGTCGTGTCCTCCTTGACAATAGCTTTGTTCTTAGTCGTTCTTGCACTCTTGTGATCGTAGCATCAAACCGTGCCATTGAGTGCGCTCTTTTCAAGCATCTCTTTGATTGGTGTGTTGTTCTTAGTCGTGTTTGTTTGTTTGTCTATTTGTGTTGATTGGTCGCTGCGAGTAGAAGAGCAGTGGTTCTTTAGTGCTGAAGACCAGGAGCTAAGGACCGACAAGTGCAGTAGAAGCTAGAGACCAGAAGATACAAGTAGAAGACTTCTGAGCAGCTAGACTTTGGGAAAAAGGCAAGTGCAGGCACCATTTGATCATATTGCTCCTATTCATTAAATTCACATTTACTTTCATTGCATGTGTCTTAATATTGCAAACCCTAAGGACATGACTAGTCCTCTTATTACCTTCCTTGTATACCTTGGTTTTATGTCATACGTAGTGTAGTTATGCTTAGCTGCTCCACCCACATCTACTACATGTTAATAAGAGTAATTATGATTAATGACTACCTAAATGATGATCAATGAATACTTTAATGATGATTAATGGTGACTATGATGATGGAGAAGTACGGATGCTATATAGCATCGTGGTTAAGGTGATGACAGGGGATCAGGTACTGGAGCTTGGCCCGGTTTCTGGGGGTACCCGTGTCTGCCCTCCCTAAGGACCTATTCATGGAGCGGCCACCTTGGACTTATCATACAGCTTCAAGCTATATGGCTCTGGCTTGACGTAGTATCAGGACATCTACTAGTAGGGTGTGACTTACTGAGTAGGCGCTACATGGCGGTTTTGGTTTTGAAGTAGGATAATTCAGGTCTCGTGGCTACGGGGATGGTTGCCATGCGCCTAAGCTCTTCCTAGAGGGTTGCACTCTATTAGCTGGAACCTATGAATAGTCTCATAGTGAAACCCTGCCTACTCACCTTGAACGTGTTTTGGGGAATGGACCTCCCCTAGCAAATGGGAATCATGACTTGAAGTGAAAGTGTACAGCTCTGCAGAGTTAAAATTGACATATCAGTCATGCTCACAGACACGAGCGGCCTAGATCCTCGCATGATTAGAATATGACTCACGATTGGATAGTGGAGGCGGATTTATGGATTGAGGTTGCTACCTCATGCTTTGGTGGGATCACTATCCCGTGTGCTATTAATTGGGGTTGCAACCCTAGGTTACTATTTGAGGTTGCTACCTCGGTAATGATGATGATTAATAATTTGATAACTTTACTCTATTAATTAAGGGTTGGGATATTTCACTCACAGCAGTAACAGGTTGCTTTAATAAAAGTTTACCAACTAATAATGCTAATCTACAGTCAAACCATGTCAGCCTTCCTTTGTATAAGCCTTGCATGTCATTACTTTCTGCCTGTACTTGTTGAGTTCAACATGGACTCACCCTTGCTATTTCCCCCACACTCCCAGTGTGTAGTAAAGTGCTACTCAAAAGAAGGACAAAGATGTAGGGGAGTTTTCCCAAAGTTTGTTAGAAGCGCTTGGCATATGAAGCCCCCAGTCGGCCGTCCCTGAGAAGAATGGAGCCCGAGCAGAAGTTTAGCAACCGTTCTGTGTACTCCGATAGTTGTAACCGTTAATATAAGTATGTTTTCCGCTTTATATAAACATTGTTTTGATACTTCTATTCTGTTGTTGTATGTGTGGACTTCTTGGGCACACATGTGACGAGTGCTTGGTCTTCTTTTAAAAATCAAGCGAAACGTCTATGTGTTCGTAGCGAAACATAGATTCGTTTTACAAACTTTTCATCTTGATTTTATGTTTGGTGTACTGTTCTAATTTAGATCTATTGTTTGCTTCGTGTATGATTACATGGATGCTTGTGTGGTGCTTTATGATTACGTCCATTCAGTGAGCTTTGCGTTGGTATAAAAGAAGTTGGTGATCTAGAAGAAGTTCTTTGGAGGCTATGAATCAATAGAAGAAGGATCTAAGTTTAAGGCAAGTATAGCATGGGATCTTCCTTGTTGTCCTATACACCTTTAATCATTTAATTCATACTGCATGTGTCTACCTTGACTACCACTAAGGATTTCCTAGTACTTTGTTACTTTGTACCTTGATTCCTTTGGGTTATTGCATTGGGTAGTATGATGCTACCGCTCAATTAAAAACCATGATCTTGTAACTTGACTAATGGTATATGCAATAAACACTAAAAGATGTTTTTAGCAACATGGAACAAGGGGGCTAGAGCATTGGGCTATTTTTATGGTACTCTAGATTCCTCTCCCTAACGACTTATCTGTAAGCGAACATTCGGGACTTACAGTACAGCTGTGAGGGCTACATGGCTCTGGCTTTAGCTCAGTATGAGGATCTTTTCTAGCTTGTTAGTGGTTACCTTTATTGGCATAAGAATGGCTTGCCCATTCGGGTATAGTGCGGCCTCTGTCCCCTTGTGTATAGGCTGCGCGTAATTGTGCCATCGGGAAGGGGGACTCTACATCTGTTTGCTGAGTGAATCTAATGGCCCTAACTTGTTAGATGAACCTTTGAAAGGCTTCATATTGAACCCTGCTGACCTTCCTTGGTAGTGGGTCAAGAGGCTGATCACCTCGGGCAAAAGGGTAAATCATGACTCATAGTAAAAGTGTACAACCTCTACAGAGTGTAAAACTGGTATATCAGCCGTGCTCACGGTCACGAGCGGCCTTGGAACATTTATGGAATAGATGATGAATACTGATGATACTGATGATAAAGATGCTCATTAATGATTACTGCTTATGCTATTCATTATTCATGTTTACCTGATCATGTGTTTATATGGGCTTGTGATAAACTTGTTGCTACTCAATTGCTAAAATCATGACTCATTAAAAGCTAATCGCAGTTAAACCAGTGTCAGCCTTTTGAGCCTCATGAACCCTATGTTATATTTGTTGAGTATGACATGTACTTATGCTTGCTTTATTTTTCAATTATTTGGATAAAAATCCCAGATGGGTACCAGATTGCTAGAGTTTGGAGGAATTAGGCTTGTGATCAACCAGTCAGTTGTCCCTGTGGAATTGGAGTCTTCACCCGAAGATCAGAGTTGTCTTTCCACTATTTGCTATCTAAGGTTATGTTCTTTATACTAAGTACGTTATGTATTGAGCATTGTCTATTGATATTATCCTTATTTGTAGCAATATGTGAGATTTGACTTCTTGGGCTCACATATGGTGCGTATCTGGTTTTATTCTTAAAATCGGGTGCTACAGTCGTGGAGCCAAAGAAGCCTTGGGTGTTGTCCGGCTGCTCTGTTCTAACACTCTGCATGTTAGGTTGTGTCGGCTTAGACCGGCCTCCCCTAGGTGGACCTTCTAGAGTCTTCTTGGAGGAGAAGGAGGTTGGCTTTAGGGGCTGACATGTGGGCCCGGGGCCGCCTAGCCCCTGGAGGCTGAGGGAAACTTATCTTCTTGGTTCACGCCCTGTGCGTGACCCTACCATGGAAGTGGCCGACAAGGCCACGCCCGGAGCATGGCATCTGGGAGCCCCTGAGCCCCGATGGCTCGGGACTTGTCTTCTTACGCCTGGGCCTTGGCTGGCATCATAGGCCATGCAGGAGCCAAGGCCCGAGTTCAGGCGTGTCATCGATCGGGACCCTAAGGCCCGGGCCAGCCCCTAAGCTCTAAGCGGGGACATCGCCGTGCCCAGGATCGGTCAGGTTTCTTCGTTGGAGGGTGCACGCGAGTGTACCAGATGGGTATAGCCCCTGAGCCCCCAGGCAATCTTGGAGGGGTCGGTCGGGGGGTCGCTTCAGTCTGGAACCATTGATCTCGAGGCTTAACATACCCATATGTTAGGATCTCATTAGACTCACTAGTGGCACTAGAGCATACGAAACATAAATGTAGAATCAAACAAGCATTGGAGAGAAAAAATAGTTTAAGGCAGAAGCGAAGGGCCTGTTTGTTTGCCTAGACGGATATGTATAATCAAGCAAGCACATGACAATTAACAGGCCTAGTTGCACAAAGGTATTTACAGTAAGAACACTGAACATATGTAGAAAACCAAGACACCAGCAAAAAAGCAACCAGTGCCACCTCCAAGTTCTTTTCATCATCATTGGCCTAACTAGATCTCCAATGCTACAATGTTTATTGTATACCTCATGTTCAAGCAAGGACCAAAATAGTGAAGTGAAAAGGAAAAGGTGAGAAAGGAGACCTGCGGACTACATCTGTTGCCTCTATCGCGCCACACAACAGACATGGACGCTAATGCCGCCGTGCTCCATTGGGAAGCCCCACCGCCTAGCCTCTAGAAGGATGCCTAAGCCACCATAGCACATCAGGGATCCTCCGCTGCCACCATCGCCATAAGTCCAACGAGCACAAATTTGTTTCCAATTGCAGGGGTGTTGGTATATATTAACACACACAGAATAATATGCAAGCGCACGGATATTATACCTATGTAGCACTTCATCAAAAGTATCCCAATTTTATATCGAACTCAAGGAAACATGTGTGAGAATAACTAAATCTAACTTAACATAACTTCGCAACAAGGCTTAGATAATAGGAGTATAGAGGAGATCGCAAAGGTCTTCTAGTTCTAACTTTGGTAAGGTTTGTTTTCTATTGTTCAATTTTGGGGATATTACTAAAGAAAACACAAGCAGAGTATGTTTTCTATAGCAATAAGGTCCTGCTATGCCTACAAACGGGAGGTGGACTACAGAGGATTCAAGGCTATAAGAGTCACCCTCACGAGCTACCATCGATCCAAAAAGTTGGGTACATCCATGAGTAATCTAGGAGCTACAAGGATTAAAGTACTCAAAAGAGTCACAAACCTGATGAACAATATGAACAAGATGCTTACTTGAATTAGAAGTTGATTACTAGAGAAATCTCAGAAGCAAGCTCAAAAAGAACTTGATTCCGCTAGGGTACAAGCCATAGAGAGAGCATGGACAAGTCGACACTTCCTCCAAACTCTTCCTTCACACTCTATCTCTCTATCTCTAATACAAGACTAGATCCTATTGAGGACTAAACTTCTCTTGATAGCTAGCTCTGTTCCTGGTGGACATATGAATTAGGATTTCTAGCCCTCAGGCTCCCAGGATCAATATGCATGCCCTGAGGAGGAGGGATACAGGACGATATATATAAGGGGCCTTCAAGTATCCTGGACCCTCGTATCAAACCGACTTAAAAGAACGAGTGTAGATGCAATCCTTAAGACGGTGGAGAACTGACGTAGTAACGGGAGACTAACATGGGGGGGGCCACAGGCCGGTCGTCCTATCAGTGGGGCCTGGTGGCGCCACATGGTAATGGCTCAGGCCCTGCTTTGGTGGAGAGCCTTCTGGAGTCTTATAGAGTCTTCCCACGTTGATCCCACTGTGGATTAACATGATTTCCTTTGACGAATAGGTCCTCCTTGGCGGTTTTCTGATTAAATCCTGCTAAAAACACAGATTCACCAAAACTCGTGGATTTTGTCAGTTTAAACCCCTATGTCTATGTTGGTGATTTATATTAGACATTTATGCAAGGTATATTGATGGTTTATGATGAATGTTAACTACCGTCAACAAGGGGATATCCAATATATAGGTCAACCTGTAGGGCATCCACACAGATAATATATACTACTATAAGGACTCTAAGACATGTCAACACAACCAGGCGTCTAGCGCAATGGTGAAGATGATCCATTCCTTGCTCTGGGTCCCGGGTTTGACTCTCAGGTCTCATGGTTTTTTTGAATTAGATTTTATTAAACCTCGATGGCACACTGGGTACAAGTGACACGCAAGCCATCGGGTCCCATAGTTCGGACGGAGATGGAGAAAGGTCAGGTCCCACAGGTGTTGGTATTTCTTAACGCTTACAGAAATAATCCGCAAGCGGACGGAATTACCATTGTAGCATTTCACCCAGAACTATTCAGGGTATCCTATTTTCCACAGCAAACGGAGGTACTCTTCTAACTAGTTCATCCAAGGACAACACAAGGATAGAGTTGGTAGAGGTTGAGATGGATTCCTAGGGTTTTAGAGTCTATTGATAGATAAAATCTACTTCTACTTGCTCACTTCGGGCACCGGCTTACACCTGATCTGCCAAGCGATACTGGCCTCCAGCTCTATGTCGTACCCGGACATGGGGGATTACAAGGGACGGACAGGGCTGTCATCACCTGTCGCCTACCCCTCAACCGTATGATACAAGGCAAATAAAGGTAGCCTCTAGCCTAGACACCACATCTACGCTATTGACACTACTCTAGCGCTGTATAGGGTGATTCATCTTTATTGGGGGCCCTCTACTATAGTATCTGCCACAGGGACAAAAGATGAACCCGCAAACAAGTAAGAGTACAATTCAACTAACAAAAAGACTTTATACCGTAAAAATCACAAACACTAACTTAGCAGGAAAACTCGACGAAGTGTAGCATAGGTGTTTGTTGAGGTACAAGCAGGGGAACACTGACAAGTCCGGCACTTCCCCAAACTCTCCCTCACATCTCTCCCTTGCTACAAAACTATAGAAAGTTATGGCCTAAGCCTTGGAATGGTGCTCTTGGTATTGCTCTTGCTCCTTGAGGTGTTGTTCATGGAGGGGGTAACTCTTCTTATATAGTACTCCATGGTCGGTTTGGGTGAGATAAATTAGGAAACCCCCCAAAACTAACCCTAGGTGCATTGATGGCACCGCCAGAGGAGAGTGGGCCCGAGAGGCGATGGTAGGGGTGAAGGCACGCCCTGGGTGCGGCCGCACCTAGGTAGAGCCGCCCCACAACCGCCTTCCTCTGGTCGGTTGCTACGTGCGCCTGGACCTCCCCTACGTTGGTGTTCTACCCAGATGCGTTGGTTGTTTGGGCTTTTGGCAAGATTCTCCTCATGTTCGGGCCCTGATTTGCTTGGTGACTGGGCCCCTTTTCTTTAGCTTTGTACAGGATGGAAAATACGCTTTGCATGATTGTGTATTGTCACATTTCCATGCTTTTCATGTAAGTCATCCTACAAAAGGTAATTCACCAAAACTAGTGGAACTTGTGAGTTGTAAGCCCTAATCCTAAGTTTGGTGACCGTTTGAGTGGTTTTCATATAAATGTTGGCGGTTAAAAGTGTGAGTTAAGGACCACCAACAATAGGTCGGATGGAGAAGGGTCCACAAGTGACATGCAAGCCGTCGGGTCCCACAGGTTGGATGGAGATGGAGAAAGGTCCTACAGGTACACGTGACACACAAGCCATCTGGTCCCATAGGTCGGATGGAGATGGAGAAAGGTACCATCAGGTCAAACAGGTCGGATGGAAAAGTGTCCACAAGCACAAGTGACACGCAAGTCGTTGGGTCCCACAGGTCAGATGGAGATGGAGAAAGGCCCCATAGGAACATGTGACACGTAAGTCGTTGGGTCCCACATGTTGGATGGAGAAGGACCCCACAGGTACACATCGCATGGAGAAAGGATCAAGCGGAGAACTTTTTGATGAATTGTAAGCATCGCGGAAGAGTAACTACAGGTCACCCTAGGCACAAAATACCGAGAACCGAGAATGGAACCGAAATTACCAAAAACCGAACCAAAAATACCGAAACCAAAAAATTCGGTTCCCTATTCAGTTCCTAGTTTCCAGGAGCCAAATTTACCGAGGTAAATTCAATTCTTTACCTTGATAAACCGAAGTACTGAATCTGTACAGGAGGCCTAGTAACTATAGCCCAACAGCAGCCCACGTAAGTCATCCACACTTCCACAGTCCACACATCCTCACAGAAATAAGAAACCCTAGTCGTCACCTAGCACTCCAAGCATCACAGATGCAGCCGCCCCCGAGCTTCGCCGTTGCCCCTCGTGAGTCGCGACCGCATCCTCACCCATCGCCCACTCGCACGGCATGGTCGCTCCGTCACCCCTCACGGTCGTGGCCTCGCACCCTCGCCTATCGCCCACTCACGCGACAAGGGTGCGCCATCACACCTCGTGGTCGCGTCCTCGCCCGTCGCCCCTCACGGTCGCAGCCTCGCCTCTCCCTGGCCACCTCTGTCCCCACACCATCGCCTGCCATCACCCGGTGCTAGTACCCAGTAGTAGCAGGCCGCAAGCGGCCTTGTCTTCTTCCCTTGACCAACCACCACTAGCAGGAGCACCATGCCGCCGCTGCTCACATGGATTTGTTTGGTATTTTTAGGTAAATACCGAAACCAAACCAAAATTCCTCGGTACCGATTATTTGCAGGAACCGATCGGTACCTATTTCTTAGGAACCAAATTTACGTGGGAACCGAAGAGCCATACCGATCGGTTCGGTAAATACCGAATGCCTAGGCTGAACTACAGGTCTCATAGGTACATGTCAGATGGAGAAAGTACCATGTAGAGATCTATGACGAAGCGCCATTCGTAACCGATCGAATATTGTTCATCACAGATGTGTAATTAGTTCAATGATGAAGCCATGTTGGTCACAGTATTAAGATTGTCACAGATGAGTCGCGCAAGTGATCTGTAACGAAACCCTATGCTCTTTCTATGATGTTTCTTGTGACGATATCTGATTTCATCATAGAAAGGGAGGGTTTGAGGATTGTCACCACTGATCTATGACAAAACAGAAATATTCATCAGAAAAAGCAATCTTCTATGACAGTTTCGGAATTGTCATTAATATTTTCGTGATAAAAGTGGATATTTCTAGTAGTGTTCAAACCAACCAATATGGTTTTATGAAAAGCAAAACCATACAAGGCAGTCTGGCTTGGGCCTATGAGTACATTCATCAATGCCAACAATCCAAGAAGGAAATAGTCATTGTTAAATTGGACTTCACAAAGGCTTTTGACACCATTGAGCACAATGTAATTATTCAAATGATGAGGCAGCTAGGACTTGATGAAACTTGGTGTGACTGGATTCAAAGAATTCTTATCTCGGCAACCTCTTCTATTCTACTCAATGGAGTTCCTAGCAAGCACTTTCATTGCAAGCAGGGGGTTAGGTAGGGTGACCCACTTTCCCCCCTTCCTCTTTGTGTTGGCTGTTGATCTTCTTCAATGTATCATCAACAAAGGTCACAGAGAAGGTCTCTTTGAACTCCCAATTCAATCCTATGAAAATGCTTGATATCCTATTATCCAATACACCGATGACACCATCCTCATCATGAAAGCCTCCCAGAGAGAACTATTCACTCTAAAGGGTCTGTTGGAATCTTTTGATCAATCAACAGGTCTTAGAGTTAACTATATGAAGTCATGTCTGGTCCCTCTAGACCTCTGACATGACAAAGCCCGTCAGCTGGCTGGAGTCTTCGGTTGCAAGTTGGAAACCCTCCCTCTCACCTACCTTGGGCTGCCATTGGGCACCATTAAGCCAAGAGTGGAGCATTTTGGATTCATCATGAACAAGGTGGAGAGAAGACTCACTGCCACTTCAAATTTCCTCTCATGCGGGAACATTGGAATTGGTTAATTCTGTCATTTCTTCTCTTCCTACATATGCTATGTGTACTTTGCAACTACCTGGCTTAGTCATCGATTACATTGAGAGAGCAAGAAGGCACTGCCTTTGGAGAGCGTCTGACAGTAATGCTAGAATGAAGCCGCTGGTGGCTTGGCCGAAGTGTTGTAAACCAAAAAAGAAAGGTGGCCTGGGTATTATCAACCTAAGAAGTCAAAATTCTGCCCTTCCACTTAAACATCTAGACAGTTCTCTAATAAGAAGGAAATTCCCTAGGTGAAACTTATTTGGCATGCTCACTACTCTAATGGAGACATCCCACATGCCTCTTCTGATAGAGGTTCTTTTTGGTGGAGGGATATTCTGAAGCTTTGTGACCTTTTTAGAGGGATTGCTAATTGCAAAATTGGAGATGGATCAACTATTCTCTTCTGGTCAGATCTATGGAATGATAATGTCATGCAGATCAAGTTTCCAAGGCTCTACTCTTTTTTTGCAAAGAACAAAAATATCTCGGTCTCACAATTTCTATTGAACAATAGCCTTCGCTCACAGTTTCATCTCCCCTTGTCTGAACAAGCTTATCATGAATACCAAGGTCTTCAGGAATACATACAAACAATTCAGGTGGAGCAACATACTAAAGATTCTTGGAGTTTCTTGTGGGGAGCAGCACCTATAAATCATCTAGATTCTACCACATGCCCTTCACAAATTTACAGCCTCCTGCTCCCTTTCTTTGGATTTGGAATTCAAAGTGCTGTAACAAACTCAGAGTGTTCTCCTGGCTTCTGCTCATAGACACGCTAAATACTAGAAACATCCTCTGGAGAAAAAAGCATAAATTGAAGGGAAATACTTACAACTATCTTCTATGCAGCAATAATGTTGAGGAAATTGCTCACCACCTATTTTTCAGTTCCCCTTTCGGCCAGGAATGTTGGCGGCACATGGGAATCCAATGGAACCTTCACAGTGAATTCTTTCAAATGATGATATAATCAAAACAGCAGCACCAAAATCCTTTCTTCATGGAGTCCTTCATCATTGCTGCCCGGCATATTTGGAAGAAGAGAAACAACTTCATATTTGACAGAGGCCGGCCTTCTTTCTCTTCTTGGAAAAACCTCTTCTATGAAGAGGCCAAACTTCAGACTTTTAGAACGAGAGATGATAAACGTGTAGCTTTTCTCATCTGTTTAGATCTCCTCTCTTATGTCTACCTGGTTGTTAGCCTACGGTTCCTTCCCGTCGTGGCTACCTTGACCCTTCAGCTGATTGGTTTGTTATTATATTCTCTATTTTTTGTACAGGTTTCTGTTTTTATTTAATATAAAATCCTACAGTGGGGGCTTCCCTACTGTATTTCCGGTTCAAAGAAAAAGATCTAAATTTGAGGCAACATCATTGGCTAGAGCTAATCAAAGACCCACACCGAAGTCGTCAGTTTGCAGTTCTGAAGAAAACCGATCGGCTAACCAAAGTTTTTCAAAACCGATTATACCAACCGACCTTTCGATTTTAACCGATTGCCCAGCTGAGATGACCCAAAATCCGACGCCTCAGTCTCACGCCAACGCTCCTTCCCCCAACCTGGACCCATCTAGTAGCAAGTCTACACCACGCCTGCTTCAAGGACGGCGTCCGCTTTGGATACCGGAGTTCGAAGAGCGAGCAATACCCTACATATATGTGTACATGAAGCACGTCTTCGGGAACGAATGCAGTGTTCAAGTCCCGACAAATGCAAAAGCTAATTAAAAATTATATTTCGTTTTGAAGCCACGCTAATCATACTCCAAATTATTGATCATTCCGTTGACACGCAAATTAATAGTACACGAGAAAAAATTTGGTCCACGCAAAGGCCTGATCTTCAAAGCACAGATAATCTGTGTCTCCACAGGTATTATGCAGCTATCGATTACTTGTTGGCACCAGCTTCATCAGGCGTTTTGGTAGTCATTTGGTCCACAGCATGCACAGTGCTCTGAAGCTCCTTCCATATAGCCTTGTAAACCATTCTCTGCCTATTTACAGCAGATTTTCCCTCAAATACCTTGGAAACCACGTCTATGCTGCATAATAGAAAAGAAATGGTTAGTTCAACTTCAGAATTATATTTTTTTTGGAAACAAAAGACCAATAATACATCAATAATGAAATAATAGAAAAAATGCACAAACATCCTAGCATATCCAAAACAAACATAATGTTGTGACCTAACATGTAAGGAGCATAAACAGCAAAATGTCCAAAACAAATATTTAAAAATACAATAAAAGGAGGGGAAAGGAACAATCATCACCAAACCGAAATGGCAGAATGCACATGCTCTAGGCAGGCTTCTGCTCAATCCCTATCCCTGAACCTGCTTGTATGTCTAGAAATCATATCTCACAAGTCACCAACAACACGAAGGTACATAGTCTCACAAGTGAGTTACCAACTAGCCACTAATGTAGTCTTGATGCTTGCTTTATCGTGTATAGTGTATACACTATATGGTGTATATAGGCATATATAGTATGTACCGACTAGGACCGACTAGGCTCAACCAGTCAGTTTGGTCGATGATACTAGCAAACATTGATACTGCAGCTAGCACAACAGCTGCGACATTCGCCACACTTGTCTTCACTGGCACTGCCCTGCTCTACCAAATGATGCCTTACTGTCATACTCTGGCACTGCCACCAAAGACGTACACAAGGTGTTTAAGGTATCACCATGTTGGAATTCAGTCAGCAATTGCTCCTTCTCTGGAAACTTTTGCATACATCCTGTCCAAAAGGTCTTTGACATGCTAAGGATGTATGGCCAAACATGCCCTTGTAGTACTTATTTGGTAGCATGGCTATGGTCAAGTAGTAGGTGTACTTGTAGTTGTTGTACAAAACCTCTTAAAATAGTGTAAACCATGTATATATGCAAGCATATGGACCAGCTGCATCCTTAGTTCAAGGAGCACCGTTCACTAGTGTTCATGCGTATGTGCTCTGATCTCCCCTTTACCTCTACCTCCAGTTGTGTACGTGTGGTGAATTAACAAAGCCGGCCAACAAGTAGTACTACAGCCACGGTTGGGTGGTCATCAGCATTGTCAGGAGAACACCCTCTCCCCCCAGTCACCAGATAACCATTTGTGGTGCAAAGGACGGTTAAGGAGGTTAGAGGAGGAAGGGCCCCGTACCCCACGCATAACCGCACCAACTATGGTGACCGGTTGGTGTTCATGAAGGTGATAGTCCAAGATCAAGGTTTGTGGCACGCGGTGAACACCGGCAAAATAAGGACGCGCCAAAGCTCGTCTAGGTCAGCCTCAAGTCTATTCGTGTGGGCTCTGACCATGTGCTCGGAGCAAGGGCGCACGCAGCTCCGGTGGCAGTATGAGGCTATCACATTCTAGGAGGGTGAGGAGGTGGACTTGTCACTGCGCCTGCAGTCGTTGGTGAGTCAGCTCGCGGTACTCGACAAAACCATTGATGAACAACAAAACATTGCCATGTACCTGTGGATGGTTCCACCCAAATTCACACAGATTGCGCTTGTCAATCTGTCCACCCTCACAATTCAGGATGTGACCGGGTAGCTCAAGTGGAGAACTGAGACGAGGCGGTGGCGCAGACAACAGCATGTAGAAAGCTGCTCCTCACTGAGGAGTGGGCGGACCGCATGTGCAAACAGCAGCCAGTGCAAGGCTCCGGCTTGTCCAGAGGAGGAGGCGCGGAGTGGCGATGAGGAAAACCGCCACCATGGTAGATGAAAGATGGCAGTGGTCGTGACAGAAAAGAGGAGGCACCACATGTCTCCAACCACAACACTTGCCACAAGTGTGTCAAGACGGCCATTGAGCCCGGGATTGTAAAAATATCATGCGCCAGCCTTGTAGTAGTGTCTTGTAGTTGGTGTACAAAACCTCTTGTAATAGTGTAGACCATGTATATATGCAAGCATATGGACTAGTTGCACGCTTAGTTCAAGGAGCACCATTCACTAGTATTCATGCGTGTGTGCTCTGATCTCCCCTTTACTTCTACCTCCAGTTGTGTGAGTGTGGTGAATTGACAAAGCCGGCCAACAAGTGGTACTAGAGCCACGATTGGGTGATCATCGGCATTGTCAGGAGGACGCTCTCTCCCAGGACTGACGTGAGCACCGGCCACCCTAGTCACCAAAACGATAGCCATTCGTGGTACAAAGTACGGTAAGGGAGGTTGGAGGAGGAAGAGCCAGTACCCCCATGCTTACCCACACCAGCTATGGTGACTGGTCAGTGTTGATGAAGGTGATACAAGATCGGGGCTTGTGGCAAGCGGTGACACCGGCAAAATAAGGACACAACAAAGCTCGCCTAGGATAGCCTCAAGTCCATTAGTGTGGGCTTCGACCACGTGCGCCGAGCAAGGGCGCACGCAGCTCTAGTGGGAGTATGAGGACATCGCATTCTAGGAGGGCGAGGCGATGGACTTTGCACTATGCCTGCAGTCGTCTGTGAGTCAACTCGTGGTACTCAATGAAATCATTGACACACAACAAGTCATTGCCATGTACCTGCAGGTGGTTCCGCCCAAATTCACACAGATTGCGCTTGTCGATCCGTCCACCCTAACAATTGAATGTGACCGGGTGGCTCAAGGCAGTGGAGAACCGAGTGGTGGTGGTGGCGCCGCAAGTAGAAAGCTGCTCCTCAGAGGAGTGGGTGGCTCGCGTGCGCGAGCAGCAGCTAGGGCAAGGCTCCAGCACAGAGCAACGACAAGGAACACCGCCACTACCACTTGTGGAAGAAGAAAGATGTCAGCGCTTGTCATGGAAAGGAGGAGGCGCCACATGTCTCCAACTGTAGCACTTGCCGCAAGTGCATCAAGACGGGCCATTGGTCCCGGGATTGTAGAAACACCAAAAACTGCCTTGGTAGCATGGCTGGTATGGTCAAGTAGTGGGTGTACTCGTAGTTGGTGTACAACACTTCTTGTACTAGTGTAGACCATATGTTGGAAATAATCCTGTGTCTAGGTGCATGCAAGTGTCTAGGTTCATAGCATTTACTTTAGCTAAATTTCAGCATGGAGTAATAGGCTGATTAGTTGGGTAATTTTCTGCATTTATTAGGAGGCTATCACAGCCTGACTTGCAGCTCATGTTGGCTATATTAGAAGAGTAGAAAACCAGAAAAGGCTAAGTCCCAGCCACCAAACCACTTGTGTTCGTGCGTGTCCTTGTGTGTTGCTGTGTTCCTGTGACCTGTTGGAGGCTTTAGGCCTTACAATTGGTATCAGTAGGGGTCATGTCGGGTGACGGCACCTCTGCACCTGCCCCTGTCCTACCTACGGACCCTCAAGGAGGCCGTGAGGTAGTGGTACAGCAGGTGGTGAGGGATGTGGGAGGTGCGTACACGATGCTCACCAGGTACAACTACGCCGAGTGGGCCATGTTGATGGAGGTGATGATCCAAGCACGCAGCTATTGGGAGGTGGTGAATCTAGGCGGCGACGACAACACAGACAAAATGATGGCAAAGGAGGCCATCCTTCGTGCTGTACCATTGGAGATGTGGTGCCCACTTGTGAAGAAGACGGCAAAGCTGGCCTGGAATGCGATCGAGATGATGTGTGTCGGCTTTGATCATGCCCGCAAGGCAAGTGCCCAGCAACTAAAGGAGTGTGAGATGATCTCCTTCCATGATGGCGAGTCAGTCGACGACTTCGGCCTGCGCCTCTCCAGGATCGTCCACCAATTGGAGGTCCTCGGTGATCTGGTCAACGACGACAAGGTCGTGGCCATGTACTTGCACATGGTGCCACCCAAGTTCGCGCAAATTGCGCTCTACATCTCGACGCTTCTCGACATCTCAACGTTGTCAATGGAGGAGGTCACGGGACGGTTGAGGGCGGCGGAGGATCTTAGAGAATTAGGGGAACACCACACACCCATTAGGGAGGGGTGGATTTTATATATATAGTCAAGATACAACTTGGAGTACAAGTTACATTATATACATGTGTTAGACTATACATATCTATAATACTCGCCCGCAGTCATAGCGGGAGGGAACTGGACGCAGAGACTAGACCTAAAGTCATTAAACAACTGTACAGGCATAATGTCCGCGAACTGATGAGCTAAGGGAACATGTAGCACTCTGAACTGTCCCAAAGTCACCTTCTCATGAACAAAGTGAATGTCAATCTCAATATGCTTCGTGCGACGATGATGAACCGGATTGGTAGTCATGTAGACCGCGCTGACATTGTCGCAATAGACAATGGTTGCCGAAGGGATCGAGATATGAAGCTCCTCAAGCAGCTAGCGCAACCAGCAACATTCCGCAACTGCGTGAGCAACAGCTCGGTACTCTGCCTCTGCACTGGACCGAGACACCGTGGTCTGCCGTTTTGAAGACCAAGAAACCAGGTTGTCTCCGAGGAAGACGCAGTAGCCAGATGTAGAGCGTCGAGAGTCTGGACATCTAGCTCAGTCAACGTCGGAGTATTCCCTGATGGATGACACGCTGCCAATGCCGAGGTGCAGACCCGCGTCGAGGGTGCCCTTGACATAGTGCAGAATGCGTTTGATCAGAGCAAGATGCGGCTCCCACGGGTCGTGCATGAAGAGGCAAACTTGCTGAACGGCGTAGGCGGCGACGATCGGGCCGGCAGGGGCAGAGCCCAAGGCACCGCTGGTGGCCGAGGAGGTGGAAGACTCTGTTGTCATCGGGTGGAAGCAGAGTCGGGCAGGGGAGGGAGGGCAGAGCAGAGTCGCGTAAACGGGCGGGCGTCGCGTGCTGGCGCGTCGCGATCGGAGAAGAGATCGCGATCGCGAGAGATAAGCGGCGCGCAAAGGAGAGGGTTGTGCGGGTGGGAGTTGCCGCGAGCGGAAGCGAGCTCACGGGCGAGCGTAAGGGGTGGACGCGCGGCTGTATAGTTGGCGGCGCGGGAGATCACGGCGGGGCCGCGAGGTGGGGTGGACGCGCGACCGTGGAGTCGGCGGCGCGGGTTACGGCAGAGGAAGGAGCCGGAAGGGATACATGTGTTAGACTATGCATATCTCTAATAGGATCGCCTCGGGCTGAACCAGGTGCTGCCATCATCTTCCGATGGCAAGCTTTTGCTCATGGAGTAGTGACTCGCGCCAAAAGGAGAGGCAAGGTGGCGAAGGGGGATCGTGGTCTACAAAGTGTGGTGGCAAGAGTCGCCCGCAGCCCGCACAACAAGGGCGACAACAGCATTGCACCGAAAGGTGGCCTCAGCATTGACCCGACGTGTGTGTGATTGTGGCTGCATGTGTCACTGGGCTCATGAGTGTCGCCGGCCCACACAGGGTCAAGAGCATCTTGTACAGGAGGATGATGACGAGCTTACGCTGCTTATGGCGTAGGTGGCGCTGAACAACGCCCATGTGCCGTCATCAACAACCGTCCACATCGAACCGCGAGCACAGGCATACCTTAGCGATGCGGGTGCCGGTGAGATCCAAGAGGGCTAGTACCTCGACACCGGCACCACCAGCCACATGACAAGCTGCAGCGACGTCTTCTGCAAGCTTGATAGCACGGTGCAAGGAACGTTCGGTTCAACGACGGCTCGCTCATCAAGATCCAAGCCTATGGCACGGTGTTGTTTGAGGGGGAAGAATGGCGACTACAGGGCGCTCTCCGACGTCTACTTCATCCTACGCCTGAAGAACATCATCAGTGTAGGTCAACTCAACGAATGGGACTCGAAGGAGAAAATCAAGGATTTGCCAGCACCACCTCACTCCACCTCACTGCGAAGGTGAACCATGGCCAGAATCTATTATGCATGCTATGCCTCGACGTTGCTCGCCCTTTGTCTCTCCATGCAGCATGACAACGAAGGGTGGCATTGGCACGCTTGCTACGGCCACATCAGCTTCGACTCTGATGTGTCAGCTTGGTCGCCAGGACATGGTGCGCAGCCTGCCATGGCTAGAACACGTGGAGCAGCTCCACGACACCTGCACCATGATGAAGCATCGCCACACGCCATTCCCAGCCAAGGCAAACTAGCGCGCGGACGACGTCCTGGACCTCGTCCACAGCGACCTCTGCTGCCCCATCACGCCGGCAACACCCAGCGGGCGCCGCTACTTCTTGCTGTTGGTAGATGACGCAAGCCGCTTTATGTCGTTGGCGCTTCTCGCAGCTAAGAGTGATGCGGCAGTGGCGATCAAGAAGTCCCAGGCTGCTGCAGAGGTGGAGAGCGGACGAAAGCTCCACATCCTGCGCACGAACAACGGCGGCAAGTTCACCTCCGTCGAATTTGCCCGCCATTGCGAGGATCACGACGTGCAGCGTCACTTCTCCGCACCGTATAAGTCGCAGCAGAACGGCATGGTGGAGAAGCATAAGCAGTTGATCCTCACTACCGCACGCACCCTCCTGAAGTATAGGAAGATGCCCGCTAAATTTTGGGGGGAGCCTGTGAGCACAGCAGCCTTCCTCCTCAATCAGGCACCGACGAAGAGCCTCAACGACAAGACACCCTTTGAGGCGTCGTACGGCCACAAGCCAACAGTGATTTTTTTGCGCATGTTTGGTTGTTTGGGCTAAGTGAAGGATACATGGCCGAATTTGCGCAAGCTTGATGACCGCAACACCCTAATGGTCTTCATCGGCTACAAGGAAGGTTCCAAGGCATACCGCATGCTCGAGTCCCGGTCCCAGCGCATCCAAATCCCCTACGACGTCCTCTTTAACGAGGATGCCAGCCAGGAATGGGAGGCTCAGCTGCCTGGCGACTACCATGTGGACCAGGTGGTCAACTACATCTACATCCTTCCACCCGTGCCCACATCAGCGGATCCTTCAACAGGGGCATCTCCACCCGCCCATTCGCCCGCGTCTGCAGGGGCGGCGGCTCTATTGAGCGTGGCCAAGGCCCGACCCACGCTGTTTCCATCCCCTTCAGGGGTGACTCTCGCGCCCTCTTCATTGCCCGCACCCATAGGGGAAATTTAAATTTTTGCCATCCTTGCCAGAGGCAATCGTCCAGTTGCCCCCCCCCCTTAGTTTGGCAATTATAAATTCGCCACATAAACAGTTCAAAGTATATCATTTTTGGCACTTTTGGCGACGTGGCACGCCAGGTCACCCTTCCAGCGTGGAGAAGACATGGAAAATAACCGTCTTGCCCCTGTCTCCTTATCCTCTCACGCGGGCCCGCCTGTCCCCGCTCCATCCCCAACCTCCATCTGACCCCTTCTCTCCCTTTCCTCCTTCCATCCATGGCAGCGCGGTGGAGGACCAGCGGACGGTGGAGGAGATTGAGGGTGGCCTTGCAAACACACTGAGGGTGCCCTCGCCAGCGAGAGCAGATCGGGTGAGACCGGCGTCGTTGAGAATGACCCAAGGTTCGCCAGCATCCATGGAAGACGAGGTTTCCAGCTCGGGATGGCCATGAGATGTACGAGATGGCCCCCTTATACACTTGCGAAGTCGACGGAAGCAGCGGAAGGGCACGAGATGGCTTGTGCGAGGAGTTCGACAAGCTCGAGTCGACCCCTGCAATGGCGTCGGCGGCACTCGATGGAGGCTCTGGAGCAGGGAGAGCGGCTCAGGAAGGGGCGCGGTGGATGCGGCGTGCTCACGAGGTGCGACGAGGGAGGGCGGGAGTCTCGGCCATGGAGGCGCCTCTACAGCACCACGAGAGGCCAGCGGCCACGTGCCGCGCGACCTCCACCGCCACGCGGCCTGGCCTAGAACGGGAGGCGGCACCGACGTTGGAGAGGACCACCGCCTCCGGACCTCTACCTTGCGCGCCGCAAGAGGCCGCTACTGCCGCCAGGTGCGTCCGTGGGAGGTACGCCGCAGCCGCCCGTGCCCGTGGGAGGTCCGGCGCCGCCGCCACACACTCGTGAGCTCCCAGCCGCCGCGCCTCGCCTTGCTCGCTGCTACAGCCTGTAGTGGCTCACTCTCGTGATGCGACGCAGGCGAGTTGGATGGAGAAGAACTAGAGAGTGAGCCATGGTCACACGAGGAAGTTGGATGAGAGGGAGCTAGAGGTTGGGGATGGACCCAATAGGTGGGGTCCACCTGTCAGTGGGTGAGAGGGAGAGACAGGTGGGGACCACACGAGACCACACGAGCGTGATGATAGGCTGGCCCGCGTGAGAGGATAAGGAGACAGGGGCAAGACAATCATTTTCCATGCCTTCTCCTTGATGGAAGGTTGAGCTGGTGAGCCACGTCGCCAAAAGGGACAAAAATGAAATACTTTGAACTGTTTATGTGGCGAATTTGTAATTGACAAACTAAGGGGAGCAAATGGACGAGTGCCTCTAGCAAGGATGGCAAAAATTTAAATTTCCCCACCCGCAGGGGCGTCGGGTCCGTTGAGCACACCCGCATGGGCAACTTCTGTACCCACCCCTTCACCCGTGCCTTCACCCGTGACTACAGGGGCGACTGCTACGCCGCATACGCTCACAGGAGGCACATCCGCAGGGCTCTAGCGCGTGCTGGGGCGCCTCCTCCACCCATGACCGCGCTCGGAGGTCCACCACTTTCCCCAGGAGCGGATCCAGCCTTGGATGCACCTCCAGGCTTTGGGTCCCTCCCTGCACCGAAGGATGGCCGTGAGTTCGTCAGTCTGCCGCCGAACGACTCCTCCAGGCTGGATGCGTACCACACCGACTCCCCTGTCCGTTACCGTCGCATCGACGATGTTCTTGGAAGGAGAGAGGTGCCTTGCCTTGCCAATCGCATCGTTGATGGAGAGGGGCTGCTGCTGGCCAGCGAGGAGGGCGAACCTCACTCCTTTTCCGAAACACAGCACGACCAAGCATGGCATGCGGCCATGCGTGAGATGGACTCCATCGAACAGAATGGCACATGGTCACTAGTGGAGCTTCCTCATGGGCATCGCCCCACTAGGCTGAAGTGGGTCAATGATCAAGCACAAGGCTCGCCTCATCGCCAAGGGCTACGTGCAACAGCAGGGCATTGACTTCGACGAGGTGTTCGTGCCCATGGCTCGCCTTGAGTCCGTGCGGCTCCTGCTAGCTGTGGCTGCACAAGAAAGCTAGCCACATGGATGTGAAGTCGGGCTTCCTCAACAGCGATTTGGGGGAGGAAGTCTACGTCGCATAGCCACCGGGCTTCACCGTCACCGGAGCTGAACACAAGGTGTTGCACCTACGGAAGGTGTTCTATGGTCTGCGGCAAGCACCACGGGCTTGGAACAAGATGCTGCACACTAAAGTGCAGTTCTTGGGTTCGAGCAAAACCCCCACAAGCCAGCGATGTACTGGCATACCCATGGAGACTTGCTGCTGCTCCTTGGGGTCTATGTGTGGATCGACTGAGGCGGAGACCAGTTGGTTCTAGGCCGAGATGAAGGCAAGGTTCATGATGAGCGAATTGGGACTGCTCTCCTTCTACGTTGGCAACGGCATCACTCTGTGCCAAGCACATCATTGAGATGGCAGCTGCAGTCCTGCGCACACCCCCATGGAGGAGCGGCTCAAGTTGAGCCGTGACAACACAGCAGCCGAGGTGGACATCACTATGTACTGGAGGATCATTGGAAGGCTTTGCTACCTCGTCAACGCATGGCCAGACCTCGCTTCCAGCGTGGGGTATGTGAGTCGCTTCGTGGAGCGGCCTATAGAGGAGCACATGGCGGCAGTAAAGCGGATCCTGCGCTATGTGGCTGGGACTCCAAGTCTCAGCTGCCACTATGGAAGGACAGGGGAGGCGCGGCTCCTCGAATACAGCGACAGCGATCTCGACAACGATGTTGACACCAGGAAGTGTACATCTGGCGGCCTGTTCTTCTACGGCAACAGCTTGGTGAGTTGGCATGCTCTCAAGCAGAAGGTTGTCACACTCTCATCATGTGAAGCATAGTATGTTGCTGCCATAACAGCAGCCACACAGGCGGTGTGGTTGGCTCGGCTACTTGGCGACTTCAAGGGAAGGGACACCAGCAGTGTCGAGCTCAAGATTGACAACAAGTCAGCCTTAGCGCTGATGAAGAATCCAATCTTCCATGAACATAGCAAACACATCAATGTGTGCTACCACTTCATCAGGGACTGCTTGGATGATAGGGGATTAGTGCTGATTTTGTCGGCACTAAGGACCAGCTCGATGACATTCAAACGAAGGCACTTGGGCGAGTCAGATTCCTTGAGCTTCGTGCTAGGATTGGAATGGTCTGCATCAACTCCAAGTCAACACACAGGAATTAGGGGGAGATTGTAGGAAATAATCCTGTTTGTCTAGGTGCATGCTAGTGTCTAGGTTCACAGCATTTACTTTAGCTGAATTTCAGCATGGAGTATTAGGAAGTAATAGGCTGGTTAGTTGGGTAATTTTCTGCATTTATTAGGAGGCTATCACAGCCTGATTTGTAGCTCATGTTGGCTATATTAGAAGAGGAGAAAATCAGAAAAGGCTAAGTCATTCCAGCCACCAAACCACTTGTGTTCGTGTGTGCCTTGTGTGTTGCTGTGTTCCTGTGACCTGTTGGAGGCTTTAGGCCTTACAGTATATATGCAAGCATATGGACCAACCAACTGCATCCTTAGTTCAAGCAGTACCATTCACTAGTGCTCTGATCTCCCCTTTCTACCTCCAGTTGTGTGTGTGTGGTGAGGTAATACATACCTGAATTGACAAAGCCAGCCAACACACCGCAGTCTTCATGCTTTCACATTGAATGCTAGCAAGCCTGAGGCCATGCCCCACCATGGCCTCTATGATGCTTACAAAGGCCATCAGCAAAAGGCCCTATGTTGGAAACTTCTGGCATGGACTAGGAGGTATAACTCCAAAGCCTCCATGACTTCTATGTAGTGTAGTGTTCATGTCATGGTCAGTGCTACTGCAACAATGGCAACCTCCTTCCAAAGGACCATGGCAAGGGAAGCAAATCTGAGCTGCTCTCGATACCTCACAGTCATCTGGATTCAATAAAAGTGCTGTGGAATTGTGGTGTTGATGGCTCCATGGCCATCACCCAAAAGAAAATCAATGTAGTAAGCATGGTGGGTTTTTACATTGTGAGAGCTGGCAGTATATGAAGCACTGGCTTGAACCACTTGAAAATGCAGTACAGGTTGACCAGGACAACAAGAGGGAGGTAATTGTGATTGATTCTTTCATATCATGATGCCATTTTATTTGACTTTCGGCAAGTAGAGCTATAGATGGATCATCACTGCTAAATTGTTTTGTTCTACTGATAGCCAGGAAATATATGGATTCAGATATCAAGAAAACTCTCAGGAACTACCCGTGTGTTGTTGCGGGACTACGAAATGGAGTGAGAAAGGTTAAAAAAAACACTGTTTCCATGTGCCAAATCAGAAAACCCGGGTAGAAATCCAGCTTGGGTGTTAATTAACCGGATAAGAAAAATTTATGGGGTGGCCTTAATCATTTCATAGTTGAGTGAAATGTGAAGATCCATGCCAACTTAAGAGCGTGATTTATACTTCTCTCTAAAAAAAGGTACGGCAACGAATAACCATATGTTTGATGAATGCTGAGATCAGTGCTCTAAGTAGCAGCTTCTATTGTATCATTTAAAGAATAGACACTTTCTGTATGAAAGCGATATACCTGACACAAGTGTGTTAGTCGCTGAATTCTTACTTTTGGTAGTAGCAGAATTCTTACTCTCATCGAGAGAGGATGACACTAGAAGTTGGGGCAATTTTCTAGTTTATTTCTCACACAAATGTCATGCCAACCTGAGGGGTTGGGGATACATATTTATAGGCTGCTAGTCAGCCAAGACTATGCTAAGATGCTAGTCTAAAATATTGTCCTGTCATCTAAGATGCTGTCCTAGATGCTAAGATGCCGTCCTCTAAGATGCCGTCCTCTAAGATGCTGTCCTCTAGTCTAAGATGCTGTCCTAAAACAGACCATGCAGCCACAAGGACCATGTGACCAGCACAGCCCCACAAAGACCAGCCAACACATGAGACTTGTCCCATCATTCTCCCCCTAAGTCTTATGCGTCGTCTTGTGGGAAAGTTGAACCATCCCGATTCTAGAGCAGAGCTCAAGGAACTTGATCCTTCCAAGGGGCTTGATGAGCAGGTCCGCAAGCTGGTCCTTGGTGTTGATGTAGCTCGCCTTGACGCTCCCGTCCTTCAAACAGCCTCGGATGAAGTGGTACATCAACCGGATGTGCTTACTCCATTCATGGAAAATAGGGTTCTTTGCCAAGGCCAGAGTGGACTTGCTGTCCACCCTGAGCTCCACCGCTCTAGTGTCTCTGCCGAGGAGATCACCAAGCGGCCGAAAGCGAGCAGGCGCTGAGTTGAAGCGGTGG
Source organism: Miscanthus lutarioriparius (assembly GCA_904845875.1). NCBI lineage: Eukaryota > Viridiplantae > Streptophyta > Magnoliopsida > Poales > Poaceae > Miscanthus > Miscanthus lutarioriparius. Next base: position 41,442,395 of record CAJGYO010000019.1, read on the forward strand.
AGGCCGCTATGTACTCGGCCTCGCGCAATGATGACAGGCCACCACCTGGCCGCTTGACCATTGCCTGCACTAACGAGGCACTTGCCGAGGAAGAAGAGGATCCCGCTCATGCTCTTCTTTGGTGTCGATGTCGCCGGCGTGGTCATTGTCATTGTGCCCGACGAAGTGTGCCGCCCAGGGGCACCTAGGGTAGTAGAGGCCATGGTCGAGAGTCCCCATAACGTAGCGGATGATCCTCTTCACGACCCTCATCGGTGCTCGTCGTCGGTCATTTGCATGAACCGACTAACGAGCCGACGAGAGAATGCCAAGTCCGGTGGTGTGTGGGCGAGGTAGCGAAGGCTCCCCACAAGACGCCGCAGATGCTGCGTAGCATCCACCTCCTCGACGACGTCTTTGTCGCGGCTCGACTTCAGACCTCTCCTCCATCGTGAGTGAGAGCTGGGTTGCGATCGGTGAGCCCAGCTAGCTCAACGACGCGCTTGGCCATGAGGGTTTGTCTGTCAAGCGTGATCTCGAGTCATCCCGTGTACCTCGATTCCCGTGTAGAAGGAGAGAGGCCCTGTGTCACTCATCGGAAGGTGGCCTTCATCTCTTTCTTGAATGTCGCCACCTCCGCATCCTTGGTGCCGGTGATCACCAAGTCGTCAACATAGACACCCACCAGCAGAGCATTTCCTCCACTGCCCCGTCGGTAGATGGCCACCTCGTGCGGGCTTTGCTCGAAGCCCATCCCTTTTAGCGTGGAATCCAACTTGGCATTCCACGCCTTGATTCTGCCGCAAGCCATAGAGGGCCCTTGCGCGGTGGAGCACCCTGCCCTCCTTGCCGAGGATCGCAAATCCGTGGTGGTGCACGAGACCTCCTCCTTCAAGTCGCCGTTAAGGAACGCCGACTTGGCGTCCATGTGATAAACACGCCACCCTCCCGGCGGCTAAGCGCGAAGGAGTCGCGACGGACTCCATCCGTGTCACGGAGGGCGGCGTCGTCGAAGTCGACCCCCTCTGCCAGACGAAACCTCGTGCCACCAAGCGAGCCTTGTGTAGCGACGATGGCGCCGGTTTCATCCTCTTTGACTTGTACACCCACTTAAGGGTGATCGCGCGGTAACCACGAGGGAGGTCAGCAAGCTCCCAGGTGCGGTTCTTCTCAACCGCATCCATCTCCAATTGCATCGCGGCGCGCCATGCCGTGTGTCTCTCGGCCTCTGCGAACGACCAAGGCTCGCCGTCGTCACATGCAAGATGCAACTGCGCCTCCAGGTCATGAGGCACCAGTACCGGCACTGGCTGGTCGCCGAGAAGGTTCTCCATCGTACGGTACCGCAACGGCTCGCCGTCGTGGTACGGGTCGATGCGCTTCTCGTCGTGAGAGAGCGGAGTAGCAAGCTCAACCAGGCTGTGCTCGACACGAGCTGGTGTTGGAGTAGACGTGTCCGGAGAGATGCCTGTCGGTGCTGGAGTGCGTGGCGTTGCCGGCTGTGGTGGAGCCGGCGAAGGACTCATCGCAGCCGAGGTCCTGACGGGAGAGCGTGGTGCTGTCGGAGTAGCAGGCGCCGAGGTCGGTGGAGGCTCGGGGACTGGGGTGGACGTGCTCGCCGAAGAAGAGCTGCCTACTCCCCAAGCTCCCTCGAAGTGGACGTACTCGACAGTGAAGTCGTCGTACGTCGGAGCCGAGCCGTCGTCCGCCGCCTTGTCCCACGCCCATCCTCGCCCTTCGTCGAACACAACGTCGCGCGCTGTGCGCACACTCTGTGTCTTCGGGTCGAGGATGCGGTAGGCCTTCAAGCCCTCCGCGTAGCCGATGAACACTCCCGGAGTGCTCCTGTCGTCGAGCTTGCTGATGTGGCCAAGCTCCTTGGCGAACGCGAGGCAGCCGATGACCCGCAAGTGGGAGACCGCCGGCTTGCGCCCATGCCAAGCCTCGTACGGTGTCCTGCCGTCGAGCGCCTTGATAGGCGAGCAGTTGAGGATGTAGACGGCCGACACCACCGACTCTCCCCAAAAGACAGCCGGCATCCCCCTCTGCTTGAGAAGGGCCCGAGCCATCCCCACAACCGTCTGGTTGCGCCGCTCGACGACGCCGTTCTGCATTGTGGGTTATCTGGCGCAGAGTAGTGGCGTTGAATGCCCTCATCATCGGCTTGAAGACGACGCGAACTTCGGCCTGCGTGAATTCGCCGCCGCCGTTGTCGGTGCGCGCAAAGACGCGCAGCTTCTTGCGGCCGCACTCCTCCTCCGCGGCTTGACTGCGGCGCTCGATGGCGTCCGCAGCCTCTCCCTTCTCCGCGAGGACCATCACCCACATGTAGCGGGAGAGGTCGCCGACGAGCAGCGAGAGAAGTAGCGTCGTCCTCCCGATGTGGCGGTGTCACCGGGCCACACAAGTCCCAATGCACAAGCTCGAGCCTCTCCTTGGCTCGAAAGCTCGCCCACTAGGGAAAGGGAGTCGCTCTCGCCCGTCAACACGCAGACGTCGCAGAGTTGCTCCACATGGTCGAGGCACGGCGGGCCTCGCACCATCTCCGTGGCGGCTTCGAGCCGCTTCAGGCATCGAAGTGAAGGTGCTCAAACGCTGCGTGCCATCGCCCGCGCCTCGTCGCCCCGACGAGCGCGAGACGAGAGGGTTGTGCAACCGCACGTTAAGGACGTAGAGTCAATTTGCGCTTCTAGATACCTTGGCAAGAAGGCGACACGACGGCGATCCCAAATTCTCATGACTCCATCCTCCTCCACCACGCGCGAACCGTTCTCATCCAACTGTCCCAAGCTGATGATGGAGTTCCTCAACGCGGGGATATAGTAGACTCCGGTGAGCAGCCTGTGCTCACCAGACACGGCGTTGAAGATGACGGAGCCGACGCCCTTGTTCTCCACGCCAGAGGCATCCCCAAACTTGACAGAGCCTCGGACGCTAAAGTCAAGCTCGGTGAAGAACTCCCGTCGACCGGTCATGTGATGGGTGGCGCCGATGTCAAGGCACCACCCGTCAGTCTTGTCGTTGCCGGAGCCGTCACCGAGGAGGGCGTGTGCTTTTGGCTCGTCAAGGTGGAGGAGAGCCGCTGCAGCCGGTGCCGCTGGAGGTAGCTCGATGCTTGCATGTGCCATGAAAAGAGCCGGCTCCTCCTCACTTTGTCAGGCGACGTGGGCTGGCAGCGTCGTGGTATCAGCGATCCTTGGTCCAATGGCAGCGGTGGCCGAAGTTGCGGCGGCGGCGTCGTCTCGCGCCGGCTTGTGCCTGCCAGCGGCGCCGCCCTTGGCGCCTCCGCGGGCATCACCCTCGGCATGTCCTCGCGCCCGGCCGGCGTCTCAGGCGCTCTGCTTGGCGGCTTGCCACGCTGCGGTCGCTTGTCGCGGAAGAAGGCTCCCCCCTTCTTCCGGTCACCTTTGGCCGGCAAGCCACCGCTCCCAGTGAGAAGGAGCTTCCGCCCGGTGGTGATGGGCCCCGAGAGAGGCGTGGCTCATCATTGTGTCGACGACCTTGAGGCGACCTATCGCCTCCTTGATCGACATCGTGGAGAGATCCAGTAGAGACTCGATTGAGCGAGCTATCTGCTTGTACTTCTCGGGGACGCAATAGAAGAGCTTTTCGACGACTCTCTCTCCTCGCCGTAGGTGTCATCGCCGAATCGCACCATCTTACGCAGCGAGTGTTGAGACGGAGAGCAAAGTCATCAACGCCCTCACCGGCTTGAAGGTCGGTTCTCCCACTCCTTGCGGTGCTGCGGTGTGGACTTGCGGGCGGCGGTTGCTGCCGCTGCGTCGTGCGCGGCGATGGTGTCCCAAGCCTCTTTGGCGATCCGCTTGTTGGTAGCGAGAGCGCATCTCGGCGGGGGGGCAGCGGCGACGAGGACATCCAAAGACCGTCGATCTAGGTCGTAGTCGACGTCGCCGTCGTCGGACCGCCTCCCACATGTGCCACACACCGAGCTTTACCCTCATCACCGCAGCCCACTCGACGTAGTTGGTCTTGGTGAGGGTAGGCCACCCACCGCCGGTGCCGACGTCCCTGACGACAACCTGGAGCCCGTGGTAACCACGGTACCGATCCGGAGAGAGAGCCACGCTGCCTATGAAGGCCGCGGTCTCCATCGACCCGTTCGCCACCGTCGCCGTGCGCACCTCCTCCAGGAGTGCCACCGCCGTGCGCGCCACCTCCAGGAGCGCCACCGCCGTGCGCGCCTCCTCCAGGAGCGCCGCCGCCGTGCGCGCCTCCTCCAGGAGCACCGCCGGCGCGTCCGCGCCTGTCTGGGCTGTCGCTGCGCTCGTGGGCGTGCGCGGCTGCCCACTACGCCGCCCGCGCTCGTCCTGCCTCCCTCCCCAGCAGCTCGAGGTCCGCGACGACACGCTGCTGTCGCCAGTAAACAGAGGCTGGCGATCGCGCCACGCAGGCCTCGACCTTCGCTTGCCCAGACGCGTGGTGCATCCGCCGCCGCCATTGCTTCCGCCTGCCGCACACTGCTTTGCCGGCTCCGCCATTACCCGCCTCGGCGCCTTGCGCCGCCCTTGTTGTCTCTGTCGCCGCCCGCGTGTCTCTGCCGCCGCTTCGCTCGCGTTCTCTCGCTGCAAGTTCGGCCTCCCGCCGACGCCAGCGTGTTTCGAGGCGATCGAAGGGCGAGATCGCCTGCGGACATGGCGTGCTCTGGGGGGCTTCTTGCTGCGTGGGGGAGGGCTGCCGACGGCAAGGCCGAGGGAGAGAAGTGAGCAGGAGCGGCCGAAGCTGCTGCTACTCCTAGCTGGGGCTGTTGCGAGGCTGGAAAGAAGATGAGCAAGAGATGCTCAGGCTACAGGATAATACGACTCTGATACCAGTTGTTAGTCGCTAAATTCTTATCCTTGGTAGTAGCAGAATTTTTACTCTCATCGAGAGAGAATGACACTAGGAGTTGAGGCAATTTTCTGTTTTATTTCTCACACAAATGTCATGCCAACCTAAGAGGTTGGGGGTACATATTTATAGGCTGCTAGCCAGCCAAGCATATGCCAAGATGCTAGTCTAAGATGTTGTCCTAGATGCTAAGATGTTGTCCTCTAAGATGCTGTCCTAGATGCTAAGATGCTGTCCTCTAAGATGTTGTCCTCTAAGATGTTGTCCTCTAGTCTAAGATGTTGTCCTAAAACAGACCATGCAGTCACAAGGACCATGTGACTAGCACAGCCCCACAAAGACCAGCCAACACATGACTTATCCCATCAAAGTGTTCTAAAGGTAGGACGCCGACTTGGTTACTCCTAACTTACCATGCATTCATGCTTAGTGATATTAGGGAGGCACATAACTAACATTCATTGTGCACATGCATGGTTGTCACTGAGAACTCACAGGGTATCATGCATTCATGCTTTGATTTTACTATGCATGTATACAAATGGACAAATCATCATAGAAAATTAATGTAGCTAATATTTTTATGGGGCGCATTGGCCACAGGACACCGAAAATGACCTCTCTTAGCTGGTGGACACTGAAAATAATCAGATTTGCTGAAAGACACTCTGTTTTTTGCAAAATTTGCTGGCGGACACTGCGCCTATTAAAATATTTATTTCTGACTTTGGATGAGAGAGAAGAGCGGCGAAATGTCATTTTTGCCCCTGCCTTCTTCTTCTTCCCTCTCCCTTTTCTTCTCTCCCCTGCACAGGTAGCACGCCAGCAGCCGCTCCAGTTCCTCCGGCCTTGGTGGCGCATCGGGCAGGACCATCCCGCAACGGCTACTCGCCGGTCCTCGGCCAGGCAAAGTCTCCGTGGCGGGCGCGTGGCGGAGGAGGGCAAGTAGACGCAGGCGCAGAGGAGGAGGAAGTGAGGAGGCCGCCATGCAGCCATGGCGGAGGTTGAGGCCTTGTGAGGCTGGACGCTGCGGGAAGAGGATGAGCGCGAGACAGGCAGGCGGAGGTGAGGAGGCTTGCATGACCTTGATGGACGACGGAGGCAGGCGACGTCTGCGGACACGTGGCGCGACCTGCTCGGGCGCGGCCATGGCGGACGGCCACCCCTGCTGGCAGGTCACCGCCGGCAGCCAACCCCCTACTGGCCTGCTTGATCGGCCAGTGAACGACCAGTGAACGACCAGAGGTTGAAGAAGACAAGGGCAGTTTAGACATTTCCCCCACCTTCTCTCTCCTCTAAACGGAAAAATGAATAAAATAATCGGTGCGGTGTCTTCCAGCAAAGAACCACGAATTTGTAAAGTCTACCAGCAAATTTTGACTTTGGCAGTGTTCACTGGCCAATTACGTGTTTCTCCAGTGTCCCACAACCAATTTTCCCTATTTTTATAGAGAAGGGCGGGCCGCCTGGTGCAAGCGGTAGAGTCTTACCGCCTGTGACCGGAAGGTCCCGAGTTCGAGTCGCGGTCTCCTCGCATTGCACAGGCGAGGGTAAGGCTTACCACTGACGCCGTTCCCCAGACCCCGCACAGAGCGGGAACTCTCTGCACTGGGTACGACCTTTTTAATATTTTTATAGAACATGCCAAAATTTTATCAAGAGTTGGAGCATCTTTTTTTTCTTGAACATGCAGGAGAGTTGTGTATCTTTGTATTATTAAGAAGAAAAAGGGGCAAGAACCCTTGCCACACACACCCATACATCTTATACATCAATACCATAGCAAAGATCCTGGCATGCTTTCATTGGAAACCTCAATAGAAGTACATTTGTTGAATTGTTTGTTTCATTTAAATTGATGGCACAATCATTACCACTGATCACTCACTTAGTTGAGTGTATGAATTTTCTTAGGTGTTGATCATTGGTGATATGTTGTGATTGACCATCTGGGGAGCCTTTATTGTAAAAGGCTGACTAGCTATCAAGTTTGCACCAATTCCATTCAGAACACCTAAAATAAACTTCTTTAAGTCAACAACTAATCCCATGCCATACTAAACTGGCTTATAATAGGTAAATGAAATTGAAAATCCTCTATTTCAGCATATAAAAGCAAACTTTTTGAGAAAAGGTCCCAGTTTGTCTTTGGTTAACTTTCGTTCAGAACTTACAAGTGACAACTAAACTAGAATCTAATACCTTGGTTACTTTTGATTACATAGACATCATAATAAAATGTTGTCAAAAAACTCCCACTTATGGAATAGAAATATCTTAAACACACTTCAATTCATGTAAATGTATTCAGCACACAAACTGAAGATAAAGCAAGATGGCAACTCACTACAATTTTTTTTTTTTTTTTGGTTCTGGTAGTAGTAGCACTACAATGCCAAAAACAAACATTTCTCAAATCTTTAAGCAAAAAACACTATCATCTCCACATCAATCACCAACAATGCTTCACATAGGAACATTTCTAAAAGAACAAGTTGCGAACTATATAGCACACATCCACACATTGATACAACTACAAATGACCCTGTTTTCTTTGATACAGACTCACAGAATGCATATGCATTCACCATGTCCATGTGAGTTTCAAAGACCTACTGAGCATGTAGCACATTTGTTTCTTGGCATCCCAGCAAATGTAAAGAAACAGAATATCAACGTTTTTAGGTGGGTGGGGGAATTGTTACTCACCAGACATGACGGCCATCCCCAGAGGTATCCACAACCGTGACTGTGTCCGCCTCCAGCTGCTCCTTGATCTGCCAAGAAACCATAGAAACAGAAACAAATCAGTCAGTCGCCATGGCAAACGACAGTATAGGAACGCTTATCCTGGCATCTGAATTACAAAACAAAGATTAGAATCAGAAAGCTAAACCGGGGAGGCAAGCGAGGTACCTTAGCTTCTAGCGCCTTTGTAGCGGGGGAATCCGCAGACCCCGCCTGCCCCGGCGCCGATGCCCAGGCCGCAAACCCCCGGATCCTGGGGCTGCTGGAATGTGGGGAAGGGGACCAGCTAGTGGTGGGGCAGGTGGTGGGCTGGGAGGAGACAGCAGACGAGGCGTGGTGGCGGACCGAATAGACAGAAGAGGACGAGCAGGATGAGAATCGGTGGAGCAGCAGTCCTGCAACCGAGCACGGCGCGGCGGCGGCGGACCTCAGCGGCAGCATCGTCTTTGCCTTCTGAGAGCTGAAGAGCGGACACGAGGGGAATTCTACGGCCGTGGTGCTTGTGGCTTCCACAGCCTTCCACAGACTCCTGTTTCACGGGGCCTGTTTGGTTCACAGCTTCACAAAGCTGCCGGGTCCAGACTCTCTAGGCGTCCAATTTAAGACGCCCCGGCTAGGATTCCTAGCCTGCCACGCCTCAATCCAATCTCAATCCAAACAAACACTCATTTCAAACAAAAAAGAATAATCGAAAATCCAACCAAAAGAATCGGATCATAATAGAAAGAACCAAAACCAAAAACTTCAATTACTGTCGGTACTCATTTCTCAACAACTCAAATTTTAGGAAAAAGTCCACGTTATCTCCTTCAATTTTTAAACTCTAAAACTAGATAAACCACATCCCTGAACTTTTGATCTCTAAAACCACATAAACCATCTCAATGAATTTTTAAAACCGTTCGTTTTACCTCTAACCGGTTATAAGCAATTTACAAAGGCGGTTTTATTTTTTTTTATTTATTTTGGTTGGATCTTTGAAAAATCATAGTAAATCATAGAAAATTTATAAAATAAAAATTTAATTTTGTTGGACTCCACATGAGCAGACTATACAATGAACATATAATATAGTATGCTTTAGTATAATTTTTTTCTATAGCTTTAGATTTTTTAATAAGCATACATCTAAATAAATCTATTACTAAGTTATACATGATTCAATGAGTATGAAATTTTTACTACAGTTCAAGCATATAATAATTAACTCACCATAAAAATTTCACCATAATTGGACCATAAAAACTACAGTTATAAATTAATTACAGAAAAGTATAGATCTAAAATTACAAAAAAAAATTGTACTCAAGCATACCATATTATATGTTCATGTATTCTACTCATGTGAAGTCCAACAAAATTGGATTTTTCATTTTATGATTTTTCTGTGATTTACTATGATTTTTCAAAGATCCAGCCAAAATAAATAAAATAAAAAAAGATAAAACCGTCTTTGAAAACCGGTTATAAAATAGAAAAAGATAAAATCGTCTTTGAAAACCGCTTATAACCGGTCAGGAAGGTAAAACGAACGGTTTTAAAAGTTCAGGTAGGCAGTTTACCCGTTTTTAGAGTTCAGAGAGGAAAAGCAGACTTTCGCAAAAAATGAGAGATGTAATGTGGACTTTTTCCTAAATTTTACTTGGTTAGTTTGATTCCAAAGGCCTAATATTTGAGTCCAGCCCAATAACCATTTAGAAATCTTGATATATACATTTGATCTCAAACCTAGGCCTCTAAACAGTCTTGTTTTCCTAGGACAGGAGTGGACGCACCCTATCGATGAGCTGAGACGGATGTCCCAGCTACGGGCCAGCAAGGTTCAGGCACCATTTATCTATGGGAGGTGAAGCAGTTGTTGTTGGGGTATGATCTGAATTTTAACGTTAGTGGTGGTCCATGGTTCGGGTTATGTTAATTAGTGAATTTATTTTCATATTGGACTACAGTCTATCCACCCTATAAATACATCTTGTAAGCCGTACGGAAAGAATATAGAGATAACTCGTCGTATTTCTTGTGTTCTGGTAAATTCTTCTCAAATAGTGAAAATCATCGGTTGCTGTCCAGGGTTCTTTTCCACGTAAAAATATGTTTTCTCGTTTTCTATCTTTATTGTATTATTTTCTACCAAGTGATATCTAAAACCAGAAATAAGATTGAAAAAGGAATAGAATTTCAGTGTCAAGCTGCGGCCACCTCATGCGTTTTTTCTTGTCGTGCCCTCAATTGGCAAGTTGACGTGTGCTAACATCGTGTCCAAGTCGGATTTCTGCGTCAACCTGAAGCTGGAGTTCCAATCTACAAAGCCACTTGCCTACTACATGCACGCGTATTAAGAAAAAGCTGTCCTCACGTTGATCAAGTTAGCTGCGGCTTCAATCAGAAGCGAACAACCTCATGCTGCTAGAAGTTCCAACTGCTACACGCAAGTCGAGGCGAGGTTGTTGCCTAAGGGTACATCGGTGATGTCTCATAACTGGTCTCATACAGTGCTACGTAATTTTAAGACGATGACTTAATAGATAACATATATAATAGTTGTTTTTAAATTGTCTCGTAGTAATTCACGGTTCCTAAATTTATATGCACAAAATAAAAGTAAACTTGTGAATTGCATGTAACAACAACTCATACAATAGTATAATAGTTGTCTATAATCCTAAATATTAGCTTGTGGGGTGATTGTTTCACGAAACAACGACCTCTTTCTCTCTCACCTTTCTCTTTTGTCCACATAAACAAAAATCCTACGTGTCATTGCATGAGACGGAGTATGAGACCGCTGACGTGTAGCAATGTACTTGCCCTAATATGGTGAAGCTAGGGATGGAATGGATGTCTCGGAATTAAATTATCCAAATCTGCATCATTTAAAACTCATAATATGGATATATGTATTCATATCCGATTCTAACGTGGATACTAAATGGATGTATCTAAATTCGTTTTTCATTATTTTTCTCTATCTGATTCTAGATCCATATTCGATAAAATATGGAATATCCGACATTTATCCTTATATGCCAAGAACAAGACTTTTCTCTCCATGACTAGTGGCTAGTTATTTAATTTTAATATTACTAATGATGCACTGAAATTATTTTGTAATAAATCTATAAGTAAATTTTAATATTCATTTAATACTATTAATGATACATGAATATTAAATTATTTTTTAGTATTTTTCTAATTTGCTTTAAACCTAATATATTTGTTGTTCCAAATAATTTTAATATTTTATTTTTTGCCGATGTAAATCATTTTACATAATTTATAATTTCACAAAAAAGTATATAAATAATTTTGGATTAATTGGTATATTTAATTATTAAATATTCATTGATAACTATATCATTTTTTATGAGCTATTTTGTGTATGGTATATACCTACGTACTTTAGTTCTTCTTTCGTTTCAAATTATAAGTTACTTTGACTTTTTTTGGTACTCACTCTATTCCAAATTATAAGTCGCTTTGACGTTTTTATACATCAATTTTGCTATGCATATAGATAAATAGTATGTCTAGATACATAACAAAATGGATGAACTAAAAAAGTCAAAATGACATATAATTTAGAACAGAGGCAGTACATCCATTTTATTATGTATTTAGATATAATATATGTCTAGATGCATAGCAAATTCTATGTAAAAAAAAAGTTCAAGCGACTTATATTTTGGAATAGAGGGAGTACTTGTGTAATAATTTGGAATTACAAAAAAATGATAAAACAAAATGGTTACTTGTTACCTACCATTCTTATATAAATTTCTTCACTTTAACCTATCATTTTATTAAATATTATCTCTTATAATTTTGTTCACTTCAATATTATATATTAATAAAGTGTACTTTGATTTTATTTCACTTTGGTTATTGACGAACTTAGTAGTAAAATTCTATTCATGTATTTTGAATTTAACGGTATGCACTTTGAGTTGAATTGAGTAAATATCTGAATAAAAATACAAATCCTAGACATCCATTTTGTATTCGTATTCAAAAAATTCTGTATCCGTATTTGAATCTAAATTAAAATGTGGTAAAAGATGACATCTCCAATTCTGTACGAATCTGATCCATTTCCATCCCAAGGTGAAGCTTCCGCTGCAATTTTGGTGCTCAAGTGTATGCGAAGTGAGACCCGGCGACAGATTCTCACGTTGCTGTTCAGAAAAGTTCGTTGAAATTTTGCTAAGTGTAGACAAGATTGGTAGTAGGAGCTCTATTCTATCTTCAGTTTATTGCTGAAGTATGATCTTCCACCTTTGGATTGTGAAATAAGGTTTGATCTATGGCAAGTCAAGATGTGAGCTATTCTTACAAAGGCTAAAGTGGATTATGCTCATGATAAATTCAGTAACAAAGATCGAAGTCTTGGACCAATGAGGAGAATAGAAAATATCGTAAGTCCATGACTCAAATTTAGCTTCATCTATCAAATAATATTTTGTAAGATGTTTTGTAGGAGAAAATTGCAGCTGCTCTATGGTTCAAGTTAGAGTCAATTTGCATGTCTAAGATTTGACATGCATATGAAGATGAAGTTACATACGCATAAGTTGCAAAATGTGGTTCTATTCTTAACCATCTTTCGGTCTTCATGGAGATAATTTTAGATCTACACGCTATGGAGGTAGATTATCATGGTGAGGATTTGGGTCTCATTCTTTTGTGTTCTTTGCCTAGTTCCTTTACAAACTTCAGAGATACTTTATTATATAGTCATGATACTCTAACACTGTATGAAGTTTATGAGACTTTGCACACCAAGGGAAAGATGAATTAAATGTCTTTTGAAGGTTTTGCTTCTAGTGGAAAAGCTTTGTCTATTTGTGGGAGGACAGAAAATAAATCAAACAATGACAATAGAGGCAAAAATTCCAATGGTTATAAAGGACATTCAAAGTTTCGAGGCAAGGGAGATAAATTCCGCAAGTATTGTAGGAATGACGATCACTTTTATAACTAAGTGTTATAAATTAAAGAACAAGCATAAGTGAATTGAGACATCTATTTATATAACCTATATAGATGAAACCCAATAAGTGTCATAACTTCTATTTCTCTCAATCCATGGGATGCCAGATCATCTTTGTTATTTCTTTTTTTGTTTAATTGTGTGCTTCAAGTTCCATCTATGCATCTATGTGGCATCCTCTACTTATGATCCATGCCAGCCATTTATGAGTTACTGAGTGGACACATGTTTATTTATTTATTTTTGTTTAATTGTGTGCTTGGAGTTCCATCTGTCCATCCATGCAACATCCTCAGTCTCAGTAGGAGTTTTATTTGTATTTAATGAGTTGCCACGTAAGCTTTTTTGGCAAGTTTTTTAACAAGAGAGAGAAGAAGTGAGTTTCATGGGGATGAAACTCTCTTTGCATGAATACCAACTCTCTATGAGTCATGGGATTAAATGTCTATGAAACTATAGAATAAAACTCTCCATTGAGAGCGAATGTTTTATCCATGTTTTATTTCATTCTACATGATGTGACAGTCTTGTAAACAACGCCATGAAACTCTTCACTTAGGGCAGGCCTTATGATACATTTAGCCATTTATAGGTTACCGAGTGGACAACAGTTTTCAAAAATATTAATGCACTTCTTCTACTAGTGCAGGACTAAGCATCAGTCGCGGTTGAAAAACCCCTTTAGTCCTGGTTTCCCAACTGGGATTGCAAATCCGTCCCGGTTCTAGAAACCGGGACTGAAAGTGGACCTTTAGTCCCAGTTGCTTTCACCAACTGAGACTAAATGGACCCCCAGACCTTGCCCCTGGGCTAGCATGTTTAGTCCTTATTGGTGTTTCCAATCGGTACTAAAGGTGCCTTTTTTTTCCTTTTCTTTCCTTTTTCTTTTATGGTTTCTTTTCAATTCAAATTCTTTTTGGTTTCAATTGGCTTTACATTTACGAATTCTACGTTGCTGAGCATTATACATAAATAACACGCTAAAAAGTATGAAACTATATATACACAAATATTTCAAAAGCTTGTACATGCATGGAATATGTACATAAAGTAACAAAAGCTTGTACTCATGTCCTTGGGATTACATTCAATCCTATTCTTCATCACGGCTAGAACGGCTAGGAGATATTCTTCTTCTGTTATAGTGGTATGCGCCACTGGAATTTATGACATGGTCGTTAAGAAATCATAATAATGACTCTTGAATTGATTTGATCTGGTCACTTCGTATGACCCTTTGCTTCAACCATTCTTTCTAGAATTCGAATGAAAGGCAAAGTATGAATATATATATATATGATTATATATATCAACACAATGGTAATAATTAAAATGTGTATATTTTTTATGTACTTCGAGGATTTCTTCACTTGTTTTCATCGAGTACATCATGAGGAACTCACAAACGTAGTATCCACATAAGTTGTTCCCCGGTTCCTACTGTAGACACCACTTTACGAGAAAAAGATTCATCGTCAACCAATGAAGCATGATAATATTGAATTGAACTAAATAAAGATGTGGGGACCTATCTAGTACTTACTAGGTATTTGACTATATCCAAAGGCACCTTCCAATCACCATGGTGCTTCTTAGTGAACTTTCCCAAGCACTGCCCAAGAAAATAAAGAAATGGAGTTATTCTCCATGATATAAATAAAATGTCTTAAGAGAGGTATAGTATGCAAGACCAAAATTACCTCTAGAGAATATCTATTATATCTTGTTAATCTTTTTGGGGTTTTCTCAGTGAGTCAAAGATTTTTATATGACTTTTGGGCATATCGATGACCACCAGTAACCAGTGAAAGCGCACTGCATGTTTATACGCAGGCATAACTCATTAATTAAAGCCAACATAGAGTAAGCAAAATAAAATGTGCACAAGACATTAACACTCACTTAAAGTTGTAAGGGAAGAGTATCATTGTCTTGTCATGTTGGTTATCTAAGAACCTCAACATATTCCTCTCCACTTGAGGCTGCCATTTAGCATATGGAGTAATTTTGTCCTTGAATGTGTAATACGAATCCATGAAACCAACATCGGTGATCCCTTTGTTTTTGAGTTTCAGCATCTCATGTCTGCATATATATAGTACAAAAGAATATATATAGTGTGAGGATAATTATATATAGACAACAAACTAGCATGCAAGTTACTTTAATTATATAAAGAATCACTTACAGACACCAGCGCTGAGTAGAGATTTGTCAAGAGCCTCCTGGTGTTATAGTTGGTGTAATTCATTGAACTCAATATGTATAATGTCATCGCCATTAAAGTAATGGTTTTGTTTAACTCTAACAAGAAGCCATTGCTCGTCCTTCTTACATGCATCTAAGTACCACTTGTTTAACAAGTACATTTGTGTACCCATCAAACTCTAGGACTTAGGGTTGACAAGACTCCTACCGTACTTACGTCTGGAATATATCAACACACTGGGCTCTTGGTGGCGATGCTCCCCCTTCCATGAGTTGTCGAAGTGTGAGACCTGTTGTATCCATCAAGATATTGAGTTGCTCCAGATTGATTTGACCACCTTGTGCATTGGTAACATCATCGTCAACAACTAGTGGGTCGACTGATTGCAAAGATTGTTGTCCGAGCTGTGCAACATCTTTTCCTGCTCTCTTCGCTTTCTGTGACTCCTTATATGACTTGTCGAGAGAGCAGTCATAGTCTGATAATGGCTAGGGCTTACGTGCCTCATGTAGCTTTTTCTCATGAGTGGAGACCCTTTCCCTTAGTTCATGTTGAGGTAGGAACATCGACTTTGGCGGGTTTCTCCTAAGTCCACACTTCTTTGCTACATCTTCAAAGAAAAGCATCCACATGCTTTTTATCGCCGCTATTGATTCCTCTTTAGACTTCTCATGAGGCATCTTCTTGGGAGGGGGTTTTGTTTTATGGTTGGCTTTCTTCTTCACCGGGGACTTCCCAGGGGGCGGGGACCTCCTCTTATGCCTCCACGGTGTGGGAGGCGAAGGTGGGGGAGACCGCCTTGGAGGAGATGGAGATGGAGATGCAGCCATGCCATGGAACATATCATCGTCGTCTAGAGCACTCTAATGATCTAGGGATAGAAGAACTGGACTTAGGTTGGGAGACCTGTGAGTACAAAAATGATTGAGAGTAAATGGTTATTTACGCGAGAAGCCAATGCAATAATTGAGAATGATTGAAAAACTATGAGTTCACTTTCATCTGCACCTATGATGAGGCATTTGAGGAGGAGGCGATTGTACCCTAGCCGTCGCCCCGGGAATAATGATGTAGCGCTTGCGCCATACAATGAATGAATTGTATCCGTGTTGACGATCAATAATGTCAACTATAATCTATTAAAATAATATATATATTTAAAATCAATCATCAACATAGGACTAGTGGTTTAAAACTAACTATTTCCACAAGTCTTGGTGATTTTATAATTGCAGGAGAATTCATACAGAAAACATGATAAAGCGGGCCATATTATCACAAGGGATCAAATCCAATCACGACGAAACCAACACCATTGGGCCTTAAACCATCATACATGGCCCAGAGAAGGAGCTCCATGTGGATGGGGGCCAAGGTGGGGTCAACCGTACCTATAGGTCAGTCGACCTCCCCTGGTCCCACCTGTCGGCACTGCACTTCTCCACCGACCTTGAGGACTAATCTCCACCCTTGATTCAAGTCGGTTTGATCTAATGGTGGGCGTAGGAATTGGTGAGGATCGATGACGTGGCGATTGCTTGCCCCCTACTCAATCCCTCCTATAAAAGGACTCTGTGTTTGAACAGGTTGGGTAGTCAGATCTTGTGTAAGCGTGGTGCTTATACATTGTCTTGCCTGTGGAGGCATACTATACTTAGAAAAGTGCTAGATTTATGTGGCGTGACACCTATTAGATCCTCTGTAGTACACTCTTTGAGTATATGTTTAGCAGGACCAATGATCACTATATATAGGTATATTTATATGTATGCTTGTCTATAGATGATGTCCCCTAGTATAAATATAAGTTAGTCTTAATAATACTGAGTATATACAATGACATATATTACTTTGACTTGTAACTAAAATAACTTAGGAATTTAACTCACTTGTATTCTAATTAAACTAGATATTGCATTATAGGAGTCCCTCTGAGTATTTATGTTTATGCTTATATATATATATATATATATTATCATTTGATTAATCCCTGTCTAAGAGTATGTGTTTAGTTTATTAATTCATCAAAAGTATAAGTTATCAATCTATTATTGCTACCATCCTTCCTAGTGGTAAAATATAAATAATGATACTTGGAATACTCCTCGTAAAATACTACAATGGTATTTATGTGCGCTTGCAGAATTCTTTATTTTCTTATGCACTTTATCAAATACCAACAAGCATTTTTGGCACCATTGCCGGGGAAGGAAAGGCATAAGGCAATTGAAAGAATTGATCAACTTATACTTATTGATGTATCAAAACTATTCACCACAGCTCTAGCAGGCTTACCCTTGTTTTCTATCTACTTTATATTTTATACAGGGTAGTGCATGTCCGGATTCAACCTTCTTACAAATTTTATTGAAAATCCATAATCTCTTATTAGGAAGAGCAAGAAGAGTAAGACTAGAGAAGAATTAACTTCTCGATCAAACCGAATAGGAGGAAGCTGAACACTAGTTTTTGAAACTATGGCTGACAAGACCCCTAGTGAATTCTCTACTCCAAGCACTGTGAATATTCGCACTGGACCGATAGTGTATACAGGAGATAATTCATAGTCAGCTCTCATCAACATGGTGCAAGCTAGCCAATTTTGTGGAAAAGCACATGAAGATGCAAGTGCTCATCTTCAGCACTTTCTAGAAATCTGTAGTACATTTACTATCAAAGGAGTCATTCGGGATGCTGTGTTACTTCGTGTCTTTCCATTCTCACTCTTGGAGAAGTCAAAGCAATGGTTCTATACCAATAAAGACAACATCAATACATGGGAAAAGTGCTCCAATGCATTTTTAGAAAAGTTCTTTCTAGTGGGGAAAACCAATGCTCTGTGTGGAAGAATTTCAAGCTTTCATCAGCAACATGATGAATCAATTCTCAAAGCTTGGGAATGTTTTCAAGAATATACTTCAGAATGTCCTCATCATGGGATGGAGGATTGGATGCTCATGCAGACTTTCTACCACGGGTTGACCAATAGTGCCTGTGAGAATATGGATGCTGCTGTTGGAGGATCATTCTTATCACTTACCATCACCAATGCAACAGCTGTAATAGAGAAAATGGTTTCCAACCAAGGTTGTTTAGAAGATTGTCTTGAACACTACAAGAGAGGAGGAGGTATGCATACACTCAAGGAAGTAGACATGTTGTCTACTAAGATGGATTTGCTTATGAAAAGAATTGAAAATCAACCCAATGAAGAGCAAGATGTGATGCAAGTCTATGATTCACACATGACGTGTGAAGTTTGTGTACACACTAGACATTCAGGGAACAATTGTCCTGAGACTCAAGAGGACATGAATTTCATCAACAATAATCCTAACTATCAACAATCAAGGCCTAACTATCAAGGTAATTATCAAGGTAACTATCAAGGTAATAACTTCAATAATTCCTTTAATCAACAATCCTTGAAAGATCTAGTTTTTGGACAAGCTAAAATTAATGAGAATATTTCTAGAAAACTTGCTTCTAATGATAAGATCTTAGAAAACATAAATAATAAGTTGGATAGTTTCTCATATGCTATAAAGAACTACCTTAGCTTTAATAAAATGCTAGAATTTCAAATAGCTCAGCTTGCGGCTGCTATCCCATCGACCAAAAAAGATAAGATTCTAGGGCAACTGGAAGAACCCAAAACTATGCATTTTGGAGAGATTATGAATTCAGATTTCTACACAGAACTAAGTGTTGGAGGATGGCAGGATGATTTCTTGCCTATTAAGAATGGTGATCCAGGAAGACCTGTCATTCCCATCGTGATTGGACCACATGAATTCAAGGAAGCCATTTGTGACCTCGGTGCAAGCGTAAATATCATGCCATAGTTAATCTATGATAAAATCTTAAAGTTTAATTCTTTATTATATACAACCAAGTGTAGCTTGTAGACCAATCAACACGAGAAGTAGAAGGAATTGCATATGATATTTGTATACGAGTTGGAAGCTCGTATTTAGCCGTTGACTTTGTAGCCTTGGACACTGGACGTGATCTAGGAACACCGTTCATACTGGGACAACCTTTTCTGAGTACTGCTAAAGCTATTATCAATGCTGACAGTGCAAAAATCTACTTCACTATTCATGATAGAAAGGAGAGATTTACTTTTAAATATCACAAAATGCAATCTCCTAACATGCCATAGGTACAATACCCAACTCAAGAAGCTAGAGGAAAGAAGAAAAATCAAAGAGCAATGAAGCCAAGGCCGTGTAGCCAAAGAATGAATCATTCAAAATGATCAACACACTTTGAATGGAGTACGACCATCTTCTTGTTTCACCATTCCTTACCAAGAAAGAAGATCTAGGCGTACCAACAATCGAGTGTACGATTGGACAAAGAATTTTCCACAACACCTTCTGTGATCTTGGATCAGGTGTCAACATCATGTCCAAGGTAACATATGATATTTTGTTTGGTGAACCTTTATTCCCTACATATATTCAATTATAGATGGTGGACCAAACAATTCAATTTCTGGATGGAATAGAAAAAGACATTATGGTTAAGATACAAGGTACCTATGTCCCTACCAACTTCATGATTCTAGACATGAGAGAAGAAGTTCCTATCATCCTTGGAAGACCATTCCTCAATACCACCAACACTATTATCTATGTGGGATCAGGACAAATCCACTTCCAATTTCTAGGATGGAAGGTAAGATACAATTTCAATAGTTATACAACTTATAAATCGGCAAAGAAGATTCATAAAAGACGTCGACCAACATACCACCGAAGGAATCAACTCTCAAAAAATGAATAAGGACAAGTTGAGAACAATGAACTTGTTACACCAAAGTCAACTCCACAACCTAAGCATGTTTGGAAGAAAAAGGTGGCATTATCATTAGAATCACCATCACTAGAGGTACCACTTCAAGAGCCTCTATCTCCAGGATTAACTAAAGATCAAATTGAGGAGAAGTCTGATTCGACAGACTTAAATAATCAAACCTAGGCCAAAAGGTAAGTCGATAGTTATCCATACTTAATTTTCATAAATGGATTAGTTTTTAATTTTAGCATATTCATTTATGTGCATTTAAAAATATAAATAAATAATAGTAGTACTAAATATTTCCATTTGCATAAGCATATATTAATTTAGATGCATAATTTTTATCTTTACATATTTGTTTTCTTTGCATTAAAATTTCTAAATTTAAGAAAAATTAAAAAGGAAATAAAAAGTTTGATTATGCATAATTTTCATCTTTGCATGTTTATTTTCCTTATATTAAAATTATGAATTAAAAAAGATGAAGGGAGTTTATTTATAATAATAAATTTTTAAGTTTGCAATTAATAAATCAAAGTCCCATTGAATAATTTTGTGGAGTGTAACAACCCATAAGATTATTCATTGTGGAGGCGTTAAAAAAATAAATAATAAAAATATATATGAACACATGAAGGTTCACTCTTAAAAAAATGTGAACACATGAAGGTTGGCTCTTAATTAACAAAAATATAATAATAAAAAAATGTGGGTACATGAGGATCCATACTTAGAATTGTGATTTTTCCTTTATAAAAACTTTTTGAATAAAAAGATCATGTTCTTTGATAGAAAAGGTTTTTTGGTATTCTTGGTCACTAACCTTCCAGGTGAAGATTAAGAAGAATAAATGATTGCAAGATCTAAAGACATGATTACTCATTTAAAAAAAGAATATATGTGTGTGAGTTTTCATAAATTTTGCTATACCATACTAGTCAAGAACTAGCTTTGGGGAGGCACATCTTCATTATCATCCAGGTAAGTATCATTTTCACTTCGATTTATTAAGAATTCTTGGGTATAATAAATATAGTAGTGTGTATTATTGTTTGGTTCAGATAAGTATACTTAAATAAAAGAGGGCTTATTCTTTTCATAATAATCTTTTGATGGAAATGATGAATAGTAGCTTTGTCGTAATTCATTTCAAGTACCTTGTTTTCATTTTGAAATTCTCCTGAGTTTTGGATAAATTTGATTTGATATAAGGACTTGCTCTGAACTTTAAACTCATGGATAACATATGCTTGATCTAAGTCTAGGTAGTTGATGGATATGATTTGAGAAGGTCTGAGCTGTTGTTTATCTTGTTCTAATATGAAACTATGCTCTAGAGTTTTCTTTTGAAAAATAAAAACATACACATGATGAGTTCCTATATGATAAAGTTTGAATTCCTACCATAGCCATATATATGTTAGATTAGGAAAACCTACTACATATATGCTGCTTGTCTTTGCATTGAGTTTTGTCCAGCTTTGTGATTCTTATGAGGAATTTATCATGCTTTTAAAATCAAGATCACATACACAACACCGAAATATGCGCTATTCCTACACTGGGAGTAGGCACAAAAACATGTTTTCCATTTATATCCACCTAAAAATGTTTTACTCTTACACTAAGAGTAAACATAAAAATATATTTTTTAGGATTTCATTCAAATAAATGCTCCAAGTTCTTGTTTATATTTCTCTCAAAAGTTTTTATTGCAAAAGAGGCATGAGGCTATGCAAAAGTATGTTTCTATTAAAAAAATGGACACAAAAGAAGTCCAAAGTAAAAAAAAGTAAAAAAAGAAAAGAAAGAGAAAAAAGATAGCCCATGATCTCATTGCAATGTTTCAATAGAAAGAGATATATGTTTCAAGGAGCATAGTAGATTTTGGATAGCCACTATATATACTTAGCCACTAAATATTTCACACACATGCACATCTTGATTTGATTGTATGACATGTTCCTCTTTGGATCTGAAGTTTGACTTTACAATATATGTATTGCAAGTAATGCTCAAATATTTTCCTACCTATGAACCCCACTGTGAGGGGTCGTTGCCATGATCACGAGGCCCCTCAGGAATGTGCCATCCACACCTCCTCTTTAGGATCTTTGTAACGGTCGAGTGACACAAAACAACCCATATGGCAAACCAACACACATAACACTCGACATCATACCCAAAGACTTAGTCTAGTTAGGAAGGTTTACTAGGGTTGCTAAATTATAAAAGTAAGGTAACATGAATGAAACGACATTTTAGAATATCCCTTCTAGGCTGAACTCTTCGGTAATTCGCTCGATTTCTTATCGGAGTTAACTTGTAGCTCATCTTGGATTTGCCCACTCCAAGGTCTACTATGCAGCGATGAATAGAACACTATCTCGCATCCACCAAAACGATATTGCCTGCAAAACAACTTAGCGACAGCACCGTGAGTACATTTCGTACTCACAGGACTTAATTCCAACATATAAAATATTTGGTGGGTGCAAGGGTATTATCAGGCATTTGTACATTTGCAGAAAAGCATATGGCAATTTTTTGAATGACATGCTATGAATTCATTATTAGAAGTATTGGCACCATTAAGTTCATGATAGCAAGGTAAGTGATCAATATATGTAATTCATCTCATAAACAATTATGTTATTAACACTACCATGGGTATAGAAAGTAGGAACAACCAAAGGGTTCCATCCCGAGGGAGTTTAGGCTTTCAACACTCTACAAAGGTTTACAACTATATCCACATGGAAGGATGGGACTAACCACCATACCTTGTGCACAAGATAAGGGTTGCCTCACGCCTTCCAACCTTTCCCTAATTCGGCCCGAATGTCACATGAAAGGTTCGACTGGTGCCCGGTTAATGCTACCACCATCTAACCAGTGCCACATTCTTGCTAGTTTCATGAATAGACTAGTCGCAATTAGTTACTAGGCTTACCGCCCCCATATGCGACATGTGGTCTATATGGGTAGTTACTCGGACTCATGTATCCCAATACATAGTCCTTAACTGCTCCACGAGCTATGTCACTTGAGATCCCACACTCACAGTGACCCACCCCTTGCTTGAGCAAGAATTACCAATTTGATCATCATGTTTATACTTATCAAAATAAAGTTGGGTCCTTAGTCAAAATTAGGGAAATTGATAAGTTGTAACCCTCATTCATTTTAATGGTTAATTATCCCGGTGTAACATCCTACACGCATAAGCATGAGTTCCCTTCTCATACTTGACTTCTACCATTACTAAGCAACTAAGCAATTAAGCATTACCAAACCCATTGATTAAGTGTAGGCTCTAATTAAATATGATTAGCTCTAACTTAGTGAAACATCATTAGGTTGATTAACCAACTACATGAAATGCATAGCTCATAATGAAACATAATAAGTATCCAAAATAGAGCTTATAATAGTGGGGTTCCTACCTGGTTATGCCATTCGAACAAATTCGAAGCTGACGATGAAGGCTCGCACACGTTCCTCATGCTATTCGACTTCTAAAAGAAAACAAAGATCAGAATTTTAGATAGCCAATAGAGACTTGAAGACAAGGACTTGATTTGGAACTTGGAAAGAGACATCTAAATATGGCTCTACTATTGCCCTATTTGCAACTAAGCCTAACCTAGTATTGTTGACCTCTTGGGTAAGCTTTCTAAAGAAACTCACATATTTCTGTTAACTTGACAGACACTCCGACCTAGGTGGCAGACTCTCCATCAAGTTGGGCATTGAGGTGACCTAGGTCTGGTTTGACTCTGTTTGGGTTGACGGATGCTCCGTCGGAGGTGATGGACCCTCCGTTGCCTCATGGGTACTCTGAGGGACACTTCGAGGGTTTTGGACTTAGGTGTTTCTAGGGTTTACATCTTCCATCGGATGGTCCGAGCAATGTGTCGGACACTCTGGTAGAACTAGGAGGTCTTAGGTTTTCTAGATTACTGAGTTTATAAATTAGTGGATGCTCCATGAGAGGTCCCGAACTCTCCGCTGATAACTCGATGCTCTCGGGTTCCTAGTTATTCACTCTTATAAATCAACGGACACTCTGGTGATGCCATGGATGCCCCGTTGACTTAGGTCAACAGCTGATAAGGCCCTATTGGATGGCTTTCTAGAGTTGGTGGACAATTCGTTGGATTGATGGACACTCCGTCAAACTGTCGGTAGAACCTATGTTCTTGAGTGATCTTGGGTTTCAAACTTAGATGTGGTAAGCTATGATCTATGCATGTGCAAGACATCTCTAAGATGGCTTAGGTAGCTTACTAGGCTTAAGATTGGTAGGTTTAAGGCTTGTTTTGCTAAGTGTAGCTATAGGTTTAGGACCAAACTTAGAGCTATGAGAATATGAAGATGAAACCATGAGATTGAGATGAAATCCTTAGCTCTGAGATTTGAGAGCTTTCGCAGCTAAAAACTTGAAGATCCAATTCCTTTCTACTCTTGCTTCTCTATCCAAGAGATGGGTTGTGTCGGGGTTGTAACCCCGGAGTGTCTTGAGGCACCGATTAGTTAGCATCAGCGCTTTCATGAAGGCCCAAACGATCGAGGCCAAACAAGAGTCGAGCAGAGCAGGCTAGGCACTAAAGATGGGGTCAGCCCTGACCCCTTCCACCCAGCTTAGTTACAAGACACTGTATGGTAAGTATTTACAAGGAATACGATATCTATTATATCCGAATAGATTTTTCTTCATCGCCAAGATGTCTTCTGATTGCCTTGTGGTGTACACCGACTAGAGCCGAGCACCGTAGGCCTTGATCTTATGGGCTGGACCTCCCCTAGCGATGCGGCCCATGTTTATTGCCATGGGTACCTAGGGTTATACCCCCCACAACTAGTCCTTGAGCGCCTTGTATCCGCTAAGCAACGTCGTCTTGAGCAGGTCCAAGCAGTTTAACTTAGAATTAGACAGTTAATCTGGTAATGCGACTAGTTTAACTGGTAATCCAATCAACAAAATGAAGTGCCGACCAGTTTGACTGGTAATCCGACCAGTTTAACTTGTAATTCGATCAACAAAATAAAGTGCCGACCAGTTTAACTGGTCAACATGCCTCGAACATACTCAAGTAAGGCTTGCCAGAAGGATGTAAGGAGCTTTAGTTTAAAATTTAAAAAATTCTCCACCTTAGGTGAAGTGTACACACTTAGGCCTCGTTGGTGAAGTTAGATGATCATCATCCATGACTTAGTCAAAGAGGATGTTAGTATTGATACATGCGCCGTAAGGTGCAATGTATACATTGTAGTCCCCAAGCCTGACAGTAGGTGAAGAATGCACCTGGTGTCAGGATCAAAGAAGTACAATGATCAGTTAATCAGAATAACTGATTCCCAGCTTAGCCGAGCACATAGCCAGCCCCCAGCTTAGCTAAAGACCAGTAAGAGGAAAAATAGTACACTCACTGCTAGGTGAAGTGTACACACTTAGTCTCTGAGCCTGCTAGAAGATGAAGAGTGAATCTTGTAGTAGGGTCAAAGAAAATAAATCTGAAAGCTTGTGGACATCATCTGACATGTGCATATCAAGTCCTAGATGTGCTGCCCAAGATCAGTACCCTGATTCGAAAAGGATGGAGCAAGCTGATAGTACACCAATGAGACATAGCAAGATCTAAATGCCAAGGGAGTCCCTAGCTTAGCCGGCGACTCTTGCACGAAGAATCCGAATGCTGAGTCCTCAGCTTAGCTAGCAACGCTTGCACGAAGAATCTGAACGCCGAGGAGTCCCTAGCTTAGCTAGCGAGCCCCCAGCATGGCTAATGATGAAGCAATAGACAATCCGACTAGTAGGTTGGCAAAGAATCGAGCACCGAGTAGCCCAACCAATTGGTAGGCGCTGAAGTGAGCGCCGAGTAGAAGTGAACGCTGAACAATCCGACCAACTGGTCGGCGACAAAGTCATGAACCTAGTGGTCCGACCAGTTGATCGGTGGTGAAATCCGAAGGCCAGATGGTGCGACCACCCAGACAATGATCCTGCAATACAAATATGTAGGACGGGTAGTACATGATTTAAAAATAAAATATATGAACTCGGTGATGAAGAAAATAGAATGGAGTTTATTAGAAGCAATGTATCGGTGAATTTTATATCATGTAGAGCAGTTTATGTTTACTTGGAGTTTATTCATATTTGTATAAAGGACGAAATCCCCGTGCTTAGCACTAGACATAGGAGTAAAATTTGGAGAGTGCTGAGCACTTAAAAATGGAGTGAGTACTCAGCAATTGACCGTGGCGAATTTTGGAGAGTGCTTAGCACTATACCATGGCAAAATTGGAGAATATGGAGAGTGCTTAGCACTATACCATGGCGAAATTGAAGAACATGGAGAGTGCTTAGCACTATACCATGGTGAAATTTGAGAACATGGAGAGTGCTTAGCACTATACTGTGGCAAAATTGGAGAACATAGAGAGTGCTTATCACTATACCGTGGCGAAATTGGAGAACATGGAGAGTGCTTAGCACTATACCGTGGTGAAATTGGAGAACAGGGAGAGTGCTTAGCACTATACCATGGCAAAATTGGAGAACATAGAGAGTGCTTAGCACTATACCATGGCAAAATTAGAGAACATGGAGAGTGCTTAGCACTATACCGTGGTGAAATTGGAGAACATGGAGAGTGCTTAGCACTATACCGTGGCAAAATTAGAGAACATGGAGAGTGCTTAGCACTATACCGTGGTGAAATTGGAGAACATGGAGAGTGCTTAGCACTATACCATGGCGAAATTGGAGAACATGGAGAGTGCTTAGCACTATACCGTGGCAAAATTGGAGAACATGGTGAGTGCTTAGCACTATACCATGGCAAAATTGGAGAACATGGAGAGTGCTTAGCACTTAAACCATGGAGAAAATGGAGAGATAACCCTATGAAAATTGGCCCAACCATTCAGTATGCCTTGAGGCCCATTGAACCATAACGAACTTAGCTCTTGATCACGCTTAGGAGTATAGGCATCACCGAGGAGCCGCTGCCGACCACCTATGACGTAGAGCACTACTGCTCGTGCATATTTAGGTGTTAAGTCGAGGACAGGGCTGCTTCTAGATAATGCAAATGAGAATGTGATTGGTCGGCAATGATGAAATTACTTAGCCCTCGAGCTTTTATGTCCTATCGTCATGGCGGCGGTCGCTGTTGTCACAACACCATTCTTCACGGCAATCATCACCGTGGTGCGGCGCGGCTTGCTTATGACTCAGGCAGCTCGCTTAGCGCCTCGCATGGTGACTCGAGCAGCTCGATGGCTTGGCAGCTCGACTAGCTCGATGGCTCGAGCGGCTACGCGGAGTCATAGGCAAATGGGCGTAATCGGAGCCTGACAGAGTCAATTCATGTAATGAGGCAAAGCCCTTGAGCATGTCCGACTAAGGCGAGGGCATAGTCCTATTTGAATGGCGATAGTATGCGCCATCTTAAAGATGTTTAGCATGGAGAAAGACAATAGATAATTGGAGGAAAATTACAGAGAAAACAACAAATGGAGAAAACATCATGGAGGAAATTATTACTGAAATGCATAAATACATAAGGGGTACATATCTTAGTAGGGTGTCTCAAGGATAGAAACGCCTAAGGTGTTCGATGTGCCAGGAGTTAGGGATGTCTACGCCATCTTGATCGTAGAGTCTATAGGATCCTGGTCGGGATCGCCTGCTCCTCTGCTAGGACCTTCTTGGAATCGGCGATGCAAGCCTCCATTTTGGCCGAGAGATCCATCGCATCAGCAATTGCGAGTCCTTCTCTTTCGCAGTCGTAGGTGGTGGAGACGTTGGCATGCAGGTTGAGAATGCCCTGTTCCATCAGGATCTTCAACACTAGGTATACATAATGGGGCACGACCATGAACTTGGCGAGAGATGGTCGGCCAAGGATGGTGTGGTAAGCGGTGTCGAAGTCTGCCATGAAGAAGTTCACGTACTCAGTATGGAAGTGGTTGGCGGTGCCAAACTAGACTGGCAAGGTCATCTGCCCCAAAGGTTGGGACGCTCTGCCAGGTACAATACCCCAGAATTTAGAATAAACAATGACAAGATCATCCTTTGTGAGGCCTAACTCAGTTAGGGCTCTAGCGAAGAGGATATTGAGGCACTCCCACCATCGATGAGGACCTTCTTGAACCACATGTTGTGGATGGTGGGATCTAACACGAGTGAGAAATGGCCTAGGTAAGGGATATCTACCCACTGGTTAGCCCCATTAAATGTGATAGGATACTCCGACTAGTCCAGATATTTGGGATTGGCGACCATGCCATATTAGGTGATTGACATGACCTGCCGAGTGGTGAGCTTCTACTGGCGTTTGCTCTTGGAGGCGGCATACCCTCTGGAGATTATGGGGATGGTCTTGTTGGCATCTTGGGTAGTGGGTTGTGCGTCCTTAGGATGCTCCTCCCCTTTGCCTTCGTCTGACTTGTCGTCCTTGCACATTCACCGTTTTTGCTCTTCATCACAGAAAGCTTTGGCCATGCCATGGCATTACCGCCAGGTGTGCTTGCTGTTCTTGTGAATTAAGCATGGACTATCAAGGAGTTCTTCTTAGGCAGCATTGAAATTTCGCTTAGCGTGTGGCTGCTCTATGTTGTCGATGGAGTTTTCTGGTCGGCGGCAACGTGGCATTGTAGCCCTTGATCCCTCTGGCTGATCATTATGATGGCATTCGCGATCATCATAGCACCTGCCGTGATCTTCATAATGCTGTTCTTCACGATGATCATCATCACGACGTGGGTGGTGATCCGAGCGAGAAGCACGAGAAACATCATCCTTTAACTGCTGATCAACTTCTTCAGAGTCTACGTATGAGTTTGCAACCATGAGGAGTTTGCTGATGGTCTAGGGTGTAACACCCTAGGTGCTAGCTTTGCACAATTTGACTTGCATAGCATGAGCATCAAGCATTCATATATAAGCATTTACAACTAAAACATGAGGTTGAAACATATGAAACATTGCTTGTTATTTCATGTTTCTTGGAATATATGCATATGATCATGAGTGAATACATGTAAATGATTGTGTGACCTTGCAAATAGCTTAAACAGGTTTAGAGTATCATTATGAACAACTTTGGTATTCATGGCCAGGGCTAAATAGATCACTAAGTCATAGTTCTTGTTCAAGTCATCATTTGAATGTAGCCTATTTGACCAAGTTTGAACTATATGCTACAGACAATGCATGTATGTGATCACTAAAGCAAAGTTGTAGTATTTGAGTAGAGCAACAACTTTTATGTTTGGGTCTTGAGCTAATTATGTGCATATCTTAGTGTTTTTGAGCTCACAAACATCGATAGTTCACTGATTTCCAGCACTTAGAATTTTTTCGAAGTCCAGAACCGGTTTATAGTGTTATGGCTCGACATTGGTGACGATGTTACTCTCTATCCATTGTGAATTAGACTTTGATCTCTAAAGGAGTATTGTAGCCGATATATAGGTCTACGATTTTGGTTTAAGGAGTTTTCGTTGATATGCCTTGGACTAGGAGTTTGAACGCTGTCATTTGTCCCTGACAGACGGACTGTCGAGCGCTGATGAACCAAACGAAGCCATTTCAGTTGCCGACACCGGCAGTCTTCGCGCGCCGTGTGGTGGCCAGCGGACGCCGTGCGTCGCCGGCGCCCCGCCACGTGTGGCCAAGGTAGGACAGCGCGCGCCTTAACACCGCCAGCAACCACCCGCACTGAGCCGTGCCCTCATTTCCAAATTTCTGCTCCTCCGCCTGTGCGCGCAATCGCAGCAGCAGCGCAGCTCTCCACCATTGCAGCCGAGCACCTCGCCGTCGCCCAGCTCGCTCGCCACCGCGTCAGTACCGCCTCTAGCTAGCCCGAAGCTCCACCGTAGCCTCCTTTAGCTCTTCCACCTCGCCGTTGAGGCGGCGAACCAAGGTAGTGGCCACGTTTTTGTTTCCGTCACCGTCCGGTCCTCGTCGGAGTTGGTGCTCGTCGTGGCCGACCACCACCGGAGCCCTCTCACTCCCCGTCCTACCCTCCACTAGTTTCCCCGCGTGCACTAGAAGCTTCTACCGAGCTTAGCCGCGCCCTACATGGCCGGACCTCGCCGAAGCGTCATCGGACTTCCTCCACCGTCCACCAAGCACGCCGCCATCGTGTTTAGCGCCAGCAATAGGCCGAGCTAGGTAGTTCTTTAGGTGCGGCTCGTTGTGAGGTGCACGCCGGTGCCCTCGGTTTCGCCGGAGAAGTTGTCGCCGACGAGCTAGGGCCGCTCCCGCGCCGTCGCAAGTGCCGTCCCCTATTTTGTGTCGATGACAGGCGGGCCCTACTGACCAATGGGTCCCTGCTGTCAGCGGCTCTAAATTATAAAGCTAGTTCAAATATTCCAGATTTGAGTGTTGTTTTGTAAAATTTGTATCTCCAGTTTTGTAGATCCAAATTTGGTGGTTCAAATTTTGTTAGGATCTGGGTGAAGTGTAGTATTTAAGAAAAATATGATATTAGCAAGTGTAGTAAAGTTTCTAGAAGATTTAAAAAGAAACTTGAAATGTGTTTTTAAATGAATGTAAACTTGTTTATTTTATATCTAGAGTTCCTATGCTCCAAAAATTATGAAATTTTTGTGCTAATCTATTCTTGACATGTATGAGCTCTGGTAAAAATTTGAGGATCAGTGCATGTATAGATTTGTAGTTATAGATTTTCCTTTTATAATTAGGGGATCCTTGTATGATTTTTTATAAATTATTTATGAGTCTAATATTCATGAAATTTGTTGGAGGTTATCCTAGTACTATAGGGATGCTAAGAATAATATAAAATCTGTTGCTTGACACTTTTCACTATGGTTTTCTATTTATGCTATTTTAAGCCTTTCTACCTTGTCATTTTTGCATAGAATGTTTTACTTGATAAATAGCATAAAACTTTTACAGTAGTCTTTTGGTAGCATTAGTAAGGCACTGTAAATTTTTTAGAATTTATGAAGTACATCTAGTATATGTTGGTTATTTAACCTAAGTATCTAAATAAAATAATAAAGGCATTTAAAGATGTTTGCTTGAGTGTATTTGGTTTGTTTAAACTGTTGGTAGACTTTGTGTTGTCAAACTTTGAATAATTACATGAAGTAGAAGTATTGTTACTTTATAATGCGAATTGAAATAATTTCCGGACAGATTCGGTAGTTTGATAAGTTGCATGATAAAAATGATGTTTGTTGTAAAAATGGTTAATAACAAAGTTGTAGATAACTTCATCATATGTCTTTTGTTAAAATTTCAGGACCATAGGTCAAACGGTTTAGGAGTTACAACAGTTTAAAGTTAGTTTTTCCGAATTTGCTTGTTCTTTGGAATTTCTGGACAGCACTGATATGATTGTCTGTTTTGGCTAAGATAAGTTGTGATTTAGCTTTTGTGAATTAAATAAGAGTTGTAGGTAATTTTATAAGATTTCCAGAAAGTCTAGGATCACTTTATTTGGATAATTAGAACTCTAGTAATGAGTAAAACAAGTAGCTGCTGTTTGTGAAATAGTAGATGCATTGTTGAAATAATTAATTACATAATCAAGAAGAGATATGCACCTACTCAGTAAACGCGATGCACCTATTGTTACTTAAACCACATGCTGTTAAGAATATTTGCAAGAATGCATTCTTCATGTATCATCATACCACACTTGTTAACATATTTGCATTCGCAATATCTTATGCCATATCCATGCATCTAGGATCGGAGGAAGAAATAACGTTGCTGGAATTCGACGAAGTAGAGGAAGGGGACCAGCAGGAGAATCCTCAAGTCACAGCTCCCGAAGGCGAGGAGCAGAATCCTAAAGAGCTTCCAGAGTGTCCTGACCACCACCCTACTTCCTTTCTACGAGGCAAGCCCCGGAGCATTATAAGTCTCATAATATTTTACAAATGATTACTTAAGTACTTATGATTGATGCATTAGGTTATAAGAGTTGATTGGAACCCCTCAATGCATATGAATTCCTTGTCTAGATATTACACCTTTAACCGGTATAGGTCCAGGATCGAATATATGCTTAGCCATGCTTAGACCGGTAGAAGTCGGGTGATTTCCTGTCACCTACGAGATATAGGTGGATACCGGAGCACGGTTGGCTATATTTGCTATCGTGGAACAGAACCATGGGGTAAAAGAAAATCGAGGCCAGGCGGAGTCTATGCATAGGATGACTCATGAGATTCCATCTGTGCCGATCAAGGACCGTACCGTTGTTGGAACTTCTGACAAGATTGAACACATGCCTATCACTTAGCTGGCCGGATAACTCGTTCCGACCGTGAAGCCGAGTAGCTCAACTCAGTCCGAGCCCCGTTCTGTTGTGCGCTCCTTTGCGGGGGCGATCAGACTGAGCCTAAGGGAAGGCTAGGTCTGAACGTCCTAGCATCTGGTGTCCTAGATTGTGCGGCGTGGTATGAACCCGCAAAATGTGTACCTGAGTTGTATCAAAGGTGACCTAAGGCTGCCTTCGCGCCGTATGCCCGGGTTTATGTTAGGAATAAATTCCCAGCTGGTTGAAATCGATTCGAATCGCCATCTCTCCCGGATAGTGAGAAACTTGGCTAGCTCCAACATCGTAGTAACTGTGTTATGGAACATGATGGTTCAGATGAATATGGAATTGCAATACCTGCTATGGTTACTATTGTATGCTTTTAAATGGATATACCAAATGTTTGGCACAGGATAGTTGCTAATCTAGAGATGGATAGTTATAATTAACCTGATATTGGAACCATAATTGTATAACTAAGTTAATCGCTTTTATGTAAAATGTTGTCAAGCTATCCCCACTTATACAGCGTTGCATAATCCTTGGAGTCGAATTATTTCTGGTTTATGACGGGTAAGTCTAGCTGAGTATCTTCTCGTAATCAGGGTTTTATTTCCCATTGTTGCAGATGGCACTATGTATCATGGTTATTGCAAGAGTTGCTTCTATCCTGCTGTGGATGAGGAGTAAGCCTTGGGCAGGCTTCTTATTAATCCTTCTACATGCTTTTGTGGACCGTGATCGTATTTGGCACTATATTAAACTATGTTGGAAACTTTACTTTCAAACTTAATTTGCTTCCACTTTTCTCTATCAAACTCGGTTTGTAATAACTGTGTTTCATACTCTGATGATGAAAATGTATGTATGAACTTTATGTAATATGTGACATGTATGTTGAATCATGTACGATCTTGGTTGTTGTCAATCATTTATCGAGACCCGTCGTGGTACTCGACAGACTACCGGGTTTATATGGGCTCAAGTATGACAGTGCGACTGCTTGTGGGCCACCATTGTACTTGTGTTCTTATAATTTGGTCGGTTCTGCGACAGCTGGCATCAGAGCAAGATTCAACGTTAATTGTCACATGTGTATTTAAAACAAAAGTTTTTTGTTTTCCAAAAACCCTTCTCTAGCAACTGATAGCTATATAATAGGTATTTGAAATCTAAAGTGTGCCAATGATCACTTTCCTTATGCCCAAATTAAGGACTATTAGGTGGCTATTTAAGTACTAACATGGGGGTTTTTACTTCGTCGTCCATACGGCGTGCTATTGTATGGATGCCATTCGCTTGAATGGTAATGTATGGATCAAATGCCTCTACGCTAAGGTAAGATGACGAGGGTATGACCGCAAGATGTGAGCGTGCGGTCAGGGAGAGTTAGCTTTGGTATGGCTATGTATGCATGCTTGCATGTGTATATGGTGCGTATTTAATTGTGGGTTTAAATTGTTATCGGGTAGTTTGATACGGAAGTATATGTATGGGTATACATATATGGAAGTATTTAAATTTACATTCTGCATATTTCATTATGGGTTTGGGCTGAAATGAAATTCTTATGCAGGTACACTAACAACAAAACATGTAGCTCGACTAGTTACGCTATATATGAGAGAACGTATGTATGCCACCGTGTCTACCGCTAGAAACAAATTTTTCCTAAGTTTGTGAGGACGTACGGAACGAGCATGCATCATGATAATTACCATTCAAATAAATACATTGTTCCTCCCCTTATAAATTTCTTACTCGGTTATGTAACTCTTATCCATTATGGCCTTGTCTCACCAAGTGTACATGTTGATAGTACCGATGGCAGCACCAGTTGGATGTCAGAAGTTCCTAATGGTTTTCGGAACTCCTACTCTGCTGTGGAGAGTTTTGCACTTTGTGGGGTACCATGAACTGCCCCTCTATCACTAGAATAAAGGGACTTGAGCCAGCAGCTTGCACGAGCACAGCATGTAGTGATGGGTTTTCAGCATGAGGTGCATAATTTGAACAACCAACTGCACCCGATCCTTAGTAAGGAAGACGAAGATCTAGAAATGTTAGTAGAAGATGACGGCTGGGACGAGAAAGAAGTGGAGCCAGAGAATGAGGATGATCCTATCTCCGACCTCGACAGCGATCTTAATGAAGATTAGAGTCACCTAGTGACTAGTATGTTAACACGGTGCGAGTCCGATAAGTGATAAAGTTGGTGGTGTCATGTTGCGAGAATGAATTGTTATGCCTCTGTTTTTATTGCGAATTTGAGAAATTTCTCCAGTAATTTCAGATTGGCATGATTATAAATTCATCTGCAATCTTGTGGCATCCACCAATAATCGCTTATTGTTGCAACTTCGTAGATGACACGCACCCGTGCAGGAGCTAGTAGCAGTCATGATGGCAATGGTGATGACTTACCACCACCACCGCCGCCGTCTGCTCAGGAGTTCTTTGCTCAGTTCTTGGGGAGCCAAAGGACAATGGAGGAAGCTCTGCACCTCATTGCGTAGAACACCGCTCGTGGCTACCCACAGCAACAAGGGGCTGGGCCAAATTAGCATAGTACATTCAAGGAATTTCTGGATACAAAGCCTCCTATCTTCAAGGTGGCTGAGGAACCACTATAGGCTGACGAGTGGCTCAATACCATTGAGCAAAAGTTTCGCCTGCTAAGAGTCACCGAGCATCTGAAAGCTGAGTATGCTTCTCATCTGCTACAAGGACCAGCAGGGATTTGGTGGGCACATTTCTTGTCATCACTACCTGCTAATGCGCGAGTGACAAGGGAGCAGTTCAAGCTTGCTTTTAGGGGACATCACATTCCCCTGGGCCTAATGCGCATGAAAGCGGCTGAATTTATGAGGCTCACTTAGGGAACAAAGACTCTCACAGAATACATGCACGCATTCAACAACGTGTCCAGGTATGCTCCAGGTTTCGTGGATACCAAGGAGAAGAAGATAGAGAGTTTCAAGCGGGGTTTGGGTACCAAACTGATGAAGACCATGGCCAATTCCAAGTGCACTACTTAGAATGAGTTTATCAGCGACGCTCTAACCCAGGAAAACCACAATAATATGCTTGCAGCTGCTAAGGGTCACAAGAGGGCATATGAGGTGGGTGCCTCCGGATCTTTACATGCAAGAGCGCCTATCACAGCTAGGCCACAATTCCATCCACCTGCATCCAAGTTTAGGCCTCCACCACCTAAAACTTAGAATAGCAGGCCACAGAAACCATTCCATAAGGCATTCACTATTGCCTTACCAAAAGGGACTGGCAGTCAAGGGAGCTCCATAGGACCTAGGAATAATCAGCCATGTTTCAACTGCAATCAAATGGGTCATTGGGCCAAGGAATGCCCCCACCCCAAGAAGAATGGCAACCCAAATCAGAACAATCAGAGGCAGGCGAACACAAGGGCACGTTCAGGATACATGCATTATACTGCTGTTGAGGAAGTGCCCGCTGGAGAAGTTGTCACGGCTGGTATGTTTCTCGTCAACAAGCATCCCGCTGTTGTTTTATTTGATTCGGGAGCTTCTCATTCCTTTATGAGTCAAGCATTCGCATCTAGGCATGACCAAGAAATAATTGAAGTAAACAGAGGGGGTTATAGTATAAATTCTGCAGGGGGTACTATTTCTACCAAAAAGATAGTCAAAAACGTGCTCAGCTCTATACAAGGGAGGGAGTATACCATAGATTTGATAATATTGCCCGGGTTATCGATAAGTGTAATCTTAGGCATGAATTGGATGAAGGATCATGGTGTTCTCATAGACACTAGCACTCGTACTATTATGTTGAGAGAACCCACGGGAGGGAATGCTTTTCTAGTACCACTCTAACGCAATTTTGAACTCCAACATTTAGCTTGTGCTATCCAAACCACCACACTTTGTGATATCCTAGTGGTTTGTGAGTTTCTGGATGTATTTCTAGAGGAATTGCCAGGCTTACCACCTGATAGGGAGGTGGAATTTAAGATTGAGTTAGTGCCAGGTACGGCACCCATATCAAGAAGGCCCTATAGAATGCCACCCAATGAGTTAGCAGAACTTAAGGTTCAATTACAAGATCTAGTGGACAAGGGTCTTATCCAACCTAGCTCATCTCTGTGGGGATGTCTAGCATTGTTTGTGAAAAA
This sequence comes from Miscanthus lutarioriparius, assembly GCA_904845875.1. NCBI lineage: Eukaryota > Viridiplantae > Streptophyta > Magnoliopsida > Poales > Poaceae > Miscanthus > Miscanthus lutarioriparius. Next base: position 41,478,442 of record CAJGYO010000019.1, read on the forward strand.
GAAGGACAAGTCACTGAGAATGTGTGTAGATTATAGACCACTCAATGCTGTGACCATCAAGAACAAATACCCGTTGCCCCGCATCGACATCTTGTTCGATCAGCTAGAAAAGGCAAAGGTATTCTCCAAAATTGACTTGAGGTCAGGCTACCATCAAATAAAGATCAGACCGGAGGACATACCTAAAACTGCTTTCTCTACTAGGTACGGCTTATATGAGTATTTGGTTATGTCTTTCGGACTAACAAATGCTCCTACCTACTTTATGTACCTGATGAACTCGGTATTCATGCCTGAGCTCGACAAGTTCGTGGTCGTGTTTATCAATGATATATTGATTTATTCAGAAAATGAGTCAGATCATGAAGAGCATCTGAGGATTGTCCTATCCAGATTGAGGGAGCATAAGCTATACGCAAAGTTTAGTAAGTGTGAATTTTGGTTGAGCAAGGTACCTTTCTTAGGTCACATCTTATCGAGGGATGGAATCTATGTAGACCCATCAAAAGTACAAGAGGTCATGGATTAGAAAGCCCCAACTTCGGTGCATGAAGTTTGGAGTTTTCTAGGGTTAGCAGGATATTATCGTCGTTTCATTCTAGACTTCTCAAAGATAGCTAAGCCCATGACCAGACTACTTTAGAAAGATGAGAAGTACAAATGGACACTAGAATGTGAAGCAGCTTTTCACACCCTCAGAACTCTATTGACTACAACACCTGTGCTAGCACAACCAGACATTGAAAAGCCTTTTGATGTATTTTATGATGCATCGGGAATAGGTTTGGGGTGTGTGCTTATGCAAGAAGGAAGAGTCATTGCATATGCTTCTCGGCAATTGAGAAAGCATGAAGACAACTACCCTACACATGATTTAGAACTTGCAGCAGTTATTCATGCATTAAAGATATGGAGACATTATTTGTTGGGCAATGTATGCCATATATATACTGACCACAAAAGTCTCAAGTATATCTTTACCCAACGAGAGCTGAACATGAGACAACGAAGATGGTTAGAGCTAATTAAGGACTACAATTTAAAAGTGCATTACCATCCGAGAAAAGTTAATGTAGTAGCAGATGCACTCAGTCGAAAGTCTCATTGCAACACTATGGAAGCATTATTGGAAGATGGATTCAACTTGTTACACCTTGCTGTACTACACAATATCACGATCAGTTGTTCACTTGAGAGCAAAATCATAGAGTTGCAGCAGACAGATGTTGGAATAAGTCACATCAAGAGAAAAATGCAAGAGCAAGAGACCAAGCATTTCAGATTGGACGAAAGAGGTGTGTTATGGTTTGAGGACCGACTTGTGGTGCCAAAAGACCGTGAGCTTAGGAACCAAATATTAGATGAAGCTCACTCGTCTAAATTATCTATTCATCCAAGTAGTAGTAAGATGTACCAAGATTTGAAAACCTGTTTTTGGTGGACTAAGATGAAGAAGGAGATCGCAGCCTATGTCGCTAGGTGCGATAACTACAGTCGAGTAAAAGCTGTTCATATGAAATCTGCCGGATTACTTCAGCCATTGCCTATCCCAGGTTGGAAATGGGAAGAAATCAGTATGGACTTTATCACAGGCCTTCCAATGACACCACAAGGTCATGATTCAATATGGGTCATTATAGATCGTCTCACCAAGTCAGCACATTTTGTACTAGTTCACACAACATATCACGTGGGGAAATACACCAAGATGTATGTTTCTCAAATTGTGAGACTGCATGGAGTACCTAGGACTATAATCTCAGATCGAGGACCACAGTTCATAGCTCGTTTCTAGGAGCACTTGCACTAGGCTTTGGGAACCAAGCTAATCAGAAGTTTGGCATATCATCCACAAACTTCAGGACAGACGGAACGAGTGAACCAAATCCTAGAAGATTTGCTTAGAGCTTGTGTTATATCTTCAAAAGGTTCATGGAAGAAATGGTTACCTTTAGCTGAGTTCTCCTATAACAATAGTTATGAAGCGAGTATCAAAATGGCTCCATTTGAAGCCTTGTATGGCCGAAAATGTAGAACTCCGTTGAATTGGATTGAGCCCGGTGAAAGGAGATACTTTGGTATTGACTTTGTCAATGAAGCTGAAGAGCAAGTATGTGTTATTCAACAACATATGAAAGCAGCTCAATCGAGACAAAAGAGTTATGCTGATAGAAGAAGGAGACCACTGACTTTTGAAGTAGGTGACTATGTGTACTTGAAAGTATCACCCATGAAAGGGGTGAAGAGATTTGGGATGAAAAAGAAGCTTTCACCTAGATATGTGGGGCCATACAAGATTGTGGAACGGAAAGGGAATGTTGCTTATAAGTTATAACTTCCACCTGAGATGAGTACAATATTCAATGTTTTCCATGTTTCTTAGTTGAAGAAATGTCTTCGAGTACCTAAATAAGCTATTGCACCCACCAACGTGCAACTTCAATCGGATTTAACCTATGAAGAAAAGCCAATTAGAGTATTAGAGGAGATGGAAAGAGTAACACGGAGTAAGATTATTAAGTTCTATAAGGTGGTGTGAAACAATCATAGTGAACAAGATGCTATGTGGGAACGAGAGGATTATTTACGTGAAGTTTATCCCGCCTTTTTCCAAGAATGGTAGGTCTTACAAATCTCGGGATGAGATTTTTATAAGGGGGAGGGGCTATAACACCCTAGGTGTTAGCCTTACACAATTTGACTTGCATAGCATGAGCATGAGCATCAAGCATTCATATATAAGCATTTACAACTACAACATGAGGTTGAAACATATGAAACATTGCTTGTTATTTCATGTTTCTTGGAATATATGCATATGATCATGAGTGAATACATGTAAATGATTGTGTGACCTTGCAAATAGCTTAAACAGGTTTAGAGTATCATCATGAACAACTTTGGTATTCATGGCTAGGGCTAAATAGATCACTAAGTCATAGTTCTTGTTCAAGTCATCATTTGAATGTAGCCTGTTTGACCAAGTTTGAACTATATGCTAGAGACTATGCATGTATGTGATCACTAAAGCAAAGTTGTAGTATTTGAGTAGAGCAACAACTTTTATGTTTGGGTCTTGAGCTAAATATGTGCATAGCTTAGTGTTTTTGAGCTCACAAACATCGATAGTTCACTGATTTCCAGCACTTAGAATTTTTTCGAAGTCCAGAACTGGTTTACAGTGTTATGGCTCGACATTGGTGACGATGTTACTCTCTATCCATTGCAAATTAGACTTTGATCTCTAAAGGAGTATTGTAGCCGATATATAGGTCTATAATTTTGGTTTAAGGAGTTTTCGTTGATATGCCTTAGACTAGGAGTTTGAACGCTGTCATTTGGTGCTGTCAGTCAGACTGTCGAGCGCTGATGAACTGAACGAAGCCGTTTCAGCGGCCGACACTGGCAGTCTTCGCGCGCCGCGTGGTGGCCAGTGGACGCCGCGCGTCACCGGCGCCCCGCCGCGTGTGGCCAAGGCAGGACAGCGCGTGCCTTAACACCGCCAGCAACCGCCTGCACTGAGCCACGCCCTCATTTCCAAATTTCTGCTCCTCCTTCGCCTGTGCACGCAACCGCAGCAGCAGCGCATCTCTCCGCCATTACAGCCGAGCACCTCGCCGTCGCCCAGCTCGCTCGCCACCGCGTCAGTACCACCTCCAGCTAGCCCGAAGCTCCACCGTAGCCTCCTTTAGCTCTTCCACCTTGCCATTGAGGCGGCGAACCAAGGTAGTGGCCGCGTTTTTGTTTCCGTCGCCGTTCGGTCCTCGTCGGAGTTGGCACTCGTCGTGGCCGACCACCACCGGAGGCCTCTCACTCCCTGTCCTACCCTCCACTAGTTTCCTCGCGTGCACTAGAAGCTTCTACCAAGCTTAGCCGCGCCCTACATGGCCGGACCTCGCCGGAGCGTCGTCGGACTTCCTCCACCGTCCGCCAAGCACGCCGCCATCGTGTTTAGCGCCAGCAATATGCCGAGCTAGTTAGTTCTTTAGGTGCGGCTCATTGTGAGGTGCACGCCGGTGCCCTCGGTTTCGCCGGAGAAGTTGTCGCTGGCGAGCTAGCGCCGCTCCCGCGCCGTCGCAAGCGCCGTCCCCTGTTTTGTGTTGATGACAGGCGGGCCCTACTGACCAATGGGTCCCTGCTGTCAGCGGCTCTAAATTATAAAGCTAGTTCAAATATTCTAGATTTGAGTGTTGTTTTGTAAAATTTGTATCTCCAGTTTTGTAGATCCAAATTTGGTGGTTCAAATTTTGTTAGGATCTGGGTGAAGTGTAGTATTTAAAAAAAATATGATATTAGCAAGTGTAGTAAAGTTTCTGGAAGATTTAAAAAGAAACTTGAAATGTGTTTTTAAATGAATGTAAACTTGTTTATTTTATATCTAGAGTTTCTATGCTCCAAAAATTATGAAATTTTTGTGCTAATCTATTCTTGACATTTATGAGCTCTGGTAAAAATTTGAGGATCAGTGCATGTATAGATTTGTAGTTATAGATTTTCCTTTTATAATTAGGGGATCCTTGTATGAATTTTTATAAATTATTTATGAGTCCAATATTCATGAAATTTGTTGGAGGTTATCCTAGTACTATAGGGATGCTAAGAAAAATATAAAATCTGTTGCTTGACACTTTTCACTATGGTTTTCTATTTATGCTATTTGAAGCCTTTCTACCTTGTCATTTTTGCATAGAATGTTTTACTTGATAAATGGCATAAAACTTTTACAGTAGTCTTTTGGTAGCATTAGTAAGGCACTGTAAATTTTTGAGAATTTATGAAGTACATCTAGTATATGTTGGTTATTTAACCTAAGTATCTAAATAAAATAATAAAGGCATTTAAAGAAATAGTTTGGACTTCACCATTAGGTTTTCTTGAGTGTATTTGTTTTGTTTAAACTGTTGGTAGACTTTGTGTTGTCAAACTTTGAATAATTACATGAAGTAGAAGTATTGTTACTTTATAATGCGAATTGGAATAATTTCCGGACAGATTCGGTAGTTTGATAAGTTGCATGATAAAAATGATGTTTGCTGTAAAAATGGTTAATAACAAAGTTGTAGATAACTTCATCATATGTCTTTTATTAAAATTTCAGGACCATAGGTCAAACGGTTTAGGAGTTACAACTGTTTAAAGTTAGCTTTTCCGAATTTGCTTGTTCTCTGGAATTTCTGGACAGCACTGATATGATTGTCTATTTTGGCTAAGATAAGTTGTGATTTAGCTTTTGTGAATTAAATAAGAGTTGTAGGTAATTTTATAAGATTTCTAGAAAGTCTAGGATCACTTTATTTGGATAATTAGAACTCCAGTAATGAGTAAAACAAGTAGCTGCTGTTTGTGAAATAGTAGATGCATTGTTGAAATAATTAATTACATAATCAAGAAGAGATATGCACCTACTCAGTAAACGTGATGCACCTGTTGTTACTTAAACCACATGCTGTTAAGAATATTTGCAAGAATGCATTCTTCATGTATCATCATACCACACTTGTTAACATATTTGCATTCGCAATATCTTATGCCATATCCATGCATCTAGGATCAGAGGAAGAAATAACGTTGCTGGAATTCGACAAAGTAGAGGTAGGGGACCAGCAGGAGAATCCTCAAGTCGTAGCTCCCGAAGGCGAGGAGCAGAATCCTAAAGAGCTTCCAGAGTGTCCTAACCACCACCCTACTTCCTTTCTGCGAGGCAAGCCCCGGAGCATTATAAGTCTCCTAATATTTTACAAATGATTACTTAAGTACTTATGATTGATGCATTAGGTTATAAGAGTTGATTGGAACCCCTCGATGCATATGAATTCCTTGTCTAGATATTACACCTTTAACCAGTATAGGTCCAGGATCGAATATATGCTTAACCATGCTTAGACCGGTAGAAGTCGGCTGATTTCCTGTCACCTGCGAGATATAGGTGGATACCGGAGTACGGTTGGCTATATTTGCTATCGTGGAACAGAACCATGGGGTAAAAGAAAATCGAGGCCGGGCGGAGTCTATGCATAGGATGACTCATGAGATTCCGTCTGTGCCGATCAAGGACCGTACCGTTGTTGGAACTTCTGACAAGATTGAACACATGCCTATCACTTAGCTGGCCGGATAACTCGTTCCGACCACGAAGCCGAGTAGCTCAACTCAGTCTGGGCCCCGTTCTGTTGTGCGCTCCTTGCGGGGGGCGATCAGACTGAGCCCAAGGGCAGGCTAGGCCTGAACGTCTTGGCATCTGGTGTCCTAGATTGTGCAGCGTGGTATGGACCCACAAAATGTGTACCTGAGTTGTACCAAAGGTGACCTAAGGCTGCCTTCACGCAGTATGCCTGGGTTTGTGTTAGGAATAAATTCCCAGCTTGTTGAAATTGATTCGAATCGCCGTCTCTCTCGGATAGTGAGAAACTTGGCTAGCTCCAACATCATAGTAACTGTGTTATGGAATATGATGGTTTGGATGAATATGGAATTGCAATACCTGCTATGGTTACTATTGTATGCTTTTAAATGGATATACCACATGTTTGGCACATGATAGTTGCTAATCTAGAGATGGATAATTATAATTAACCTGATATTGGAACCATAATTGTATAACTAAGTTAATCGCTTTTATGCAAAATGTTGTCAAGCTATCCCCACTTATACAGCCTTGCATAATCCTTGGAGTCGAATTATTTCTGGTTTATGACGGGTAAGTCTAGCTGAGTATCTTCTCGTAATAAGGGTTTTATTTCCCATTGTTGCAGATGGCACTGTGTATCATGGTTATTGCAAGAGTTGCTTCTATCTCGCTGTGGATAAGGAGTAAGCCTTGGGCGGGCTTCTTATTAATCCTTCTACATGCTTTTATGGACCGTGATCATATTTTGGCACTGTATTAAACTATGTTGGAAACTTTACTTTCAAACTTAATTTGCTTCCGCTTTTCTCTATCAAACTCGGTTTGTAATAACTGTGTTTCATACTCTGATGATGAAAATGTATCTGTGAACTTTATGTAATATGTGACATGTATGTTCAATCATGTATGATCTTGGTTGTTGTCAATCGTTTATCGAGACCCGTCGTGGTACTCGACAGACTACTGGGTTTATATGGGCTCAAGTATGACAGTGCGATTGCTTGCGGGCCGACATTGTACATGTGTTCTTATAAATGGGTCGGTTCTGTGACATGGGGCCTCTTACAGTAAAGTTTGGAGCACAGCTCCTAATGGTGATGGAGTCCTCTGGTGAAAGCGGAGATGGCCTCACTGTCGCACCAATTCGCGGGTGGCCACATCTAATTCTTGATGTCATTGACCTAGGCCTGAGCTACTTTGAGCAGCACTTGAATCTTGAGTACCTCTGACGTTTGTGGGAGTCTAGCCAACTCACGAGTGGCCACAGCCAAATTGGTGCTCGATGTCTGCTCCACTCGCTGATTGTCCACCATGAGGAACTCTTGTTCGAGATTACAGGCAAGATGCGGTGTGCCACCTCTGGCGGCTTGGGCAGCGTTTTCTGCTTCTTCATTGCGACATTGTTGGTGATCAGTGTTCCTGCCTTTGCGCTCATGGCGCTGGACACTGGTCTCTCAATCGACAGCAACGCTATCATGGCTAACCATGAAAAGCTCTCTCCCAAAACCTGGAGGGAAAGATGGGTAGCTGTTGGCAGAGCCCTCAGAGTATGGCTCAGGACTTTCCTCTAGGATGGTGTGGAGCATTTCATTGAGAAGATCTGTTTGGATTTGCACCATGTTTACCATTGGCCCAGGCCAATCGGCCTCAGGGAAGTCGATCTGATAGAGGTTGTTGACGTGGTTGCACTTGGCGTGGTCAGCGAAAAGATGGTGCATGGCATCCTGACAGATCAGACCCGCACCCACCAGCCCAAAAGAATAGGGCTTTGGCATGTTCTCTGTCGTGGCGAGGAGTGGTCAGTGTTGAATGGTACGCCCTTCTGGAGTTGCTGTGATAACCAAATCTTCATCTTGCCACCTTGGACGATGTGCACAAGCAGAGTGCTCGACATTAGTGGCATGGTGACCTTGGAGTGCAGGAACTTTATCGCTCGCTCTAGATTGATCTAAGACCAAATCCACGAGGAGCTGGCATTCCGCTAAGCGGTCTGTGACCTGATCGATGGATGCGATCAGATTGTCATTGCTGATGGATCTCCTAACCCAGTGGTGACGCACCGAGATCAGAGATGTCATTGTAGATGTTGGCACGATCAGCGTAGGGTGATTCTACACCACCTCCATGATTTCCTTGACACCATCAGCGTCGATGTCCTAGGTCATAGATCTGACCGTGAAGGTCTGAACTAGCTCAGGAAGGATCATGGAGCTCGGGAAGTGAACCATCTGGCTTGCCATGGAATCAGCACGCACACCCCCTCCCTAGCGTGCCACTATCGACAAAATCTAGTCAACAGTCTACCAAGGGGTATGCCCATGATAGTAGATGAATCGGTGGAGGTGCGCATAATAGGAGCCGGATGGCGACACAAGCGTAGAGACAAGCAATTTAGATAGGTTCAGGCCGTCTGATCGATGTAATACCCTACATCTTGTGTCTTCGATGGATTGTATTGAATATGAGATGCATTCGAGGAGGTCCCTACCCGCCTGATATAGTCTAGAGGGTAGGGTTATAGGTCAGTTTAAGTTTAGATCTATTTGGTTATATGGTAAGTATTTATAAGGAATACGATATCTATCATATCCGAACAGATCTTCCTTCATCACCAAGATATCTTCTGATTGCCTTGCGGTGCACGCCGACCAGAGCCGAGCACTGTAGGCCTTGATCTTATGGGCTAGACCTCCCTTGGCGGTGTGGCCCATGTTCATTGTCGTGGGTACCTGGGGTTATACCCCCCACAATAAGGGCAGCCAGGGCACCCTTCCTAGACATTCTAAATCCTCTACCATTTCATTCATCCACCATTGTAGTAGGGCTCCTAGAGCTTCTCTTTAGGCAACCCTTCACCTAGTATAGGTCCTTCCATCTCTTCTACCATTCTTGCACCCCCATTGTAAGAACTTCAGAGCATTCAAGTGAGGAACATGCACTCAATCATCTCTGAGACTGGACATAGGGCTCTGGCCTGAACTAGTATAAATCCTCATGTTTATTCGATGCTACCATCGTCTTCCTGGAGCAGCACGGCAATCATATAAGTTTAATTGTTTGGTTTACAAAACATTGACAATTGGCACACTAGGTAGGGGACTATCGCACACTCTCGATTGTTGAAGGAAGCGATGGCTCCTCGCATTGCTGGTGAAGTCACTGGTGGAATGGCCCACGGTGGCCACATCCACTGCAAAAACTACGAGTTCATCTGCATCAAAGGACCAGAGCCAGCGTCCGCCCACGGCTATGACCCAAACCTCCACAATGGAGATCCGGGACATGAAGGACGTAGTGAACACACTCTCAAAACTACCTCCGGGGGTAGCATCCTAGAGTTCACCTACCCCAAGGGGCCAATACCCTCACCCACCTCCGGTCGTGACCAGGCCTCTTGTTTAGGAAACCAAAGGTCCATGGCTCACAACCAACTCACCCAGGGAATGGCTTCAACCGGGAACATCCTTCTGGGGAACCACACGGTTAATCGCACCAATGGGCTGATTCCACGTCAGCCCTCAGTTTTGACCCGGACCTCCATCCCATTGGCCTAGATCCTGCGGTCCACCAGCGGACACACTCTCAGAACCACCGTCGGGGGTTGCATCCCGGAGTGCACCCACATGAGGGCCTAGTGCCCTCTCTCGATACTAGCAATGGCTGAGACACCTACCTAGGAAACCAGACGGCCTTAGATCACAGCGATCTCACCCAAGGAATGGCCCGCGGTAGCCACATCCTTTTTGGGAACCACGAGATCTCCCGAACCGATGGGGCAATGCCCGTCATCTACCTATAACCTATCTAGACTCGCTGCTTGGCAGAACTAGACCCTACGATAGAATCGCACCCCGCGCAGCGTCACCACCGGTGAAACACAACGAACCAGGACGTGCATGAATGACAAAATTCCCTGCCATCACATGGCGTCATCGCAAGTGATCCGACGGGGATGTCTAGCTTTATTTGTAAAAAAGGACAAGTCCTTGATAATGTGTGTGGATTATAGGCCGCTTAATGCTGTGACCATTACGAATCAGTATCCTTTGCCCCTGTATCGATATCTTGTTCGATCAGTTGGCAAAAGCAAAGGTATTCTCTAAGATTGACTTGAGGTCAGGCTATCATCATATTAAGATCAGGCCAGAAGATATACCTAAAACAACTTTCTCCACTAGGTATGGCTTGTATGAGTATTTGGTCATGTCTTTTGGACTAACGAATGCTCCTGCCTACTTCCTATACTTGATGAATTCTGTATTCATGCCCAAGCTCGATAAGTTCGTGGTTGTGTTTATCAATGATGTCTTGATTTATTCAGAGAATGAGGTCGACCATGCAGAGCATCTGAGAATTGTTTTGTCCAGATTGAGGAAACATAAGTTATATGCCAAGTTTAGCAAGTGTGAATTCTGGTTGAGCAAAGTACCTTTCTTAGGTCACATCTTATCTAGAGATGGAATTTCTGTAGACCCATCCAAAGTACAAGAGGTCATAGATTAGAAGGCCCCGACTTTGGTTCATGAAGTTCAGAGTTTTCTAGGGTTAGCAGGCTACTATCATCGTTTCATTCTTGATTTCTCCAAGATAGCTAAGCCCATGACCAGACTACTTCAGAAAGTTGAAAAGTTTAGTTGGACACCAGAGTGTGAAACAACTTTTCACACCCTAAGGACCTTGTTAACTACAGCTCCTATTCTAGCACAACCCAACATTAAAAAGCCTTTTGATGTGTTTTGTGATACATCGGGTATAGGTTTGGGGTGTGTGCTCATGCAAGAAGGAAGAGTTATTGCCTATGCTTCTCGGCAGTTGAGAAAGCATGAAGTCAATTATCCTACACATGATTTAGAGCTTGCAGCAGTTGTTCATGCGTTGAAGATATGGAGACATTACTTGTTGGGAAATGTATGTCACATATATACTGACCACAAAAGTCTCAAATATATTTTCACTCAACCTGAGCTGAACATGAGACAGCGAAGATGGTTAGAGCTGATGAAGGATTACAATTTGGAAGTGCACTACCATCCAGGAAAAGCTAATGTTGTAGCAGATGCACTTAGTCAGAAATCTCATTGTAACACTTTGGAGGCCTTGTTGGAAGATAGATTTAATTTGTTGCATCCTGTTGTGCTGCACAATATCACTGTCAGTTGGTCACTTGAGAGCAAAATCATAGAGCCGTAGAAGACAGATGTGGGTGTATTTCACATCAAGCGAAAGATGAAAGAACAAGGAACCAAGCATTTTTTATTAGATGAAAGAGGTGTGCTATGGTTTGAGGACCGACTGATGGTACCGAAAGACCGTGAGCTTAGAAATCAAAGTTTAGATGAAGCTCATTCATCCAAGTTATCTATCCACCCGGGTAGTAGCAAAATGTATCAAGATTTGAAACCCTATTTTTGGTGGACCAAGATGAAGAAAGAGATCGCTGCCTATGTCGCTAGGTGTGATAATTGCAGTAGAGTAAAGGCCGTTCATTTGAAATCTGCTGGATTACTTCAGCCATTGCCTATTCTAGGCTGGAAATGGGAGGAAATAAGTGTGGACTTTATTACAGGCCTTCCGCTGACACAACAAGGTCATGATTTCATATGGGTCATCGTAGATCACCTCACCAAGTCAGCACATTTTATATTGATTAACACAGCGTATCACGTAGGGAAGTATGCTGAGCTATATGTTTCTCAGATCATTAGACTACATGGAGTACCAAGGACCATAATCTCAGATCGGGGACCACAGTTTATAGCTCATTTCTAGGAACACTTGCACTAAGCTTTGGGTACTAAACTAATCAAAAGTTTAGCATATCATCCACAAACTTCTAGATAGATCGAGCGAGTAAACCAGATCTTAGAAGATATGTTGAGGGCCTATGTTGTATCTTCCAAGGGTTCATGGGAGAAATGACTACCTTTAGCCGAGTTCTCCTACAACAATAGTTATCAAGCGAGCACCAAGATGGCTCCTTTTGAAGCCTTGTACGGTCGAAAATGTAGAACTCCCTTGAATTGGATTGAGCCCAGAGAAAGAAGATATTTTGGCATTGACTTTGTCACCAAAGTTGAAGAATAGGAACGATTATCCAACAGCATATGAAAGCAGCTCAGTCAAGACAAAAGAGTTATGCTGATAAAAGAAGAAGACCACTAACTTTTGAAGTGGGAGACTATGTATACTTAAAAGTGTCACCCATGAAAGGAGTGTAGAGGTTTGGAGTAAAAAGAAAGCTTGCGCCTAGATATGTAGGTCCATACAAGATTATTGAATGGAAATGAAATGTCGCTTACAAGTTACAACTTCCTCCAGAAATGATGTCTTCGCATACCTGAGGAAGCCATTGCACCCACCAACACTAAGCTCCAATCGGATTTGACTTATGAAGAGAAATCAATCTGAGTGCTAGAAGAGATGGAAAGTGTAACACGGAGCAAGGTCATTAAGTTTTATAAGGTGGTGTGGAATAACCACAGTGAACAAGATGCCACGTGGGAACGGGAAGATTACTTACGTGAGGCTTATCCCGTCTTTTACTAAGAAGGGTAGGTCTTGCAAATCTCGGGACGAGATTTCTATAAGGGGGAGGGGCCGTAACACCCTGGTGTTAAGAATTGCATTTGACACCTGCATTTCATGAGCACAAGCCTCATCCAAGCATTCATGAACATGAGCATATGAAATTTCATATCATTCCTATACTTTGTCATTTGAAATGTTGATTTATATATATGTTTATGCTTGCAATCATGTATGACCAATGTATGAAATGGTTGTGAGGTCATGAAAACACCTTAGACACATCTAGGATGGTAAATGGAAAAGTGTTTGTATTCATGACATCGGCCAAATTTGCTTCTAAGTATTGGTTTCATTTGAAATGCCATTTTCATGATACTAGTTTGACTAAAGTTGAACAGTAACTTAGAATCTTTGCATGGCTATGTGACCTAAATAAAAGTTGTAGTACTTGACTAGGGTAATAGCTTTTATTTTTGGGTCAAGGTCTAATTCAGTGCATAGCATGTTCAAAAATAGCTCACAAGTATCAATAAAATGTTGTTTTGAGACTCGCAAAATTTTCTAAGTGTGGAAACGATTTTCAGTTTCAAAGTACCTCACTTTGGAGCAGTGTCGTTTGTTAACCAACGAGAATTAGATGATGGTTTTTAAAGCAAAGTTGGAGATCTCATGTAGATCTACAACTTTCATTAAGAAATTTTTGTAGTGGACGAATGGATTAGGAATTATAACATCATTATGTTGCACTATTAGTCGACGATGGTGGCATCTGAACCCACGTCTACGCGCGGCATCGTGGCTGACTGGCCATAGGCCGTGGCCACCACGTGGTGATAGCACGCCGGTGTTGGCCTAGCCATTAGGCCCGAGCGTGCACTTAAGCACCACGCACCCACCACTCCATCCACTCGCCCACTCTCACTCACTCTGGCTCGCTCTACCTCTGCGTAGCGACACGCCGAGCTCCCCACCTGCACTACCGCAGCTCTAGGACAACCGCTCACCACTGATGTAGCCTTGTTGACTTATTCATCTCGGCCATAGATGCTACGCCATCACCTCCACCTCCTCGAGCCACCAGCACCACCTATCGACCCTAGGTAGTGCATCATTTTGCCTCGCCACAGTCGTTGTCGTCACCGGAGCGCCGCCACGCTCGTGGCTCACCATGGCCTGACCATCCCACATGCCTTCATTTTCTTCGGTCCAGCACCACGATAGAGTCTAGAAGCTTAGGAGTTAGGAATGATGCCACCACTTGACGTTGCCGGAACGAGTCGCCACTCCGCCCGCGTCCGCCATGGCCGTCGTGGCACTCGAGCTCGCCGCCGCCGAGTTGGTTCGCTGTCTCCCTCCTTTCTCTCGCGCCTTAGGTCGAGTAAACCTACACCTTGCTAGTGGCATGATAGAGACCCACCTTTCACCACCGTCTAGCTAGAACAGCGTGAGCACTATCGTGCTCCGTGCACCGCCACACAGCCATGCACGTGGCCAAGCTCACCGATGCCACCCCGAGCCCTCACCTGGGCCGGGTAGCTCCGCTAGGTTACTAGGATGGAGTAGCCGTCCTCACCTAAGTGTGACATAGCCAGAGATGGCCGGCATACCACCGCCGACCTCTACTGTCCGCCATGGCCGCCGTCAAGCTTGCTCCGGTGAGCCACCGAGCCAACTAAGCCTAGCAGTCGATGCGTGTGGGTGGGATGAGTGCAGTGGTGAAGACCTTACCGTCGAAGACCTCGCCATCGGCGAGTTCTTGCCGGTCAATGCCGTCCCCTGTATTGTCTCACTGACGGGTGGGTCCCTGTTGACCGCGGGCCTCGGCTGTCTGCCTATATCAAATTTGATTTTCTGGATTTATTTCACAGATTTGAATGCATGTTTCAAAAATTCATATCTCAAGCTAGGAGTGTCCAATTTTGGTGGACCAAATTTTGTTAGTTTCATCTTGAAGTGTAGTATTTGATAAAAATATGAGATGCACTGTTTTTGGTTTTTTTTCTAGAAGAATAAAATGTAGTTAGATAAATACTTTTTAAATGGTTTCTATCTTGTTAAATGCATAACATGAGCTAGAAAGGTGATAAAATTATGATTCTAATTTTTCTAGTGTTGTGTTGACATGCTCTAGCTAGGAAAAATACTAAACCTGCAGTAAGCATAATTTGAATATGGTCTTCATATTTAATCCTAATTAATTGCTAGTTTCTAGTGAAATTAATTAGGGTAAAAATACATAACATATGATCATGCAAATTTTTACATAGTATTCTTATGCTTGGAGGAATGAAGAAAAATATTAGAACTGTTGTTTGACACTTTTCACTATGATAAACTATTTTTACTAAAATAATCCTATGTAACTTGTCATTTTTGTTGAGGTAGTTATACTTATCCAAATGGCATGACATTTGTACAGTAGACTATAAAGGTCATTTGTAGGATACTATAATTTTCTTAGAATTTATTAAGCAATGGGAATATTTATCCTTTAAATCACCTTATTAGCTAAGGAAATTAATAAATGGATGTAAATAATTTAGTTGTATTTAACCATGATGTTTTCTATGGTTCTTGTGATGTATATGATATGTTGATGTTATTAGTGAGGATTATAAGTAATTGGTTATATGCAACTAGTTAATTATTGCTTTATAATTCAACTAGATGGCTGCATGTATAGTTTCGGTTGTGATGATAATTTCGTGATGATAATGGTCTTTTTTGTAAAATTTGTTAATAACAAAGTTGTAGATAACTTACTCATATACCTTGTGTTAAATTTTCAAAGTCATAGGCCTGATGGTTTAAGAATTAAGGCTGTTAGAATTGTGTTATCTGAAATGCTTGCTCTCTAGACAGATTGGAATGATTGAATTATTTGTCCTAGATAACTGCTGAATCACATTAAGATGATTAAAAGAAAGTTGTAGGAACATAGGATTTTCATAATGTACACAACCATATTATTTGATATGTATAGCTCCAGTTATAGTCAAAACAAGTAGTTGCTGTCTTGTCATCCAGAAAATGATTTACATAAGTGTTTGTTTAGTTATTAGAGAAGAGATAAGCACCTACTCAGTAAAATAAGATGCAACTTGTTATTACATGGTGCAAAGTCATTGAAAACACTTATGAGTATGCATCCATTACATCATATCATATTATACATGTCATCATATATGCATTCATGATATCTTAATTCAT
This sequence comes from Miscanthus lutarioriparius, assembly GCA_904845875.1. Taxonomy (NCBI): domain Eukaryota; kingdom Viridiplantae; phylum Streptophyta; class Magnoliopsida; order Poales; family Poaceae; genus Miscanthus; species Miscanthus lutarioriparius. The sequence goes on from CAJGYO010000019.1 coordinate 41,494,307, forward strand.
GCTCATGCATATAGGATCGTCCAAAGAAATAACTCTGTTGGAGTTCAACGAAGAAGAAGAGGAGGATCATAGGAGACGCCTCAGGCCGCAACTCTAGGAGAAGAGGAGCAGACTCTCGAAGATCTCCCTAAGTGCCCGGATCACTGGCCAACCACTTTCCTCAAAGGCAAGCCCCGGAGCATTCTAAGTCTCCCATGTTTTACAAAATATTACTTGAGTCCTCTATGTTTGATGCATTAGGTTATAAGAGTTGATTATAAACACTTGATGCATAGAACTACCTTGTCTAGTTACATATATCTTTAACCCTGTGTAGGCCCAGGAAAGAATATATGCTTAGCCATGCTTAGACCAGTAGAAGTCGGGTGATTCCCTGTCACCTACGAGATATAGGTGGATACCGAAGCACGGTTGGCTATATTTGCTATCATGGAAAAGAACCATGGGGTAATGTAAATGGAGGCCGAGCGGAGTCTATGTGTAGGTTGACTTATGTGATTCCATCTGTGCCACTTAAGGACCGTATCACTGTTGGCACTTCTGACAAGATTGAATGCATGTCTCTCACTTTGTTGGCCGAATAATTCGTTCCGACCGTAAAGCTGAGTAGCTCAACTCAGGCCAGGCCCTATTCTGTAAAAGTGCGCACTCTGGATGGTAGTAAGGATGTGTGGGGAGCCAGGCATGAGCCCAAGGGTAGGGTAGTCCTGATCATCCTGGCAGCTGGATGTCCCTGATTGTGCGACGCTGGTCGAACCCACGAAATGTGTACCTGAGTTGTACCAAATGTGACCTAGGGTGATAGTTGATCTAGTCTACCTAGGTTTGTGTTAGGAATAAATTTCTAGCTAATTGAAATCGATTTGAATTGTTGTCTCTCCCGGACAGTGAGAAACTTGGCTAGCTCCAACATCATAGCAACTATGTTATGGAATGTGATGGTTTGGATGAACATGGAATTACTACATCGGCTATGGTTACTATTGTATGCTACTAAATGATATACCACATGTTTGGCATAGGTTAGTTGCTAATCTAGAGATGAATAGCTATAATTAACTTGATGACCAAATTATAATTGTACAACTGAGTTAGTCGCTTTTTATGCAAAATGTTATCAAGCTAGCTCGACTTATAAAGCCTTGCATAATCTTTCGAGTCATTTATTTCTGGTTTATGATGGGTAAGTCTAGCTGAGTACCTTCTCGTACTTAGGGTTTCATTCCCATTATTGCAGATGGTACAATTTATCATGACTATTGCAAGAACTGCTTCTATCCTACCGTGGACGAGGAGTGAGCCCTGGGTAGGCATCTCTTATTAATCCTTCTTATATGCTTTTGTGGAAGTGTGATCATGAGTTGGCACTATATTTAAACTAAGAGGGCTAATGTTAGTTCCAAACATTAATTTGCTTCCGCTACTAGTTACTGAACTTGGTTTGCAATAACCTTAATTCGTACTCTGATGAATGAACTATATTTGTGAACCTTATGTAATATGTGCCATGTATGTTGAATCATGTACGATCTTGGTTGTATGTTGATGGTTAATTGAGACCCGTCGTGGTCCTCGACGGACTACCGGGTTTATATGGTCTCAAGTATGACAGTGCGACCGCTTGCGGGCTACCATTGTACTTGTGCTCTTATAAATTGATCAGTTCTGCTACAATTCCTCCCCATCTTTGTGGAACTTCCTCCAACACCCATGGAGGACGAACATCAACAAGGTGTGGCAGAGCCTGATCTCCAAAGGTCCCTCCCGGCGATGGTGAACCCACCAGAACGGACCGTGAACCATGACGCCCGATGGACACAGCCATTCTCTCACTCCAATTGGACATTAGGGAAAACCCAGAAGACAGGGGAGAAGTGGGGATGGTGCACACTACCCTCCTCTCCCTTGACTTAAATAGGTGGCACAAAGATGAAGGCAGAGAAGATAGTGGTCGACATTCAAGACAGGCATAAACCCCAAGACGCACTCGCAATCAAGAGGCAGAAGACGCAGTGGTTCAGTCTCCTAGGCGACACAAGACCCAACAACGGTCATAGGAGGTACATCAAATGCACCCGTATACTCCACCATTTATTAACCACCTTCTTGTAGCACAGGGGACATGGAGGCGGCTGGGTGAAAGATTCAGCAGTGGGCGTCAGTGCGGCAACATATCCTAAGTAAGCCTAGAACCTTTCACCTTCATTGTCTTGCAAATTTGTGCTCCTGCATTCTAGGGCACACAACTGTATGAGAAAGGACGCTGCTAGGATGCAACGTGGCTAGGGGAGGTCAGTAGCCCCCTAGGTTCACCCATTGAGCAGCCCTCTGCATTAATGACCCCATGCCATGCTTAGGAAAATCTCTGTTCGGCCAGTCCTTAGAAGGGCTTGAGGCCACAAAAGGGATAGGGGCAGGGAGGAGATGGGCCCCCATAGCTCTAATCAGTGGTGCAGAGCAACATGATCATCTCTCCCTTTGTCCGAGTCATCCGTTTCAAAGTTTTTTGGGTTGATCCCCTCTAGGGGGAGGCATCTTGTCCTCTGGCCGCTGCGAAGGTGGTCGGGGACCAATGGGATTGACGACACATGATTTATGGGACGTCCCACGTGAGCCACAGCCAAACTCCACATCGATTTGGGAGGATATCGAGTCCCGCTCGAATTACCCATAGACCCTAGCGAGGCGCATGACTCCGACCACGTGGTTACGGTGGACATGCCTCTTCCCGCATGGGGCGAAACCAAACCCGCCTGTAACAAGGCAACACGACCCCTTGGGGGCGGCAAGGACATCGAGAAAAAACAGAGTTGGGTCCCCACATCCTCAAAAGAAGTCAGGCCAAGCCACGACTAACTCCCCCCGCATCCCAAGTCTCGGACCTAAAGCCTGCTCCGACGACTCATAAACCGTTAGAGGTCCACGACCTCTCCGGTAGAGATCGACGAAGCAAGAGGTCGGGGCGATGTGCAATGCCGAACCCAAAGTGTGATCTTGGCCCGTTCATGTGGAAGAAACGGATGGTCGAAGACCTCCGAGCCAATGCATGACCGCAAAAAGTCTCACGACTGTGCGAAAAACAGGTCAAGGGGACAATCCCTCGCATTATATAATTCTTTAGTCATCCTCAGATAGAGGCACTAGCCTAACCCTAGAGACTAAGGGATTATTGCAAGGGGAGCCTAAACCACAAGGGAAAACCTCTTCCTGCTTAGCAACCTCTAATACAAGAACGAGCACACCGCCCGTCGGGTGCTAAGACCAAGTATCACCACGACAGTGATACCACGAAGACACACGGAGGAAAATGCCATGGGCACAAGGAGTAAGGAACCTCTCGCTAGCCTTCATGCCTCGCTGCAACCTCCAGGCTAGGGAGCACAGGAGAGGACAGGGTCGCTGAGCCCAGAGACCAGCACCATCAGGCTCTAGGAAATAGGAGGGAAATGATGAGGCACCCCCAGTCTTCTAGAGAAACTAATCGTGGCCACTGGGACTAGTGTTTCAGCGAACCCAAACCTAGAGGGTCTGGAGACTGCTGAAACCACTAGGCCCATAAAGCGGTCCGGGCACCTCCCTAGCCCCCTCCTGCTCGCAAGATCCCTCCTAGAGCCAACTACTGGAAAGGGCAACCATCTCTCCATCATTCTCTCTCTTTCTGTGGAAAGGGGGAGCCATTCATATCCATGGCCATGGATGACTCAAACAGAGGGAAGGCTTCTATTTATAAGTCCAAAGGCAGACCAAAATGGCTTGGGACCACCATGCCGTGTGGTGCACCATAGAAGGTCATAGCCAAAGCCAGATGCCCATGTAAGGGCAAAGAAGTATGAGCGTCCCAAAGGAGGAGCCATAACAGGGGTCGACGAGACCACATAATTTCGCCCAGGTTGTGAACCCCAAAACATGGCACACTGACATGGCAGGCCTCATCGATCGAGAATCACATTGCTAGGACACCTTGACAGGATGGGGGACAACACCCACCTGCCGCATTGAATACACCAGCCCACAAGGGGTCGAGCAACATAGCTCGGAAAGGCCATGACTATGAATTCACGCTCCAACACACACATGCATCAGCGCTTTCACGATCACCTCGTGGTCGTAAAAGCACTCAGGGGCTACTATCGGGGTGGTAACCCCGGGGTGTCTTGAGGCACTGATTAGTTAGCATCAGTGCTTTCACGAAGGCCTGAATGACCAAGGCCAAGCAAGAGCCGAGTAGAGTAGGCTAGGCGCTAAAGATGGGGTCAGGCCCGACCCCTTCCACCCGCCTTAGTTACATGACACTTATAGGACACACGACCTCTCCTCATCATGACACCTGGAAGGGATGAGGGGAGGTCGAGCGTAGCTAGGCGCGCCTGCTCTGACGAGAGTAAGCATGCCGCACTAACCCCACAAGGACCGAGGGGACATCAGTCACCTCAACCTGGTCAGACACCGTCCCTGTGCCATACCACACTAATGAGACAACAACGTGTTGTGGTGGCAACAGGTATGACACCCGCCATCCAAATACGGACCGACTAAATGCTTGTACAATCTCACCCACTATAGGGATGGGATCCACGACAAAGGTCTTGACACAGAGGCCATCCAGACCGGCTGAAAGCCCTGACCCTGACAAACGGGGTTGTGGCCCTCAGCCCCATGAAGCGACCATGTGATCGATGACCCGAGGCGGTTACCAACTCCTGTATGACACCTCTAGAAACTAGGAGATGGCAACAAAGGCCATGATAGATACCGCATCGCACAGGATGACTGATGAACCACTACCATGTCTACAGTGCCGCCATTGCCAACACAGTAGCACCACATCACACCCTGCCATGACGTGGCCTCAAGACCATGATGATAGCCATGCCCAGATGAGCACCAGAAGATGGCGTAGCTTGCAAACCAAGTTAGCTAGGACCTCCCTCAGGCTCACGACCCTTTAGTCAAGAGAACCTTTTGCTTTGTATGCGCTCTGGCCCTGAACTCTATATAAGGGCAACTAGGGCACCCTTTCTAGACATTTTGAATCCTCTACCATTCCATTCATCGACCATTGTTTTAGGGCTCCTAGAGCTTCTCTTCGGGCAGCCCTACACCTAGCATAGGTCCTTCCATCTCTTCCACCATTCTTGCACCGTCCATTGTAAGAACTTCAGAGCATTTAGGCGAGGAACATGCACTCGATCATCTTTGAGACTAGACATAGGGCTTCGGCTTGAACCAGTATAAATTGTTGTGTCTATTGGATGCTAGCATCGTCTTCCTAGAGCAACGCGGTAATCGTATAAGTTTACTAGTCTATTTTATAAAACACCAACAGGTTCCTTATGAGCTTCCTCTTGCAATATACCACAAGGTGAATCTAAGGACAATCCATGGAATGCTTGAGTGATTGAGCTAGATAAAGTACTCTTGAACTTACTCTAAATATGATGGAACCACCACCAGCAAGAAATCTTCAATCTTGCATCAAAACTATGGATTAGGCCTTTGGGAGAAGAATATAAGAAATGAGGGTGGTTTATCTTAAGCTCACCATGAAGGGGGGATTGAGGGGTGAAGGATGTCTATGAGTTGTTGTTGATGCTTTCCTTCTTCCTCTCCCTTCTTTCCTTCAATCTCTTCTCCAATCTCTCCCCTCTCTAGTTTCTAGGGTTCTTGCTTGTTCTTGAGTGAGTAGAGAGAGAGGGAGTGTGTTGCAAATGAGAGGATGTGTGAGAGAAAGTGGCTTTAGTTGAGAGTTATCCCATTTCATGCTGACATGTGGGTCCTACTCCCATAAGTGGCAAACAACTCATCTCCCACTTTTCTGCTGCTGCACTATGATTCATCAGATGGTCTGGTAGAATCGGTGGACTATCTAGTAGCTCACTGTCTTTGCTAAAATGACCCAATCATAGAGTGGGTTGGTATTGGGGACCAAGATCTCAGGCCTTAGGATACTCTCTAGGGTTGAGCTGGTGTTGATGATGTCGATAGAATGACTCTTAATCCAGATGGGAATTTTCTCTGTTACATCAAGTGTGAACCTGACTATGGCTATCTAGGGATGCTTGTAGGTTACTTTTGGTAGATTCTCAATGATTATTTCTTGTTTAGAGCACCAGGGATGTCCACAGAAATTTAGGTGATTGCTTCATTCGATGGTAAAAAATGACTACCTGTATTGTAACAAACTTGGGTCGTTACATCCACAAAGGCTTAGGGAAAGACAACCTCAAAAGCCTTGGTGAGGATCCACAAATACTACCTATAAGGAGAGTTTAGAGAGTGAGGATCCAAAAATACCACATATATATAGAGACTTGAGAGTGTCATACAAAGGAATCTCTAAGTTTTATTTGAAAATTTACAAAATCTCTAGAAATTTGGTTGAGCAAAAGAACTTGAGACATATTGCTTGACTTGATCATTCTGTCTTTTAATTACTCAAGACCCAAGAGAAGGATAAGAAGCCCCATGGTTGAAGGTAATATGGGTAAATTTGAAAGTTAAGTCAGTTTATTTTAATCAAGAGGTGGATTTTTATTGAATACTTGTGTACTTTTGAGGCATGAAAACATTGTAGCAACTGCTGATCCAATTGCTTAAATTTAGTTTTGCTAAGGGACTAGCAAAGGTTAAACTTGGGGGAACTTGTTGACGGTCAATAATGTCAACTATAATCTATTAAAATAATATATATTTAAAATCAATCATCAACATAGGACTAGTGGTTTGAAACTAACTATTTCCATAAGTCTTGGTCATTTTTTTAATTACAAGAGAATTTATACAGAAAATAGGATAAAGTGGGCCATATTATCACAAGGGATCAAATCCAATCGCGATGAAACCAACACCACTAGGCCTTAAACCATCATACATGGGCTAGAGAAGAAGCTCCACGTGGATGGGGCCAATGTGGGGTCGACCGACCCTACTTGTAGGTCAGTCGACCTCCCTTGGTCCCACCTATCGTGATATGATCCCACTAGGGTTTGTTCCCGATCTTTCGATGAGAGGTGTGGGATAACTCGATTGATGGGTGGAGACGACGTTCACGGCCCGACTACAGCCTTCCAAGTTGTGCCTTAGCAACCGATACACCACCTCCAACAGCTGCTGCGATCTTGTGGAGCGTGTCACCGACCACTAGGGCACTCGTCCTACAAGCAATCGAAGAACTAGCAAGAACAAGTATAGCAAGTACTGAATTACTAGATGTAGATGAAAGTTTCAAACTCAATCTCAATTAAGGTGGGGTTCCGAAGACAAGAAGACGGGCGGCTGATCCAGCACGCGCGCTTACAAGCAAGTAGCGAGAGCTAAACTTGATCTAAACAAAACCCAACTATTCTTGGTGGCGGCTGAGGAGTATATGAAGGTGGAAGGACAACCACCAGGGTGTTGGGGTCATTCTCCAACCCTAGGACGCATCCCTAATGGACCCAACTTGATACACGGCCCATTGGACCAAACTAAGGTGACGTAGCACCTTTGGACAGGCAAGCTCTTAGTTGTAATTTAGTCATTGCGGCTGCCTCAAAACAGATATGTACTTGATTCCAGATCCATATGAAAATAGACTTCATAAGGATTCCATGAAGTACTTAAACGCCCCAATCCGAGTCCGTATGCGACCGTGGTGACCATCACAAGTTGGAGCTGTCCTGGAGTCCGAATTCAGCCTCCTCGAATCCTTGTCCCTTTCGGTCCTCTCCCTAGTTCCTAACCAAAACAAGTGTGCATGCGTCTCCATGGTCTAAATATGATGGACAGGAACTCAAGAGTGAACTTACTTGATGATTAATGTGACGAGCACGGGCACGAGTAATAGGACCAACTGGTACTCATGTCGGCGTGGATGTATCGTTGGTGTTGATGTCCTCATCATCCTCCCCTTCTTGCATTTGAGGCGTCCTCGACTCAAGCTCGTCTTCTTCTCCCAAATATGGCTTCAAATCTGTAATGTTAAATGTGGGACTAACCCCAAATTCTACAGGCAGATCGAGTTTATATGCATTATCATTAATTTTCTCTAACACTTTAAATGGTCCATTAGCCCTAGGCATCAATTTAGACTTTCTGAAATCAGGAAACCCATCCTTTCTCAAATTTGACCAAACTAAATCTCCAGGTTCAAATAATAGTTCTTTTCTACCTTTATCACCAGCAAACTTATATTTAGCATTCATACGCTCTATGTTTTCTTTAGTTGTTTCTTGCAGTTTTAACATCAATTCAGCACGCTTAGTAGCATCAAAATTTAGTTTTTCAGAAGATGGCAAAGGCATCAAATCAATAGGAGCATGAGGCAAGAAACCATATACAATCTGAAATGGGCACATCTTTGTAGTAGAATGAAGCGAACGATTATAAGCAAATTCAATATGAGGCAAACAATCTTCCCACATCTTGATGTTCTTCTTTAGAACAACCCTTAACATAGTTGACAAAGTTCTATTGACAACTTCAGTTTGACCATCGGTTTGGGGATGACATGTAGTAGAAAACAAAAGCTTAGTTCCCAGTTTTACCCATAAAGTCTTCCAAAAATGACTAAGAAATTTAGCATCACGATCAGAAACAATTGTGTTGGGCACACCATGCAAACGAACAATTTCTCGAAAGAACAAATCAGCAATATGAGTAGCATCATCCATTTTGTGACAGGGTATGAAATGTGCCATCTTAGAAAATCTATCAACAACCACAAACACACTATCACGTCCCTTCCTAGTCCTCGGCAAACCCAACACAAAATCCATAGAAATATCTTCCCAAGGAGCACTAGGAACAGGTAGAGGCAAATACAAACCATGTGGATTTAACCGTGACTTAGCCTTTTGACATGTAGTGCAACGAGCAACAAACCTCTCTACATCTCTTCTCATCTTTGGCCAAAAGAAATGACCAGCAAGTATGTCCTCCATTTTCTTAGCTCCAAAATGCCCCATCAAGCCACCTCCATGCGCTTCCTACAGCAACAACAAACGAACGGAGCTAGCTGGAATGCATAGCTTAGCTCTAAACACAAACCCATCACTAATGATGAATTTGTTCCAACCTTTTCCATCTTTACAATGCAGCAACACATCTTTAAAATCAGCATCATTAATGTATTGGTCCTTAATTGTTTCTAACCCAAAGATTTTGTAATCAAGTTGATTCAGCAAGGTATATCTCCTAGACAAAGCATCAGCAATAATATTCTCTTTCCCTTTCTTGTGCTTAATAACATAAGGAAAAGATTCAACAAATTCAACCCACTTAGCATGTCTACAGTTCAATTTCCCTTGACTACGAATATGCTTCAAAGACTCATGATCAGAATGAATAACAAACTCTTTGGGCCACAAGTAATGCTGCCACGTTTCTAATGTGCAAACAAGAGCATACAATTCCTTATCATAAGTAGAATAATTTAGAACAGGCCTGCTCAATTTTTCACTAAAATACGCAACAGGTTTGCCTTCTTGTAACAAAACACCACCCAGTCCAATTCCGCTAGCATCACATTCAAGCTCAAAAGTCTTATTAAAATTAGGAAGTTGGAGGAGAGGTGCATGTGTCAACTTATCTTTTAGCATATTGAAGGAGTTCTCTTGTACTTTGCCCCAACCAAAAGGCACTCCCTTCTTTGTAAGCTCATTCAAAGGTGCAGCAATGGTACTGAAGTCCTTCACAAATCGGCGATAGAAACCAGCAAGTCCTAGGAAACTCCTCACTTGTGCGATAGTCTTTGGTATAGGCCATCCCTGTATAGCTTCTACCTTGGCTTGATCAACCTCAATTCCCTGTGGAGTCACAACATAGCCAAGAAAAGACACTCGATCGGTGCAAAAGGTGCACTTCTCAAGGTTACCAAATAAACGTGCATCTCGTAAAGCATTAAAAACAGCACGTAAGTGATCAAGATGTTCATCCATAGATTTGCTGTAAATCAATATATCATCAAAGTAGACTACAACAAATTTTCCAATGAAAGCACGCAGAACCTCGTTCATTAACCTCATGATGGTACTAGGTGCATTAGTTAACCCAAAAGGCATGACTAACCACTCATATAAACCAAATTTAGTTTTGAAAGCAGTTTTCCATTCATCTCCCAATTTCATATGAATCTGGTGGTACCCACTTCGCAAATCAACTTTGGAAAACACAATAGCACCACTCAGTTCATCAAGCATATCATCCAATTGTGGAATAGGGTGTCGATATCGAATGGTGATATTATTAATAGCTCTACAATCAACACACATACGCCATGTTCCATCTTTCTTAGGCACTAAAATGATAGGAACAACACAAGGACTAAGGGACTCACGCACATAACCCTTGTCGAGTAGTTCTTGCACTTGTCGCTGAATTTCCTTCATTTCTTCCGGATTAGTCCTGTATGGCGCACGGTTTGGCAAAGATGCACCAGGAATAAGATCAATTTGGTGCTCAATCCCTCGTATTGGTGGCAGCCCCGCTGGTATCTCACTTGGAAAAACATCCGAAAACTCCTGCAAAATGTTAGCAACAACAGGGGGCAAAGAATGCTGCATATCATGAACTGAAATCAAAGCACCCTTGCATACCAAAGCATAGGCAATAGAAGTGGAAGCAACCAATTCATTAATATCAGATTTAGTAGCAAGCAAGCAATGTCCTTTCAATCTTATCTCATCTTTGTTACTACTAATAGATTTGACATTTTTATCAATCTCAGATTTAGTTTTCTTAGCTTTAGCAACATCATCACGCACACTAGCTTCAGGAGACATAGGAAGCAAAACAATTTTCTTATCATGGTATATGAGAGAATACATATCTGATCTACCATGATGCATACAATCCGTATCAAATTGCCATGGTCTACCTAGCAGAATATGACAAGCTTCCATAGGCACAACATCACACTCAACAACATCATGATATGATCCAATAGCAAAATGAATTCGTACCAATCTCGTTACCTTGACCTTACCACTATTGTTGAGCCATCGAATGTGATATGGATGTGGGTGCGGTTTGGTTGTAAGTGCAAGCTTCTCTACCATATCACTGCTAGCTAAGTTGTTGCAGCTACCTCCATCAATTATCAAACGGCACGAACGCTCTTTAATGTCACACTTTGTTTGGAACAGTGTATGCCGCTGATTTTGCTCCGCCTTCTCCATTTGTGCGCTAAGCACACGCTGCACAATGAGGCTCTCATAATGATCTACATCCTCTGCACCAATCTGCTCTTCTAGTTGTTCCTCACTTTCTACATGGTCAGCAGCAAGCAAAGCAAGTGTATCTTCATCAAAATCACTAGCAGAGGAATACTCACCATCATCTTTGACGACCATAACACGCTTGCTTGGATAGTCACGCATCACATGTCCATATCCCTTGCACGGTGACACCGAACGCGTCTCTTGTTCTACTGTAGATGCCATGGATGAAGCACTCGCAAAGCCGAGCTTCGGGCTGTCTTCGCCTTGAATTCACGTAAGTAGCACGAGGTTTGTCTTTGGATGATGGCATAGGAGCATGTGTAGTTGGAGTAGTAGTCGTCTTGGGGCTGCCATGAGTTAGTTTTCCCCACTGAAATATTATTCTTGGCATCGCACGTCGCCTGCACTTCCCTTTCACTTTACAAGCAAGATAAAACAAGCGGAGTTACGTTAGTGTATTCTTTATACGCAAGGATGTCCTGAATTTCACGATTTAACCCACCCAAAAATCTTGCCATAGCAGGTTCCTCATCCTCATCTAAATTACAACGCAACATACCCATTTGCAATTCTTGATAATATTCTTCTACACTTTTAGCACCCTGTCTCAGTTGTTGCAATTTATTTAACAAATCACGTGCATAGTAAGAAGGAACAAATCTAGCTCTCATGATTCGTTTCAAAGCATTCCAAGTTCGTGGTATGTTATTAGGATTTCTCTTGCCATATTCTATCCACCAAACAGTAGCAAAATCAGTAAACTCACTAGTAGCAGCCCTAACACGTGTATTCTCAGGAAATTCATGACATGCAAACTTTTGATCAACAACAATTTCCCATGTAATGTATGCATCAGGATCATATTTACCATCAAAAGGAGGTATCTTAAATTTTATCTTACTGAAAGCATCATTATTATTGGGTACCTCACGTCGACGGTGACCACCCATACCTCTACGATTATGGCGTAGGCGACACCGGTCACGAGTGTCATGAGCATCATGTTCAGTATCAGCAGTATAATCATCATCATAATTATCTTCAAGTCGCTCTTCATCCTTGTTGTCTTCATTATGCTGCTCTTTATCTTTCGTGTGGAAGTCATCAAAACGCTTTAGAAGAGCAGCAAGGCTTCTGTCCATACGGGCAACAGATGCCTCCAATCCTGTAAGCTTGGTGGTGGTGGCAAGTTGGGTGGCCTCCAGTTGTCCAATCTTGTCATTGGTCACCTGTAAATCTTGCTCAAGTCCTTCTATATGCAGCTGCACTTGCCTTGTAAAATGTTGAATGATGCCCTTGGTGCGAGGAGATTGTGGCCTCTTGTTAACATCCTCTAATCCTGACATGGTTTAAAAGACAAGGGCAACAAGAAAATAGGTGAAGAAATAAAAGCCCTACAGCTATTAGGATGTAGCTACTGCAAGGCACTCACTCTCAACCTATTACAAAAGCTCTTACCAATTCTTACCTTGCTCAACAGGAGGGGACGACAACCAACAAGTCTGCAACCATGGAATGAAGTGTATCGGTGCTGCAACAACAACACCTGTCAAGCTGTAGTCGAAATATGTGGAGCTATAGGTGGCTGAAGCAAGGAAGTACTAGCACCACGTTAGTCACAAAAGCAAGCTGAATAATCGTTCAACGATGGTACTGTGCTTGTCCTAGCCTAGACCGTGCTAGAGGCGCGAGCCTGGACACAAAGGAAGTCACAACACACCACCGAAAATAATGGAAAAGCACAACGTACAGCCCCTTTTCTTCCTTTTCTTTTCTTTTCTTTTCTTTTTCTTTCTTTCTTTTCTTTTCTCTCTCTCTCTCTCTCACAACGAACAACCCCTTTTTTTCTTTTTTTTTCTTTCTTTTCTTTTATCTATTTCTCTCTCTGGAGTAAAACCAAGCCAATATGTATGCACAATGTGGAGGAGTCGAGTACAGGTATGGACTTCTGCTGCCTTTCTGGAACACTTCAATATATGTAGCACAAGTGCAAAAAGCAACAAGATTTAATAACATGGCGCAACAACCAATTCAGAGTCCACAACGATTCCAACTCGGTCTTTAACAAGATTAGAACTCTAGAGTGAGCTGAGCTAATATGGATATATTGGACATGGAGAAGTTGAGTACAGATATGAACTACTGCTGCACAAAGATGTACTCAGATTCGGACTCAAAACAGCAACAAGACAGCTATCAATTCGGACTCAAAACCGATTCCAACTCGAACTTCAACACCACGTGGGATTCGGTCTCAAAACAAACTCAGATTCCTACTCAGACTTGAACACAAGGATGTATTTGGATTCAACCAACAGAAGGTTTATATGGTAGCACACGGCTGTGACTAGAATGTGACAAGAACTCGAAACTCTAAAGGACTAAAACTAAGACCAGCAACTCGACACAACCGATGCAACCAAAAACTCAACAAGCCCTAACTAAGCAGTGCTAGCAAAGGCTCAAAGGGTTTATAGGATTGTGGGTAAACTAATCTACTATTTTTTTGCTTTTCTGGACTATAGGAAAAATTAAACACAGCGAAGGATTCGAAGTCTCTCACCGATAAACCTTGCTCTGATACCAACTGATATGATCCCGCTAGGGTTTGTTCCCGATCTTTCAATGAGAGGTGTGGGATAACTCGATTGATGGGTGGAGATGACGTTCACGGCCCAACTACATCCTTCCAAGCTGCGCCTTAGCAACCGATACACCACCTCCAACAGCTGCCGCGATCTTGTGGAGCGCGTCACCGGCCACTAGGGCACTTGTCCTGCAAGCAATCAAAGAACTAGCAAGAACAAGTATAGCAAGTACTAAATTACTAGATGTAGATGAAAGTTTCAAACTCAATCTCAATTATGGTAGGGTTCCAAAGACAAGAAGATGGGCGGCTGATCCAGCACGCGCGCTTACAAGCAAGTAGCGAGAGCTAAACTTGATCTAAATAAAACCCAACTATTTTTGGTGGTGGCTAAGGAGTATATGAAGGTGGAAGGACGACCACTAGGGTGTTGGGGTTGTTCTCCAACCCTAGGACGCGTCCCTAATGGACCCAACTTGATACACGGCCCATTGGACCAAACTAAGGTGACGTAGCACCTTTGGACAGACAAGCTCTCAGTCGTAATTCAGTCATTGTGGCTGCCTCAAAATAGATAAGGACTTGATTCTAGATCCATATGAAAATAGACTTCATAAGGATTCCATGAAGTACTTGAACGCCCCAATCCGAGTCCGTATGCGACCGTGGTGACCATCACAAGTTGGAGCTATCCTGGAGTCCGAATTCAGCCTCCGTGAATCCTTGTCCCTTTCGGTCCTCTCCCTGGTTCCTAACCAAAACAAGAGTGCACATGTCTCCATGGTCTAAATATGATGGACAGGAACTCAAGAGTGAACTTACTTGATGATTAATGTGACGAGCACCGGCATGAGTAATAGGACCAACTGGTACTCGTGTCGGCGTGGATGTATCGTTGGTGTTGATGTCCTCATCATATCGTGCTGTACTTCTCCACCGACCTTGAGGACTAATCTCCACCCTTGAGTCAAGTCGGTTTGATCCAATGGTGGACGTATGAATTGGTGAGGATCGATGACGTTGCGATTGCTTGTCCTCTACTCAATCCCCATATAAAAGTACCCCTAGATCCCCTCGGGGAAGGCATTCGAAGAACTTAGAATTCATTCGAGTCAGAAGAAGTCAAGACAGAATAGCTCCACAAACATTCATAGCATAGTAAGTTTAGTTAGATCAAGTCGAGTTGAGCTGCTGCTCAGGATTCTAGATCTAGTCTCTAGAGGCTTGGTATAGTTCTTGTATCCTTTATATTTATCTACTTGATGACATTATTCTTCATTTATATTAATATCTTAATTATCATGTTCTTAGTATATATTGAGTTTGTGCTTGGTATGATTAGAATTAGCATTATATCTATGCTTTGGTTCATAGAGCGCCCGACTCAGTGTTTGAATAGGTTCGGTAGCCAGATCTTGTGTAAGCGTGATGCTTATACATTATCTTGCCTGTGGAGGCGTACTGTAACACCCTAAAATTTGTATTCTTTTGAAATAGCATAAATTTGTTTTTTAATGCAATTGTGTGAGCATTGAAATTTAGGCAATAATAATTTTTGCAAAGTTAAAATCCTTCATAAGATTAGGAACATGTTTCTGCATGCATGCTGGTGCATTTATTTTTATATGTGCTGTGTGTTTTTGAACTGGAATTAAAACTGATTCAAAATTGTTTTCAAAATTGGGTTTGGAAAATTTAGTTTGCTGAAAAAGAAAAGAAGTATCTTCCTCCTTCATTTCTCTCATTTGGCCTTCTACTCTCTCTATCTCGACTGAAAAGCCCAGCAGGCCTGCCTTTGCTCCCCTCTAAAGCCCAGCGCCGCGGCCTAGATAGATAGTTGGTGCGCTCTCTCCCTCTCTCGGTTAGCTGACGCCTAGCCCCCAATTTTCTCTCACTAACTTCAGACCCCATGTGTCGGTGCCTTCTCCTTCCTCAAGTCAGTGTCGAGTTGGAGTCTGCTCCAAAGGAAATCCACTATGCTCGATCCTAAATCCTCTGCGATATGGCGTGCGCTCTATGCCTAGACCCTATTTAAGCAAAGCCATACATGCACCGCTCCCTTTGTCCCAATCCGAACAAACCCGCCGCTCTACCTGAGCTTGCATCACTGCCCAACCCAAGCAGCGTCGCTGAGATTTAGATTCGCTTGGCCTCCATTTTGCCATCATCCAAGACCTGCCGCCGAGCTTTGAGTCAAGGTGACAAAGTAGTAGAAGTCATTCTCTATCCCTTTCTTACTGTTGTTTGCTCACACGGCATAGTCGTATTTTGCAGAATGCCGCCACCTGAACCGTCGAGCTGCCCGCTGTCCTCGTCTCGTCTTCGTCCGTGAAATAGTCTTAGGTGAGCTCACAGTCGTTTCCTTTTTCTCCCTGTGCTTTCCCCACGTTAAATCATGGCCTGTAGGCCATTTTCTACGAACGCCGGTGAGGTCCTCACTGCCGGCCATGGCCTCCACTGCGCCAGAGTTACTATACCAGCCGGCCACCCCTCTCTCTATTCCCTCCCATCTATTCTTAGCCATCCATCGCGAGATAAACGGCTCAAATCAGCCAATACCCCTTTGCCAACCATTTTTCTAAAGAGACCCCCAATTATCTTATTTTTATACCCGCAGTCCTCATCAGAATAAAAAACACAATTTTCTATTTATTCTAATTCACATATAGTTCGTGTTATTTACGGTTGTGCCATCTAATTCATGTTTTCACCATAACTTCACCGTTTTTGCTCCGTTTTCGGTGATTCTTGCATCTGTGTGCTCGTAGCGATGTGTAGGATGAATTTATAAACTTTTCAACTCATTTTTCCACGATTGGTGTACTGTTCTAATTATTCTCTTGTTTGTTATGCATGATTGCTCTAGATGTTTGTGTGATGATGTTTGATGATCGAATATAGATGGTGAGCAGTTTTTTGGTGAGCAAGACCAGTACTTTGATGACTAGCAGGACCAGCAGGAGTTTGCTGAGCAAGGAAAGTATAGCATGGGATCATCCTTGTTGTCCTATTCACTATTTATCACTTTAATCATATGCATGAGTCTACCTTGATAACCATAGATATTTTCCTAGCAATTGATATCTTGATTCCTTGTCACCTATGGGTTTATGCATTGGGTAGTATGATGCTAGTGCTGAAACAACAACCATGATCTTGTTACTTCACTAATGGAATATGCAATAAACACTAAAAGATGCTTTCTAGCAACAAGGAACAAGGGGGCTAGAGCATAGTTTTTGTGATGATCTAGATTCCTCTCCTTAAGGACTTATCTGTAACCAATCATCCGAGACTTACAGTACAACCATGTTAGCTACATGGCTCTGGCTTTACTTAAGTATGAAGACCTTTTCTAGCTTGTTAGTGGTTACCTTTATGGCACAAATGGGGTCTAACATGTTGGGTATAGTGCGGCCTCTGTTATTTTGAGTACTTCTGTGTGAGTTCCATTTTAAAGGGGGGCTCTGTACTTGCCTACCACTGAAACCTAGTGGCCCTAATTTGTTAGACAAACTTTTGAAAGGCTTCATAGTGTACCCTACCTGCTCACCTTGGAAGTGTTTTGGGGCCTGCAAACTCCGGGCAAATGGGAATCTTGACTCAAGGGTAAAGTGTACAATCTCTGCAGAGTGTAAAACTGGTATATCAGCTATGCTCACGGACACGAGCGGCCTTGGACCCTTATGGAATAGATGATCATTAATGATAATTATGTTTATGCTATTCATTATTCATGTTTACCTAATCTTGTGTTTATGGGCTTGAGATAAACTTGTTGCTACTCAATTGTTTAAAATTGTGAGTCAATTAGAAGCTAACTGCAGTTAAACCAGTGTCTACCTTTTGAGCCTCAGGAACCCCATGTTATTCTTGTTGAGTACGAGATGTACTTACGCTTGTTTATTTTCTCATTACTTGGATAAAAATCCTGGATGGGTAATAGATGACAATGGTTATGACAATTTTCCTGAGGATTACTAGACTTGTGATCAACCAGTCAACCATCCTTGTGGTTATGGAGGCGCCATTTGGAGTTTAGCTATTTATTTCCGCATGCTAAGACTTTGATTTTTATGTAATGAGTTAATACTCATGATGTAATAAAGCACTGTGCTTGGTATTCTCTTATAATTTGTCTCTATATGTGTGTAATTGATTCCTAGGCACACAAATGGTTTATATCTAATTTTGCTTTAAAATTAGGTATGAAAAATTGGTACCAAATGCTGTGTTGACTATAGGATGCAAGCCTAGTAGAAACTGGTCATTCTAAGGTATAGAAGTTGCTACAAAAATCCTTGTTCTAGAAATCTTGATATTTTCTTCTATACTATATCATTATCCTTACTATTTACCTCTACCTTGTTGCTTGTTTGTAAGTCTTGTTATCACCTTATTCCTTGCATTGATGTGCTTTTAGAATCTTTTCTTACCACCTTCTTGTGTAATCTCAAGTTAAATTCTAAGGTCTTCACCCATAATGTAAGGAGAACGATTGTATCGCAAGTTGAGTCATTGTTTGCTTTGTGCACCTTTAATGTCTTGTTACATTGTCATTATGAATTTGCTTGATTTGGAGCTTTGTAATGATTGCAATGAATTTGTGGAGCCCACAATTTCAGTTAGATATAGGCTTAATACATAAGGATTAATCAATAGGTAGTTGTGTTGGTTTTTCTTGTCTCTCTGCATGCTCTTTTCTGGAGCAACCTATGATCTTTATGGAATATCTCAAAATCTGTTCGTGGAAAGTTTATGAAAGTAATCTGGGAATAACTACACTTCTGTACCTTTCTTATGCCTCTGGAATGACCCTCATATCTATTTTCATTTGGGAGATATAACTGTTACATGTTGAAGTTTCTACACTGTCTGGAATTCTGGATAGTTTCTCTTATTCTCTGTTTTTGACCACCTTAACGTCAGAATCTGGAAAAGTCGTCTACAAGAAAGATGTAGACAATTTCATAAAATTTACATCCATGTCCAGCACGTATCTCTTTGATGCCTAGAACTCAAGATATGACTATTTTACTGAACTGCTGTTGTTGGACTCACCCAGAAAATTTTTAGATTACACTGTATCTTTATAAGTGATCGATAACATGTATATCTCTAAATTCTGAATATTTGTGTTGGATAATAGATGGCCGCTCCAGGAAGAGGCAGGCGTCATGGTAGAGGTGCTCCTATTAATTCACCGCCGCCACCGATGACCATGGAGCAGCTCATATGGCAATGCAGGTTCAGTTGATGCAGACAATGATGCAACACATCCAGAATTAGCCCGTAGGTGGACCACCACCTGTTCATGTCAGGGACAATCATATTGAGTTCTTGAAGGGCCATCCTCCGGTGTTCACTCATGCTGCAGATCCATTAGAGGTGGATGATTGGCTGTATGCAGTGGGAAAACAACTTCACATAGCGCAGTGCAATGATCTAGAGAAAATGTTGTATGCATCAAGACAACTTCAGGGGGCAACCCAAGACTGGTGGGAATCACATGAGTATGGACGCTCAACAATGCTCCTCCTATCACCTGGCAGGAATTCATGGAGAGTTTCAGAGAGTACTACATCCCCACGGGATTAATAGAGCTCAAGTAGGAGGAGTTCCGGGCTCTCAAGCAAGGATCTATGACTATGAGTGAGTATCATGACAAGTTTGCCCAGTTGTCATGTTATGCTCCTAATGAGGTGGCAGATGATGCTGATAAGCAGTGTCGCTTTCTCAAGGGTCTGTATGATGGTCTTCAGTTGAAGTTGGTGTCCAACACCTACGCCAACTTTTAGGCTCTTGTGAATCGCGCTATCGGAATTGATAACAAGTGCAAGGAGATGGAAGCTAAGAAGAGGAGGCTTCAGGGATAGGCCTCTGGAAGCAAAACTCGTCAGCGCAACAATCCTCCACAAGGCTTTGAGCAGAGGTACCAAGGGCCATCAAATCAGTGGAACCGCAACCCAAATCAGCAGCGTCTTCAATACAAGTAGTAGAATAGCAACCATCGCCCCCAACAATAGAATGTCAATCAGGTGACACGCTAAGGGAATGCCAACAACACACCTATGAAGACTAGTGCACCCAGCATCCCTAACAAGTGTTTCCGCTATGGTGAAGTTGGTCATCTCTCCTTGAACTATCCTAAGTACCCAAACCAGCATCCTCCTCAGAATCAGAACAGTAACCAGAAGGGAAACTCTCAGCGTCCATCTCATACAGGATGGGTGAACCATGTGTCTACTAAAACTACACAAGAGGCACCAGAAGTCATGATTGGTATGTTCGATGTTAGCTAAGTTCCTACAACTGTAATTTTTTATTTCAGTGCTTCGCATTCTTTCATTTCATCTATATTTGCTAGAATGCATAGTCTACCCCTCTGTCTTCTCAAGAATCCTATTATGGTTTCTTCCCCTAGTGGAGGAATGCAAGCTACCCTTTGATGCCTAGCAGCTAAAGTCATTTTAAGGGGGTAGAATTGAAAGTGGATCCAATAGTGTTGAGAACTGTTGGGATTGATCTCATCTTGGGAATGGATTGGATGATGCAACAACGGGCTGTTATTTAGTGCAAAGAGAAGGTAGTAGTTTTAACAACACCAAAGGGAGGTAGAATTAGTGTTGATGTTGCAGTACAAGAGCAGCAGACTGCAATAGTGAATCAACTCACAGAAGGCGCCAAGCAAGAGGACCCAGTTGTGGATGAGTTCCTAGATGTATTCCCCGATGACTTGCCAGGTATGCCACCCGATCACGATATTGAGTTTATTATTGAGTTTTTACCTAGAATTGCACCTATAGCTATGAGGCCATATAGAATGGGGGTAAATGAATTAGAGGAACTTAAGAAACAACTAAAGGAATTGCAGGAGAAAGGTTTTATTCATCCTAGTTCTTCACCTTGGGGAGCACCGGTCATTTTTGTTGACAAGAAGGATGGTACTTAGAGGATGTGTGTTGATTATCGATCACTTAATGAGGTTACTATCAAGAACAAGTATCCATTGCCTAGAATTGATGACTTATTTGATCAGTTGAGAGGTGCTTGTGTGTTCTCTAAAATTGATCTTCGTTCTGGCTATCATCAGTTGAAGATTCGTGCAACTAACATATGTAAGACAACATTTACTACAAGCTATGGGTTGTATAAGTACACAGTAATGTCCTTTGGTTTGACTAATGCTCCTGCATACTTTATGTATTTGATGAATAAGGTGTTTATGGAGTTTCTTAACAAGTTCGTTGTGGTATTCATCGATGACATATTGGTTTTGTCTAAGAATGAGGAAGAACATGTTGAACATCTAAGGCTGGTCTTGCAGAAGCTCAGAGAACACAAGTTGTATGCTAAGCGGTGCAAATGTGAGTTTTGGTTGAAGGAAGTCTCTTTTCTAGGTCATGTTGTCTCTAATGGTGGAATAGCAGTGGATCCAAGCAAGGTTAATGATGTGTTGAGTTGGAAGCCGCCAACTGATGTCAGTGAGATCCGTAGCTTTCTCGGGTTAGCTGGTTATTACCGGAGGTTCATTGAAGAATTTTCCAAGCTTGCAAAGCCTATGACTGCACTCTTAGAGAAGAATGCCAAGTTTGTGTGGTCTAAGAAGTGCCAAGCTAGCTTTGATGAGTTAAAGAAAAGGTTGACTACAGCCCTAGTGTTGATATTGCCAGACTTGAGCAAGAATTTCTCCATTTATTGTGATGCGTCTCGCCAAGGTCTAGGTTGTGTTCTTATGGAAGAAGGAAGAGTAGTGACCTATGCATCTAGGTAGCTGAGGAAGCACGATTTGAATTATACTGCACATGACTTGGAACTAGCAGCTGTAATTCATGCTTTGAAGATATGGAGGCACTATATTGTTGGCCATAAGAGCGACATCTACACTGATCACAAGAGTTTGAAGTACATCTTCACTCAGTTAGATCTAAATTTGAGACAACACCATTGGTTGGAGTTGATCAAAGACTACGATTTGGAAGTGCATTATCACCCGGGAAAGGCAAACGTTGTTGCTGATGCACTGAGCAGGAAGAACTATGCTAATGAGGTGTAGGTGGCACCTATGTCTAAGGAGTTGTGTGCTGATTTTGAGTGTCTCAACTTGGGTTTTGTCACTAATGAAGTGGAGTTGGTGATAGAGCCTACCTTAGAGCAAGAGATACACAAAGGCCAGTTGAAGGATGAGAAATTAAAGGAGATAGCTGAGAATATAGTCATCAGTAAGGTGCTAGGCTTCCATATGGATGACAATGGTACTTTATGGTTTGGTGAGAGGCTATGCATGCCTGAGATCAAGGCTATTAGAGATGCAATTCTACATGAAGCTCATGAGTCAGCTTATTCTATACATCCTAGAAGTACTAAGATGTATTTGGATCTTAAAGAGAAGTATTGGTGGTACGGATTAAAGGGAGATGTGGCAGAGTATGTGGCTTTGTGTGACACTTGTCAAAGGGTGAAAGCTGAGCATTAGAGACCTACAGGATTGCTACAGCTGATGAGGATACCCGAGTGGAAGTGAGATGAGGTTGGTATGGATTTCATAGTTGGTTTGCTTCGTACTCAGACAGGTTATGATTCCATATGGGTAATAGTGGATCGCTTAACTAAGGTTGCTCACTTTTTGTCGGTCAAGACCGCTTATACCAGTGCAAAGTTGGCTGAATTGTATATGGAGAGGATAGTGAGTCTACATGGAGTTCCTAAGAAGATCATGTCTGATCGAGGTACTCAATTAATGTCTCACTTTTGGCAGAAAGTATATGAATCTTTAGGGACGAAGTTGAATTTTAGCATAGCTCACCATCCGTAGATAGATGGGCAAACTGAAAGGACGAATCAAATATTGGAAGATATGTTGAGAGCTTGTGCGTTGCAATATGGTACAAGTTGGGATAAGAGTTTGCCTTATGCTGAATTTTCATACAACAATAGTTACCAAAAGAGTCTCAAGATGGCACCTTTTGAAGCATTGTATGGACGGAAGTGTAGAACACCTTTGTTTTGGAATCAGACGGGCGAAAGTCAAGTATTTGGACCAGATGTGCTTAGGGATGCTGAGGAACAAGTCGAATGATTAGAGATAATCTAAAAGTGGCACAATCTCGCTAGAAAAGCTATGCGGATACTAAGAGAAGGGAATTGTTTTTTTTAAGTAGGAGATTATGTGTATCTCAAAGTGTCATCGATGAAAGGCATAATGAGGTTCAGCGTGAAAGGTAAATTAGCACCACAGTATATTGGTCCATTTAAAGTTCTTGAGAGAAGAGGCGAAGTGGCTTATCAATTGGAACTTCTAGAAAGCTTGTCAGGTGTGCACGATGTTTTTCATGTTTCTCAACTCAAGAAGTGCCTGAGGAGAAATTACCCTTGGAAGAGCTCAGTGTGAAAGAGAACCTTACTTATTTGGAGTATCCCATTAAGATATTGGGAATAGCGGAAAAGGTCACAAGAAGCTGGGTCATATAGATGTGCAAGGTACAATGTAATCGTTATTCATAGGCCGAGGCGACATGGGAAAGAGAGGAGGATTTAAAGCCAGAATACCCGCAGCTCTTTGAGTCATCATCATTGGAATCTTGAGGACGAGATTCATCTTATGGGGGTAGGTTTGTAACACCTTAAAATTTGCATTCTTTTGAAATAGCATAAATTTGATTTTTAATGCAATTGTGTGAGCATTGAAATTTAGGCAATAATAATTTTTGCAAAGTTAAAATCCAGCATAAGGCTTAGAACATGTTTCTTCATACATGCTGGTGCATTTATTTTTATATGTGCTGTGTGTTTCTAAACTAGAATTAAAACTGATTCAAAACTGTTTTTAAAATTGGTTTTGGAAAATTCAGTTTGCTGAAAAAGAAAAGAAGTCTTTTCCTCTCTCCTTTCTCTCATTTGGCCTGCTGCTCTCTCTATCTCGGCTGAAAAGCCTAGCCGGCCTACCTCTGCTACCCTCTAAAGCCTAGCGCCATGGCCCAACAAGAGAGTTGGTGCGCTCTCTCCCTCTCTCGGTTGGCTGACGCCCGGCCCCTACCTTTTCTCACACTCACTTTGTGACCCCACATGTCGGTACCTTCTCCTTCCTCATAGGAAATCCACTGCGACAGATCCCAAATCCTCCACAATACGGCATGCGCTCTATGCCTAGATCCTATTTAAGCAAAGTCATAGGTGCGCTGCCCCCTTTTTCACAATCTGAACGAACCCACTGCCCTACCCGAGCTCGCGTCGCCGCTCAACCCAAGCAACGCCACTGTGATTTTGATTCGCTCGGCTGCCATTTTTTCTTCGTCCGAAACCCGCCGCCGAGCTTTGCGTCAAGGTGACAAAGCGATAGACGTCATTCTCTATCCCTTTCTTACTCTTGTTTGCTCACGCGGCGCAGCCGTGTTTTGCAAAATGCCACCACCCGCCCCGTCGAGCCACCCATTGTCCTTGTCTCGTCTTTGTCCGTGAAACAGTCCTAAGTGAGCTCGCGGTCATTTTCTCTCTCTCCCTGTGCTTTCCCTATGTCAAATCGTGGCCCATAGGCCATTTTCTACGAACACCGGCGAGGTCCTCGCCGCCGACCATGGCCTCCACCGCGCTGGAGTTACTGTACCAGCCGGCCACCCCTCTCTATTCCCTCCCATCTAATCTTAGCCATCCATCGCGAGATAAACGACTCAGATCAGCCAATACCCCTTCGCTGGCCATTTTTCTAAAGAGGCCCCCAATTATCCTATTTTTATACCCGTAGTCCTCATCAGAATCAAAAACCCGATTTTCTATTTATTTTAATTCGTATATAGTTCGCGTTATTTACGGTTGTGCCATCCAATTAATGTTTTCATCATAACTTTACCATTTAGCTCCGTTTTCGGTGATTCTTGCGTCTGTGTGCTCGTAGCGACATGTAGGATGAATTTATAAACTTTTCAACTAATTTTTCCACTATTGGTGTACTATTCTAATTATTGCTCTTGTTTGTTGTGCATGATTGCTCCGGAGTTTGTGTGATGATGTTTGATGATCAAGTATAGACGGTGAGTAGTTTTTTGGTGATCAAGACTAGTACTTTGACGACCAGCAGGACCATCAGGAGTTTACTGAGCAAGGCAAGTATAGCATGGGATCATCCTTATTGTCCTATTCACTATTTATCACTTTAATCATATGCATGAGTCTACCTTGATAACCGTATAAATTTTCCTAGCAATTGATATCTTGATTCCTTGTCACCTATCGGTTTATGCATTTGGTAGTGTGATGCTAGTGCTCAAACAACAACCATGATCTTGTAACTTGACTAATGGAACATGCTATAAACACTAAAAGATGCTTTTTAGCAACACAGAACAAGGGGGCTAGAGCATAGTTTTTGTGATGCTCTAGATTCCTCTCCTTAAGGACTTATCTTTAAGCGATCATCCAGGACTTACAGTACAACCGTGAGAGCTATATAGCTCTAGCTTTAGTCAAGTATGAAGACCTTTTCTAGCTTGTTAGTGGTTACCTTTATGGTGCAAAAGGGGTCTGACACGTTGGGTATAGTGCGGTCTCTGTTATTTTGAGTAGTTCTGCGTGAGTGTGCCATTTTAAAGGGGGTCTCTATACTTTCCAGGCACTAAAACCTAGCAGCCCTAACTTTTTAGATGAAATTTTGAAAGACTTCATAGTGTACCCTGCCTGCTCACCTTGGAAGTGTTTTGGGGCCTTGCAAACCTCGGGCAAATGGGAATCACGACTCACGGCACTATGGAATATCCACTTCTATGATGAACAACTGTCATCATTGAAGGAGCCAAATTTGTCATAATTTTAGTTTTATGACGAATTTGTGACAAAAAATGGTTCATCATAGAAGTTGCGTCATTCTTGAACTTCTATGATGAATCTAGAAAATCGTCATAGAAGTCGATAGATCATTGATGAAAACTGACCGTCATAGAACTATTTTGGCATGTGTGGCAGGGGGTAGCCACGCTGGCGGTTGCTTTCGTTGGAGATGGTTTCCACGTGTATCTGCTATAGCAGGTTGCATTATAGATGGTTCAGGTACGTGTCACCTTATTATTGGACAACGTGGCCATCTCTGGTTCTTGCATGTTTCAGGTTCTTAATGGACCATGTGTTGGGCCCCTATTATTCCACATATCAGTTTTCTATTGGCACATGTGTCGTGTTGCGGTTGGGTCACGTGTCATTTCTTCATTGGACCATGTGTCGTATTTTATTGGTCCACGTAGCCATTTCTTATTCGACCACGTGTCATGGTGCTATCCGTCCACATTTCGTTTTTTGATTCGGCCATGTGGCTTGATGACTTCCTTCCACGTGTCAGTTTTTTATTAGCCCACATGTTGTGCCATGGCGATTTCACGTGTCATGCACTGGTTTTTCCACGTGTTGCATTTTTATTTGAGCACGTGGCCTGCCCAGGTTCTACCACATGCCCAACAATCAATTCATTATAAAAGTAATTCAAGATCGTCACTACTACATAGATTGACTACATAATTATTCGACAATGTTTACATAACTATTCAGCATGACAATCAAATACAACAAATTGCTATTTACACATCAGCAGCAACCCACTGGCAGTTTCACCACATGAAACTAGTACACGAGTACACAAATCAAACTATAAATGTTCACTGCATCAAGCCAATAGAGTTGATGACTAAGAGTTACTGTTGACGAAATATGGTCGGCAGTCTACCTAGGGGTATACCCAAGGTAGTAGATTGTCGGCAGACAGATGTGCAAGCCACAAACAAGACGGTGACGCAAGACAGACACATGGTTTTATCCAGGTTCGGCCGCCAAGAAGGCGTAATACCTATGTCCTGCGTCTAATTTGTATTGTTGTATGTCAATGAGAGATGTTTTTTAGAGGGGTCCCCTGCCCGCCTTATATAGTTCGGGGGGCAGGGTTACAGATCTAGAAACTAATCCTAGCCAGTTACAATTGCCATATGTGGCCGAATAAGGATTCCTATTCTAACCGACTAGGATCTTGATTGATCACCAAATCCGCCTTGACTCCTTGCGCGGGACTCCGATCAGGTTAACCGGGCCGCACGTTGTCTTTTGGTGGACCGGACCCACCGATCCGTGCCGGCCCAAGCTTAGCCATAAGAGTATAGGGCTTAATACCCCCACAGCTAGTCCCCGAGCATCATGTATTATGCTGCGACACGCCATTTTAACCTTCTCCGACAAGTAAGGCTTGAGTCCTTGACGTCTCTGACCACCGTTGTCGCCGAAGAAGTAGGTTGTCCAAAGAATATATGGTGCTCTTAGGAAAAAAGAAAAAGATTTCCGTCCTGGGAAGTGTGCCCACTTGTATTTCTGAACAGAAATGTAAGTGCGTCTTGGAGCGTAGCGTCCTTGATCATCAGAGGCGTAGGGGTCGAAAAACAAACACATTCACCGCAAGGTGAAGTGTGCCCACTTAGTCCCCGAGCCTGGTAGTAGGTGACATAGGCACGTGGTGCCAGGGTCTGAAAAGAATTCCCAATTAAGTTGAGAACCCAATTGTCGTACAAGCAATACGAGATGCACCGACAGGTGCATCGTACCGATGTAGTCCCCGAGCTTGCTGGAAGGAGAAGTAGGAGCCTTGTAGCAAGGTCTAAATAAATGTCTCTCAATTGTATGTGAGTACAAATCACATGTAGTCGAGAAGAATGATCTCCGAGCAGTGGTTGGGATAGTCCCCGAGCACATCAGTAGCCAGAGCAGTCCCCAAGCGTGGCAGTAGTCAGAGCAGTCCCCGAGCACGGCAGTGGTCGGAGCAGTCCCCAAGCACGGCAGTGGTCTGGGTAGTGCCCGAGCACGGCAGTGGTCTGGGCAGTCCCCGAGCACGGTAGTGGTTGGGTCCATCATTGAGCTCAAGATATGCAGCCAAAAAAAAAGAACGCCGCTTGTATTATTATTTGGTGTATTTATTTATCTCCTTACTCTGTCAAGTCCAATCTGCCACGTCTGGTCAAAAAAGCAGACGGATATAACATATCACTCTGCCTTCTTACTCTTTCTAGCAAACAGTCGCTTGGCGCCTGTATGGAGGTGCGTTAGTGTGCGTCTGCGGCACGTGCGCACGTCTCCCAAGAATCTTAGGCGGACGAAACAACGGAGCCCTTGGTTATTTATAATATAGAGCTGGTAAGTTACTTTTTACCAATCCCCATTGTCATTCACCGCCGCAACCTTCTTCTTCCTCTCGCTGAACCCTACTCCTTCGAAAATCACCACCAATCCCTCCTCCACCGCATCCACCCTCTTAACAAGTTCAGATTAATGGCGAAGAGAAACACCCAGAAGAAAGGCGGAGTCATGGCGAAGGAGTGGTGGAAGTCAGGGAGCAATGAGCAGACCATCGAAGACCTCATCGCCATGGGAGTGCTCCACAACAAGGCACTCGCGGGATGGCGTGCGCTGGAAGGAGAAAGCTTCCCCGATCCACAACCAGGTGAGATTGTGGTTTTCGAGGATTTCTTCAAGCGGGGTTTTGGGGTTCCAGTGCACCCTTTCCTTCAGGGGCTCTACTTGTATTACGAGATTGGGATTTGCAATCTGCATCCCAACTCGATTCTTCTTGTCTCCACCTTCATCCATCTTTGCGAAGCTTATGGTGGCTTCCAGCCCCATTTCGACCTCTTTCGCCATCTGTTATGTCTGCGGAAGAAAGGGAGCAGAGGCTCAAAGATAGCCGGAGGCGTATACCTCAAGTTGCATGACGGTATGAAGGCCCAGTACCTACACTGCCCATGGAACACCTCACTGGACGAATGGTATAAGAAATGGTTCTACATCCGCGAAGAGCCAAACATGATCACCCTGTGTGACGTGGGGTTGATTCCGGAGAAGAAGAACAGCTGGTCGGAGAAGCCCGAGCACTTGGAACAGATCGTAGAACTGCTCGGGTTGATCCCGTGGGGAAAGCTGGATGGTCCAAGCGTGGTCAGGAACTTCATCAGCCGAAGGATCCAGCCCTGCCAAAAGAGGGTACATCCTGGCTTCAAGTACCAGGGTAGCGTAGATCCGACGAGGACCAGAAAAGAGGCGCTCGACAAGATAGAAATCAAGGCCAGAATTGGGGAGCTATTCAATCTAGCCGACCCCAATTATGTCAGGTTAAACGACATCGAGCACGCCTTCAAGCTGGCCCGACCTCCCCCAAAGGTAAATGATGCCTCCTTATACCTGTAGATTTATGTTGCAACAAAAAATTGACTGTTGTCTCCTTTATGTTTCCCAGAGTAATGGTCATGACCGAGCAGCAGTGTTCGTGTCTCCGCCCCCTAGCGTGGATTGGCCGCAAATTGCCGGCTCAACCGCCCAGACCAGTGCTAGTACCGAAGACGTCGACTGGGCGGTACTCGGAGTTGGAGAGGATGTAACGGCTAGGGCTACTGGCAAGCGGCCGGCTGCCAACAAACATCGCTAGGCCATCTTCCCCCTTTCAGACGATGAAACAGAGGATGCGGACATCTTCCGACTCGTCCCTCGAAAGAGGAGGAGACAAATGGGGTCAACAGAATAGGGTGGCTCCTCTGTGCCAGCAGTGATCGCATCACCGACCACTGCAACACAGAAGACAAGCGGGGGAAGTGTCGAGCACCAAACCCCGACGCTGGTATCGGTGGTGGAAAAAGACCCGGTGGAACCCACCGAGCACGTGGAGCAGGCGCGGTCGAAGAGACGTTCTTTCACCACGTCATTCCGTGCTTCCGAGCTGTAAGTATCTGTAACTTTAATATAATCTTATAATTTGTATTGAATACTATTGTCTTCTGAACTTTCTCTGGTATATTAGGTCGGCGTCCACCGAAAATCCCGACCAGATAGCCGGGTGTGGCACGGCTTCGCCAGTATTGGCGGAAAGAACTGCTCGGCAGCTGACTGTGGAGGGACCTGTAGAAGAAATTCCGCCAGAACCTCAGCAGACGATCGGCCCGATGTTAGTCCCCGAGCAACTGGTTGAGAAGACAGCCGAGCAAAGTATAAATGCTCCGAGCACTAACCCTGCTAAGGCGGATACCTTGGCGCCAAGGGAACCAGACTGAGCTGAGGAGCAGCAACCGGAGTTGGCATAGAACACGCTTGCCAATGCTATGGCTCATGGGAAAGCCATAGTGGTCGCGGAGACTACTATCTCCGGCCCAGCGCCGCCCCCTAAACAAGAGGCCGAAGAGGACGAAGTCAAAGAGATCCTAAGCCGTCCCAAAGACAAACGACAACATGTATATATGTCGCGCAGGCGGAACGACGAGTGGGTTATGCATGAAGAAATCCCCAAGATCAAAGAGACCCTAAAAGTTGAATGAGCGGCAAAGCGTTTGGTGACAGAAGTCCAGGTATGTTTGGCTTGACCACTTGACCCTGCAATGTAGTCGAACTGTCTGACTTAGCTTGTTTATATGCAGGACTTGATGAAGACCGCAAAATACCGAAAGAGGTGCTTCGACTAGATTGAGGGAATCACGGCGAGCAATAGAGAACTGGCGGCCGAGGTGGAACGCTTGCGCCGCCGACTTGAAGCCGCCGACCAGGAGAGGACAGAGCAAGAAGCACAGAACCGGAACCTGG
Source organism: Miscanthus lutarioriparius (assembly GCA_904845875.1). Taxonomy (NCBI): domain Eukaryota; kingdom Viridiplantae; phylum Streptophyta; class Magnoliopsida; order Poales; family Poaceae; genus Miscanthus; species Miscanthus lutarioriparius. The sequence continues at coordinate 41,524,673 of CAJGYO010000019.1, forward strand.
TTGGCCAGCTCAATGACAAAGAGCATCAAAAAACAAGTTGTCATTTCATCACATCAAGTGTATGACACATGTTGTTGCATTGTTGGTAATGATAGCTGTAATGCAGGCTTAGAAGCTGAGGTAACCCGCCTCTAAGAGGAGAATAGCCGCGTGACCGCAGAGTGTGGTCACCTGAAGGAGGACAATGAGAAACTGGCGCGTAGCCAGTCTCAACTCTAGGACCACACCACCAAAATGAAGGAGGAACTGAAGAGTAAGTATTCCAGACCACCGTTCTCATTCTGTTGCCCGCCTTGACTTGTCATGCCTTTACATTTGATGTCTTGTACGGTGTGCAGTTTTAAAAGCCAATGCTAAGAGGCATCTAGAAGCCGTGATGAAAGAGCGTGACGGCTAGAAAGCACAATGCCTCGAGGTCACCGAGGATAGGGACACATGGAAGAACCGGTGCCAGGATGTGGCAACTGGCATTTTATCCATCCTCGATCTTGTCGACCCGACGCTCACAGAGGAAGAGCTAAGGACCCCCAGCTCGGACTGGTCAAGAGATGCAGACAAGCATGGGGATGGTTCTAGGAGTTCATGAAGGAGGCGGGTGAGTACACGGGCGCCCATGTGCTAAGCATGGTGCGTGCCCACTACCCTCTGATCGATCTCAAACACCTGGAGGCTAGATACCCGAAGGAGGTAGACCCAGACAAGGCAGAGGAGCTTCGGGTGGCCTAGCTGGACCTGTCGTCAAAGATAATTATCGACATTAACCTGTGTGGAGGTGGGACAGCACCTGTATAGGGTACGCCATCGACAAGTCAGCTAGAAACGCCATCTGTTGCTAGCCAACCAACAAAGCATGCGGTCTTGACTAGCCAGGCATCGGTGGGGCCATCCCCTTCAGCTCGACTAGCACAAGAGTCCCTGAGACTCGAGTAGGATATCGGAAGCAGTGAGCAGTAGGTGCCGCGCGCCCCGACCAGCCAATGTAATAGGCTTAGAGCTGTAGAAGGAGGACATAGTTGTGTTATTGTAAACTTGGGCCTCTTTAGGCAAGCTTGTAATAATGTAACTGTATATCATTATAAGCTTGTTTGCTTTGTATAAAGCGTATTTAAGCTTGAAACTTATGTTGGTGGAACTAAGTGAGAACATAATAATGTTCTGTTTAGTTGTACAATTTTGCTCGACACATCATCCTGAAAAGTTTGTGCGGCCCTAGTTTGGCATGTGGTCAGAGTGTGAGGTGCGTGACCTGTGCACACGCAGACATGGACAAGTCAAACCAATGGGGACCTACCGATCACCCGCAACGTAGAGAGCGGATCCCATGCACGTGTTGGGAGGAACCGGAGACAGGTCCTGCTCTGAAAACCGTAGAAGGAGTGGTGGTCGGCTTTTACTGGCTAAGTTAGAATAACCATAAAAGTTGAAGTGACACATTAGAGTGGTCGGAGAAATAATAATAGCTTTATTGAAGTAAATCGAAAATACAAGAGGGGTACATATCTCAGTAGTTAAGCATAGAAATCTCTAAGCTTGTCGATGTGCCACGAGTTTGGTATGTCCGTACCGTCCAGGTGAGCTAACCTGTAAGACGTTGGTTGTGTGACCTCCTTGATCATGAAGGGCCCCTCCCATTGGGTTGCGAGTTTATGGACACCAGCCTGGTTCGTCTTCCACTTCAGGACCAGGTCCCCGACCACAAAAAACCGCTCTTTAACGTTCTTGTTGTACTACCTGCGCAAAACAACAAGGTATTTGGTCGTACGTACATAAGAATCAAGCCGCTTCTCTTCTACGCTATTCACTTCTAGCTCCCGTACTTCATTGGCCTTGCCTTCGTCGAAGTTCTCTACCCATGCTGATCTGAAAGCTATATCTACAGGGAGGACCACCTCAGCGCCGTCAACCATAAAGTATGGCGAGACACCGGTGTTACGACTGGGCTAAGTTCTGAGTTCCCAGACCACGGCTGGTAACTCTTTGAGCCATCTTCTGGGAGCCTTGTCATTTTCTCTATACACCCTCTTCTTCAACGCGTCTAAGATCATGCCATTTGCTCGCTCGACCTGTCCATTAGCTCTAGGGTGTGCCACCGAGACGTATTTTACTACTATGCTCCTTTCATCGTACAAGTCCCAAAAAGCGTTCCTGGTGAACTGAGTACCCAGATTGGTGATGATGTTGTTCGATATGCCGAAACGATGGATGACCTGGTCGAGGAATGTGACAGTCTTTTCTGAGGATGCCTGTACCAAAGGCATGTATTCTATCCACTTAGAAAATTTGTCGATCAGCACAAAGACGCATGTAAATTTCCCTAGAGCTGGTTTGAAGGGCCCGATCATATCCAGTCCCCAACATGCGAAGGGCCAGGAGGCTGGTATTGTCTGGATCTCATGTGATGGTACATGGATTCTCTTGGCGAAGAACTAACAACCCTCATAGTGGCGGACTAGCTTCTCTGCGTCGGATACTGCTGACGACCAATAGAACCCTGCTCGGAAAGCCTTGCCGACCAGCGTTCTTGAGGCCGCGTGGTTGTCACAAGAGCCAGAGTGGATTTGGTCCAGGAGATGTTCGCCATCCTCCTGGGTTATACACTTCATCAAGATTTCCTCTTTTGTGTTCTTGCGCCATAGCTTGCCATCAACGAGCAGGTACTGCTTACTGCGATGCATCAGGCGCTCGTTCTCTGTCCGATCAGTGTAACCACTGCCATCTGTTAGGTACTTGATGAAAGGTATTCTCCAGTCAAGCTCATGAGTGGTTGGAGGGGGCTCGGCGGTGCTTGACGCCAGAACCGTAGCCACCAATTGCTGGTCTGGAGGCTTGTCTACCATGGAATCTTTCTCTTCGATGGACAGCGTGAGCAGGTCTTAGACGAATAAACCATGTGGGATTTTTGCTCGGGATGATCCTAACTTTGACAGTGTGTCCGCTGCTTGATTCTTGTCCCGGACCACGTGTATGTACTCGATGCCATAGAACCTGCCTTCCAGCTTTCTGATCAAATTGCAGTATGCATCCATCTTTTCGCTGGTTGTGTCCCAGTCCTTGTTGAGTTGGTTGATGACCAGAGCAGAGTCTCCATAGACGTAGAGACGTTTAACGCCAAGCTCAACCGCAATGCGCAAACCATGTAGGCATGCTTCGTACTCGGCGACATTATTAGATGCTGGGACATAAATCCTGAGGACGTACCGGAGCTGCTCCTTGGATGGTGATATGAAAAGGACTCCTGCTCCCGCACCGTCAATGTTGAGAGAGCCATCGAAGTACATTGTCCAATATTCATCGGATCCGGGAGAGGCGGGCGTGCTTAAGTCTGTCCACTGGACGATGAAATCGACAAGTGCCTGAGACTTGATTGTAGTGCGGCTTGCAAATTCCAAGGAAAAGGGGCATAGCTCCATTGCCCATTTGACGATGCGCCCATTCACATCCTTGTTGCTAATGATGTCTCGCAGAGGGTACTCAGTCACGACCACCACACGATATCCATCGAAGTAGTGTTTCAACTTTCGGGATGTTATCAATATGGCATAGATCAACTTCTGAATCTGTGGATACCTGGTCTTGGACTCATTGAGTACCTCACTAATGAAATAGATTGGCTGCTGTACCTTATAGATGTGGCCGGGCTCGTCTCGCTCGACCACCATGGCCATGGAGACCACTCGATTAGTAGCCGCAATGTATAGCAGGAGTATTTCATCTTCTCTTGGAGCAGTGAGTACCGGAGGTGACATAAGGTATTGTTTCAGCTATGTGAAGGCAACGTCTGCTTCCTCTGACCACTCAAACTTTTCAGATGCTTTGAGTAGTTTAAAGAATGGTAATCCTTTTTCGCCCAATCTTGATATGAAACGGCTGAGGGCGGCCTTGCATTCGGTAAGCTTCTGAACATCCTTCACCTTTTTGGGCGGCTTCATGTCCAAGATAGCTTTGACTTTTTTCGGGTTAGGGCGTATGCCGTCGTGACTGACGACGTTGCCGAGGAGTATGGCAGAAGGAACACCAAAGGTGAACTTCTTTGGGTTTAACTTCCACTAGAATGTATTAAGGGCTGCAAAAGTGCGTCCCAGGTTGTCAACAAGGGTATGAGCTTCCTTGGTTTTGACAACTATATCATCAACATAAGCCTCGATGAGGTCATCTTTTATCTCGTCTTTGAGGCAAGCTTGTATAGCGCGTTTGGTAGGTAGCCCCGGCGTTCTTGAGCCCGAACGACATGGTCGTGTAGTAGTAGGCACCGAAGGGCGTGATAAAAGATGTCTTGATCTGGTCATCCTTTTTGAGAGCGATCTGGTGATAACTAGAGTAGCAATCGAGAAAGGAAAGGAGCTCACAACCGACGGTTGAATCTACGACCTCGTCTATGCGAGGTAAGCCGAAGGGGTCTTTAGGGCAGTGTTTGTTGAGATCAGTGTAATCAACGCACATTCTCCATTCATTATTCTTTTTGCGTACAAGAACCGGGTTGGCTAACCACTTCGGATGGTACACTTCTTTGATAAATCTGGCTGCCAAAAGCCGTGTAACTTCTACCCTAATCGCCTCCTTTTTGTCATGAGCGAACCGTCGTAGCTTCTGCTTGATAGGTTTGGCCTTGCCGTTGACATTCATGGAGTGCTCAATCAAGTTCCGAGGTACACTGGGCATGTTAGCAGGTTTCCATGCGAACACATCCACGTTGCTCCTCAAGAACCTGACAAGCACGTCTTCCTATTTGGGATCTAGGTTGGCCCCAATAAGGGCCGTCTTGCTGGGATCATCGTCGACGTAGCTTCTGCTGAAGGAGATTTCACGGTGAGACCATGTAGGGAGCCACGGATCGGTGAGGAGATTGTTGGTGTTGGCCACGTTCAAGCAAGCGTGGGCGAGCAGCTTGCGTTCTCGTTTGGTCTCGATGGACACTTTGCCTCAGATGATGGTGTGCACGCGATCGGTTGGCTTGACGTACTTGTGATGAGGGTCTGCATCGTTGTCGTCGTTATCCTCGTTGCGCTATTCCCCTACGTCGTTAGGCCTGTCAGACGTATCCGGAGCTTGTTGACGCGTGTAGATAGACTTGAGGACGCGGCAATTCTCCATGGTATGGTTCGACTTAGGATGGAGCTGGTAGGGCCCCTTCAATGCTTTGGCGTTGTCGTCTTCATAGTTACGATGTCCGCCACCCTTTTTAACGATGTTGACCTCACCGTCGTCTTCCCGAGCACGCTTGCTCCTGTAATCGTCACGGCGGTTACGCCGCTGATTACGTTGGTCACGGTGGTCATGGGAGTCGTTGCGCTGGTTGCGGCGGTCAAAATTGTCGTTCCGACCACAGTTGCCGTGGTAGTCGTCGCGGTGTGGGGGGTGGTCGGAGCGCGGAACCCTTGCTGCTTCTTCAATAATTATCTTTTTAGCGTCGTCGGCATCCGCGTATTTCTTAGCGGTGGCCAGGAGCACTGTGACCGAATCAGGTCTCTTGAGGAGGAGCTTGTCCCTTAGGGCATCATGGAAGCGGAGGCCAGTGATGAAAGCCTCGATTGCCTTGTTGTCGGAGATTGTTGGGACCTTGATGCGCATCTCCGAGAAACGCCGGACATACTCGCGCAGTGGCTCATCTTTTCGATCTCGAATACATTGCTGATCGTATTTGTTGCCTGGTTGTTCACAAGTAGCAATGAAGTTGTTGATGAAGGCTTGCTTGAGCTCCTGCCAAGAGTCGAAATAGTTTGCCGGCAAGCTGACCAGCCATTGGTGACCCACATGGCCAACAACGACTGGGAAATAGTTAGACATGACATGCTCATTAGCCATGGCTGATCTGCACGCGGTCTCGTAAAGCATGACCCATACTTTGGGGTTTTCCTTGCCGTCGTACTTCTGAAGTTTCTCGAGCTTGAAATTCTTGGGCCATATGACTTGGCGAAGGTGTGGAGTAAACTACTTCAAACCCGGTGGGCCGTGGGCAGTGTCATATTCCATACGGCGATAACTTTCGTGGGACGCTCGATCGTCGGCTCTCTGGTTGATGCGAGCACGCAGATCGCGTCCACCGAGGTAATGGCGGAGATCGTTATTGCCATTGCGGCGATCTCGATTGCCATCTGGATTAGCCCTGCGACCGTGGTTATCACAACAATTGTCGTGGTTGTCCCGGCGGCGGTTGTCGTCCTGGCCACCATCATGGCCACCGTTTCCTCCTTGACGGTTGTCTGATGGGTCGTTGTTGCGTGAGCCATGTTGGTTGGGTGGCTGTGAGCGACTTAGGTGCTGGTGGCTGTGGCTTGACTCGACCGAGACGGATGGAGCCTGAGCTTGGTTTACAATCTCTGTGGTCTGGGCCATAGCAGCCGTCAGATAGGCTTGTATTTCATCGCGAACTACTTGGGTTTCCGAGGTGTTGGGTAGCCGTTGCATTGTCGCCATGGCGATGGCTACGTTGGCACTTGGAGTTCTGAAGACCTGTTTGTCCCCCACCCTATCGAAAGCATCGTTGAGGTCACGTGGCTGGACCCTTATGCGTCGTGCCTCCTGGTCTGCTTCGGCTTCGATTTGTCGGCGATTAAACCGGACAATATTGCGTGCTTCGCATGCAGTCCTTTCTTGTTCTGTTTCGCCAACTGCCGGCGGTTCGTCATTGCTGACAACATGGATCAAATCCCCTTGTCTTGGCGGGAAAGACAGGAATTGTAAGAACCCCGGGGCGTGGTCTGGGATATCCAGATCATACTTGACGCCTTCATCTTCGTGATGCTGAAGCTCAGTGTGGACAGATGCATTAGATGCGGTGCCAGACAAGGAGCTAGAGTCGCCCTCTTGGACTGTGTGAACGGATCCTTCTTGATAATCTTCAATCTAGATCATGTTGACGAAGTTGCGTGGCTTTGGCTGAGGTCGGTGCATAAAACACAGATCCAAGCAATGTTGCAGGTTGTAGGCGTAGCTAGAGGCAGCGTTTCGCAGGCTGTAGGGCTAGACCTGGTAGTTCTCCGTCGAGGCTTCGTACTCGGAGAGCCGGAGACCCATCGTGAAGGCTGGCTAGCGACGAGCAGAGCGCCCTTGAGGAGTAGATGTAACCACGAGATCTGTACCAAGTCGTGCAGGATGACTGGTCCGAGCTGGTCGGGTAGATCTGTTGTGGGGAGCGGTTACCTGCTCATTAGGCTGACTTTGAATTGTACTTACCAGAGCTAGGGTTTCAGTGAGCTTGGTGTCGACCCGATCGATGGAGTCAAGCAGGTCGGTGTTGTCGATCTGCTTCCCTTTGTAGCGGGGAAGCAGATGACAAGTTGTCGGCGTGGCTGAAGGTGATGCAGGCGTGGTCGGAGCCAAATGTACCATGGTCGGAGCCAGATCCATCGTGGTAGGAGCCGCATCCATCATGGTTGGAGCCATATCCACCGTGGTTGGAGCCGTAGCCGATGTAGGTGAAGCAGTGGTCGACGCAGACTGAATCCACGCCTCCTTCGGGGTCATGGCGATGAAGTCGTCGGAGCCGATGGTCCAGGTGATCTGGCCAACGGTGAACGTGAGGCCGTTCGGCGTAGCCATGGAGCCGGAGATGATGACCATCTTGTTTGCTTGGAAAGCAATACGCACACCCCCTACCTGGCACGCCACTGTCAACAAAATATGGTCAGCAGTCTACCTAGGGGTATACCCAAGGTAGTAGATTGTCGGCAGACAGATGCGCCAGCCACAAACAAGACGGTGACGCAAGATAGACACAAGGTTTTATCCAGGTTCGGCCGCCAAGAAGGCGTAATACCTACATCCTGCGTCTGATTTGTATTACTGTATGTCAATAAGAGATGTTTTTTAGAGGGGTCCCCTGCCCACCTTATATAGTTCAGGGGGCAGGGTTACAGATCTGGAAACTAATCCTAGCCAGTTACAATTGCCATATGTGGCCGGATAAGGATTCCTATTCTAACCGACCAGGATCTTGATTGATTGCCAAATCTGCCTTGACTCCTTGCACGGGACTCCGATCAGGTTAACCGGGCCGCACGTTGTCTTTTGGTGGACCGGACCCACCGATCCGAGCTGGCCCAAGCTTAGCCATAAGGGTATAGGGGTTAATACCCCCACAGTTACCAGAAGAAGAGCCGAAGCGCATGATATCCTCACGTAGCTTATTGTACTCCTCCTGTTGCTGTATCTTGAACTCCTCAAAACTCCCTTTCAGTCTTTTCTGTCTTCCTCTTTAGTTCATCCACTTGTTCGACGAGGTTAGCAAAACTTTTATGTTCAGCAACAATCTATTCCCGAAGCATTCTCTCCGTCGATATCTCTGTTCTGGCGAAGCTTGTCGGGATACTAGCATTATTCAAAAAAGGGTGTTGCCACTGGCCTAGGAGTGGACCTAGCCATGGGTGGGGCAAAGGACCAGGGGAATAACATCAGCACTTGTTATTGGTTCATGCCCATCAACAACAGGTTCTGCTCGCATAGTTTCCATAGCTTCCTATGAAATTCAAGCATTAAACATTAGGTTACAGATAGTGGAAGAGGACTTTAATTGAAAACCCAAGAGATTAGTTCATAACAAGTAATGTAGGTTTCATATTGATAGGGATTACATATGCACAATGCACAGGTACTGATATGGATTACATACTGTGAAATTCAAGCAGCAAACAATAGGTTACAGATATGGATTACATAAGCACAATACACAGGTATTGCAACTTCAAAATTAAATGATGATGCCAAATTTAGGGCCTCTTTGGTTCATAGGATTTTCAAAGAAAAAATGTAGGAATCAGTAAATCCAATGGAATTAGCATCGTAGAGGCCTTGGATTCATACGAAGAAATGGGGGACAGAAAACCATATGAAAGTTTCCTATCCTTCAATTTTCATAGCAAAAACAAAGGAAAAAACATCCAGTGAATCCTCATTGTATTGGTTTCCTATGTTTTTCCCGTACAAAACCAAACACCCCTTCTAACAAAATTCCTCTGTTTTTCATTCCTCTATTTTTCACATGCATTCCAATCATATTCCTATATTTTTCCTATTCCTATATTTTTTGATCCTATGTTCCAAATGGGGCCTTAGGCTCCTGCCACTATTGCTTCTATTAACAGTGCACATGAGTTTATGTTTATACAAAGGCTAGAGTAAAAATAAAACACAACCATTACTTACAAATGATTGCGGCTATATAGTATAGGAGCGAGATCCTATAGCTTGGTGGTACTTCACTTTTGCACGGTTTTGCTTGTTCTTCTCGGATCCATGAGTCAACTCTCTAGGTCATGTTGACTTCACTCTCTTGGACTTCCTTCCTCTAGGACTGATATTGGTGCTGCCTTTTGTCCTACTGGCAAAGGCTCCTCTGTGGCTTCTTTGAACCGGATGCTGAAATTGGAGAAACAAATTTAAGCAGGAAGCATGTACAAATTGCATTGCTATCCAGATAGCAAAGCATTGCATTGCTATCTGCACCCCCTCACCCCTCCCGTCTGAACTCAATACAAGGTAGAACAAGCAACTCAACTACAAGGGCCACTGGCTCATCTTGTAAATCTGGATATGTTTCATCTGTATCACCAAATCCCTCAACAACCACCCCTAGTTCTTCCATCTTCCTATGATTCTTTGTGACTTGTGGCTCCCGCTCTTGTTCAAAAGCATTTAGTGGTTGTTCATCTAGATTACAGAGGTATTTATTAACTAAAGCTTCTTGAGAATGTCAACATAACAGAGAGCAAGAGTGTGCAAATAAGCACCTAACTAGTAACTACAACTTATACGGAAATCATTAATCCAATAAAGCGCATGTTAGCTACACTCAACTATAGGAAATATGTAACCCCATCGCTATCTACATATCCTAGGTTGGACCACTACAATACAACACACGTCATAAAGGAATCTGGGTACCTCTTCCTCCGCGTACCCTGGCTATGCTTCATCATCGGCACAGCCGCCTTGTCATCGCGGTCGCGAAACTGGTGCCACCGGCGTTGACGAAGGGGTACCAGATCCAGCTCCAGCTAGGGTTCAGATTCGGCTGGTCATGATAGGTGCTGAAGTAGGGGATCTGAATCCTGCCTATACCATCATCAAGGCGGTCCTTCCACAATCAGCTGACCTGCTATCGACGAATCAAAGGGGATCTGATGCTGGCTAGGGTTTAGAAAGCTATGAGAGGGTGTGGCTAGGGAGTGTAGAGTGATGAGTCGAGTCGCTATGCCGATGGCGCCTAGGGTCCAGAGAGGGGTCGTAGAGGGGGTGGCCGAAGAGTAGAAAGGAAGGCAATGGGGCTAGCATTTGGAGTGGGAAGAGAGACGGTGGTGGGTGGAGGATGGAGATGGAGGTGGAGGCGGAGGCAGAGACGGTGACTCCTTGCACTTTTATGTGGCTATCACAGTACCACAAATGTCCTTGTTTGAAATCAGTGGCATGGTTAACCTAATTTCCGTGTGGAGGGCAAAAGAGAGACATCTAATTTTCGATGCGTGTTGGCGGCACTGCTCGGCGCAGTGTGAAATTTTCGTCTAAAATCAAATTTTTGCATGTGTAGATCTCCCCGTCTGTTTTGGGCCCACCAACACTACAAAATGGAATCCCAAGAAATGGACAAAAGAATCTAAAAAAATTATGGCTCCTTTGAAATGGAGGAGAAACAGGAATTTTAAAGGATCCAAATCCTATTGGAAAAAATGCTATGAAGCCCTTTGGACCGGCAGCTCCGGTGAGAACCCTGGCTCCACCGCACTCAAGTCCTTGTCTGAACGGCGGTGGGCGGCAGCCAAGGCTTATGTAGCCCCGTGGTGAATGCCATGCATCACTACCTCCCGGATCCATGCTGGCCGAGCAAGGACGTGCTCAAGGAAGTTCGGCCCTACCGGCAGCACATACGCAACGTTCAGCTGATCCATGACGGCTGAAAGAGCAAGAATGTAGAAAACCCTACCAATTAATAAGATGCGATGCCACACAAAACAAGAAGATACGGCAATGACAATGCCTTACCAGTGAGCTATGCCTATGCTTAACCTGCTACGGCTTCAGCCACGGCTATCTCCCTATTGGCTGCAGAGAGTGCCATCTCCACAGCAGAGAGGCAAGACTACAGCCGCTCCACCTCCTGGTTCTCTATGCGGAGAGCCTACCTAGTCACATGTAGGTCCCGCACCATCATCTCCTCCCTTGGACGCTTCTTCCACTGCCATGGTTCAAGCTTGAAGAAAGAGGTGCTAGGGAGGAGGCGATGAGCAGGAAAGGTGAGTTCGCAACGTTACAAGGCAACTATACTGACTCCCTTGTTTTTCCTCTATTTTTATAGCAGGGGACGCACCTGGCCAATGGAATTCCATTATATGCTGGGCAATAGCGGGAGGTAAGGCAGGGCCAGATCTCCATGATCTCTAAGGAGCATGCCTTTTGAGAAATACGCATCGAGAAATGAGCCACTGAAACAGAGCAGCAAGATAGATGTTCATATTTTACTGCACTCACAAGAAAGTCTGAACGTGACACATTTGATCTCGTCGGACACTCTACAGTACAGAGTTGTGAGTAAAACAATTGCCTATGAAGTGCACTCGGTCACAACATTGGTATCAGCAGTAGTAGTAGTCATGAGTGGCTTTGATCTATGTTGAACCCAACTTGTCTTATTTTCGTGTATTTGATAAGATTTGTTGAACTTGCAAGAACCATGCATCAAGGATTATTTTTGTTTAGAAACTTTATACTTTACAGGATCACACAAGGTCCAGCCATCTTAAATCTTAACTACCCGCATGACATGCTCCTGCATTCCCACGCAGACGCCTATGCGTCGGTGGCGTCAGCAGCCTGTTGCAGCAGGGGACGTCGCCTCCTGGCTCATCACATTGACGCGATGGGGCAAAGCCCCGCCACCTGCCCATGCAAACATCTCGGTCATGGGGTGGTCGACGGCCCCAAACTATAGCAGTAGAAATAAGGGGCGAGAGGGAAGGTTACACCTGCTGCCTTTTTTCTCCAGATCTCTTGATTCCATCCCAAAGCTTTTGCCTTCCACCCTACTACGCTGCTGACGCCTCCTATAGGACCATGGCTGAGTGGACGAGGTTGTCTGTCAACTGGGCTGAGTTCGACCAGTTGCGAGAGAGGGGGTGATCCCGGAGGCCGCCGAGGAGCTCGGGTGGATAGTCCCGGCAAGAAGCAAAGTGGAGCCAAGGTCAAAGGAAAATGAGGCCGTCTCTTTTGTCCCTTTCCACCTTCTTAGGTTTGGGTTGTGGGTGCACCCCTTACTGAGGTGGTTGCTCTACTACTATGGGTCCCACCTCCATGACTTAACCCCAAAGGGGATCCTCCACCTCTTAGTCTTCATTATGTTGTGCGAGGGCTTCCTAGGAATACCTACCCATTATGATCTATGGCGGTTTCTTTTCTAGGTGGTTCTGTCAGCGTCCTCTTGGCACCATCGTTGTCCGATGGGGGTGCCTCGATCGAAGTTTGTCCTAGATTAGAGGAGCGCTACCTAAGCCTTGACCACCACTATGCCATAGACCAGGATTTGGAGCATAGGTGGCTCTATGTCCCCAACAATGAGCAGCCACCGCTGCCTACTCTTTCTCACGACCGGCTACGTCCTGACACGTCGGAATCATGGTCGAGGCTACCAACCTTGTCAAAACCACTACATTTGCGCTTATTACTAGATGCAATCGAGGCTCTAAAGGACCGGGGACTGACGGCGCCAAGGGTGATCCATACCTTCTTACGCTGTTGGGTCCTCCCTGTTGGCGGTCCATAGCGACAACTTTTTATTGCCAACTAAGATCCAAAAGAGGAGGAAACTAAGCATGACTTACACATATATGTTATCACTTTGACCCATTTCCACTTGTATTGGAAGATTATTATTTTATAGGACATATACATGAATACGGTGGAAAAGGTGACAAAAATACGCTTTCTGACAAAGAGTAGAAGAGAAACAAGGAGAGATGCCCACCTACACGCCGAGACTAGGCCAGGCACCACCGAGGAAGCCATACAGGCCTAGCTAGCAACCCACGGAGCAAGGCGGTGGCGAGAGGAGCAACCCAGGGTGCAGCTGCACCCTGGGTGCGCCTGCACCGCCCCTAGCTCTACTCGTAGCGGTTCCATGGCGGCATGCTGAGGCGGCTCCCGGTGGTTTCCTAATTTACCTGCACCAAACCAACCACACTTTATTATAAATAAGAGGGTAGAGCAAACCATTCAACACACACCACAACTCAAGATCTTCTCTCCCTCCACTTGTATCTTTTTACTATTTTTAGTAGTGTTTGGAGCTAGACAAGACTCTTGTGAAGAGCTTGGACATCTAGAAGGAATCTTGGTATGATCAATATGAAGAGTTCTTCTATGTTCTTGTTCTTATCCTATCAATATAGTTATGTTATAGAATTAGAGCAAAGTTCTTATGTTATTCATTTAGCATATGAAACTTTACGCTTAACCTTTCATACAACATACATGTTTAGACCAAGACCTAAATTTAGGTGATGAGTTCTACTTTAAGTTAGTCTTGGTCATTGTTTACTTGTAGGTTTGTCATCCATCCCTGTGATGGATGCTCTATTAGAGGACTCCTGATAAAGATGGGTGTTCCTGGCCAATGCTAGAGTAGTAACTGATAGCATAGATGTGGTGTCTAAGCTATACGTTACCTTCATTTGCCTCGTTCCCCATGGTTGAGGGGTAGGCGGCAGGTGGTAACAGCCCTGTCTGTCCCTTGTAATCCCCCATGTTCGGGTTCGGCGTAGAGCTGGAAGCCAGATGTACTTGGCTGACCAAGTATAAGCCGGTACCCGAAGTAAGTTTATAGTGACCAAAGCTATCTTAACTTAGAATCTCTAACCTTAGAAACTCATGTATTTGTATGACTATCTGCTTAGCATAGCTATATAAGATAAGCCTGCTCCAGTCTAGGTTTATTCTTTTATTCTTTATTCTTTTATCTTTATCCTTGAGATTGGCTCGAGTGTGTCTGTCACACTATCCAATATTTATCCTGGCTTACCCTTGTTATGAACCTTGTTCTATTATACAGTCATGTTATCTTGACCATGTCCCTACTAGACACTTTTACATCATCCCTTCCTTTGGGAAAATATAAATGAATGATACCCAAATACTTCTGGGTGAAATGCTACAATGATATATCCATGCGCATGCAAAATATTTCTACATGGGTTCAGAAATATCATCACAACATTTCTAGGAAACACAAATTCTAGTGGTGACGCTAAGAAACGCTAAGAAGCATTTTTGACGCCGTTGCCGGGGAAGGCAATGGTTAAAAGAATATATTAGGACATGTCCATGATAATAGGCTTGTATAGTAGCCATTGCTCATAATAGGATAACTTTGCTTGTTTTCTCCTGTTGTTGGTGAAAATAGGATAGTGTTAGACTGGTTTTGATTTGCCGACAAACTTCAATGAAAATCCAGAGGCACTCCTAAGCAAGAACTAGTCCCATACCATTTCTTCTTCTGCCACTCCACTGACAAACAAATCAGTCACCCCTTCACCATCTGTTACTACTGATATGGCCCAAAAGTCGCTCCACGAGTACTCCATCCCCGCTGTTGCCAACGTGCCCATTGGGCCCGTTATCAACATGGGCAATGAAAACTTTGAACTCAGGCCCAAGCTATTCATGGTGGTGCAGGCAAACCCTTTTTGTGGTTTGCCTAGCGAGGACGCGAACGTACATCTTCAACACTTCCTCGAGCTATGTGACACTATCATCATAATGGATGTCGCACCAGAGAACATCAGGCTCCATCTGTTTCCCTTCTCCCTCGTGGGAAAGGCAAAGCAGTGGTTTTGCAAGGACAAGGAAGCTATCAACATGTGGGCTAAATGCTCCACGACGTTCCTCGCAAAATTTTTCCCCATGGGCAAAACCAACGCCCTGAGGGGAAGAATTTCAAATTTCCAGCAGAATTCCATGGAATCTATTCCTGAGGTGTGGGAGAGGCTACAGGAATACATCCTTGCCTACCCGCACCATGGGATGAAGAATTGGCTAGTCCTCTAGAATTTCTACAATGGGTTAACTCCCATATCAAGAGGACACATTGATGCCACTGCTGGAGGAGCCTTCCTCTCTCTCACCATCAATGGAGCTATGGCTCTCATTGTGAAAATGGTGTCCAATCAATGGTGGGGTGATGAGAAGCTCCAAGATGAACAACAAAAGGGCATGCATACCGTGAAGGAGACAGATATGCTAAAACGATCCACCATTTCCTCGAAGGGAAATCTACAGATTACATCATAATGTGAAAATCCTGGAAAGACCAAGCTATCACATTATCATTATTCAGCTGATATCACCGGCATACATCATGAAATTACAAGATTACAAGGCATTACAACAATGTGTAACACACCTAAGTACAATACATACTAGCGGAAATGCACATAGATCTTCATCAGAGTTGACGTAGTGCATCGGCGGTTGAAGGCTCCTCCTTCATGGGTAATCATCAGAGTAGGCGTTGAATGTCAGTGGGCATAGACTTCATCTCCTCAACCAAACTTGAGTGCATGAACAAGACCAACTAATCCTAATCCTTAGATCTCCATTGTCATCATTGTAGATGACATCCAAAACCTGCCAAATATCTTTCAGTACGATTTGTACTGGCCACTGGCTCCCACCCAATGCTTGATGGTAGGTGGAATGCAAGGGTAGAGCAAAAGGCCTATATATGGCTATAGGTTTCCTATGCAAGTTCATCCATATTTTACAATAGTTCATCAAGTTTTAACACATCTCATCCACACGTTCACCCATCCCATCACACACATCTCACCACACTCTCACTCTGTAGGCGGCAAGGACAACTCCCTCTCGTGCCTTGCCTCAACGGCCAAAGCTAGAACCAACACCAAACATAGGGGGGAGAAGAAGAAAGGACACCTCTCTCTAATTAAGGAAAGCATAGGTCACAGGAATGTCCATATTCGTGGACACGGCTATATGTTTAGATCAGTCAACTCTGCAGAGCATGTACACCTAGAACCACAAGATCACCATCATCGGTGGTGCGCCCCACCTAGGCTGATACCGACTGCCTCCCAACTGGTATGGTCCCACCCTACCACTCAGCTCTAGGCCACCGCAGAGTCCACTGTCGCACTAAGACTATGAAACGTACTACTGGGCCCCTAGAAGTCACTATGCTATCTTAGTAGGGTGTGGGCCATATGCCTGTACCACCATACACTATACACTTCCAACCTAGTAGTAATGGAACCATCCAAGTTGGTCGGGTAACCATCCCTCGTCCATTCAGGAGCGAGTGGTGTGTACATAGGGTCCTATGATCCGGTTCTCTTGACATACCAGTCCTTAGGGGGACTGGATAGGATATCTTATCAAAGGGGATAATCAACACCCCATGCCTCAACAACACCTCCATCTCGGGGCTTAATCCCACAAAGACACTCCACCCTAGGATCTCCTCATCTCACATGCACCTGCCACAGGTACCTCTCATAGGGGATGCCTAGGTCACACCCCCTTGGCATGGCTCATCCAATGACTCATCGTAAGATCCTGCCCGATCGACTCGACCCTCACCACACACCCAAGACACATGCCAAGATCTCCCCAAGTTGTTATCAGTTTTAGTGGCACCATGTGCCTTAGCCACTCACAAACAATCCTTCACCAAGCATCACATCATAGATATAATTCATAGTAGAAGCAAGTAGTAAGTAGTATGCGAGCGTCTATCCTAACAACGGGTGTGTAGGGGTAAAGGTTGCGTCAAGGTAAAGGCTTCAAGGAAATCTACCATGCAACCTATCACAGATCATTTGCATAAGAGTAAAGCACTAGCAGCTACATTGTTGCATGTCTAATAAGATTCTATGTGGTTGGGTGGGACGTGGCACCTATAGATTGGTCATCTCTGAGATCTTTAGTGTACTCGTAGTTGATCTCTCAAGGTCCTGCTGCCACCCGTATTTCCTTCCTCCAATGGGTTTTGACCCGATCAATGCTATCCTCGATGCAACTACCTCGATAAAGCAAAAAGCAAGACAGATAGCAATCAATACTCTAAAAAGTTAACAACACACGGAAGAACAACTACACCAAAAGAACACCAAAGGGAAATTGACTTAGCCCTCTGAGTGGATGTCCGATCCCTAGGCCAAAACAAACAGAAGTGGTTGTTTGCTAAGCACAAGCTTAAGTCTTAGCCTAGGCAGTACTTCCTGGGTCGATCGTGTCATCGACCTGTATGGCTTCAACAAAAATGGCATAGACCATAGCTCATCTTAAGCGAACACCACAGCTCGTGATCTTCTGATCTAGGCATCAAGGAGATTGACGGGAATAAAAAAGAGCGGCTAAGAGGAAAGGAAGCAGTTCTGGTCTCTCTCAATCCATATGCCATTATAATTGATGAGAATCAAGAGAGGGTGGAACAGGGGAGAGAAGAGAGATGGGAGGTGGTCTACTTCTTCCAACCCACACACCATGGCATGAGATGGGGCATCGAAAGGAGCGACACACAAGAGAACACGAGTGCCCAAACTACTTGTAGGGTACCATGACCTAGGTGCACTAAATGCACTAAGACATCCCTAGGGTTCTTTGTGGTGTGATTGTCACCGCAAGAACCAAAAAAATGCTACGGTCTAAATAGGTACAAGCATACAAGGGCTTATGCACGATAGAACCAAAAGAGATGGACACAGGATTCAGCTTCCTTTGATCCGCTTGCCATAGCATACGACGGGAATCAAAGGAATGGAATCAAGAGAGCAATAAACACCAAACAAGCAAAGGGCTCAGTCCACATCTTCCTGGATCAACGAGGATTGAGAAGAACAGAGGAGAGAAGAATGGAATCCGCAGTCTTTCAACCAACTCGTCATGGAATGGGCGAAGGTTGGAAGAAAGGAGACACGATCCCATGATCCGAACCCACTCGTAGGGCACCATGACTGTGCAACTAAATGGGCACAAGGCTATCCCTAAGGTCCATTGTGATGCAGTTGTCACCGCTAGGTCTGAAGGAACACTATGGTCAAAGTGGTACAAGCATACGAGGTGGTTAGGATAAACAAGCGAGCAAAAGAGGTAAAGCCCAATGGTCATAGCAAGGCAACTCATGGCCATGAGCTTCACCTAAATGAGTTGGCTTCCGATGGTTCTACGAAGGTTGTCCCCTAATTCGCATCCCACTAGACTAGGTCACATAGGCCTCAAAATGTGCAGGTAAGAACCGCGTCGACATCAAGTCCACAATGGCCATGTTCTAGGGACGTGGATAGGCGCTAGCATTCATAGCACTTCAGAGCCAACTAAGAAGTGAGGGAACGAGTTACACTCGGTGTTACAGCCATGGTGGGATGAACCCATGATCGAAAAGATCAAACAAAGTATGATCCCTCGACTGGCTTGAAGGCATGGTCCACATACGACAACAACGACACAATAACCGATGACACAAACGACTTAAGAACCAAGAACCAAACTGACACAACAACTAAGTCGAGTGACACATGTCCGTAGCAACAAGAATTTAGTTCAGCGGTGAAGGCACGACACAGACAAGGGATAGTTATATATATATAGATCATGTACCAAGTGTAAGAAAGAGCTAGGAAATGGAGAACAAGGGTTTTGCCGACGTCGAAGATGGCATTGATGGAGTTCAAAAGTTGACCTTGCTAAGAGGAAGGTTGTAACAGAACCGACCAATTATACGAAATTAAGTAAGAGAATCATCCACCAGAGCAGACGATTGAACAAACTTAAGCCCGTATAACCCGGTAGTCCGTGAAATCACAAAGGATTTCAAACCAACTCGTGTCCCAGCCATGATCGTAATAAGTTTAGCGGTCACCATCACATATTACATAAAAGTTCGCAACCTCAGATACATCAGAGTTTAAACATAGTTATTACAAACCAGTTCGAATAAAAGTAGCGGAAGTCATTTGTTCAAACCACACACACACTCACGCGGAGTTTAAATATAGTGCCAGCGAATGATCATCTCCAACAAAAGCATTAGACGAGACGTAAGGAATGACCATGCCCATGGTCCTAAGCATCACCCATCGCAGGATAAAGGCAGTTGATACAATAGCCGTAATACATCTGCCCATCTGCAACAAGTGGGAATAAAACCCTGAGTACGAGAAGGTACTCAGCTAGACTTACCCGACATAACCGAAAATAAATGACACCAAGGAATCATGAAGGCTTTATAGTAGGGTAGCTGACTCATTTGCAAAAGAAGCATTTTAGCATTTCAAGAACCTTTCTAAAAGCATTATTGTCAAGTTAATTATTATTAACCTGTCGACTAGATTTGCATCTATACTAGAGTAAACATGTGATTAAGCAATTAATGATAACCACTGATCATTAAACAACTTCCATACTGTCATATTCACTATAACTGTCCAAGTGTTCCATAAACATTTACTACGATGAAGTCACTCAAGTCAAGTGCTCACTATCCAGGAGCGATGGCGATTCGAATCGATTCCTAACCAGCTGGTGATTTATTCCTTACACAAATCTCACTCACCCGCTAAAGTGAGATATTGATCACCGAGTCAACTTTCCAGGTATCTCGAGTTTGCCAGGAACCACATGTACCGGGGCCGACCGACCGGACGCACTTTGGTCTTATCATCCCGCCCCGTGTCCTACCACACACCGCCCGCATAGTCTTGCTGCGGGCAATCTACTCGCCCGAAAAATCTCCCGGCTTCACGGTCGGAAGGTACTTTATCCGCCAGCTAAATGTAAGGCATGCGTTCAACATGACTCGAGGCCCAACAACGGTCGGTCCTTAATCGATTACTGAGACGGAAACACTACAGTCCAAAACCCCGCAAGTCTCCGCCCGGTCTCAACTTCATTTAACACTTAGTTATACCATGACTTCATAGCCATCCAAACAGATCCGGTAACCACCTATAGCTCTCGAAGTGATGTGAAATCACCCGACTTCTATCGGTCTAAGCCCACTAAGCATTGACTCATTGCGGATACCGGGGTAACAAGGATATAGTATAACAAAGGTAAACAAGGTATAATGCAAACAGCGGTTGCAAACAACTCCTGAACGTAATGCATCAATTTAAAGTAAAGGATTTAATGAAATCATTGCAAACCGGGAGAAAGATGCTCGGGCTTGCCTCTCTCGAAGGAGCTTGGGACGGTGATCGGGGCACTCCGGAAGTTCTTCAACGTCCTCCTCGTCGGCACGGCACTTCTGCTTCTTTGACTCGAATCGCTCCTCGGGCTCCTCGGGAATGTATTTGGGTTCTCGGTTTGCGATCCTGTATGATGCAATGCGTGTAAGTGCCTATGCAATCGGTGCATCAAGGAGATGAATGCAATGGATATGTTGAAAAACAAGGTAGTCAACATCATTCAAGAAACTATGCTACAAGCACATGTCATCTACTGCATTCTCTTCTACTACCAATATGTTAAGTTAACATATCTTATGAAATGCTTCAAAGATACACCAAAGCTTTAATAATTTCTTAATCACACTTAAAGCAACACTTGCTTAAACCCTAATTAATAATAGGTTTGAATAGCAACATATATTTCTGATGCTCCTAAAAATCTGAGAAAAATACAGTAGCATAATACTACCCTAAACAGACTACCATAAAAATTTCATGGCATTTGGATAAGTAAACTATCCTACACAAAAATGACAAGCTATAGCATAAAAATGAGCATGAAATTACTTTGTACTATGAAAAGTGTCAACCAACAGATTTAGTATTTTTCCTAAGTTCTAAACAGTCAATAATAACTGTACAAAAATTACCACATGCATGTTTTATACAAATTTTGCTCTCTAGCAAAAATAACAAAATTCAGCCATTAGAGGTACTTGAACTACACCTCAAAATTTTCCCACAACACATGCATGAAACATATTTTTCCTAGGAAGTACATTACATAATAAGATTAACAAACTTGAAATCATATTTTTTTGAAGCCTATAGATTTTCCTACATATTTTTCAAGTTATCAGCAATATCCATGATTAAATAAAATCCTACAGAAAAATATCCCAAAAATGACATGCAATAATTTTCCCAAGTAGATCTGATGATAAGGAACCTAGCAAAATTTGTTTCAACAAATTTGGAGCAAGTTTGATCACCCAAATATTTTTCAAACCATTTTAGATTTCAATTAACAAATAATAAATGGAAATCAATTCATTTAAGAAATACTGGGCCGGCCCGTGGGGAACAGTTGGCCCATGGCCACAACCGGCCTGCGCGGCCCGAGCGCGAGGGAAGGAAGACGGCCCAACAGGGCGTCAACCCCTGACACTGGCTCGCTTTGGCAATGAGTAGGAGGCAGTGCTCTCAAAGTCTGTGTGGGGCGACAGCTGCTGGCTCGGCCCGGTGACGGGTGGCCATCTCCGCCACGGCAAAGACAAGCGAACGAAAGCGCAGGAGTTGTGCGAGGCAATGGCGAAGCGAAAGCGAGCAGCCAAGCACGGCCGAGAAGGGAGGAAGAGGACGCTCCACGGCGGCGAAAGCACGGGCAGCGCCATGGACGTCGGTGGCGAGGCGTGGGAAGCTCACCTGTGGCTCGGAAGGCGGCGCATAAGCGCGAAAGCGTGAGCCGAAGGGAGGCGAGGCGGAGCTGCGGGCGTGAGCAATCGGGAAATGGCGTGGCGGCGCGAGAGCTCAACGCGCCGCGGAGTGCTGGCGCTGGGCGAAGCGTGAGCTCGAGGCTCGGCTCTGGAGGGGAGAAAAGGGAGCGCGGCGCGAGTGAGCGCAGTCTTGAGCACCAGCAGTGAAGGCGGGCACGTGGCGCGGTGTCGGGCCGCATGGCCGCTGCCTGTGTGGCGACGCTGGCGCGGAGTCGCCACGTGGTGGGATTCTCTGCCATGATCATGGCGTGGTGGCGTATGACGCTTGACAGGGCGAGGCGGGAGAAAAGCCCAAGAGTGGTTGGGCTGGGGCCGGTAAGGTGTGGAAGCGCGAGCACGCGGGTGGGAGGCTGGCTGGCTGGGCGGCCAATTTGTCGGGCGGAAGCGAGGCGGTGGCTGTTAAGGAAAAAATGAAGATTTTCAATTTAAATTTTCAAGAGATTTTCAATTCCAGTTTTTCAAATCTCATTTTGAGCAAGAAAATGACATCTTTTGAAAATGGACCAAAATGAAAGTTGCTTAGAATTTAATTCCTACAACTTTGCTTTTATGACCAAAGTCCAATTCTATCTAGATTTTAAATTATAGACTCAAAGTTAAATTTTAACTCAAAACCCAAATTTTGGGAAATTACTTTTGGAAGCAAAATTTTTGAATTAATTTGAATACAAACCTTGCTCCAAAAATTGTGCTAAACAATTCTAGATGATTTACAAGCATAACCAACAATTTCTACTCAACTAGCAAGCAAGAATCGAGCAAAACAACTCTAATAAGTGTATGCATCATTTACTTTTCACAAACATGTTTCAGTATGTTTCAAGTAATGTTCCAGTTGTTATATGCAAGATTATGCAGG
Organism: Miscanthus lutarioriparius; assembly: GCA_904845875.1. Lineage (NCBI taxonomy): Eukaryota > Viridiplantae > Streptophyta > Magnoliopsida > Poales > Poaceae > Miscanthus > Miscanthus lutarioriparius. The sequence goes on from CAJGYO010000019.1 coordinate 41,547,196, forward strand.
TATGATTAGGATGCTTGATGATGCATGATATGTATGATTAGCGAGTGCCTAAATGTAGGCATAACACCGGGTGTTACTGACCCTCCCCTTATAAAAATCTCGTCCCGAGATTTGGGTTCTGAACCATTTGTTATAAAATTCTTCATAAGCTTTTTGTAGATACTCTCTGTTTCCCAAGTTGCATCTCCCTCATCATGATGATCCCATTTGTATCTTGTATGTTTTCACCACACTATTCCGAGTAGCACGTTCCTTAGTGTCTAACACCCGGACTGGTTGTTCACGATACACCAAATCTGATTTGAGTTGAATACCTCAAGGTTCTATTCTTTCCTCCGGAACACGCAAACATTTCTTGAGATGTGATACATGGAAAATTGGGAAAACTGTACTCATTGTCTCAGGTCACTCTAACTTGTAAGCTACCGGACCTCTTTGTTCCAAGATCTTGTATGGTCCTACGAATCTCGCGGCAAGCTTTCTTTGGATTCCAAACCTTTTCTTCTTCATTGGTGTGACTTTCAGATAAACATAGTCACCAACTTCAAAACTAAGGGGTCTCCTTCTTTTGTCTGCATAACTTTTCTGACGTGATTGGGCAGCTTTCATATTCTGCTGAATAATATGAACTTTCTTCTCGGCTTCTTCTACAAAGTCAATGCCATAATATCTTCTATCACCAGGCTCGACCCAATTCAATGGCGTTCTACCTTTTCTGCCATATAAAGCTTCGAATGGGGCCATCTTGATGCTTTCTTGATAACTATTATTATAAGAAAACTCAGCTAACGGTAACCATGACTCCCATGATCCCTTAGAAGACAATACACAGGCTCTTAACATATCTTCCAAAACAGCATTCACTCGTTCAGTCTGACCATCTGTCTGAGGATGATAAGCGGTACTGCGAATCAAACTAGTTCCTAAGCCTTTGTGTAAATGTTCCCAAAAATGAGCCGTGAACTGTGAGCCTCTATCAGATATTATGGTCTTTGGTATACCATGCAACCTTACAATTTCTGCGATATACTTCTCGGCATATTGAGGTGGTCGATATGTTGTTTTTATAGGTAAGAAATGAGCGGTCTTGGTAAGACGATCCACAATTACCCAAATCGAATCATGTCCTTTTGGAGTAGTGGGCAAACCCGTGATAAAATCCATACTGATATCGTCCCACTTCCAACTCGGGACTGATAATGGTTGCAACATACCGGCAGGTTTCATGTGAATTGCTTTCACTCGACAGCACGTGTCACATCTGACAACATATGCTATAATTTCTTTCTTCATTTTGGTCCACCAATAACGAGATCTTAATTCTTGATACATCTTACTACTTCCAGGATGGATAGATAGCTTAGAAAGGTGAGCTTCATCCATGAGTTTATTTCTAAGCTCTCGATCCTTGGGAACCACAAGACGGTCATCAAACCACAACACGCCCTGTTCATCCACTTTAAAGTGCTGAGACGACTTTTCTTTTATTTTCTCTTTGATGTGGAATATTCCCTTGTCGGTTTTCTGGCCTTCTATTATCTTACTCTCCAAAGAGCAACTAATCTGAATACTATGTAACACAGCAGGATGCATTAGATCGAACCCATCTTCAAGTAATGGTTGCACATTCAAGTAATGTGACTTTCTGCTCAAAGCATCTGCCACTACATTGGCTTTACCAGGATGATATTGCACATTCAAGTTGTAATCCTTGATCAATTCCAACCATCTACTACTGTCTCATGTTTAGCTCTGGTTGGGTAAAGATATACTTAAGACTCTTGTGATCCGTGAAAATATTGCACACATTACCAAGTAGGTAATGTCTCCAAATTTTAGGGCGTGCACAAGCTCGCAGCAAGTTCAAGATCATGGGTTGGATAGTTGACCTCGTGCTTCCTCAATTGACGTGATGCATAAGCAATGACTCTCCTTTCTTGCATAAGAACACATCCTAATCCAGATCTTGATGCGTCACAAAACACATCAAATGGTTTCTCAATATCCGGTTGTGCTAGAACAGAGCAAAGCGGTGGTTAAGATTTCCGCAAAGTGTGGAAAGCTGCTTCACACTCCTCTGTCCACACAAACTTGTGATCCTTTTGTAGGAGGCTTGTCATTGGTTTGGCAATCTTCGAAAAGTCTGGTATAAAGCGACGGTAATAACCGGCTAATCCTAAGAAACTTCTAATCTCAGGAACTGTGGTCGGTGCTTTCCAATTCATAACTTCTTGCACCTTACTTGGATCGACTGAAACCCCATTTTCTGACAGAATGTGACCAAGGAAAGGAACTTCCTTCAACCAGAATTCACATTTGCTAAACTTAGCATACAGTTGATGATCTCTAAGTCTGGTCAAGACGGTTCTCAGATGCTCTTCATGATCTTTCTCATTCTCGGAGTACACCAGAATGTCATCGATGAACACTACCACAAACTTATCCAATTCTGGCATGAAAACTGTATTCATCAAAAACATAAAGTATGCAGGAGCATTTGTCAAGCCAAAAGACATGACAAGATACTCATACAACCCGTATCTGGTGGAAAAAGCAGTTTTCGGTATATCCTGTGGCCTTATCTTGATCTGATGATAACCGGATCTCAAATCTATTTTTGAGAACACCTTGGCCTTGGATAATTGGTCAAACAGAACATCAATATGAGGCAAGGGATACTTATTCTTTACGGTCACAGCGTTGAGTGGCTCGTAATCTCACGCACATTCTCAACGTGCCCTCTTTCTTTTTTTCTTCACAAACAAGGCGGGACATCCCCATTCGGACTTGCTTGGCGAATAAAACCCCTTTTTGACAAATCTTCTAATTGCTTCTTCAATTTCATTAACTCATCATCTGGAGGCATCCGATATGGTCTCCTTGAAATCGGAGCTGTTCCGGTACTAGCTCAATTCCAAACTCAATCTCCCTATCTCGGCGGAAGACCGGGTAGCTCATCTGGGAATACATCCGAAATTCACACACTAGGAATCGATGAATAGGAATGATCGCCGTAGCACATGTAACACTTATAAGGTCACATTCTCCGAGGCAATGGTACTTGGAAAGTACCTTCACCTGAGGGATCCTTAAGGGTAAGTACTCGACTTCCAGTATCTATGACAGCTCCCCAATCCTTCATCCAATTCATCCCTATAATGACATCCAAGACTAATCCAGGCATAACTATCAAGTTCACTCGGAACTTTCTGCTACCTAATTCAAGGGTTGCCCCTCGAACCATCCGGTTAGTCAAAACATCAGCCCCTGCTAAACTTATACGGTACCCATACCCCAATTCTGTGCATAGTTGTCCATGTTTCTGTGCAAATGCTTGACTCATAAAAGAATGCGATGACCCAGAATCAAATAGAACAACTGCAGGATTTTCGTTGACAAGAAACTTACCAGCAGTAGTGACGGGCTCCCCTCGGGAATTTCATCCACTATTATTGTGTGCACTCTAGCATTATAAGTCTGCCGCTTCTTCTTGGGGGTACGGACAAAACCTCGAGAAATGACCGGGTTGATCACAGTTATAGCGAGGTCCTCTCATCGTCATCTAAGAGATCCCACAGTTCCTTTGAAGCGCCTTTGTACCCGTGATTCTTGCGGCTGCTTTATTGGGCTGTACTGCCATCTTGTACGGCTTTTGAGGTCCACGGAAATTCTGACTTCTTGGCTGAGGTGGCCTGAACCTAGCGCCAGGTGCCGATGGGCGATATGGAGGACGACCTCCCATGGGTGCTCTAGCTTGAGATGGCCCACCTTCAAAGGCTCTCTTACGTGTCTTGGCTGCAGTGCTGGCGTTGTTATTCTTCTCCTGCTTCAGACAGTCGCTGATGAAGTCATTGAATCTGACACGGTTGTTGGTACCAACATGCTTCATCATTTTTGGATTGAGTCCTCTCTTGAAACTGGCTATTCTTTTAGCATCTGTGTCAACCATGTCAGGAGCATAGCGACACAAGTTGTTGAAGGCATGCAGGTATTGCGTCACGGTTTTGGTGCCCTGGTTTAATGCCAGGAACTCTCCCAACTTCATTTCAGTCAGCCCGGGTGGAATATAGACTCCACGAAAGGCCTCAGCAAACTCTCTCCAAGAAATCTGAGCATTTGGAGGGAAGGTGGTGCGATGGTGCTTCCACCACATTCCCGCCGGTCCCTGCAATTGAAGTGCAGCATACTCCGTTTTCAGAACCTCAGTCATCCTCAACACACGGAATTTATCTTCCATTGTGTTGATCCATTCCTCAGCATCGAGTGGCTCTATTGCTTCCTTGAATACGGGTGGCCTGGTGTCCATGAAATCCTTGAAGCTGCTATATTGGTTCACTCCCATGCCACCACCTTGATTGTTACCACGTTGAACGTTGTTGGCGATGGTGGTGTGAGAAAATCCTCCATGTTTTTTCGTGATTGTTCCGCATTGCGCCGACTCCCGAAAGCAATTTGTGGCGAGAAACATCTCGAGGGTAAACGGGGAGGAGGTGGCAAATGTGGTTCATGGGGAGGTTCATTGTTGTTGCCGTGGTTCCCCCACCATCACCACCACCACCGGTCCCCCGCACTGTTAGCACCGGTCTCGGTGGCTTCATACGTGGTTCGGCGAGTGTTTGTCATCCGCATATTTCAAGCAACAAGTAACAATTGAGTGAAGCTGTAATGATTATGCAGTGAAGGAAAATTATGCGTCATCGATTTTCTTGGAGAGAATAAATTCATGCAATAAAACAGAGGCACAACAATCTCATCCCAATTAAGACAACAACACTTAATCGAATTACTTCAATGGCAAACATCGCATCCATACGGTCACATTGCCAAACATACATACATCGGACTTTTTATGCGTTCGAGATATCGCATTCGAAAATCAAGTTCCAACCACATGCCAAGTCTCAGACGTTCGAAGCAACACACGATAGGTTACATGCCAACAAAAGAAAGGTCGTCGCGACAGGACCTAGATACTAGCGCAAGGCAACTAGCCTATTCCTCGGGGCCATCATCGGGATCGGAGGCGTCACCATCGCCTCTAGGTGAAACTACTGTGCTCGTTCGGTTGTCGCCGTCGATGTCCATGCCGGCGGCGTTTGGTGGAGCATATGGGCCAACCCCATTATAGAGCGCGTGAAACTCTTCGTGCAAAGTTTGCGTTGTATTCCTCTAGCTCATCGACTCTCTGCAGCAGAGAAGGTTTCTTGCGTTCGTGCTTCATTCCTCTCTTGAACCAATTGTCCAATCATGCGGTCTGCATTGTTGTTGGCTTGAGTCAACATATGCACTCATTTGCGATAGCTCTATCACCTCTCACAACCGCTTGATCTCATTTTGTAAGTTCATATCGCCCAACCGCTCCCCGCAAGCTAGCTATAGCACGTGCCTATCTCTTCTTCTTCGCTTCTTCCCTTTGAGCTTATCCTCACCACATAAGCCGGTCAAAGTCCAAGAGGGTACTCTCGAGACCTTCATACGCTCGATGGCGGCGAACATAGCACTCATTGCCGGTTGTCGCTAGCTTTGTCCTTGGTGGACCTCTCGACCAATGCACTTCCACGAGGTGAACCCAAATGGCATCACGAGGATCATCCCTAGGAAAAGTACCGGCCAGAGCAGCCGCAAGCTCACCGGGAAATCTGCTCATAATGTCTCTAATGACACGGAAGGCTGCTCCCTCTCGCACCCTCGGTGGAGTGCGACCCTCAAACTCCAAGTGCCAACCATCCCAACTGGAGCATCACCGAGAGTAGGAACCGTGATCCCACCATCGCTAGTCCATCTTCTCGCTAATCGACTCTCATTCCAAGAGTACACCAGCTCTTGACCCTCTGGTACCCCACATCATGGAGCACTCTCCAAAGCAAAGTTGGCATGCCAAACTCGCTCAAGAAGGTGTCCGTGGTGCGGTGCTCCCTCAGGACACCAGCAGGCGCCGAGGTGCTCTTCCTCCGGTGGACTTATGGGCGGTCTGCTTCGTGCGGGCCATCTCAGTAGCAAAAAGTTCTTTCATTACCTCGGGAAACATATTTTAGGTGATACCACTTTTATCAAAATGAGAGAATCAATTTATAAGGGAGGAATGCATGGCATGAATGAAATGCACAAGTAACATGATGTATGTATACGCACCATACGTTCTCACAAACTTAGGAATAAATAATTTCTAACGACGAATTCGGTGGCATACAAACGATCTCTCAAGACGTAGCTAATACGTTCTACACGATAGCGTTGTTATGTACCGCAGAAGATTCATTTCAGCCCAATTCCCAATGAATGCATAAAAGGTAAAGTTTTATCTACACGCTCTACGAATCCCCAGAGATACATGTACAACGGTAGTAACTACCGAACCATCGTCCTATTGACGGCATCGCCTCCACAGACGGAAGACCCATACATGAGATACCTTTGTAAAACATGCATAGAACATGTAATTACTCCAAAGATCGTATAAGCACTCACCCTAGATCGGTGGTGTATCCGATCATGCTCTCACAACTCACACTTACCGAGGCGAGAGGCAAATGATCCATTCATTACCACTCAAACAAGTGGCACTCATACAATAGCACGCCGCCAGTATGATGATTTAAAGAGAAATATGATGCAAGAACCCCAAGTCAAGATTACTTAATTAAGCCACCTAAAGTCCTTAATCGGGCATAAAGGATATGATCATCGGCACACTTTAGATTTTGAAAATCACGTTTTCCAAATGCCTTTTGTTTTAAATACACTTGTGAACGAAGAACACGCTAAACTATGCTCGATACCACCGTAATGAGAACCGACCAATTATACGAAATTAAGTAAGAGAATCATCCACCGAGAGCGCACGATTGAACAAACTTAAGCCCGTGATAACCCGGTAGTCCGTGAAATCACAAAGGATTTCAAACCAACTCGTGTCCCAAACCATGATCGTAATAAGTTTAGCGGTCACCATCACATATTACATAAAAGTTCGCAACCTTAGATACATCGAGTTTAAACATAGTTATTACAAACCAGTTCGAATAAAAGTAGCGGAAGTCATTTGTTCAAACCACACACACACACACGCCGGAGTTTAAATATAGTGCCAAATGAATGATCATCTCCAACAAAAGCATTAGACGAGGCGTAAGGAATGACCATGCCCATGGTCCTAAGCATCACCCATCGCAGGATAAAGGCAGTTGATACAATAGCCGTAATACATCCGCCCATCTCGCAACAAGTGGGAATAAAACCACGAGTACGAGAAGGTACTCTCACTAGACTTACCCGACATAACCGAAAATAAATGACACCAAGGAATCATGAAGGCTTTATAGTAGGGTAGTCGACTCATTTGCAAAAGAAGCATTTTAGCATTTCAAGAACCTTTCTAAAAGCATTATTGTCAAGTTAATTATTATTAACACGTCGACTAGATTTGCATCTATACTAGAGTAAACATGTGATTAAGCAATTAATGATAACCTTGATCATTAAACAACTTCCATCTTGTCATATTCACTATAACTCGTCCAAGTGTTCCATAAACATTTACTACGATGAAGTCACTCAAGTCAAGTGCTCACTATCCGAGAGCGATGGCGATTCGAATCGATTCCTAACCACGGTGGTGATTTATTCCTTACACAAATCTCACTCACCCGCTAAAGTGAGATATTGATCACCGAGTCAACTTTCGGTATCTCGAGTTTGCCAGAACCACATGTACCGGGGCCGACCGATCGCACTTTGGTCTTATCATCCCGCCCCGTGTGTCCTACCACACCGCTTCGCAGCGGTCAAGGCTGCATGGGCAATCTACTCGCCCGAAAAATCTCCCGCCTTCGTGGTCGGAAGGTACTTTATCCGGCCAGCTAAATGTAAGGCATGCGTTCAACATGACTCGAGGCCCAACAACGGTCGGTCCTTAATCGACATACAGACGGAAACACTACAGTCCAAAACCCTGCAAGTCTCCGCCCGGTCTCAACTTCATTTAACACTTAGTTATACCATGACTTCATAGCCATCGAAACAGATCTAGGTAACCACCTATAGCTCGCAGGCGACAGGAAATCACCCGACTTCTATCGGTCTAAGCCAGCTAAGCATTGACTCGACTGCGGATACCAGGGTAACAAGGATATAGTATAACAAAGGTAAACAAGGTATAATGCAGCAATGGTTGCAAACAACTCCTGAACGTAATGCATCAATTTAAAGTAAAGGATTTAATGAAATCATTGCAAACCGGGAGAAAGATGCTTCGGGGCTTGCCTCTCTCGAAGGAGCTTGGACGGTGATCGGGGCACTCCGGAAGTTCTTCAACGTCCTCCTCGTCGGCTTCTGGCACTTCCTGCTGCTGCACCTCGAACTGCTCCTCGGGCTCCTCGGGAATGACGACTGGGTTCTCGGTTTGCGATCCTGTATGATGCAATGCGTGTAAGTGCCTATGCAATCGGTGCATCGAAGGAGATGAATGCAATGGATATGTTGAAAAACAAGGTAGTCAACATCATTCAAGAAACTATGCTACAAGCACATGTCATCTACTGCATTCTCTTCTACTACCAATATGTTAAGTTAACATATCTTATGAAATGCTTCAAAGATACACCAAAGCTTTAATAATTTCTTAATCACACTTAAAGCAACACTTGCTTAAACCCTAATTAATAATAGGTTTGAATAGCAACATATATTTCTAATGCTCCTAAAAATCTGAGAAAAATAAAGTAGCATAATACTACCCTAAACAGACTACCATAAAAATTTCATGGCATTTGGATAAGTAAACTATCCTACACAAAAATGACAAGCTATAGCATAAAAATGAGCATGAAATTACTTTGTACTATGAAAAGTGTCAACCAACAGATTTAGTATTTTTCCTAAGTTCTAAACAGTCAATAATAACTGTACAAAAATTACCACATGCATGTTTTATACAAATTTTGCTCTCTAGCAAAAATAACAAAATTCAGCCATTAGAGGTACTTGAACTACACCTCAAAATTTTCCCACAGCACATGCATGAAACATATTTTTCCTAGGAAGTACATTACATAATAAGATTAACAAACTTGAAATCATATTTTTCTGAAGCCTATAGATTTTTCTACATATTTTTCAAGTTATCAGCAATATCCATGATTAAATAAAATCCTACAGAAAAATATCCCAAAAATGACATGCAATAATTTTCCCAAGTAGATCTGATGATAAGGAACCTAGCAAAATTTGTTTCAACAAATTTGGAGCAAGTTTGATCACCCAAATATTTTTCAAACCATTTCAGATTTCAATTAACAAATAATAAATGGAAATCAATTCATTTAAGAAATACTGGGCCGGCCCGTGGGGAACAGTTGGCCCACGGCCACAACCGGCCTGCGCGGCCCGAGCGCGAGGGAAGGAAGACGGCCCAACAGGGCGTCAACCCACGGCCTGGCTCGGCCTGGCCAGCCGAGGCAGGGTGCCTCGCCGGGGTGCGCGCTGGCGCGACGGCGCGGCTCGGCCAGCGGCCGGCGGCCATCTCCGGCCACGGCAGCACAAGCGAACGAGCGCAGGAGTTGTGCGAGGCAATGGCGAAAGCGAGCAGGCAGCCAAGCACGGCTGAGAAAGGGAGGAAGAGGACGCTCCACGGCGGCCGAGCACGGCGGCGCCATGGACGTCGGTGGCGAGGCGCGGGGAAGCTCACCCAGGGCTCGGAAGGCGGCGCAAGCGCGAGCGTGAGCCGAAGGGAGGCGAGGCGGAGCTGCGGGCGCGAGCAATCGGGAAATGGCGCGGCGGCGCGAGAGCTCAACGCCGGCGGAGCTGCGGGCGCGGCGAGGGCGGAGCTCGAGGCTCGGCTCTGGAGGGGGAGAAAAGGGAGCGCGGGCGCGAGTGAGCGAGTGCGCGGGCACCAGCAGGTGAAGGCGGGCGCGTGGGCGCGGTGTCAGGCCGCGGCTGCCGCGCGGCGGGCGACGCCGGCGCGGAGTCGCCACGCGGCGGGATTCCTCTGCCGCGGTCGCGGCGTGGCGCTGCGACGGGCGCGCGAGGGCGAGCGGGAGAAAGAGCCGGCGCGCTGGGCTGGGCCGGGGCGCTGTGGAAGCGCGAGGCGCGCGGGTGGGAGGCTGGCTGGGCCGGCTTCGGCTGTCGGGCCAGAAGCGAGGCGGTGGCCTGTTAAGGAAAAATGAAGATTTTCAATTTAAATTTTCAAGAGATTTTCAATTCCAGTTTTTCAAATCTCATTTTGAGCAAGAAAATGACATCTTTTGAAAATGGACCAAAAATGAAAGTTGCTTAGAATTTAATTCCCTACAACTTTGCTTTTATGACCAAAGTCCAATTCTATCTAGATTTTAAATTATAGACTCAAAGTTAAATTTTAACTCAAAACCCTAATTTTGGGAAATTACTTTGGAAGCAAAATTTTTGAATTAATTTGAATACAAACCTTGCTCCAAAAATTGTGCTAAACAATTCTAGATGATTTACAAGCATAACCAACAATTTCTACTCAACTAGCAAGCAAGAATCAGAGCAAAACAACTCTAATAAGTGTATGCATCATTTACTTTTCACAAACATGTTTCGTATGTTTCGAAGTAATGTTCCAGTTGTTATATGCAAGATTATGCAGGTATGATTAGGATGCTTGATGATGCATGATATGTATGATTAGCAGTGCCAAAATGTAGGCATAACACCGGGGTGTTACAAAGGTGGAGGGCTGCTATAGCTTGTCCTAGTGCTATAGTTTGCTGCTGGCCGGCTACGGCTGGTTGTGGCTTGCTATAGCTGGCTACAGCTAGCCGGAGATGGCCGAGACATGGCTGCTGCTGCGGGTTGTGGCACCGGTGGCGAGGAAGGGGTATGGCGAGGTTCGGCAGCTGCTGCCCAGGCGGTGGTTGAGGACAAGGTCATAGGGGCGCTGTAAGGTGGCATCTTGGAGTAGGGGATCGCCATGGTCGAGGAAGGAAATCGGTGAGGCATCAAGGCAATTGCTTGCCATCCTGGTTGTAGCAATTGGTCATCCTCGTAGCATAGAAAGGGAGGGGGTTAGGGATGTCTGTCATTGTCCAAGAAAAAAGGGAGGTCTGGGACCCTAGTGTTCACCGGCGGTGGAGGATGATGGGTTGCCGATGAGGAAGAGGAAGGCGGCGAGGTGGTGGTGCTGCTCAGGCGTCGGAGGTTGGTGGTGAGGCGTGTGACAGAATCGCCCAATTCATATAAGCGCAAGTAGGGCTGCCCCCCCCGTTTAACACGTTGACGTGCACATACTTTCACTTATATAAACCTGGTAGTCCGCTGAGTGTCACGAAGGACCTCGGTAAATCAACATCACAACCAAGATCGCACGATTAAGCAAATACACATCATATACACAGAGTTGCAGTGGAAATAATGTTTACAACTAGTTCACAAATAATAATACAAGTTTGGGTTTCAAAACCAATTAGTGAAAACAACATAGCTTTCAAATGATCACAATAATATAAGTTCCAAATACATTGCTAGCATACATGACATCCTCTGACAAAAGAATATAGATAAGAACACTATATAGAGTCACTGAGCCCACCGGTGGTTAGCCACCATCTTCAGCAGGCCGAGAACTTCACCTACAACATGGTGGGATAAACCCTGAGTACTCGAATGTACTCAGCTAGACTTACCCATCATAAACAAAAAATAAAGTGACACCAAGGATCATACAAGGCTTTATAAGTGGAGCTGGCTTGACAACATTTTGCATAAAAAGCCACTAATTCAGCTATACATGTTATAATATGATCATCAAGTTAATTTTAGCTATTCATCTCTAGATTAGCAACTAACCAGTGCCAAACATGTGGTATATCATTTAGTAGCATAACAATAGTAACCATAGCCGGTGTAAGATTTTCATATTCATCAGAACCATCATATTCCATAATCCAATTACTACGATGAAGGGGCTCCATCAAGTTTCTCACTATCCGGGAGAGACAGAGATTCAAATCGTTTGCAACCAGCTCGGCAGTATTCCTAACACAAACTTAGGTAGACCAGATCAACGGTCACCTTATGTCACCTTTGGTACAACTCAGGTCCAATTCACAGGTTTGATCAGCACCGCACAATCAGGGACACTACTGGATGCCAGGTCGATCAGGACTCTAACTTGCCCTTGGCCTCACACTGGCTCCCCACACATCCTTACTACCTCCACTGTGCACACTCTAATAGAACGAGGCCCGGCCTAAGTTGAGCTACTCATTGCGGTCAAAATGAGTTATCCCGCTAGCTAAGTGAGAGGCATGTGTTCAAAATGACAAGAGGGCCTCCAACGATGCAGTCCTTAATTGGCACAGATGGAATCATATGAGTCAACCTACACATAGACTCCACCCAGTCTCTAGTTACATTACCCCATGGTTCTGTTCCACGATAGCAAATATAGACAACCGTGCTCCGGTATCCACCTATATCTCATAGGTGATAGGAAATCACCTAACTTCTACCAGTCTAAGCATTGGTAAGCATATATTCGATCCTGGACCTACATAGGGTTTAAGGTATATTTCTGGACAAGGAAGTTATATGCATCAAGTGTTTCCAATCAACTACTATAACCTAATGCATCAAACATAAAAGACACAAGTGATATTTGTAAAAACATAGGAGGCTTAGAATGCTCCATGGCTTGCTTGGGATCCAACACAAAGTCAGTTCAGTTAGCTTGCAACATCTTGGGGAACATCTTCCACTCTAGACATGCACTCTAGGGTCCTTCCATCTTTGGGATAGGTCCACCAACACCGTCTTCTGGTTCGACTCCATTATCACGTGCTTCATGTCCACGCATTGTGCATCTAGCATACCTAGATGAGATGCAACAATGCAAGTGCATGAATGCAAAGAATGGTAACATGAGATGCATCATATAAAAGCATTCAAGACAAGTATAAGGTTACACCTCAAGACATATGCACTTAGAGAGCATGTCATTTAACTAACTATCACTCAAGTCTAGCATAGGGGTTGGAAGCATAACAGGCATGGCACACCAGTTAACTCAAGTTAAACTATTACAAGCATTCAACAATCAAGAACTAATTAATCATAACATCACATAAGAACTAGGGCTGGGGTGAACGGCACCAACATAATTAAAGCTCTAGCAAAACATGCATCGAGATCATTCTGTGGCAACATGCATACATGACCATTTATTAGTTACGTGCTTGACCAACATTATATAACACATTTATAAGATACCTCAGGTAGATTAATTTAACTCTAGTAGTGTCATGAGCTAACACTAACAAGCATACAAAGCAATGCAAAGTGAAGCAAACAACTTAATGTCCATGCTCAGATTCTAGACAACAGCACACCAGTCATTTGTTTCAACCATAACAAGAGCTATAGGCAGAAAACAAAGGTGATCCTAGACTTTCTGGAAATCTTAGGAAATTGTCTACAACTTTATTGTTTACACCTTGAGCTGATTCAAAGGTTAACAAGGGTGAAAAACACTAACAAGCCGATCTGCTCAAACTAGGACAGAAAACTGACATGAACTTCAGAAATGCATAACTGGAGTTTTAATCATCCAACAAATATGATCCTTAACTTTGTGGAAATATTATTAAGTTACTTATAACTTTCTTATTATCATGTTAAGATGATTCTACAGCTAACAAGGTTAAACAACCCAATAAAGACATCTCTGTCCAGATTTGAACAGAACCTGCCATTCCACTTTGAACAGCAATAACTAGAGTTCTAGACCACCAAAAACAGTGATCTTAGATATTTTAGAAAGCTTAGGAAAAGAAATACAACTCTCCTATTATCACCAATACAACTCTCCTATAAGCCACATAATACAATCATTCAGATTTGTTTAGAGCACATGCAAAAGCTGATAGCAAAATTGTAAAATTTATAACTCTTAAATCAGTAGGCCTAAAATCTTGAAATTTTAGGACAAGTAAGATGAGGAAATTATATACAACTTTTGTATTCAACATATCTATAGAAAACATCATTTGCATCACGAAAATATCACTACCACAAAAACTATACATGCACTCATTTTCAGCACATAAGCAAAGTGGTGCTTCACTTCATTCTTTAACAAGGCCATACATGTACCACTAATCACATGGATCACAAACTACTATTAACATGGTCAATCAACATTAGTTATGGTTAGCATAAAAAGCATCTTAACACATCTCCAAAACATAGAGGTTACATATTGATGTTCCTATCTCATTTTTATTCTATGGGCACTTGTTTACTAATTAGCAAACATAGACAAACCTATACAGGAAAGCAACCTGCCCCAAGGTGATTCAGGGGCTGGCCTTAACAACACACAAACATACACTAACATACACATAGCACACATTAGAGTAAGAGCTAAAGCAAGGACTAGAAATATGCATAGGCAACGTACTCGCCAGTTATTATATTAACAAGAGAGCAAGCACATAAGACATTGAACTAGCTTTAAACCGTTATTGCTCCTAGATCAGCAACATTCAACTTAGGGTAAGCAAGGGGGCATCATATTACTTAACTACATCCATCTACTAGCAACTTTTACTCTCCTATTTATATATATAAAGCTATATATTGATTTTTAGGTGATGTGGCAAACATCTAGTTTGGACCTGAGATTTTTATGAGTGGTAGGTTCTATCAAAACATGGCTATTGCACAAATTTCTCATGCTTAGGTTTTATAGATTAATTATTACAAAAAAGACAAATTGGTATTGCAAGAAAACATGTGTGAGCAAGATAAATCTAAAACACACTATTTCCCGCAAACACATAGCCATATAATGTATCAACATGACACAACAACATCCTACCAAGGTAATGGAACAACATTTTCCATTTTCACACCTTCATAAAAAATTATAACTCATTTAAAATTATTTATCAAGCACTAAACAAGTTAAATCAATAACTCAACCATACTGTGTCCAATGAGCATTAAATTTTTATCATAGCACACATGTAGCATCAGTAGACTACCATAAAAACTTTATAGAAATTGGAGCACCACAACTTTAGATATGAATTTATTTCTAGAAAACCCTAATTAACATAGATAAATAAATACAGCAAAAACCTTCTACTAACATATGTCATAAGATGACTCTACTGCATAGATCTACTCTCAAGGATTCTAGAAAGTCTTCATTTGCTATTTTATGATTTTTCTATGATTTATTATGATTTTCCAAAGTTTCAGCTAATTAAAAGCAATAAAGGAGAAAAACATTTGCATCGGAGTCCCTGTACTTTCCTCTAATTAACTAAGCCCAGATCTGATAAATCCTTCCCTCTGGTCATTAAGCATCAGGAACCCTGCAAAGAGTTTCTATTTCCTTTTTTCACTCCCTTTTCTTCTTCCTCGATGGGAAACAGAGCAGAGACCGCTTAGGCTTGTCCATTCGGCCAGCGTGGGAGCGCACCGGTGGCAAAGGGGCGGCGCTTGAGCACGCCTAGGCTAGCACGCACCTGCAGAGGGTTTTGGCTTGGCTCTGGGCAGTCTGTGGTGGCCCCGCCACGAGCAGCAGTGGCTTCAAGACGGAGCGACACGTTGGTAAGGCAGCACAGCGAACGACAGCGCTAGGAAGGAGACAACGTAGATGGGGAACAATGAGGTGGGGCTGCTGCTGGTGCTAGCAAGGGTGGGGAAGCCTAGAGGTCACAAGGTAGAGGTAGTAGCGGCTCTGCCACGATGGACAGAGACACAGAGCGAGAGACAGAGAGACCGAGAGAAAAAGAATGAGAGAGTGAGAGAGAAGAGAGGGCGCTAGTCTCCGTTTTCTTCTCTCGAGCATGGGCGAGGTGGCAAATGAGGGCAGCATAGAGGAGCCACGCAGTGCTCAACATTTGCAGTTGGTCGCCCATGAACTCCTGAAGCTATTTTAGAACCGTTCAAAAACCGACTAAATCCCAAAACTTTTCCCCTCTGTATCTCCTGATTTCGTGTTGTAGCGGATCAAACTTCCTTACTAAGAGTTGTAAAACTATACGTGGTGAACAACTTTGCTTAAAGGATCAAGGATTGGTTCATCTTGGTTGGATAGATACAAGGCTCCAAAGTGTAGTACCCAAAACTAAAATTTAGGGTTGAGACTTTCAGTCCAAACAGGGACTAAACAGTGCGAGGTTCTGTTTTTGAAATTCAATTTGAACATCCAAACAAGCTCCAAAAGTGATGAGACTTGTTTAGTTGTTTCCTCCACACAGTGTACTCCAACTCATATTAAGCAATCCAGTTGAGTTACCATATGAATTTGGAAGATAAAAATGTCACAACATGTCAACTCGCTGTTGCCGATCAGGGACTTAGAAATATTTCTGAGAGCTCAAAAGAGCACTGCATTCAAACTTGAGGCCACTATTTGAGCCACTTAGGAGTTGAATAGGGGCTTGGTCAAAGCAGCACCTCATTAAACCCTCGAATTAGGGTTGTCGACCAATTGAGGCATTTTATTGACATTAGCTCAACACGAACCCTTCATGACTTTTGTTCATGAATTGAATTGGAGCTGTTTGAGCAAGGTCGCAGGGTTTGGTCGACATCCCATATTCCCATTCACTTATGAATGATTATAACATGAAAAAAAAGAAGTTGAACATGTTAAGATGATAACACACAAACTATATGCTAGTTCATATATCATGATTATAACATGAATGGACTACTATATGAATGATTAAGCAAGAAGTTGAACATGTTAAGATGATAACACACAAACTATATGCTAGTTCATATATCATGATTATAACATAAAAACTATACTCTAGTTCATATGCACTACTATATAAATGATATGAGAGCATGACTATGGAAGAACTCTTCATAGTATTATTCATACCAAAGTGCTCTTCTTCCAAGGGGACAAGCTCTCCAAGTAGCTTTTGCCTTGCTCTCAAAACTAGTAAAAGTAAAAGTACAAGAGGTGGTAGTGAGGTGTAGCTCCAAATGATGGTGTGTTTGAGAATGAACACCACCCCTCTCTTTATACTAGTGAGGTGGTCGCTTTGGCGCTAAAAAATAAGGAAACCACCCTGGAATTAGGGTTGTAGACCAATTGAGGCATTTTATTGACATTAGCTCAACACGAACCCTTTATGACTTTTGTTCATGAGTTGAATTGGAGCTGTTTGAGCAAGGTCGCAGGGTTTGATCGACATCCCATATTCCCATTCACTTAATAAAGCAATTCAAGCAAGGTTATAACTTATCATTTCATGTGACTTCTTGGCTCCAAACTTCATGAAACTTTTCCAATGGTGGAGATAGATAGATGGTAAGGTGATGCTCATGAAAGAGCCATGTTTAACACTACTCAAGCATACATTTGAAAAGGGTCAACATGTAAACAATGGTGTGTTGTCCAAATTTAAGTTGGGCTCATTTTCATAGATTTGACCTCCACATCTTCGTCACCATTTCAGAGATAAGGAACTAAAGCTCCTGATTACCACTTAACATGTCATGTTTGAGCTCAAACCCACTGCCTAGCAACTGGCTAACACTCAAGGTGTTATAGCCCTCCCCCTTATGAGAATCTCATCCCGAGATTCGGTGTGAAAGACTTTTAAGGGAAGGGAAGCATGTCATCCAATTTTCAACGTCTGCGATAGCATTAGGTTACTTAGCTCCCAGCATCAGAGAGGCTAATTTGGTCAAGAAACTCTCTGATACTTGCTCTTAATAGTAAATTTTTGTCTATAGAATTTCCTTCATTGATTCCCATCAAGCATTGTTACTTTGGGAGAAATCTAGGACAACACTGTTCTGAGTACTTGTTCTTGGTGTACGAAGGGTGGTTTAGAGCATAATGAACTACTCGCATCCTTTGCCTCTCTAGTGGGCATAGCATGTACAACTTTCTATAAGGGATGAGATCATAGATGGGGTAAACATCTTCTGAGGCGGTGAAAAACCAACTAATCTAATAGGCCATGCCTATGCCAGTCGTAACTGTCCAATCACTCAAATGCCAACTGATGGAAAACTACATAGTGTTCCATGTGTATAGTTCTCTTTCTCTAATGATAACATGGTATTATCTGATTCTGTTGAGAGACCGGTGAATGTGATAGCTAACTCTGTCGGCTCAACGGTTTCAACGATCATTAGTTAAGGGGATCCTCGTATCCAAGCAGCATCAGTTATCTGGGTTGAATCTGATGCAATCTATTGGGTAAAAACACATAGCTAGTCCCAAAGGATGAGCTGATGTTAAAGATTCATACTAAAAAGGAGAATAGTGATGCTCGAAGGACAGTAGTGGTCGAGGATTTATTGACGAAGTTCGAAAAGCAGTCCTCTACCAAAGTAGCTTGAGTACAACATTCTTTCATGGTACAATTATAATCCAACAAAGCTTACTTGTTGAACTACTTTTGACATTGAAGCTTCCTTTCTAACATCAATCAAAAACTCAAAATCATAATCTAAAATCTAGTGTTTGACTCTTTTCAAATTGTTTTTGACTCGCAAAGGCACAAATTGACTTGTAGAACACCTTGGCTGCTCAAGCATTGTTGATATGAGAGGGCAAAAGCAAGACACAAAGGGCTATAAGGAGTCTTCTCTAGGGCATCTAATGGATTATCTAAGGGCAAAACAGTGACCATGTTGCTAATCTTGGCATCAATCACAAACACAACCTTCTAACATGAGGGATGATAGCAGTCAATAGAGAAATCACAGATTCTGTACACCTTGGTTTTCATTTCATATCTCACAAACTACTGGTCCATTCCACACAAATTCTGGTAGTCATGTATACCCATGAGTCCTCTAACAACTGACCAAAATTCAGCTCAAACGGACACTGTTTGTCTATCCAAACGAATCATCAACCAAAACTGCTCTGTTATGAAATTTTTAGTGTCCCCAAACTAACAAAACATATCTCAACTCCAATGCTTTACTCAACCAATGCTCAAACCAACTTTAGACATTGAAGTACCCCAAGCAAAGAATGAGCTCGCCAAGTTTTGTGACAATCAAACCATGTTTGAGCTTCTAATCACCGGTTTAAAGATAACTGGTTTGGTGCCATGAAATCTGGACAAATTTCCCGTTCTTCTTTTTCTTTGTATCACACATTGTGGAGTGTGTTCACACTCTCTAACTCTTCGTACAGAAGCAGCAGTAGCTTTCTCACTGAGGATGGAGGCTAGGGTTTTTCCTTACATGCCTCTTAGGAAACAACCTCAACCGTTGATTTAGACACCAACTCAACGATAAACAAGCACTAGACTTGTGGGCTGTTTTTGTAGGGCACTGTCGATGTTTCACCACCGATAGCCTGCCATGGGGGTCCCCGGGGCAGTATTGTTCGGGCTTCAGCGTATGCGGAACTCGACGGTGAACGCAAGAGACAGTCGATTTATCCTGGTTCAGGCCCTCGACTGTGGTCGAGTAACAGCCCTACGTCCAGTCAGCATTAGCCTTTGCGTTGGATTGATTGTGTTGTAGAAATCCTGATCTCTCCTCTCTAGGAACCCTGCCCTCCTTTATATAGTCAGGAGGTCAGATTCCTAGTCGGTTTACAATGAGAGTTCCTAGTAGGATTACAAAATAATACTACTACTAAGATTACATGGGGAGAATCCTAGTTAGACTAGATCTTCTCTCTTCCTTGCGGGGTATCCTGTGGGTCCCACACCAACAAGCCCCCGAGCACTTCATGGTTGAACTCCAGAAGCCTTGTCTTGTTCCTCCAGGTCCTGCCGAGCAGGAACAAGCGTCGCCCGAGTGCTTTCTTGAGTGAAACCATGTAGCGCTTCTTGGAATCTTCGAGTGGTGTGTGCTTTTTTAAAGAAAAAAGTACTCCCATCTGGGTGTAGCCCCCGAGCCTCTTGCTATTTGGAACAAGGAGCTGGAGGGTCTTGTCCTAAAATTGCTCTGGTTCTTCGTTGAAGGGCTCTCGAGCATACTATATCCGAGTTCTTTTTGGGTGGGTGCAATTTTTCGTAAAAATTGCACTCACTGAGTGTAGCCCTCGAGCCTCTTGCTTTTGCTTGCAAAAGTTGGAGGGTCCAGATTCTTGTCTTCAAAAAATTCTAGGGCTATGTATCCCGCAGCCCCGAGCCTTTTCCGAGTTCTTTTCTTTAGAAAAGAAATCGGATGAAGGGTCTTGATGTGTTGTCGTCATTGTAGTCTTGAGTTTCTTGTATTCTTGGTCCTTTGTCTTTGATTCCGAGCCTCCGGGAGTAGTTGAAACGAAGGCCGAGCCCCCGAGCTTAGTGACATAATATATGAGTTGTTTTCGATCAATCTGAGTTGTTTCTGGACATGCATGATCTTCGTTGAAAGGTCTCCGAGCATGTTCCCGGGTTCTTTATCAAGAAGAGCTTGGGTATAGCTCAGTCTGGCTTCTTTTTGTCGTGAGTCCTTGAAGTAGTTTTGTCTTGAAAAAGTCTTCTTGGTGATGTGCGCTTTTTTTTTGAGAGAAAAAAGTGCACTCACTGAGTGTAGCCCCCGAGCCTCTTGCTGTTTGGAACAAAGCCTTTCTTCACCAGTTTCTTGGTTATTTTGGGGTTAGTCTGAACCATCTAACCCCTAATGCCATTCTCCATCTTTCTGTTTTCATTCATCTCTGTGAAGCTTTCCTTGGAATCCCTCCTTCTCTATCTCTTTTTCGCTACTTCTTTCGTCTGAAGCCTCAACCTCATCGCGAAGAGACCAATGTTCTCGGTGGTTGTGGGATCCAGTTTCGCCAGGGTCTTAAAAGCAAGTTCTTTGACTATGACCTGGTTGATTCTGTGAGGGATTGGCGTGCTGATTGGTTTTATGCCGCCAATTTGATTCCTTCTCTTTCCGTACATTCTAGGTCTGGTCCCTTGGTTAATGACCGGTGGGATAATAACCCCGTGTCGCCCGCTGAAGTCCAGGCAATCCAGCCACTCCTTAATAAGATTAGTATGCTAAAACAGTAGGGTTTAACCGGTTTTGGGATTGTTTTGAGTTTCCTTCGTCGCCGAGTTCAGCCTTTGAAGGAGCGTGAGCATTTTGGCTTCGAGTACTCTGGGGCTGAGGATCCTTCATGTATGGTCCCAGCTCTTGAGCTGACCGATGAGGAGGTACTTGAGCGTCTCCAGAAGATGTTGAAAGGAGCAAGCATCGTCCCGCTTACTGTCTCTGAGTTCTCTGCTAACAACTCGCCTCCAGCTGTAAGTTGTTTATCTCTTTGTCCGGGTACTTTGTGTACTCTTGTTGTATCCATTTTTGTTTAACTTTTCTCTGTCTTGTTGTATAGGAGTTTGGGCGCAACTTTGTTGACCCGATCCCCCTAGATGTTCTCCTTGTTTTGGCGAAAGCTGGGGAGAAACTTGCTGGAGCTTCCGCAACCAGTAAGTTCCCATTCTCCACAGTGCTTCCTGGAGTTTCTTCTGGATTTGTTGATGTATATGAAGAATATGTTCCTCGTCTAGTCCCTCATGGTCCTCGTAGTGTCCCGAAGAGGGGGCGAACGGATGGGTCTTCATCTGGCCTACCTATTTCCAAGAAGTCTCGCAAGCCAAGTACTCTTCCAGGTACTCCAGTTGTAGTTAGCATGCTCTTAGGTGAGCATATTTAATACTCTTTGTCTCTTTGTCTTCTCCTTTCTCTTTATCTTGAACCGGGAACTTTTACCCTTCCTTCAGCGGGCGGTCTGGTGGCCTTGGTTGAAACCGAGGAAGAAGATGATGAAGTACCCCTCATCGTGCGGCAGTGAGTTGCTTTTATATTCCCCTTCTATTGCATTCCTCCTCTTTGTCTTGATTTTTAGTCTTGATCTTTTTGAAGTAACCGGGCATCGGGTACGAGTTCTTCTGAGGTCTCTGCGTCGGCTTCTTCTGAAGCTCCGGTGTTGAGTTCCTTGGTACCGAGCTCCTCCGCACTTCCGATGCCTAGCTCTTCCACGGCCTCAGCTCTGGCTTCTTCTGAAGCTCTGGTATCAGCTACACCGCTCCTGTCGCCAAGTGGTGGGAACGTTTTCGCCGCTGTTGTTCCCCCTGTGAGGCCTTCTTTGTGTTTTACGAAGAAGAAGATAGTCGGGTGAGTAACTTCTGGCTTCGTCTTTTTTGCATCTGTTTCCCTTTTCCTTTGTTCTTATCGGTATGTTTATCTGTCAACTTTTCAGGCCTTCATTTTCTCTTGACCCTCTGCCGACTTCTTGCCAGTTTTCTAGTGTGCTACCGAGTACCGAGCCTCTAGGTTCGGAGGGCTCGGTAGGCGAAGCGGTTGCTGAGGAGACAAGGTTTCCTGGTGAAGGCACTGTTGTTGGCTTGGTTGCTTCTGAAGTGACCACGGCCATGGTGGTAGGTTCATCTGAGGGATTGGCCTTGACTTCCCATGAGATTGCTCCAGTCGTGCCTTCTTCGCCTCGACCGGCTTCTCCTTCTCCTTCTCTTACTTCTGGTCGTCTGCCTTTTGCTGATGAGGTGGTGCAGCAGTTTGATGCCACCCATCAACTATCGGAGTTAACCGCTGCCTGGGGGAGCTTATCGACCCTCGCGACTTCTTTTGGTGAAAAGCTCCAGGTAAGTTTTACTGCCACTCCTCCTTTGGATGCTCGTTTTTCTTCTGTCCTTATGCCTTGTTTTTCTTTGTCTCTTCTTGCTCAGTCTTTCTCTCATGATCATTCTGGCTTCTTTTTCTTATCTGAAAATGAAAAAAAGTTGTCTTCTGAGGTGAACGCTCTGAAAGCCAATCTTGACCTCCTCCGGGCTAAGTTGGAGATAGAGCGTCAAATGCACCAAAAGGAGGAGAAGACCCTTCGTGCCCAGGTAGTAGAGATGGAGAAGCAGAGGGATGCCATGGTGGAGTCTATGAAGAATGAGTGCAAAGGTGTCGCGGGTTCTGCTTGTTTCTTCTTATATTTTGACTTCTTTTTTTGCTGACTTGTTTTTCGGTGCCTTGTCTAGTTCTCCGAGTTGAAAAACAGAAGCTCTCAGAGAGTATCGATGAAATGAAGGCTCTTGTCCACTCTAGTCATAACAAGGTTGAGGAGGTAATTACTCATGCTGAGGAAGAACTCTCCCTTGCTAAGCTGATTAGGCATGGAGCTGACAGAGATCTTGTGCAGGCTCAAAGAACTATTGAAGACTTATCTGGCAAGTTGTCAACGACTATCGAGAACTGGAAAGCTTTATGGAAATTATTTCGTTCAGTAGCCGATGCACTCTGAACTCTAGCGGACGATGGGCAATCTTGGGCTCAGTTGATTCCCCGAATTCTGACTCGTTTTCAAGAGTTCGTGAAGAGGTGCGCCCAACTGTGTACCAAGAAAGTCTTGGCTCAGGTCTAGGTTCTTGCTCCAGAGGCGCTTGTGTCCAAGATAGCAGAGGAAGCCGATAGTCAAGAGTACATTGATGCCGTTGAGCAGATGGAGCCTGAGGTCGAAGACTTAGCCAGTAGAGTCATAGATAATCTTAATGTTGTTATCTCCTCTCCTGATGATGATGCTTGAACATAATCGACCTCTCCTCTGCTTGGTTGCCTTGTTTATTCCTTGGATGAGTTGTCCAAGTGATCAGAGTTGTTCGACTCGTCGAGTACTTGGTCTTGCCTTCGTCTTTGTCATGTAAACAACCCTACATGTTGACAACTTTTTTTGATATGTTGAGTTCTTGTCTGGCTTTCGCCTTTGCCGTATAAAACAACTCGGTGTAGACCGTTGCCTTGATAGACTTTGTGATCTCAAGTGTCCTCAGTGTGGCCCCCGAGCCTCTTGCTTTTTGGTACAAGGAGCTGGAGGGTCTCGTCTTGAATTTTCCCTGATCCATGCTGTTCGGGTGTTAGCTTATTAGCTACCCTCATCGGCGGGCTCAAGCATCTTTTTAGCTGTTTTGCTTTCGCATGTTGACAACTTTTCTTGATTTGTTGAGTTCATCTTTCGCTTTGCCGTCAGTATAAAACAACTCGGTGTAGACCGTTGCCTTGACAGACTTTGTGATCTCAAGTGTCCTTGCAGTAGCCCCCTGAGCCTCTTGCTTTTTGGTACAAGGAGTCGGAGGGTCTCATCTTGAATTTTGTTTCATGGCTCCATCTTTTTATTTTGCTCTTTAGGCATGTTTGACCATTTTGCTTTTGGGGTGTTAGCTTATTAGCTACCCTCATCGGTGGCTCAAGCATCTTTTCAAATTTATTTTGCTCTCTTTGGTAGGCTTAGGCATGTTTCAGACCATTTTGCTCCTTGGTTCGGGTGTTAGCTTATTAGCTACCCTCATCGGCGGGCTCAAGCATCTTTTCAGCTATTTTGCTCTTGGCCGGTA
This sequence comes from Miscanthus lutarioriparius, assembly GCA_904845875.1. NCBI lineage: Eukaryota > Viridiplantae > Streptophyta > Magnoliopsida > Poales > Poaceae > Miscanthus > Miscanthus lutarioriparius. The sequence goes on from CAJGYO010000019.1 coordinate 41,571,465, forward strand.
GGCTCAGGCATGTTTCAGCCATTTTGCTCTTTGGTTCGGGTGTTAGCTTATTAGCTACCCTCATCGGCGGGCTCAAGCATCTTTTCAGCTATTTTGCTCTCGGCCGGTAGGCTTAGGCATGTTTTAGCCATTTTGCTCTTTGGTTTGGGTTGTCCTGGTTGCTTCTATCCGGGAACCTCTCTCATGTTTTTTCTTCTGCAGTAATCATCTTTTCTACTGTTCGTCTGAATTCTTCATTGTTTCTCGGATTTTCTTTGCAGAAGTCTTGAAATTGCCACCTAGCCATGATTCCGTGAGAGAAAGCTTCAATTACTTCTCGTTCGGTGATGTCATGCACTTGAGCCCGTAGTTTGCCGAATCGTCGATAGTAATTTCTGAGACTTTCGCCTCCCTTCTGCTTGAGTCCTTTCAGTTCTGCATGAGTGATTGGGTGTGTAATGATTCCTGCGAAATTTTCACAAAAAGCTCTTCACAAGTCCTCCCAATTTCTGATAGATCCTGGATTTAATTTGTCGAACCATTGGAGGGGCATGGCTTCCAGTGCCATGGGAAAGAACAGGGTCTTGATATCATCGTCTCCTCCGGCTAGTTCAATTGATTGTGAATATATTCTGAGCCATTGCCTTGGTTCAGTTTTGCCATCATACTTAGAGTGGTTAGACGGTTTGAACTTGTGAGGTAATCGTATTGATGCAAGCTTGTTCGCAAAATAGGGGAATCTGTCGTGCGTTCCGGCTTCTTTGAATTCTGATTTGGCACCTCCTTCGAGCCAACTGTTGTTTTGATGGGAATAATTCTGCGAGGCTGTCTGGGTAGGCGCCCTACTCCTGGTCTTTCTTGGTTGTTCAAATCGGTGGCCTTGATTATGATCCTTCCTACTTTCTCCGTTATGACTTCCACCTGGCCCAAGTCTTTTGAAAGCAGACTTCCTTTGATTTTGATCTTCTTGCCTATGGGTTGTTGATCTGGCAGGTAGTCTTGATTGGGCTCTCTCTTCATGCGTTCTCAGGATCGTCGACCGGAGCAAGTCCTAGAGCTGTTCATACTTCTAACCGGGGTGTGAAGTTGCTCTGAGTTCTTCTAATGCTTCTCGAATCTTATCGTAAGGTGTATTTGCCGTGCGTCTTCCTTCGACTTCTCGTTGTGATTTTCTTCTATCGTATTCGGCCAACTCTGACTCGTATCTGATCTAGGCTTCCCTGCGCTGCCTAGCACGGTGTTGGCGCCCTTGCTTCAACTTCTTTTTTCTTTCTCTAGCTTGTTTCTGACTCTCGGTTTCTCCATTGTAGCCCTGGGCAAAGGGTGATATGTTGGATTCTGATTCATCTGATGACCTGACATCGGGTGCTTCTGGGGGATTTAATGGTGACCGAGGGCGTCGAACCATGAATACTTCCCGTGCGTGAGCCATTCTGTTATTGGCGTTAGTTTTCATACTGTCGGAGTTGTTGATGACTTTAGTAGATGCCTCGATGTTGTAGATCGAGTCTCCTTCTTGGTAAGGTAGAATAGTCATCGTCGTCATGTTGTCCAGTCGGGTACTGTTATCCTCAGGAACAGAGTCCGGCTAGTGAACGATGCAGTCTTGAGATGTTACAGTCAGGACGAGGCCTTCTTGAGCTCCCTTCAGTGGCATTCTTAGTACTGGATCGAGGACTTCTCTGAGCCATGCCTGATAAGATGTTGCCATGTTGAGGAGTCTGAGTGGAGGAAGATCCGACTTCTTGAAGGGGTTCTGCGCGTACTCTAAGTTGTATTCTTGATATGTCAGGGCCGCGTTCTTAAGTCCTATCGAAAAAGAACTCGGTTTCCTGAAAGGACTCGGATAAGACTCCAACTCGGATGCGGATCTCGAATTCGAGTCGGATGCGCAAAGCTGTGGAACCTGAGTTGAATCAGACACAATGAGCTGCGCGAATCTTCCGGAGATTTGATCTATCGTGGTCGTCGGAACAGAATAGTCTTCATGGTGTTTCGAATCTTCGAGGAGACGACTTTGGAGCTTGCCATTGTTGTCCACCTCACAGATCCATGAGCCGAAGATGAAAGTTGATCCTGTTGAGAAGATCATGTTGTTGAGGTCCATCGAGCTCTCGGATGCAAATTTGCTGAAAACCCCTACCTGGCGCACCAGCTGTCGATGTTTCACCACCGATAGCCTACCACGGGGGTCCCCGGGGCAGTATTGTTCGGGCTTCAGCGTATGCAGAACTCGACAGTGAATGCAAGAGACAGTCGATTTATCCTGGTTCAGGCCCTCGACTATGGTCGAGTAACAGCCCTACGTCCAGTCGGCGTTAGCCTTTGCGTTGGATTGATTGTGTTGTAGAAATCCTGATCTCTCCTCTCTAGGAACCCTGCCCTCCTTTATATAGTCAGGAGGTCAGATTCCTAGTCGGTTTACAATGAGAGTTCCTAGTAGGATTACAAAATAATACTACTACTAAGATTACATGGGGAGAATCCTAGTTAGACTAGATCTTCTCTCTTCCTTGCGGGGTATCCTGTGGGTCCCGCACCGATAGGCACAATGCATATTACATGTCGAGGGGTAGTTCGGCAAAGATAAGGGACCGTTTCTAACTACCCTTCTATGCTTCATCCAATAGAGTCCTGAAGAAATCCTTTGATAGCACCATATACATAACGATGCTGATCAAAACTAGGGATGTGCTTTCTCTAGCTCTTTACTTAGCTGATATAGCATCTTGCACTACCCGTGTGATTGTCCAAGATGGAATTGACTTGATGACACAGGGTCTGGAGAAGAAAACAGTACTTGCATTATTGACTGGCTTTGTTTTTTCTTTTGCTTAACATTGCTCTATGAGACATAGCCTTTAGAGCTACAAAGAGTCGTTACCTAGTTAGAGATTAACCTTCCTACTGGTAACTAATTAGTTATCTCTCAACACTTAAAAAGCTCCAAAATTTCCTTTTTGATGGCAACAATTGTAGTGGACGCGCAAACAAACAGTCGCCATGCAAGTCAGCTGAGAAGGGGTCACACCGAAGAAGGTCGGTTTTTGCCTGCATGATCCTTATGCACCTAAAGATTGAGAACTTGGACAGGAAGCTCATGAGTACCAGGTGACCTATTACAGCACATAATATCTCCACCCATTATCATCCGACTGTGTTTTGACCAAAATTTAGAAGAAGAATTGCTGGAACTCGAAAGCTCCCAAGATTGTGTCATCGAGGAATCGATCGCATAAAGGTCGGTATCAGCTGATTCGAATATAGTACTAGAATCGGCTCTCTTTAGATAGCGCCAGCAGATAACGATGAAAACTGCAGTTGGCGTCAGGAAAAAAACATGTTGGACTCTACAAAAAGGGAAAGATTATGGTCCAAGTTATCTTAAATTAGGAATGTTTTCTCTTATGCCAAAGATTGTAATGAGTCGAGCTTAAGTAGGATTCATGCATAGGTTCCGGTTTAAATATTAGACCCCGGCTATTGTAAAGGACACACAATCAATCAAATACAAGTTACTTACTTTTTTGGCTCCGGCCACCCCTTAGGAGTAGGAGTAGAGTAGATCTCGGCAAGTTCTTCAGCGAACAGGGCTGCATTGGTCTGGCCGACCTCCGGCTTGTCTATAAGTACCATCATGGCTTATACTTCTGTTCGTACGGCTGCATCGATCCAGTCGACCTCCACTACGACTCTGGTATAAGCTAGTTATCGACTCTTGTCTAGTTCAAGTACAGCTACATCGATCCGGTCGACCTCCACTGCTCAAACTAGATTAAGGTCAAGTTATCGGCTCTATCTAAGGGTAGATTCATTATTATTAGTTTATAGCAACATCAATTCGCCTAGTCGAGATCGAATTAGATCAGCCTCATATCATTTAGATCCGTCGTTCATTTGTTACAACATGAATTATCTACCTTGAATGATGGTTTATGTTTCATTGGCTGTTTTACTTTGATCTTGATCGTGCATAGTACGTGGTGAAGGCATGCATAATCTTGAAGAGGTCTGCTAGCTATTTGAATCTAGTTTATGGTTCACCATTATGGTTGTAACGATCCGGTCGATCCCCACTGATGGCACTATAGATTGGAGGATGCTAGTTAGTAGACTTGTTCCTGGTTAGGTGTGACCTGAGCTATTTGATATGCCTGCATCGGCTAAATAGCCGATCGCCTGTGCATTAACGCCTACAACATGTTTACATGATTCCGTTAAGCGTGAGTAGATCTGTGTACTTTAAGGGTTTGATTCGTTGTCTTTTTCATGGCTGCATCGATCCGGTCTAACCCCACTGTTTGAGATAGCGGGTTGAGTCTAAGGAGTCCATAGATTTGTTCACGTGAAATAGTCGATTGTTCACACGCTGTAGTTCTCTTCACCTGAAACGGCTATTTTAGCCGATTCATCCGAGTGTTCCTATATAGCATGTCTTTAGAAAAGTTTGTCGAAGTGTAGATGGTTTTATGGATTCTTCGGTTTTAGTTTGTTATTATCATCATAGCTGGCATCGATCCAGTCGAACCTCATTATTGATGGTAACAGATTGGATTCAGAGCGTCTGTAGATCCGTTCATATTAGATAGTCGATTTGTTCACGTGCTATATCCTTTATCGTCAGATTCATCGGCTCAATAATTCATATTGATAATATCCACCTAGCTGATGATCTCATTTACATATACGTGTATTGTACCTGTCAACATAAAATCAATCGCTACCCACGAGCTTTACAGTCCGTAACAGCTAATTTCTGTGCGGATCGGCTATTCAGATGCTTTTTCCCGTATGGCTGCTCCCGAAGTGGCACACTTGGAACTATCTAGGCATAGACCGGCACGTTCCACCTTAAATTACTGATAAAATTTCTCTTCTTGTCAATTGTAGGGTCAAATTGACTGGCACATCTTGAGAGGAGTACGCAGGATTGATCATCCCTGCGTTGAAGCCAGGTGGATCTCTAGCTCCATCGAGCAGACCCTTCTGGCTTGCTCATGTGCCCAGCATGATTGACATGTTTTCGTGCCGACACACGTTCTGGCATGCCTAGTGGGACACCACAATCGTCATGGCGGCTTACAACAACAACAACATCCTTGTGGTACCTTATGAAGACCTACCTAATGGAGATAAAGATGTCATCAGCAAAGCTATAGAAGAATTTCAGAACAAATGTTTGTTGTCCTACACTAAGACACATGACAATACAATTGTTTAGAAATATCTACTACCAAGAGTTCTGTTGCATGGGCAGACAGATGCAGATGAAGCAGAAGAAAGATGTTTCTTCATGGAAGCTGTAAACAAATCTGTTCATGATGCTATATCGAACCATAATGAAATCTTCTTGAACACATTCCACAACACCATGAAAGATGTGTTTCATGGGTTTCCAGTTGATCAGGTTGGTCCGACTTATTACAACATTCCACATCCATCGACTTAGGGGACTAATCAAGCTGGTACCAGCTATCAAGAAGCAGCACCAGCCAGTAATGATGATGTCTAGGTAGTTCAGAGTTCATCTGAGCAAGTTCATGGTGCTACTACAAATCAGATACAATATAATCCTGGATCATTAGTACAGCATGTGCAACAGCCGATGGGGCAAGGTTAGAACCAGATGATTAATTTTGGCACATCAGGCCACATACCATCATCGGCTCAAAAAATAGCACCATCAATTCAAAGGATTTGTAGAGATATAGATCCCAACGTCTATAACCAGAGACTTCAAGCAACAAACCAGCAAAGGACCCAATAGATAGAGATTCCACAGGGATATCATTATGGCACAGATTACAACACCCTTCACATGATTCTAAATCCAGGGTATCAAGGTACACGGGATTTCAATCCATAGATGGGTCAGCAGGTGTGGAGAAATCCAAATTCAAATGCTGATGAGTTGTTGCTGAGAGTGACTGAGATGATGAAGAATCAATTTAGTTTGAAGCCAAAAGGGCAGACCTTCTCATACAAATGCCCATATCCAGAATGGTATGATTTGGTCACTCTTCCTACAAATTACAGGCTCCCAGAGTTTGCTAATTTCACTAGCCAAGATAGCACAAGCACAATAGAACATGTCAGTCAGTATCTTACACAATTGGGTGAAGCATTCATTGAAGAGGCCCATCGAGTTCGTTTCTTCTCCCTGTCACTGTCAGGGCCAGCCTTCACTTGGTTTTTATCACTGCTAGTCAATTCCATTGCCAATTGGGCTGACCTAGAGAAGAAGTTTCATACATATTTTTACACTAGGATAGGAGAAAAGAAGATTACTGATTTGACAACTATAAGACAGAGAACTAATGAATCAGGCACTGAGTTTCTTCAGAGGTTCCGAGAGACCAGAATTATGTGTTTTTCACTGAACTTGACTGATGATCAGCGAGCTACTTTGGCCGTTTAGGGAATATTGCCAACATGGAGAGAGAAGCTGCTGGGACAAGAGTTTGATAACTTGGGTCAATTGGCTCAATGAGTGGCAGCGCTTAATAGCCAGTTACAGAATATGCGCAGAGATACCTGATTCTAGAAAAGTACCACAATGGCCGAAGTCTATAATCCATATTCAGTCGGTGATGGCTGTGAAGATGATGAAGAAGAGGTTGCCATGGCTGAATGGAATTGGGGTAAGAAGACATTAATGGTGCCAAATCCTTAGGGAAGAGGAGTCGAGGAGAGCTATGACTTTGACATCACGAAATCGGACAAGCTCTTTGATTTCTTGCTTGAGAAGGGGCAGATCAAGTTGCATGATAATCATGTTATGTTGCCCCCTGATCAGTTGAAGAATAAGAAGTTCTGTATGTTTCATAATGCTACATCCCATTCTACTAATGAATGTAGAGTTTTCTGGCAGCATATACAGAGGGCTATTCAGCAAGGAAGGCTTAAATTCGATATGCCTCGGAAGATGAAAGTTGACGATAATCCTTTCCCAGGAGATCAAAACATGGTTGATGCTAGGCTGCTCAAGGGGAAGACTAAAGTCCTAACATTAGATAGATCAAGAGAAACTGGGATGGTTGATCCCGAGATGCAAATATCGGCTGATGAATATAGAAAGATCAGAAGGCGTCGTGTCGAGCAAAAGAGCCATTATGAGCAGGGAGAAACGTCAAAAGATGGGGTGACAAAGCCACGTGTTACATTTTGAATTTTGTTGAATAAATGGCAGCGGCAAAAGGAAAAGGATTATCAACATTGGCTAGAAGAGCAAGAGTACCAGCGTCAACCGAAAAAGGAGAGGTATGAAAGAAAACAGCCAAATCACATCAGAAGAGTTCAGAGATTTTGCTGCTAGTATGTGAATTAAGCTACTAAATTCTTCTCCTTACTATGCTCAAGCTAATGGCTAGGCAGAGGCGTCCAATCAGATTATGATTAAGCTGATCAAGAAAAAGATTGAGGAGCAGCCAAGGAAGTGGCATTCAACGCTTAATGAGGCATTATGGGCGTATAGGATGGCCTATCATGGATCGACTAAAACGTCACCTTACAAACTTATGTATGGCTATAATGCAGTCCTTCCTTGGGAAGTTCAAACTGGATCGAGGCGTGTTACGTTGCAAAATGATTTGTCAGCCGAAGTCTATAAGAATCTTATGATAGACGACTTGGAGGACTTGAGTTGCCATCGGCTGCATGCTCTTGAGAATATTGAAGCCAATAAACTGAGGATTGCAAAATATTACAATAAAAAGGTCAAGAGCAAGCAATTTTCTGAAGGAGACTTGGTCTGGAAAGTGAAGTTGCTGATCGGGTCAAAAGATAGCAAGTTCGGCAAATGGTCACCAAATTGGGAAGGACCTTATCGGATTAAACGTTGTGCGCCTGGCAATGCTTATATTTTGGAAACACAAAGAGGAGAGGAAGAATTTGGCAGAGCAATCAACGGGAAATATCTAAAAAAATACTATCCTAGCGTTTGGATTAATACTTGACAACCGATTTGTTCGGTCGTTGGCTCTAATAGCCAATACCAGGAAAGTATCGCCTCTAGTACAAAAATAAACCCGAAGGGGTAGAAGCCGGTATGATATGTATCAGCTATAAGAGCAAAGCAAACACGGATAGTTTGGTGCATGGAATATGAAGTACGAAGCAAAAGAAGAAATTACTTGAGACGAAGAAATTGTTTGTTAATATCACCTATTACAAACTATAGGCCGGAAAACACTTTTTACTATATCATCGGCCTAGGAAGTAAGGGATACATAGTTGGCGGCGTCGAAGAAATCCTCGACCAGGCGTTCATGATCCCTAGGGTGTGCCACGGCTAGAAAACCGTGGGGAAGAAGCCGAAGCTCGTGGCCGGAACAGGCTTGTGCCGTAGCCAATGCCATGGCAGCACCATGATGAACGCCGTGTAGAGCAACCTCCCTGATATGGTTTGGGATGTCATGCAAGTGAACCATTGGAATGGCTCCTCTGGCATTGATGAATCCTGTCGCGTACTCCGCAGTTGATCGGAGGCTTTCCAGCTAAGCCGATAGGTCTAAAAAGATTCAAAGGGGAGATGATTAGGATCTTGAAGATAAAATTAAGAGGAGACAGAAAGTTGTGGTAGACATCTCACTCATGATTCTAGCCTCAGCATTGGCCAACCTATCCTCCACCGGATCAATCTCGGGAGGCGATCACCACCAAACCATGGCTTGGGACGATTCTGCGAGGCAGAGGCAGTCGGTGAGGTTCTGGCCAGCCCGATCAATGGAGGCGAGTAGATCATCATTATGGATCTATCTCCTTGGATAATAGGGGAGCTGGCGGTGAGCTATTGATGAAGAGAAGCCCGAAGGCTAAATGGAGTCGGCCCTATGCCCCGAGGCGGTGGGGGCATCACGAGTTGCACCCTCCTGGTTTAAGCATATCATGGGTGTACTTGGTTTGGCTAATGAACGTCCCTTCCTTCATTTGCTTGATTTGAAATCTAAGGAAGAACTTCAGCTCACCCATCATGGACATCTCAAATCTCTTAGTCATAATCCTACTAAACTCATCACAATACACATGATTAGTACTACCAAATATTATGTCATCGACATATATTTGGCACACAAATATATCATTTCCAACTTTGTGAGTAAAGAGTGTAGGGTCGGCTTTGCCTATTTCAAAGCCTTGTTTGAGCAAGAATTCCTTAAGGCATTCATACAATTCTCTTGGTGCTTGCTTAGGCCCATAGAGCGCCTTTTGGAGTTTATATGCATGGTGGGGAAATTTGGGATCTTCAAACCCCGGTGGATGCTCCACATACACCAACTCTTCTATTGGGCCATTGAGAAATGCACTCTTGACATCCATTTGGTATAGCTTGAAGTCATGATGGGCAGCAAAGGCTAGAAGCATTTGGATTGCTTCAAGTCTTGCCACCGGTGCATATGTTTCTTCAAAGTCCAAGCCCTCTACTTGAGTGAAGCCTTGGGCCACCAATCTTGCCTTGTTCCTTGTTACCACGCCATTTTCATCTTGCTTGTTGCGGAAGACCCACTTGGTACCAATGACATTGGTATTGGGCCTTTCCACAAATTTCTACACTTGATTTCTTTCAAAGTTGTTGAGCTCTTCTTGCATGGCCAAGACCCAATCCGATCTCCAAGTGCTTGTTCTACCTTGAGAGGTTCCAAAGAGGAGACAAACGAGTAATATTGATAGAAATTTGCTAAATGTGAACGAGTTGTTATCCCCTTTCGAATGCTTCCAAGGATGTTGTCAACGGGGTGATCCCGTTGTATAGTTTGACGTAGCCTTGGATGATCAACACCTTCTTGTTCTTCTTCTGGACCTTCAACCTCTTCTTGTTCAAAGATAGGTTCCAGATTGAGCCCTTGAGGTGGTGGAGTAGGAGTTGAAGGAGTTGTTGCTGAGGTGGATGGGGTGGCACTGCCGCCCTCATGAGCAGCACTACTGCCCTGCTGATGTTCAGTAGGTGAGTGCTGCCCTTGTCGATGGAGTACGTCAGCACAAATTTGTGCAGCAACAGCCTGGGGATCCTCATCATTAGTAGCTTGATCTTCTTGTGGCCTAATATCGCCTATAGCCATTTGCTTGATTGCCTCACATGGTGGATCCTCCTTCCCTACAACACTTGAATCAACTTGCTCCACTTAAGAGCCATTAGATTCATCAAATGTCACATCTACCGTAACTTCAACTCTACCCATGGTTTTGTTAAAGACACGATAGGCATGCTCATTTGATCCATAACCAAGAAGAATGCCTTCATCAACTTTAGGTGCGAATTTAGAGGTTTTGGGTCTTTTGTTAAGTATAAAACACTTGCACCCAAACACTCTAAAGTATGACACCTTTGGTTTGTTACTGGTTAGAAGCTCATATGAAGTCTTCTTGAGTTTCTTGTGTAAATAGAGACGGTTGATGGCATGGCAAGCGGTGTTAACGACGTCACTCCAAAAGAGGTCCGATGTCTTATATTCATCTAGCATTGTCCTTGCCATATCAAGAAGTGTGCGGTTCTTCCTCTCTACTACACCGTTTTGTTGAGGGGTGTAAGGAGTTGAAAACTCATGTTTGATGCCCTCATCATCAAGAAACTCTTCAACCAGAGTGTTCTTGAATTTGGTCCCATTGTCACTTCTTATCCTCTTGATAGGAAGACTGAACTCCCTTTGTGCCCTTCTCATAAATATCTTGACTTTCTCTTGCACCTGGGACTTATCATAAACAAAGAACACCCAAGTGAAACGGGAATAATTATCAACAATAACTAGACCATATTTGTTACCCCCGATACTTATGTAGGCGACGGGTCCAAAGAGATCCATGTGAATCAACTCCAACGGTTATGTGGTGGTCATGATGCTCTTTGGTGGGTGAGGTACACCCACTTGCTTTCTGGCTTGGCAAGCACTACAAATCCTATCTTTCTCAAATTGAATGTTGGTTAGTCCAAGGATGTGGTTGTCTTTTAGGAGTTTGGCCAAGTTCCTCATCCCAACATTAGCTAGTCGGTGATGCCATAGCCAACCCATGCTAGATTTTGCCACTAAACAGGTCTCAAGCTTAGCTTTCCCTTTGCTGAAATCAACTAGGTAAAGCTTGTTCTTGAGGTGACCCATAAAGATAATAGAGGAATCCTCTCTCTTAGAGACTTCCATACCCTTATCCGTGAAAAGACAATTGTAGCCCATCTCACATAATTGAGAAATGGACAGCAGATTGTATTTCAAGGAATCAACATGTAAGACATTTGTAATTGAATGATCAAGTGTAATAGTTACTTTACCAAGTCCAATCACACCCCCTTTTGAATTGTCACCAAATATGATATTCTCATCTGAATTTGTAGTTGGGGAATATGATGAGAACATACTCCTTTCTCTGGTCATATGATTTGTACAGCCACTATCGAGCACCCAACTTGACCCACCGGAGGAGTATGCCTGCAACACAAGTTTAGTTCCTAGTTTTAGGTCCCCAAATATTCTTGGGGCCTTGCATGTTAGTCACAAGAACTTTAGGAACCCAAATGAAAGCATTATGATAAACATTTCGACCATTGCCAACAAACTTGGCAAACACCTCCCCCTTGCTGTTGTGCTGCAAAACAAAGTTAGAATCCAAACATTGAGGATGTGTTTTTGCCTTTGGTTGATAAGCATATCTATTTGGAGTGACCCAGATAGATTTCTTTGGTTTCTGGACAACTTGCTCTAGATGAGACACCTTCTTCTTAGGCTTAACATGAGCAGAGGAGGAGGAGGTGGTCTTCCCTTTTCTGTGGGGGGCGACACTACTGCCGTTCACAGCGGCACTACCGCCCATAGCCCACGGTGCTGCTCTAGGCTGGCCTTCTGCCACCTTCTGTGCAGACCTATCTGTACCTTCCTGCCCTTTGCTCACGAACTGAACACACTCATATCCATTTATTACCTTTCTCCCATTGGTTTTACCTCCATGAGTGTGCCCAAGCCCATCTTTGATGCGTGGATTTCTTCCATCTTTGTATTGTGGCCTCTTTGGATTTTCACCTTTGCCACCAGTAGGTTTCTTGCCTTCCATGCACCTTTTTCCTAACATAGCATTGAGCCTAGCAATTTACTTTTTCAAGACCTCCAAGTTTGCAAGGTTAGTGGAATAAACATTTAAGTCAAGATTATAGCATTTTCCACATCCTTGGCTAGTGGAGGGAATAGAAATGTCATTTGTGTTGGAGGGAAGTGGGGTGCTCTCACATAGAAGGTTATATTGCTTCTCAAGTTTGTTGTGCTTTTCAACTAAGACACAATACTTGTCATTGAGTGCAATATTTGCCTTCTTTGTGAGAGCATGTTCTCTTTGTTCTTCAGCCAAGGCCTTGTTCAAAGAGTCCACCTCACTTCTCTCTAACTCAAGAGCTTCCTTGCAGCCAATATACATCTTTTCAGTTTCCTCAAGATAATCATCTCTATCAGCTAGCTCGGCTTTGACACTTTCTAATTCCTCCATTAGATTCATGATAAAGAGCTTAGTCTTAGAATCTAACTTTTTAGTCAATTTAACATATTTCTCAACATCACTAGTATCGGACATGTTGTTGAAAAGTCTTGGTGTAGAGGATGACTTTTGAATAGCCATGGTTGCAATCTTCACATCCTCTTCACTTGACTCTTTAGTTGAGTCCCACTCATGCCCAATGTGTGCCTCTCCCATTTGCTTGTATCTCTTTTTGTGCTCATGCTTGCCTTCATTGTTGTCCCTCTTGTATTTGTTTTCTTTCTTGTCATAGGGACACTTAGCAATGAAGTGCTCCGTGCTGCCACAATTGTAGCAAGTCCTCTTCTTCTTGTTTGGGGACCTTCTTTGCACTAATTTGTACCCATTCTTTTTTAGCCCCTTGTGATAGCTCTTCATGAACAAAGCCATGTCATCGATCCTCATGAAATCAGCCCCATCATCTTCATCTTCACTTGAGGATGAACTTGGATCATCATTTTGTGGAGTTGATTTGTTGACTTGTTGATGCTTGCTTGCTGCCCTTTGCCTTGTTGGAGGTGCCTTGATTGCTTGATTTATTTGCCTTGAGAGCCACTTCCTTGATTTTCATGCCTTCTAACTTGGCTTGCAACTCACCAAGTCTTCTCCTCTCATTTGCTTCTTCTCTTTGCATGTCAAATGTCAACAATCTTCCAAGCACATCATTTGGTGTGAAGTGCTCAAATTTCTTCTTATCTCTAATCAAGGTGACTACGGTCTCATTTCTTGGTGAGTAAGCTTCCAACATAACCTTCACCACTTTGTGATCATCAAGCTCATCACATCCATAGCCTCTAATCTTGCCCACCAAGGTCATCAATCTATCAAACATCTCTTGTGGCCCCTCTCCATCAACAATCATGAACCTATTGAGCTTGGCCATCAACAAATCAATCTTTGCCTTCCTTACTTTATCAACACCTTCATGTGCTAGATGCAAAGTGTCCCAAATCTATTTTGCAACATTGACATTCATCACTCGGTTGTACTCATTTCCATCCAAGGCACTAAGAAGAATACTTGTGGCTTGGCCATTTAGATGGACAGCAGCTAGCTCTTCATTTGTTGGTGCTTTGGGATCTTTCGGTGGCTGCAATCCATTCACCACAATCTCCCAAAGACCGGGGTGAAGACCTATAAGATAGGCACTCATCAAGTGCTTCCACTTGGCAAAGTTTGTCCCATCAAAATGAGGCAACTTCCCGCGGGCACATTGACAAAAGACCTTTTGTTATGGTTAGACAAATAAGAATAATTAAAGGATACGGCAACATATTTGTTCTTGTTGTTGTTGCTGCCCTTGTCCTTGCTATCCTTCTTTTTGTCCTTGCTCTTCACCTCCTTGCTATCTTTTGAAGCATGGTATGACACATCATCATCTCCATCGTCCAAGCTACTAGAGAGCTCACTAGATGATGCATCATACTCATTCTTCTCTTGCTCTTGAGCTCTTGCTGCCCTTCTCTTAGCTCTTGCCTCTCTTGTGATTCTTCTAGCTTCTTTTCTCTTTTTCTTGTCTTTGAGCCGCTGCTCTTCTTTCTTCTTTTCTCTAGCTTCTCTTGTTGCAATCTTTGTGGCTTTTCTTTCTTTTCTTGCCTTTCTTCTTTTGGCATCGATGGTCTTGGGTTCTTTGATGGTGGCATCACTTGCTGTGGACATGGATAGCTCGCTACTGCTGCCGACATCCTTGACGTGCACACCACCTGCGTCCGCAACATGAATGTTCTTCGAACCTTCTCCTTCTTCCATACTTCACGCGGTGAAGCGTATACGAAGCAACCTCGCTCTGATACCACTTGTAGGATCTACTGGAAGATAAAGAAGGCCTAGAGGGGGGTGAGTAGGCCTGTAAAAATTTAACTCAAAACTCTGTTAGAGCAGAGGGCGGCATTGTAGGCCTTACAGGGCGGCACTGTCGCTCTATGAAAAATAATCTAACACAGTTGAGATTTAACAGATATAAACCTGACCCCACTAGCTACTTAATCCTGCAATATAAAGCCAAGATCTAGTTCAAAGACTGGATACCACAGAAACTTCACACAACAGTGAATCAAGCAACTAAACCCTAGCAACAGCTAGCAATAAGGTAAGCAGCAGGTATAGTAAAGATGAAGCACACGAGACACAAGATTTATCCCATGGTTTAGCTCACCACTAAGGTTTGCCTAAGTCCATGTTGTTGAGGAAGCCACAAAAGGCTTGAGCTTGCCACCAAGGCTTGCCTTACCCTCATTCTCAAATCAAGAGAGTGAACTCTTGAAGTGAGGGGTGATTTCTTAGCTTTCAAATGAGGTTACAAACCTCCCAAGGCTGCCACACGAGTTGGCAAGCACAAGGGCGACGCCTAGCCGCCTAGGAGCAAGGTCCAAGAGTAATAAACCCTAGAACCGTCGGCCAAACGTGAACCAAATACTCTTAGACTATCCGGGAGAGACGGCGATTCGAATCGATTCCTATCCAGCTGGAGGGTATTCCTAACACAAACCCCGCTTCCCCGTGTGGTCGCAAACAAGTCACCTGGTACAACTCGGAGAAAAGTAAAAAGAAAAGACGCGGGTCCGGCCGCCTGCATTCTCGAGAAGAACCACTCGCAGGAAGTGCAGGATCTTAAACCCCGACTCCCCTTGGACTTATGCCAATGGCTCTCCGCACATCCTTACTACCTCCAGAATGCATCCAACCCCCACGGTTCCCGGCCGAGTTGAGCTACTCGGCCAGCGGTCGGAACGACTTATCCGCCAACTAAGTGTTAGGTTGCGTTCAACATGACATGAGGACGACAACAGATCGGTCCTTAAACGATTATTGCACGGAGTCACTATGTTCAAACCTACACAAGACTCCGCCCGGTCTTAATTCATTATTCACATGGTTCTTTTCCACGATAGCAAATATAGCCAACCGTGATCCACCTCATCCTAAATCTCGCAGTGTGGAAATCACCGACTTCTACCGCACTAAGCATGGCTAAGCATTTAACCCGTTCTCGAACTTAAAGGATTCCCGTGCGATATCTCGGACAAGGAGGGATATATAATGCAGCAATTGGTTCCAACCAATTCCTATACTTAATGCATCATCAACAATAAAGATACTCAATATATTTGTAAAGACATGGGAGACTTATAATGCTCGGGGCTTGCCTTTCGGGAAAGAGGAAGGTGGTGATCAGGGCACTCGGGCAACTCCTCGACGACGGTACGCTTCTTCGACTTCCTGCACCTCCGGCTCCTCCTCCTGGTTGGCTCCCTCGAACTCCAGCAACGTCACTCCCTCCGCACACCTATTGCATGAATGCGCAAGATAAGTATCATGGATGCACATGTACGAATGTCAGGGATGCTCGGGGAATGCACATGCTCACTGCAGTTCGCATATTCCAAGTTAAGCTTTATTCAATACACTTTACTTACCAAGTCTATACAACCTAATGTATAATTGCTCATCTTCAGTTAATGACCTAGCACCTGCACCTAAGCATATTCTCAAGTTAGGCTAACCCCCAAACAATCAACGATTACGTTGCAACACATTCAATCAAGCATTTGTATTTCAGCAATTGAAGACTATATATCGGTACATTAAACTAGCCATAACTGGAGATGTATAATTTCAAATGATATGAAACAAGACAATCTAGAAAGATTATGAAATTGTATATAATTCATTTTTAGACCTCAAAGCATGATTCGACACTTTACCAGCTCGAATTCCTAAATCAACAGAACACTGTCCTACAAGACAGAGAATAAGCAAAACAGGAACCTAACTTTAAACAGCTGTAGTTTCTAAACTACTGGGCCAAATGCCCTCAAATTTTGACAGGAGCTAGATACATAAATTATCTACAACTCTTGTATTCATCATATTCACAGAAAACCAAAATCTCATGGGGAACTTTCTAAAGTCCCCAGATCTGTCCAGAGGGACATAATGCCAACAAATAATTAGCAACTTATGATGTAAACATATAATTAGACAAAACCAACTTTACTATCTTATCACACATATCCTAAGAACACCAGAAAGTAGGATGTCCATTACCAAAACATTTCTTTTAATACCTTTATTAATTTAATTAATTAATTAGGGGAAATAGTAAACCTATATGAAAACTGCCCCATTAATTCTACAAAAATTACAGTAGACACTACATACTCTAAGTAGACTACCATAAAAATTTCACACCATTTGAGCAAGTATAAAAGCCTACACAAAAATGACAAGGCATAATGGCTTAAAATGGCATAATTAGGAAACCCTAATGAAAAGTGTCAAGCAACAGATTTCATATTTTTCCTAGCATCCTTAGGGCACTAGGATACTACCTACCAAGTTTCATGGCCATTGGATTCATAGATTATTTACTAAAATTTACACAAGAATCATCCAATGATAAAAGGAAAATCTATAACTCAAAAACTACACATGCAATGACTCTCAAATTTTAACCAGAGCTTCTACTATACCATACTAGCTTACCCACAAAATTTCACAATTTTTGGATCACAGAAACTCAAGATATGATTTAAACAAGTTTGCATGCAATCAAAAACACTTTTCAAGTTCCTATTTAATTCATCCAAATTTTCTACATGATATGCTCAAGATATATTTTTATTAAATATTAGATCTAACAATGAGTCTAACAAAATTGGAAGTACTCAATTTGGATCTACCAAGTAGGAGTTACAAAATTTACAAAATGGCACTAAAAACTGGAATTTTTGAACTATCTTTTCTAACTCAGTCACTGACAAGTGGGGTCCGTCAGTCAGCCGGGCCCGCATGTAAGTGAAAGGAAAACAGAGCACGGTGGCTGCGACGGCGCGGGCATGGCGTAGCTCACCGGCGGCTACATCTCCGGTGAAACCAGAGCCACCGTCGTGCTCACCACGACGAGCCGCACCCGTGGGTGCCTCGGGTTCGGTCTCTACCGGCCTCTACCTACAGCGACGACATGCACGGCGGACGGCGACGAGGCTGCGGTGGAACTCCCGGCTGACGGCGAGCCTACATTGCCCCCACCCAAGCACGGTATGAGTTACACGGTTACATGGAGAAACTATCCGAGAAGAAAATGGGAAAGGGAAGCCTCAAGTGCTCCAAACCACGGTGAGCTCGATCTCCGGTGAGGTCGAGTCATGGCGGCGGCGGATTCGGGCAAATGGGCCATCAACTCCGTTCGATAGGCTCTACTAGAGGGTGGACGAGGTAAAGGAGATGGTGGGGAATCTGTGGACGAGATGGAGTGAGTCGCGATCGGTGATGAGCGGCACGAGAGCTCGGACGGAGCTCTTGCCTTGGGACATGGCACACGGCCACGGAGAAGAAGAAGCACGGCCTCTACCTTGACTTTACGGCTCCACGGTGAGGTGGACGAGGCAGAGGAGTACACGGCGGAGCTGTGGGTGAGAGCTTGTTGACGGTGGTGCACGGCGAAAGCAAGTGGTGGCAAGTGGCGGCGTCGGCAATGGAGAGCAGGGCCATGAGAGCGGCAAGTGGAGGAAGAGATGGAGATGCAATTGAAGGCGACGCTTCCTCCAGAGGGGCGCGTGGAGTTGAGGTGTCCGCGACGGCCTGACCTGGTGGGGCCAAGATGCGCAGACGGCCTCCACGGCGTACACACTTGCAACGACGACTTTCGAGGCGGTCGGCCCACTCTACCGACGGAGATGGCCATCAGCTCGCAATCAACCGAGTGACGCCACATTTTGGAGTCAATGTATTTCATAATCCTATGCTTATTAGCGCAAACTTCCTAAACGAAAGTGCAAGCCCTAAGTACCAGCTACAAAACTCCTTCAGAGTTCAAAGTCTAATTCGAAAAGTATAGAGAGTAAAATCATGCCAAAGTTGAGCTCATGAAACTAAAAACTCAGTTTCATACTTAGAAATTTTCTAAGTGTCGAATCCAACCTCAAAACTGACTTGTGGACCATTTTTGAACATGTTGTGCACATTTTCATGAGGTGGCCATAAAATAACTTTTGTTCCTTATATAATTCTCTACAACTTTGCTTTAGGTTGCTCAGACATGCAAACGTCCTAAGCTACACTTTTAAAATAGTTAAACATAGGAGCTCTAGGGGTCCAAATTGGTCAACCATGACTTGGAAACCTAATTAGGCAAAATGATCAACATGAACCTTGTTCCTAATGACATTCTAGGTGTAACTAAGTTACTTAGGATGATTATTAGCCACACCACACATTGGTCACACAAGAATCAAGCAAGGTATGTACTGAAACAATGAAAAACACATGAAATGTTGCAACTGTTTCATAGTCATGTTTCACTTGTTTCATGATTGTGTTGCATAGCACTAACTAACCTTGTTTCACTAAGTGAGTGGCACATGTTGCACTTAAGCGTTGCACACTTTACATTTCATAAAGAACAACACACATGAAATCTACAACACATTGCAATGTTTCGAATTTATGTTTCATGTGCTATAAGTTCACAAAGGGATGCATGATGCTCATGTTCATGAAATGCAGTGCAAATGTGGAAGCCAAACACCTGGGGTGTTACAGCCCTCCCTCCTTAAAAAAATCTCGTCCCGAGATTTGAAAAGCGTACCATTGTTGATAGAATTCCTTATAACCATCCCTCAAATAATCTTCCCTTTCCCACATTGCATCGCGTTCACTACCCTGATTACTCCACATGACTTTGTAGAACTTGACCACCCGACTCCGAGTCACTCGCTCACGAGTGTCAATCACTCGAACCGGCTTTTCTTCAAAGGTCAAATCAGATTTTAACTCGATATCCCCAATGGAACTCTCTCTTGTGGACGCCAAGACATTTCTTCAATTGGGATACATGAAAGACATTGAAGATAGCACTCATCTCCGGAGGTAATTGAATCTTATACGCCACTTTACCACTTTGTCCAATGATTTCAAACGGACCAACATATCTTGGCGCAAGCTTTCGCTTCACATCAAGCGTTGGACACTTTTCATAGGTGAAACCTTCAGATAAACGAAGTCTCCAACTTCGAACTCAATAGGTTTTTCTACGTCGATCAAGATAACTTTTTTTCGCTTAGCTTGTCAGCGGCGGCCATGTGAGTTTGGATAGTACGGACTTGTTCTTCGCTTCTTGAACAAAATCAATTCCATAATATCTCCTTTCACCGGCTTCTACCTAGTTCAACGGGGTTCTACACTTCCCGCCATACAAAGCTTCAAACGGTGCCATCTTGTTGCTTTCTTGATAACTATTATTGTACGAGAATTCAGCTAGGGGGGCAACCATTTTCCCATGAACCCTTCATTTGAGATGACACAGCTCTCAACATATCTTCTAAGATTTGATTCACCCGCTCAGTTTGTCCATTGGTTTGCGGATGATAGGCAGAACTTCTTACTAGCTTAGTTCCTAATAATCCATGTAAGTGCTCCCAAAAGCGAGCAGTGAACTGTGGTCCTCTATCAGATACAATAGTACGAGGGATTCCATGAAGACGGACTATCTGATTGAAGTACAACTCAGCATAATCAGTCGGACGGAAATCAATGCGGACAGGAATGAAGTGTGCAGACTTAGTCAGACGGTCTACAATCACCCAAATAGAGTTAAAATTCCTCCGAGTAGTAGGAGTCCAACAATAAAATCCATACTTATCTCCTCCCATTTCCAACCTGGAATAGATAGTGGCTGAAGTAATCCGCCCTTCATGTGTACAGCTTTAACTCGACAACAAGTGTCACACCTAGCCACATAAGCGGCTATCTCCTTCTTCATTTTAGTCCACCAATAACGAGGCTTCAAATCATGATACATTTTACTACTGCCCGGATGAATAGATAATTTAGAGGAATGTGCTTCAGATATGATTTGATCTCTAAGCTCTCTATCCTTCGGAACCACTAACCTATCCTTGAACCATAACACGTCATTTTCATCTACCCGAAAATGTTTGGTTTCTTGTTCTTTCATCTTGCGCTTGATGTGGAATACACCTGGATCGGTCTTTTGTAGCTCAATAATTCTACTTTGCAGAGTACAACTGACAATGATGTTGTGAAGGATTGCAGGATGCATGAGCCGTGACAAATGACAATCACCTTCAAGCAAAGAGTGACAATGTGATTTCCTGCTCAAGGCATCTGCAACGACGTTTGCCTTGCCAGGATGATAGTGCACTTGGAGATTATAATCCTTGATCAACTCGAGCCATCTTCGTTGACGCATATTCAACTCAGGTTGAGTGAAGATGTACTTAAGACTTTTGTGATCAGTGTAGATGTTGCACACATTACCAAGCAAATAATGTCTCTGTGCTTTCAAAGCATGAACAACTGCAGCGAGTTCTAAGTCATGCGTAGGATAATTCACCTCATGCTTCCGAAGTTGGCGAGAGGTATAAGCAATGACCCTACCCTCCTGCATAAGAACACCTCCTAAGCCAATGCCTGATGCATCACATACACATCAAAAGGTTTCTCAATATCGGTTACAGCAAAACCGAGCCGGTTAAAAGGGTCCGCAGGTGTGAAAAGCCACATCACACTCGAAAGTCCAGACAAACCTCGTGTCTTTCTGCAGCAATCGAGTCATAGGCTTGGCTATTTTAGAGAAATCCGGGATGAAGCGACGATAATAGCCCGCCAAACCCAGAAAACTCCGAACCTCATGCACCGAGTTGGGAGCCTTCCAGTCTAACACTTCTTGCACCTTGGTGGGATCCACCATAATTCCACCATCGGACAACACATGCCCGAGAAACGGTACTTTACGAAGCCAAAATTCACATTCTTTGAACTTTGCATAAAGCTTGTGTTCACGCAGATCTAGTGAGAACCACTCGCAAATGTTCAACATGATCTTCTTCATTCTCAGAATAGACCAAGATATCATCTATAAATACCACCACAAATTTGTCCAACTCAGGCATAAACACCGAATTCATTAGATACATGAAATGTGCCGGGGCATTGGTCAATCCGAACGACATAACCAGATACTCATACAGACCATATCTTGTAGAGAATGCGGTTTTTGAGACATCCTCAGGCCGAATTTTGATTTGATGATAACCAGACCTCAAATCAATCTTGGAAAAGACTTTTGCTTTAGACAACTGATCAAACAAGATGTCTATCCGCGGCAGAGGGTACTTGTTCTTAATTGTGACTGCATTCAAAGGCCTATAATCTACACACATGCGTAGTGACTGATCCTTCTTCTTCACAAAGATAGCTGGACACCCCCATGGCGATGAACTAGGACGGATAAGGCCTTTCTGTAGAAGTTCACTTAACTGGATCTTAAGTTCAGCTAGTTCGTTGGGAGGCATTCTATAAGGTCTTCTAGATATGGGTCTTTGTGCGTGTAGCAACTCTATCTTGAACTCTACGTCCCGATCCGGAGGTAATCCAGGCAAATCCTCGGGAAAAACATCCGGAAAGTCACACACTACCGGGATATTTGCCATAGCCTTTGCTTGCACCGCATTAGCCGCACAAGAAAGATTGATGTCCCTAGGTAGTTGCACCAGGAAACCTTCCTCAGTACTAGGATCTCTGAGCATAACTACTCTAGTCGATGTATCAATAAGCACCCCGTGCTTGCTCATCCAATTCATTCCCAATATCACATCGATACCCAGCCCCGGTAAAACTACCAGATCAACTTGATAACTTCGTCCCTCTATCTCAAGTTGTACGCCCCCTACTACGAGCTTGGTGGGGATGGTACCACTGGCAGCCCTAATACAATAACCCTCACCCTCAACAGTGTATGTTTTCTGCACAAACTTGGATGCAAATGCGGGACTAATAAAAGAATGTGAAGCACCCGAATCAAATAGTACAACTGCGGGGTGTTGATCAACCGAGAAACTTACCGACAAAGGATCGCCTCCCCTGAAGGAATATCAAGCAACATTTGTATAGTTCACTGGCCACCTTGATTGAAATTCTTCTTAGGGTAAGGACACTTCCTCGCCCAAAGGATGGCGGTCTTGTTGCAATTCCAAAGACGACATATTATTGCTTGGCGGAACATTGAGCTTCCTTGATTGGTAGTGCCCTTTGGAAGAGCAACAAGTAAAAGCCTTGCGAAATCTAGTCCTCCTCGGATTCTTCTTCTGCGGTGGGCGAAACTTAGCGGCTGACGCTGGTGGACGGAATGGAGCCTTATGTGTGACGGGAGCCTTGGATTGTGAGGCACTCGCCTCATAGGCTCTCTTACGACTCTTTGAAGCAGCATACACAGCATTGTTGTTCTCTTGGGATAGAGCATCACTAACAAACTCATTGAAATGCGCACACTTGCAATTTCCCATGGTCTTCATAAGTTTGGGGCTCAGTCCCCGCTTGAAACTTGCGATTTTCTTGGCATCAGTGTCCACAAACTCCGTAGCGTACCTTGCAAGGTTATTGAAAGCCTGCAGGTATTCGTTCAAGCTCTTGTTCCCTTGGGTTAACTTCATAAACTCTGTATGCTTGATCGCCATGAGACCAGGAGGAATATAATTTCCCCTGAAAGCAGACTTGAACTGATCCCAAGTAATTTGGGCATTAGCGGGCATAGTGGACCGATGATGGCTCCACCAAATACCAGCTGGCCCATGCAACTGGTGAGATGCGTACTCAGTCTTCAGCACCTCAGTCAAGCGGAGCAGGCGGAACTTCTGCTCGAGAGTATTCAACCACTCATCAGCTTGCAGAGGCTCCTCAGCCTCCTTGAAGATCGGGGGTTTCGTGTCAAGGAAAGCCTTGAAATCACTGTATTGATTTGGTTCTGGTCCTTGGCGGACATTCCGATCCTCACGGTTTGCCATCGGGCGATAGCCTCGGCCTAGCATCTGCCGACTTTCAACGATTGTCTGCGCATTAGCTCATTTGGTGTGGGTGGTGGTGGAGGAGGTGTTTGCTCCTCATCTCCATGGTTACGCATCACGACAAAGATTGTAAGCCATCTCGCAAAATGTATAGCCAATGAGCACCGATGATGTGGAAATTTGTAGATGAATTGTATAATTATGCCACAATCGACTCCAATGGAGGAAATGAACTTATACTATCATAGAGGCACAATCATTCATCACAATCACACAACTTCTCAAGCGCATCAATTGACACATTAAGGCGATGAACTTAACAAGCAATGAGATGGATAGCCCGCCATATGCACGGAACTTGTCAAAGGCTCACATAAGCGGAACATAACAGTTCAAAAGGTTACATCAAAGCCGGAGGGTTCCAAACCGACAAAGAAAGATAACTTAAGGTTCGATATTACATCCCAACGATTAACTTATTACAAAGCTACTCGTTCATGCACGAGGATCAACAAAAGACTAGCTCCAGCAGTATTAGCTAAGTATTAAGCTAACTACGCATCGTCCTCGGAGTCAGTGTCGAAGATCTCTCCTCCATCTTCATCACTAGCAGGCTCTAACTCCTCATCTTCCTCCTCATCATGTGGAACGTCTTCAGGTCCATTAATCTCAACGTCATCACCTTCAGCCATGATGACACCAGAACCCATCTCATCATCCTCATCAGGTGGCGGGAGAGGGTGAAGCTGATTGTGTAACAGGTGAACCTCCTCATGAAGATTGTCATTGTACCCTTCGCAGCCGCCAGCCGCTGCTTTCGAGTTCTACTGTCGCGCTCTTAGCACATTCTCCTCGTGCAAGCTTCATTCCGTTGGTTCAAGATGTGAACCAACATACGCCACGATTTGCGGTGAGCAATCACAACCTCTCGAACCTCCTGTGTTCTCTTGATCCGTTCTGCGTGACTTGCTCCAAACGCTGCTGACTGCATCCTCTCAGTGATCACCGGGCTAGTTCTCGCCTCGGCCTTTCCTCCTCAAGAGGCTCGGGGACGGGGCTCACGAGGAGCTAAATGGTGACGAGGTGCCCGCCTCCAGCCGGACTTGCGAAAGCAAGTGCGTTTTCGTGCGCGCCATCATCAGTAGCAAAAAGTTACAACGTAAGGGGAGAATCATTTAAGGGATATGAAATTTAATTATTCGAGACCATCAATTTTAAAGGAGGGAGTAATGCAAGAAATGCCATGTATGCTTGAACATGATGCATGCATGATCCGTACGTCCTCACAAACCTAAAATAAAATTTAAAGGCTAGCGAAATATACGGTGGCATACATACGTTCTCTCGTATACGGTAGCTAGTCGATCTACAACGATACGTTGTTAGTGTACCTGCAGAAAATTTCATTTCAGCCCAGTAATTCCCTAAAAAGGCATAAAAGCAAGCATTAAACTAAATACTTTCATACATACATCCCCGGATGTATATACTCTAGTATCTGACTAATCCGACAGAGATACCCACAATTAAGTACTCTCATAGATACATGATTAAACATGTAGGTATGCGAGCAACCACAACTACTCTCCCCTAGACCGATGGTTGACGGTCATGCTCTCACAACTCACCCTTACACAGGCGTGAGGCAAATGATCCAAACATTACCATTCAAGCTTAATGGCACCCATGCAATAGCACGCCCGTATGGACAACGAAAATAGAAACAATCATTTCCCAAAGTTAGTAATTATATAAGCCACCTAAAATCCTTAAGTGG
Organism: Miscanthus lutarioriparius; assembly: GCA_904845875.1. NCBI lineage: Eukaryota > Viridiplantae > Streptophyta > Magnoliopsida > Poales > Poaceae > Miscanthus > Miscanthus lutarioriparius. The sequence goes on from CAJGYO010000019.1 coordinate 41,596,515, forward strand.
GCTACAAAGGATGTGATCACTGGTACACTATAAAATTTCAGATTTTGAACACTTACATATAACTATAAGTTATAAACCAGTTTTCGCAACAAAAGCTTTTGTTTTTAAATACCCGTATGACATGTTTAATGTTGAATCTAGCTCGATACCACATTTGTCACAGAACCGACCAATTTATAAGAGTACAAGTACGAAAACAATCGCCAAACGATCAAATTCTCGAACTTGCGCCCATATAAACCCGTAGAGTCAAGCTGAAATCACGACGGATTTCAAACCAACTTGCATACAACCAAGATCACAGTAATTCAACATAACATATCGACGTTACAACATTTCGCAGGCGTTACGTTCGCAAATAGATTACATCAACACAGAGTCATCGTTATTACAAAACAAGTCTTGTAACATAGCGGAAGCAAATAGTTTAACTCACACACACGAGTTCAATACCAGTACCGCTTTTGTTGATCACATCCCACAAAGCATTCAGATAAGATAACAGGAGATCATGCCCGTGATCTAGTCTTCGTCACCCACGGGTGGAGACAATACTTACGTAATCCCCGATAGAGAAGGTCATACGCAACAAGAGGGAATAAACCCCGAGTACGGGAATGTACTCAGCTAGACTTACCCGACGGAAACCAAAATAAAGGACACCAAGGATCATGCATAGCTTTATTTAGTGGATCGGGTCGACACTTTCTTTTGCGAGAAAAGCATATGTAATAATGATTAACTTTTATCCCGAACTAGCGGTGACTTTAAGCCATTAACTCTGTCATCTATATTAGCACTGTATTAATCAACCACTTGATTAATATGCAAACATTAATAACCATAGCAGGTATAATTCTCGGCAACATTATCATCATCATCATCATTATCCATTTAACCATATCGTTAAATTAATTGAATCTACGTTGTCATTTGCTCAAGTCAAGTTCTCACTATCCAGGGGAGAGACGGCGATTCGAATCGATTCCTATCCAATTTGGAGGGTATTCCTAACACAAACCCCGCTTCCCCGTCGTGGTCGCAAACAAGTCACCTTTGGTACAACTCGGGAGAAAAGTAAAAAGAAAAGACGCGGGTCCGGGCCGCCTCGCATTCTCAGAGAACCACTCGCCAGAAGTGCAGGATCTTAAACCCCGACTCCCCTTGGACTTATGCCAATGGCTCTCCGCACATCCTTACTACCTCGAGAATGCATCCAACCCCACGGTTCCCGGCCGAGTTGAGCTACTCGGCCCCAGCGGTCGAACGACTTATCCGCCAGCTAAGTGTTAGGTCTGCGTTCAACATGACATGAGGACGACAACAGATCGGTCCTTAAACGACATGACGGAGTCACTATGTTCAAACCTACACAAGACTCCGCCGGTCTTAATTCATTATTCACATGGTTCTTTTCCACGATAGCTAATATAGCCAACCGTGATCCACCTCATCCTAAATCTCGCGGTGACAGAAATCACCGACTTCTACCGCACTAAGCATGGCTAAGCATTTAACCCCGTTCTCGAACTTAAATAGGATTCCCGTGCGATATCTCCGGACAAGGAGGGATATATAATGCAGCAATTGGTTCCAACCAATTCCTATACTTAATGCATCATCAACAATAAAGATACTCAATATATTTGTAAAGACATGGGAGACTTATAATGCTCGGGGCTTGCCTTTCAGAAAGAGGAGGAAGGTGGTGATCGTGGCACTCGGGCAACTCCTCGGCGATGGCTGCTTCTTCGACTTCCCGCACCTCGGGCTCCTCCTCCTGGTTGGCTCCCTCGAACTCCAGCAACGTCACTCCCTCCGGCACACCTATTGCATGAATGCGCAAGATAAGTATCATGGATGCACATGTACGAATGTCAGGGATGCTCGGGGAATGCACATGCTCACTGCAGTTCGCATATTCCAAGTTAAGCTTTATTCAATACACTTTACTTACCAAGTCTATACAACCTAATGTATAATTGCTCATCTTCAGTTAATGACCTAGCACCTGCACCTAAGCATATTCTCAAGTTAGGCTAACCCCCAAACAATCAACGATTACGTTGCAACACATTCAATCAAGCATTTGTATTTCAGCAATTGAAGACTATATATCGGTACATTAAACTAGCCATAACTGGAGATGTATAATTTCAAATGATATGAAACAAGACAATCTAGAAAGATTATGAAATTGTATATAATTCATTTTTTAGACCTCAAAGCATGATTCAACACTTTACCAGCTCGAATTCCTAAATCAACAGAACACTGTCCTACAAGACAGAGAATAAGCAAAACAGGAACCTAACTTTAAACAGCTGTAGTTTCTAAACTACTGGGCCAAATGCCCTCAAATTTTGATAGGAGCTAGATACATAAATTATCTACAACTCTTGTATTCATCATATTCACAGAAAACCAAAATCTCATGGGGAACTTTCTAAAGTCCCCAGATCTGTCCAGAGGGACATAATGCCAACAAATAATTAGCAACTTATGATGTAAACATATAATTAGACAAAACCAACTTTACTATCTTATCACACATATCCTAAGAACACCAGAAAGTAGGATGTCCATTACCAAAACATTTCTTTTAATACCTTTATTAATTTATTTAATTAATTAGGGGAAATAGTAAACCTATATGAAAACTGCCCCATTAATTCTACAAACATTACAGTAGACACTACATACTCTAAGTAGACTACCATAAAAATTTCACACCATTTGAGCAAGTATAAAAGCCTACACAAAATGACAAGGCATAATGGCTTAAAATGGCATAATTAGGAAACCCTAATGAAAAGTGTCAAGCAACAGATTTCATATTTTTCCTAGCATCCTTAGGGCACTAGGATACTACCTACCAAGTTTCATGGCCATTGGATTCATAGATTATTTACTAAAATTTACACAAGAATCATCCAATGATAAAAGGAAAATCTATAACTCAAAAACTACACATGCAATGACTCTCAAATTTTAACCAGAGCTTCTACTATACCATACTAGCTTACCCACAAAATTTCACAATTTTTGGATCACAGAAACTCAAGATATGATTTAAACAAGTTTGCATGCAATCAAAAACACTTTTCAAGTTCCTATTTAATTCATCCAAATTTTCTACATGATATGCTCAAGATATATTTTTATTAAATATTAGATCTAACAATGAGTCTAACAAAATTGGAAGTACTCAATTTGGATCTACCAAGTAGGAGTTACAAAATTTACAAAATGGCACTAAAAACTGGAATTTTTGAACTATCTTTTCTAACTCAGTCACTGACAAGTGGGGTCCGTCAGTCAGCCGGGCCCGCATGTAAGTGAAAGGAAAACAGAGCACAGCGGCTGCGACGGCGCGGGCATGGCGTAGCTCACCGGCGGCTACGTCTCCGGCGAAACCAGAGCCACCGTCGTGCTCACCACGACGAGCCGCACCCGTGGGTGCCTCGGGTTCGGTCTCTACCGGCCTCTACCTACAGCGACGACATGCACGGCGGACGGCGACGAGGCTGCGGTGGAACTCCCATGACGGGCGAGCCTACATTGCCCCACCCAAGCACGGTATGAGTTACACGGTTACATGGAGAAACTATCCGAGAAGAAAAATGGGAAAGGGGAAGCCTCAAGTGCTCCAGCCACGGTGAGCTCGATCTCCGGTGAGGTCGAGTCATGGCGGCGGCAGATTCGGCAAATGGGCCATCAACTCCGTTCGATAGGCTCTACTAGAGGGTGGACGAGGTAAAGGAGATGGTGGGGAATCTGTGGACGAGATGGAGTGAGTCGCGATGCGGTGGTGAAGCAGTGAGAGCTCGGACGGAGTTCTTCTTGCGGACATGGCACACGGCCACGAGAGAAGAAGAAGTATGGCCTCTACCTTGACTTTACGGCTCCACGGTGAGGTGGACGAGGCAGAGGAGTACGGCGGAGCTGTGGGTGAGAGCTTGTTGATGGTGGTGCCACGGCGCGAAAGCAGTGGTGGCAAGGTGGCGGCGTCGGCAATGGAGAGCAATGGCCAGCGAGAGTGGCAAGTGGAGGAAGAGATGGAGATGCAATTGAAGGCGACGCTTCCTCCAGAGGGGCGTGGAGTTGAGGTGTCCGACGACGGCCTGGTGGGGGTGGGGGCCACAGACGGCCTCCACTCCGTGGTACACGGCAACGACGGCTCGAGGCCGGTCGGCCACTCGGCTTTGACGGAGATGGCCATCAGCTGCCTGCAATCAACCGATCGACGCCACATTTTGGAGTCAATGTATTTCATAATCCTATGCTTATTAGCGCAAACTTCCTAAACGAAAGTGCAAGCCCTAAGTACCAGCTACAAAACTCCTTCAGAGTTCAAAGTCTAATTCAAAAAGTATAGAGAGTAAAATCATGCCAAAGTTGAGCTCATGAAACTGAAAACTCAGTTTCATACTTAGAAATTTTCTAAGTGTCGAATCCAACCTCAAAACTGACTTGTGGATCATTTTGAACATGTTGTGCACATTTTCATGAGGTGGCCATAAAATAAATTTTGTTCCTTATATAATTCTCTACAACTTTGCTTTTAGGTTGCTCAGACATGCAAACGTCCTAAGCTACACTTTTAAAACAGTCAAACATAGGAGCTCTAGGGGTCCAAATTGGTCAACCATGACTTGGAAACCTAATTAGGCAAAATGATCAACATGAACCTTGTTCCTAATGACATTCTAGGTGTAACTAAGTTACTTAGGATGATTATTAGCCACACCACACATTGGTCACACAAGAATCAAGCAAGGTATGTACTGAAACAATGAAAAACACATGAAATGTTGCAACTGTTTCATAGTCATGTTTCACTTGTTTCATGATTGTGTTGCATAGCACTAACTAACCTTGTTTCACTAAGTGAGTGGCACATGTTGCACTTAAGCGTTGCACACTTTACATTTCATAAAGAACAACACACATGAAATCTACAACACGTTGCAATGTTTCGAATTTATGTTTCATGTGCTATAAGTTCACAAAGGGATGCATGATGCTCATGTTCATGAAATGCAGTGCAAATGTGGAAGCCAAACACCTGGGGTGTTACAGAGCTCTTGGCGTCCTTCCAATCACTCCATCAGGGACTTGGGGTCTTTCCCTCTCCCAACCGTTTGTACCCCCTAGTATGAACCTCATTCGGTGCTAATAACACGAGCAGCAACAGACTGGACGTAGGGACATTCGACCCGAACCAGTATAGCCCTTGTGTCCTTTAGCGCACCATCCGGGCCTAACGCGCATCAATTACAAATTTACTCGCCGGTGTTTGTTCGAAACACCGACAGTTGGCGCGCCAGGTAGGGGCCTTTGCGCGTTCCAAACTAGGCCGTGGATGGCTAACCACGACATTAGCTGGGTCCCAGGTGCACACATGCGTTTCGGAAGCCTAGATTTCATCATCATGGGGAGAGGAGATTTGGCATGGTCGCACGCCGCCATCCAATCTCTTCCCTCCAACGGCCATTACCATGAGAGGCTTGGGCGTCAGCTCGACGTCTCCCACGGACCACGGGAGTCCAGGGAGAAGCAACATCGCCTCGCCATCACCAACGGCGACAGCATGGCGCGACCTTCTGGTGAGAGACACCTCTCTCCGGAACGACACGTATGGAGCGCCCCGACGGCGCTTCCGTTCGGTCTCGCAACACACGCGGCGACCGCGAGCCATCTTCTGGCACTACGCATGGTTCTAACGCCCACGGACAATGAGTTCGTGGGGGTGATTGAACACGACACACGAGTCTCTCCACAAACTCCTCGCGAAGAGCGAGTCATCCTCTAGCTCCGACTCCAAAGCAGCGGGAGCCATCGTCCTTCCCGGGATGCTTTGTAACGCAAACCCCGAGGGACACGTCGAAAGCGTCTCCGGGAGGAGACTACCCCGATTCGACCTGGCTGGGCAACCTGAGAGAAGAAGCAATCCGCCCCCCCCACGTGGGGTGGAGCGACTAAGAGCCCGAAGGGAGGAGATCGCTGAAGCCGGGCAACAGCTTGCCCGAGAATACGAGAAAGTCAATAAAGAGATTAGATGCCATGGAGATGGTGGGCGCGCACGCACCACTGCCCAGGCTGTACACCAAAGGATCCTCACCGACGACGGGGCTCTCCCACACTTCGCTCGGGCGAGCCAAAACATCGCCGCCGCAACGGCCTTACTTCACGGTCTCCCATAGGCCGCGACATCTGAGGATCGCCGGGCCCGCCGAGAAATCCGCACATTGCTCGAACGTGCGGCGACACAGCAGGCAGAGAGCTCATTGTCTCGGCGATGCGAGCTCGACACCAGCCAGCGCACGCCCTCGGTCCGTCCCGCTAAAGATGCGTCAATTCACCAAATGCCACCAGGTGATAGGCGAGACGCTACAGTCCCGGTGCATGAACGCCTCGGCCACAACCACGACGCGCGTAGCACCATCGACGCCCGCAGGCGCGCCTACAATGACTCAAGAGAAGGAGCCAGACATGGTTACCACCCTCGGCGCGGCGGACGCTACGACAGCGGCGAGGACCGGAGTCCGAGCCCCGGCCTCCCGGGACCTCAAGCCTTCGGCCGACACATCCTCAACGCCGCTTTCCCATCAAGGTATCGACCGCCCACTGGCGTTCCTAAATATTCCGGTGAAACTAACCCCGGCTCGCTCAAGACTATCGGCACACTGTCAAGCCGGTGGCGCAAATGATGACCGCTTCATTATTCGCAACCTCCCACTGTTCTTAGCCGATTCGGCGCGAGCATGGTTGGAGCACCTACCGTCCAACACCATACACAGTTGGGCGGATTTGAGGGAAATCTTTGTGGGAAATTTCTAGGGCACATACAAATGCCCCGGGAACCCATGGGACCTTAAGAACTGCCGTCAGAAGGCCGGTGAGACTCTCCGTGAGTACATCCGGCGCTTCTCACGGTAGTGCAACGAGCTTCCCAACGTCGCCGACGCCGATGTGATAGGAGCCTTCCTATCAGGGACAACCTGCGAGTCTTTAGTTCACAAACTGGGACGTAGGAGCCCGCGAACAACCAAGGAACTCCTAGACATCGCGACCAGTCATGCCTCAGGGGAGGAGGCAGTCGGAGCGATCTTCGATCGCCTCGATGGCAAGGCCAAGCGGGACAAGGACGCCGGCGAAGGCGCCTCCAACCGTTCCACCAAAAAGAAGAACAAGAAGCAATAGCGCGACGATTCGCTCACAGCCGCTGCCGACCGCAAGGGTAGTCGGAAGCCCGCGGAGGGCACTCCGAACCACTTCGAAAAAATGCTCGAGGGGCTGTGTCCGAACCACGCCTTCCCTGTGAAGCACCTGCTCAAAGACTGTGGTCTCATGTGCAAGTTCTTACTCGGGAGCACCAACAAGGGGGAGCCGGGGAAGGCGCCTGCCCCCGCCACAGACGATGAGGAGGAGAAGGACGAAACCTTCCCAACTCCGAATGGCGCCCTTATGATCTTCGGAGGATCAATGGCCTATGACTCCAAGCGGCGTGTCAGAAGGTCACGCGCCGTGAGGTCAATACAGCTGGACCGACCATGCCGGCCTTCCTCCGGTGGTCGGAATCCGCCATAACCTTCGACCGGACCGACCATCCGGATACCGTCCCACACCCGGGAAGGTACCCGCTTGTTGTCGACCCGATCGTCGGTCCAAAGCGACTCACAAAGGTACTGATGGACGGGGGCAGCGGCCTCAACATCATGTACGCCAAAACACTCGACGAGATGGGTGTCGACCGGACGAACCTCCACCCCATCCGAGCGCCCTTCCATGGCATCGTACCTGTCAAACAGGCCATACCACTCGGGCAGATTGATCTATCCATCACTTTTGGGGATCGGTCCAATTACAGGACTGAAACCCTCACCTTTGACGTGGTAGGGTTCCCCGGAACTTTCCATGCCATCTTAGGACGACCATGCTACGCAAAGTTCATGGCCGTTCCCAACTACACGTACCTCAAACTAAAACTACCGGGACCCCACAGGATTATCACCGTCGGCGCCTCCTTCCAGAGGGCCTACAAATGCGAGGTCGAATGCTGCGGCCATGCAACAGCAATCGTCGCCTCCGGGGAACTCGCCGCCCTCAGGGAAAAGGTCACCGAAGAGGCGCCCGACGCCGAGAAAGTAACCGGGTCATTTAAATCAGCAGAGGGCTCCAAAGAGGTCATCATAGACCCTGGCAGCTCCGAAGAAAAAACGGTGCGCATCGGCACCACGCTCTCCCCCGAATAGGAAAGCATGCTCGTCGACTTCCTCCGTGACAACAGAGACGTCTTTGCGTGGAAACCCTCGGATATGCCAGGCATTCCGAGGGAAGTCGCCGAGCACACCCTAAAAATCCATCCAGGCTCCAAGCCGGTGAAACAATGCCTACGCCGCTTTGACGAGGAAAAGCGCAGGGCCATCGGCGAAGAGATAGCCAAACTATTGACCGCTGGATTCATCAAGGAGGTACACCACCCGGAGTGGCTAGCAAACCCCGTCCTTGTTTGAAAGAAAAACACGAAATGGAGGATGTGTGTTGATTACACCGGTCTCAACAAAGCGTTCCCAAAGGATCCATTTCCTTTACCACACATAGATCAAATAATCGATTCCACCGCAGGGTGCGAAACCCTCTGCTTCCTGGATGCGTACTCCGGCTACCATCAAATTGCGATGAAGGAATCCGACCAACTCGCGACCTCTTTCATCACTCCCTTTGGGCCGTTCTGCTATGTTTCAATGCCGTTTGGCTTGAAAAACGCTGGGGCAACATACCAGCGATGTATGCTCAGATGCTTCGGAGACCTCATCGGGCGAACCGTTGAGGCCTACGTCGACGACATCGTGGTAAAGTCCAAACGGGCTGACCACCTCGTTGCTGATCTCAAGCAAATCTTTGCGAAACTCTGAGCAAACGGTATCAAGCTCAACCCCGAGAAATGCATTTTTGGGGTCCCGAGGGGCATGCTGCTCGGCTTCATCTTCTCCGAGCGCGGCATCGAGGCCAACCTGGACAAGATTTCGGCCATCACAAGCATGGGCCCAATCCAGAACGTAAAGGGGGTACAGCGGATCACCGGGTGCCTTGCCGCCCTCAGCCGATTCATCTCACGCCTCGGCGAACGAGGTCTCCCCCTTTACCGCCTTTTGAAAAAAGCCGACCGCTTCAAGTGGACACCCGAGGCCTAGGAGGCACTTGACATGGTCAAGCAACTTCTGACAAAGGCCCCGATCCTCGTCCCCCCAAGCAACGGAGAGGCACTCCTGCTATACGTAGCGGCCACCACACAGGTGGTTAGTACCGCCCTGGTAGTAGAGCGGGAAGAAGAAGGGTACGCACTCAAGGTACAGTGTCCCGTGTATTTCATCAGCGAAGTACTATCCGACTCCAAAACCCGCTACTCCCAGATCCAGAAACTCTTGTACGCCATCCTCATAACCAAAAGGAAACTACATCACTACTTCGAGTCACACCCCGTGACAGTCGTAACATCGTTTCCCCTCGACGAAGTCGTCCGGAGCCAGGATGCCATAGGAAGAACCGCGAAGTGGGCACTCGAGCTGATGGATCAAGGCATAACATATGCCCCACGAACGGCGATCAAATCCCAAGTATTGGCTGACTTCATCGCAGAATGGACCGAGATCCAAACGCCACCGGCGATCGTCGATCAGGAGTACTGGACAATGTACTTCGACGGGTCACTAATGAAGAAAGGCGTCGGCGCGGGGCTGGTCTTCGTATCACCCCTCGGGGTCCGAATGAGGTATATGGTCCGTCTCCATTTCCCCTCGTTGAATAATGTTGCTGAGTATGAAGCTCTCGTCAATGGCCTACGAATCGCCATCGAGTTGGGCATCTGACGCCTCGATGTTCGGGGTGACTCCCAGTTGATCGTCAATCAAGTCATGAAGGAATCAAGCTGCCACGACGCCAAGATGGCCGTGTACTGCCAAGAGGTCCGACGGCTGGAGGACAAGTTCGATGGCTTGGAACTCAATCACATCCCAAGACGCCTCAACGAGGCAGCTGACACGCTTGCGAAAGTGGCGTCTGGCCGAGAGCCAGTCCCCACGGGAGTTTTCGCCAGCGACCAGCACAAACCCTCGGTATGCCACAAAGGGTCGGGGCGGGCCGACGATGGCCCATCCGATCCTACCCTGGTCGCTGACCAGCAAACAGCTCCGCCCGACCCCGAGGTCATGGAGCTTGAAGAAGGCACAACACCTGACCCTCCGAACGACTGGAGAACGCTCTACCTCGATTATCTTCTCCACGACACTTTACCAGCGGATAAGACGGAAGGCCGACGGCTCGCACGCCGCGCCAAGTCCTTCGTCCTTGTAGAAGGCGAACTCTACAAACGAGGCCACACCAGGATCTTGCAGCAATGCATTCCCGCCGAACAGGGCAAGCTTCTGTTGAGCGACATCCACGGCGGGGTCTGCGGTCACCACGCCGCACCAAGAACTCTAGTCGGAAACGCATTCTGGTAGGGCTTCTACTGGCCCACTGCAGTAGCCGACGCCGAGCAAATCGTACGCACCTGCGAAGGGTGCCAGTACTACACTCGACAGACTCACCTCCCGGCCCAGGCACTCCAGATGATCCCCATCACGTGGCCCTTCGCGGTCTGGGGGCTCGATCTAGTTGGACCTCTTAAAAAGGCACCCAGGGGCTTCACCCACCTACTTGTCACCATAGACTAGTTCACCAAATGGATCGAAGCTCGGCCGATCTCTACGATCAAATCCGAGCAAGCCGTGCTGTTCTTCCTCGACATCATCCATCGTTTTGGAGTACCAAACTCCATCATCATGGACAACGGCACGCAATTCACCGGTAGGAAATTCATCCGATTCTGCGATGAGCAACACATCCGGATCGATTGGGCAGCCGTCGCACACCCCCGGACGAACGGGCAGGTCGAGCGCGCTAACGGCATGCTCCTACAGGGCCTCAAACCCAGGATCTTCAACCGGTTGAACAAATTCGGCGCACGATGGGTCACCGAGCTCCCCGCTATGCTCTGGAGCCTGAGAACAACTCCCGGCCGAGCCACCGGCTACACGCCCTTTTTTATGGTCTACGGTGCCGAGGCCGTCCTCCCGACGGACCTTGACTATGGAGCACCAAGGGTCAAAGCATACAATGAAGAAGGAGCCAAGGCATCCCACCAAGACGCCATGGACCAGCTGGATGAAGCCCGCGACATCGCCCTCCTCCATTCGGCCAAGTACCAGCAGGCGTTGCGACGGTACCACGGACGACGGGTACGGGACCGAGCCTTCAACGTTGGGGACCTTGTCCTCCGCCTCGTACAGAGCAACAAGGACCACCACAAGCTCTCCCCGCCCTGGGAAGGGCCGTACGTCATCGAGGAAAAACTCCGGCCAGGCGCCTACAAGCTGAAAACCATCGACGGCAAGGTCTTCAACAACGCCTGGAACATTGAACAGCTATGTCGCTTTTACCCCTAAATAAATGCATACTTTTCCTTATCAGTTTTCTGTCTTTACAAAATCCCCGAACTTTAAGTGACGTCCGACCCCCAAATCACAAAGGGTCCGACCTCACTCGGGGGCTGATACAACTGGTACATTTCGTATTACGAATTGCAAAATCTTTCTAAGTTTTTTGATTCATCCCATGAACAAGTCCTAAAAACTAGGATTGCAAAAATACGTCCTGAGTATAAACTGGTAGGACTGCGGGAGAACCACACCCCGGCGGTTACAATCTCCTTGCTCACCAGCATAAATCAGGACTAAATCACCTGCACCCCTAGTCTTTTCGCGAACTTGAACCATGGGAAGGATCAAAGGACACCGAAACCTCCTCCGGAGAGGAAGAAACTGAAAAAATGTTTGCCGCGACAAAAGATGAAAAATTTGTTCATTCTTTGCACAAATTTACCACTTACAAAGTAATTTCATCACGAAAATGGCTAAATAAGCTCCCAAGACCAAAAGCTACCCGCTCAGGGACTCCCCCACAAACTTATTCGATTACAACCTCTGCTTAGATCGACCACGACTACTACTGCGGTCTCCGTGCCAATCTCGTCAGGCACAAGCACCAGAAGGAGCTCTTCGTCGCCGTCGAGGGCATGTACACGGGCCAGTACGTCTACTGCGGCCGCCGCGCCACGCTCTCCACCGGCGATGTCCTACTGCGCCGCAGGATCCTTAAGGACGCCGTCGTCTGCAACGTCGAGCATCACGACTGGCGACTGTGGTGTCCCTCCACCGAGGCACCCGGGGACTACGCCATCGTCATCAGCCACAACACCGACAACCGCGCCCGAATGAGGGGCGCCCCCCGCCGGAGGAAGGCCACAACGAACCATGGCGAGGACAACACCGCTCGACACCCTCCGGTGCTCCCCCTCCTTCGGCGGTGGTGGCAACCTCTCCTCGGCGAAGGCGGCCCGCACCATCTCATCTACGTTGGATGACCTCCAGCTCGACATCACGCTCCTGACTCACCGACGAAACTGTGAGTATCTCCCTCTAGCATTACCCCCTCTCTCACCCAGGATCCGCCGCGACGCACGAGCGTATTCGGTGGAGAAGAAAAGGGAGATGAGGTAGCGGCTCAGGGGCAGAATGAGAAGCGGACGAGAACCCCCTCCCTCTCCCTATTTAAGGAAGAGGACCAACAGATAAGGAAAGGCAAAGGACGGGACCGAAAAACTCTCTGCCTTCCCCCTATTCAATACAGGTGGCAAATCAATGCTGATAGGAACCCGATGGACGGGATGCGCCTGGACCGATGGGACGCCGTGCAATTAATGAGACGCCACCTGACCAAGCGGGCATGACCCACCACCACCCACTGGGCGCGAAGACCGGGGCGCACCCGCACAAGCGACTCTCCGTTCCCCCAGGCAGGACCGTGAGACGACCCAACAACGAAACCTCCATCCAGAGGGAGCCCAGCAGGCCTCGTGGGCCGATCGAACGGCCCAGGTAAAACAATGGAGAAACAACCGCTGAAAGATAAGTACCTCTGCTTACTTACTTTAAGCAATAATTTCTTCACCGAGCCACCGACCCCAGCAACGGCGTGGGCACGGACATTGCTCGGGGGCTGTTGAGGGCGCCTATTTGTTTAGACACTCTCTTCGCCCGACCCCTCCTTACGTCTAAAAGCCAGGAACACGGTGTGTGGGTATAAAAACTTTGAATAGAACTAGACGAACCACCAGACCCCACGCCTCGATGGCTATGGTGTTTTTTGTTCACCAGCATAAAACGAACTCATAGTTCCCCGCACCACTAGCTTCGGCTCTCACCTTCCCGAGAGGGGTTCGGAGGGGTCCCCCTGCAGGCCTCCTTCGCGGAGAGTCTGTCAGGACGACTAAAGCCAATCGGACGGCTCGAATCGCCACCGAGAGGCAGAAACAAAAAATTACGATGCTCATGCAGGTCACGACTGACCCCGTCGTAAACAACGGACTCGAAACCGCGCGGACACATCTGACAGGAGCTTCCCGTCGCTCACACCACCGAGGTAACATTAACGAACCCTGTTTTCGTTTCAAATTTATTAGATATTAAACTCATGCAATCGCTGCATCGCAACACTTCATGTCGCGTCATGAAGTGGCAGTCACCTCGTTCTATACGAGCAACGAACGACCGAGGTTCATAGGCCGGCCTGTGAAGGGCTCGAGGCCGCCTCACGTCAAATAGAGCTAGGGAGAAATAACCGAGACGAGCCCCCAGCGGCCCTGCCCGACCCCGCTCAGAAGCGGGCAGGGGCGTCTCGACCTTTTCTCGTTCGAATCTAACCCCGAGCCAAACCCACAGAATCTCCACCGAGGAGAGGCCAACGGGCCCCCTGAGCCCATCGAAACGGCTCAGTCATCTGCCGGGAGGCGGGTTGGAAAAAGGTGAAATGCCACCAGCAGGCTCTACCGATCCCATCAGCAAATGATGGACCAGATTTCACACGAACGTACCCGTTAGCGAGCTCATCGAGCACAACACTCGAGCCATCGAGGCAAGTGTCGTCAACTCAACCCCTCCGGTTGCGAAAACCGAGGACGGGGTAACGCACAAAAAATGGCCGACCCCTATCAGACCCCAACAGGGCTCGGGGACTCAAGCCGCTCGATCCGACATCAAGAGACCGAGGTTCGAAAGTCGGCCCGCAAAGGATACGAGACCGCCTCGCGTTCAAACAAGAGCCAGGGGAGAAAACGTAGATGAGCCTCAATGGCCTTCGCCCATCCCGCATTAAGGCGGACAGGGTCATCTCAACCTTCTAAAAAGTTCGACCCAACCCCCTGCCGAGCCCATAGAATCCCCGTCAGAGGGGGAATCTATTGGAAGGTAGGCCAAGGGGTAACGAAACCTCGCCCGGGGGCTTTGCCGACCCCGTCGCAAAGCAGCCGGAATAGGTTTTTTCCAGCCGAACACCCCCGATAGTAAGCTCATCGGGCACGTCATTCGAGCCACCGAGGCAAATAACGCCGCCCCAATCCCTCCAAACATGAAGAAAGATGGATGGAACAAACACCACAAAACGAGCCGACCCGTCTCCAGTAACATCCGACCCTAGCAAAAACAAGGGGCCAGATCTCACTCGGGGGCTGGTAAAGGTACGAATACCTCCTCTCTTTTACCGAAATAAGTCTCTTTTCTGCCAAAAGGAAAGAAGGTAAAGATCAAACGAAACGAAATCACGAAACAAAATCATAAAACTGTGTCCGAACACGACAGTACCAACATCAAGTTCGCATATTACATATAACTACTCATCAAGTTTTTTCAACTAATTACTTCCGCGGAGGAAGAACCATCTCTTTCAGTCTGTCCGCTAGGTCCCGCGCAAAAGGTGCCACCGCCTTCTCCAGCTCGTCCAGCTCAGGATCTTCATAAATAGGCGCGAAGCCCTCACTCATCACCTTCAGGTCAATCTCCTTATCATAATGAGAGTGGGCGACGGCAAAGGCTTGGGTGATCCCGGCGCAAAAAGCATTTTCCTCAAGTTGGCTCACCCGCGCCGTGATACCCGCAACACGGGCCGCAAGCGGGCTGGTCTCCACCGGCTCCACCACCTGCAGGGCGTCAAGGACTCCCCCGACGGCGATCTGCAGAAGGCCGTGCCCGTCGCTTTCAGCCTGAAGCACCCCTCGCACCTGGACGAGCACCCTTTTTAGTCCAGCGGAGACATTTTCGGCAGCCTGCTTCTAGGCCATCGTGGTTTTGAGATCCACACGAAGGGAGTCCGCCACCCGGTGAGGCCTCGTCGCGCTCCCTAATGACCCGGTCGCGCTCCTCGCGAGCCGCGCTGCCCTCTGAGCGAAGTCTCTCCTCGGACTGACACGCCTCGTCCCGCTCCCCGCGCAGACGATCGATCAGCACAGCGCCCTCGTCCACCTTCTTCTGAAGGGCCACGGCTCTGCCCTCGGCCTTCCGCCTGAGATCCCGCTCCACCTACAGCTCGCTCTGGGTCTCGACAGCCCGCCTGCTGGCCTGGGCATCCTTCTTGAGCAGCTCGTCTGGCTCCTTCAGAATCCTGGCGGCTTCTTCCTCTTCAAGCTTCGACCTCGCCTTCAGGTCCTCAAACATCCCGTGGATCTCCTCCGCGTCCCGACACGCCTCGGCCTCCCGCTCCTTGGCAGCAACAAGCTACGCGGCCATATCTGCTCGCAGCCGGGCCTCTTTGATAAGGCGGTCCCACTCCACTTTTTGCTCACAGAGGAAACAGGACTTATCCCGGCTACGAGCAGCGATAATCTACAAAAGGAAACCAATATCAGAAGTTCGAAAAACACAAAAGCATATGAAGAAAGAAGAAAAACAACGAGGAAGATCAAACCGATACCCGGGTCGTGGGAACAAAGACCTCGCGCAGAACTTCTCCGGCCTGGTTCAGAGCCTCCATCATGCTCGAGATCCCGAGGTCAAGGCTCTCCTGCTCCATGCTCTTGGCATGATCGTCAAGCGAGAGGGCAACCGACGAGGGATCCCGAGGGGACATCCACTGGAGCGGCGGCTCCCCCCGCGCAGGGGAGCGCATGCCTCCCGACAAGGGGGCCGGGGGCGACTCCCTCCTCCTCCTATGTGCCACCACCACGACGTCCGACGACCCTCCGGCAGTGCCCACCTCCGTCTGGCCCACCTCGTCCGCCGCTACCTGGGTCGCCGGTGGCACCGACTGCTCCTCACCCTCGGATGCCAAAATGGCAACATCCAACCCCACTGGGCTCGGAGTGGTCGCGGCCATCTCCACTTGGGTCTCCGGTGGCGCGAATTCTGCTCCGCCCTCCGACACCACCCCCGTCGGCAGCGTAGGATCCACGACCGGCTGTACCGCGCCCACCGCGGAAGATACCACTGGCTCGACAACCGCCGAGGGTGCGGGCTCCACCACAGGCGCCGTCGGATCAGCCAGCATGGCCTCAACATTGGCGCTGTTCC
The DNA here is from genome assembly GCA_904845875.1 of Miscanthus lutarioriparius. Lineage (NCBI taxonomy): Eukaryota > Viridiplantae > Streptophyta > Magnoliopsida > Poales > Poaceae > Miscanthus > Miscanthus lutarioriparius. The sequence goes on from CAJGYO010000019.1 coordinate 41,612,960, forward strand.
TGCCCGAAACAGGGGCGATGTCGGGCAGCACCAACCGTCCCGCCTGAATGGTGAGACTCTTCTTGGGCGCCAGCCCCAGGGAGTGGCCCGTCTGCAAAAACCTACGCAAAGGTAAGAGGCGTCAGGTCAAAGATAGAAAGGTAAAAAGGATGAAAAAACAAGGGAATCAGTGGCTTACGCGGATGCCTTCGGCCATCAGAAGCGCTTTGGGGACGAACCCCTAGGTCCTTGCCCCAACTCGTCTGGACGGGGCCTTTTCGAGCCTGCCCCCTGCTCTGAGGCAGGGGGGCTCGTCTCCCTTACCATAGGGGGCATGGCGCTAGAGCCGCTCCTCTCCACCATCACCGCAGGATCGGCGGCGGCAGGCCCGCCTTCCTCCTCCCACCGATCCCCGGCCGGAACGCCGTGCGAAGCGGCGGACTCCCCGACTTCCACCAACTCGCTTCCCTCCGCGTGGAACGCAAAGGGTCCCTGCAGGGGCGGATTGGCACTGGTCAGCATGTCCTCATCCTCCAGGACGCCCCAATCCACGTCGGCGGCTACCTCGCCGTCATCGTCATCATCATCATCATCATCGCCGCTCACGTCTTCCCCTCGATCCCGTGCTTCTTGCTTCAGCTGCCTCTCCTTCTTCTTCTGCTCCCTTGCCTTCTTGTCCCATTCAGCTGCAAGGCGATTCGCAGCCGCCACGGCCGGATCCCTCGGCATCGAAGCAGGACAGTCTTTGAAGGAAAGCCTCCTCGGCTGGTCCCGAACACCCCAAAAATAAAAAATCAGAAATATGGAGATATTGGCAAAAGAAGGAGCAAGGGAAAAGAAGGCTTATGAATTCAAAGAACCCAGGTTCCGGCCGCATTGGGGGATGTCCGGGCACCGGATATACAATGTCTAGGACGTCACCAGCAGAATCCTTTATCGGCTCCGTCGCCTCCTTAACGCGCTGCGCCACTTCAGAATAAGGGAGCGCCTCGTCAACGAGCACCGTCCCCTCGAACGACATCCTGGGCATCATCCGATACAGGGGAAGCGCATGCGCCATCAACGGCACCACCCTCCTCGCATGATAGTCGCCAATAATCCCCACCCCCTTTACGCCCCAATCCATCAGAGCCCGGAGGGCGGTGAGAAGGTCGTCAAGGTGCTTCTTGTCCTTTCGCTGGACGCCCCAACCCCACGACTCTGGGGCCTCTTCAATCAGGCGCCCGGTGTACTTAGGCAGGGTAGCACTCAGGTCATCCCTGACGTAAAACCACTGCAAGTGCCATCCCTTGTTTGAGGTCACCAGACGCATGAGCGGGTAATCCTTCGACCAGGTAGGGTGCAGATGAATGCTGGCACATCCCATCAGCACATTCACCTCCTTCCCCCCGACCCGCCTCTTCGACAAACTAACGGTGAAAAAATATCGCCACAGATTGAAATGGGGATCGATCACTAGGAAACCCTCGCACAGGGCAACGAACGCCACCATGTGTTGAACCCCATTAGGAGTCAGATGCTGCAGCTCCACCTCATAATAATCCAGCAGCCCCCGAAGGAACCTATGCGCGGGTACCCCGAACCCCCACTCATGAAAGATGGCAAAAGAGACGACATACCCTTCAGGCGGCACCGGCTCACCCTCGTCGCCAGGTAGCAACCACTCTCGGATGGCGGACAGTGGGCGGAGAAGGCCATGGCGGACGAGGCCCTCCAGACGCCGGGAGGTGATGCTTGATCTGCCCCATAACTCCATCACAGCAGTAGGGGGGGAGGGCAGGCGTGAGCTCAACGACGGCCGGAACACGAACGCAGGCCGGTCGACGGTGGCGATGCGGGCGCGAGAGGCTGGGACGATGGGTGGCGGATGTTTCAGAACGCAAAGGTAGGGGAGCGAAATACGGAACCTTGGGGGCGAACCCCATGGTTTTATAGGGGCCGACGGACGTGAGAAGGGCAACCGTCCGCCTCGATCTCCGGGCCTGCCACGCGTGCCGCCGCGTCACGTCGCGGGACACGCGCCCGCAGTCCCTATCCTTTCACCCCAAAAATCTCAGCGGACGGATCGCCTTCCCCAAGCGAATCTGGACTCTCTTCCCACCCGGGGAAGCACGGGTCATAAAGGTTTGTTCTCTCTCTCTGGCCCACCTAGGGCCCGAAGTCTCGCTGGCCGGCCCAACTAAAAAAGGATCCGCGGACGATCCGAAATCAAGGGCAGAAGCACCAGTTAGGTCAGCCTCGAATCAGTTCCCAGCGAACGGAATACCACGACCCATTCGGAAAAATGTCCGGTTGACGAAGAATTAAGTCCTTCAACCTTACCCGCGAAGAGACCGAAGAAACCCCCCGGATGATTCACCCCGAATCACCCGAGGGCTCGGGGACTACACCCACCGGGTGCGCTCGCGCGCACCCTCTGGAAAGGTAACTCCGACGAGATCGAAGAAACCCCCTGGATGATTCACCCCGAATCACCCGAGGGCTCGGGGACTACTATCGGGGACCTAATACCGGGGTACCCCAAAGAGTCAGAATCAATGCACCATCGAACGGTAAAAACTCCCGAGAGCGCGGCTGTATCTCTTGCCCGAGCAAACAGGAGTCTTGCTCCGCCTCGCCCGAACCCCGAGGGCTAGGCTCGGCCCCACCCGACGGCTGGATAACAACTCACCCGACCCCCAAGGGATACACTCCGCCTCGCCCAACCCCCGAGGGCTGGGCTCGGCCCCGCCCGACGGCCGGGGGACACCTCCGCTTCGCCCGACGTTAAAAGCTAGGTTTTACCTCATCCAACGACCACTGACGGACCTCGTCTTAAACCGATATCCGGAGGCTGGTTCAGCTCACCTGACGAAATGTACCCCGCATCCTCATGATGGCGACTACAGGGTAAGATAAGACATTCGGGTCAACCACAGCGACAGACGCCATGCCCTGCACCCCTACAGAGAGGTAGCGTCAGGATGTGGCAGAGCCAAGCATCTGACCTCTCCAGGCGTGGCAGAGCCCGAACAGTGTTGCGAGCGCCAGATATTCATCCTACAGTATTGTAGGCGCCGCCCGCAACCTCCGGACGAAGAACCCGATGCAGACATACGACAACCACTACGTTCCAAGGGCAAACCAACAGTCACCACGCCACCCGACCCCCTCGGGGTCGGGACTCGGCAAATCCTGTCCGACACGCCACCCGCAGGGGCGGGATGGGACGTACCCACTTGGTAAACAGTGGCCATGGCATGGCCCACGACGATCTACAGTCACCTCACTCCTGACACGGCCTGCCATGATGGATAGGTCAGGCGTGGGGAAGAAGGAAGGCCCGGGTCCCTCGAAGGACCTTCTACGCCCTTAGTGCTCTTTTCCTTTGTCTGTAAACCCTGCTCCCCCTTGACCTATAAAAGGGAGGGCAGGGCTCCCCACTAAAGGGGGGATCGATTCTGAACAGGTTAACACACACACGCACCACATGGCCAAGCTCCAGGAGAGCTCTTGGCGTCCTTCCAATCACTCCATCAGGGACTTGGGGTCTTTCCATCTCCCAACCGTTTGTACCCCCTACTACGAACCTCATTCGGTGCTAATAACACGAGCAGCAACAGAATGGACGTAGGGACATTCGGCCCAAACCAGTATAACCCTTGTGTCCTTTAGCGCACCATCCGGGCCTAACGCGCATCAATTACAAATTTACTCGCCGGTGTTTGTTCGAAACACCGACAAGGGACACTTAATTGAATCGGATGGTTATAATGATGATGATGATGTTACAACATTATACCAGCTATGGTTACTATTGCCTATTACTAAATGATATCCCACATGTTTGGCACAGGTTAGTTTCTAATCTAGAGATGAATAGCTATAATTTAACTTAGTTACTGAATTGTAAAAATGTATAGCTCAACTCTTGGCTTTTATGCAAAATGTTGTTAAGCTAGCTCCACCTATAAAGCCTTGCATACTCCTTGGTGTCACTTTATTTCTAGTTTATGATGGGTAAGTCTAGCTGAGTATATTCAAGTACTCAGGGTTTATCCCACCATGTTGCAGGTCAAGTTCTCGGCCTGCTGAAGATGGTGGTTAACCGCCGGTGGGCTTGGTGACTCTATATTTATTTCTCATCTATATGCTTTTGTCAGAGGATGTCAATTATGCTAGCAATGTATTTGGAACTTATATTAATGTAATCATTTGAAAGCTATGTTGTTTTCACTAATCGGTTTTGAAACCGAAACTTGTACTATTATTTGTGAACCCATTTGTAATATTATTTCCGCTGCAACTCTATGTATGTGATGTGTATTTTCTTAATCATACGATCTTGGTTGTGATGTTGATTTACCAAGGTCCTTCATGACACTCGGTGGACTACCGGGTTTATATGAGTGAAAGTATGCGCGTGTGACACTCGGTGGACTACCGGGTTTATATGAGTGAAAGTATGCACGTGTCAACGTGTTAGCGGGGACAGCCATACTTGATTTTGTATAAATTGGGTGGTTCTGTCATAGCTGGTATCAAAGCAAGATTAAGCATAATACTGTCATATACATAGTTTTAAAAACAAAGTTTTGGTTTTAAAAAGCCTATTTTAACTAAAACTTTAGCTTCAGGCAAATTTGTCAAAACTTATTTGCAAAACTATGCTAGCGACATCCTCCTTTATGCTCAGTTAAGGACTATTAGGTGGCTATCTAAGTACTAACTATGGGGGATGTACTTTATTGCAATTTTTACTTTCGTCGTCCATACGGCGTGCTATTGTATGGATGTCGTTCACTTGAATGGTAATGTATGGATCACTTGCCTCTACGCCCAGGTAATTGTGAGTTGTGAGAGCATGATCGTCCAACTATCGGTCTAGGGGAGAGTTAGCTGTTGTTACTGGAATATTTACATGTTACACACATGTATATATCAAGGTACTTAATTGTGGGTATATCTGCTGGGTAGCTGTGGATACCAAAGTTTATATATCTGGGGATGTATATATGGAGAGTATCTTAGTTTATTTCTTTCATTGTGTGCTTATTTATCTCTTGTGGGGATGGGATACAATGAATTTGTCTGCAGGTACGCTAACCACGAATGCGTAGATTGAATGTAGCTGATGACTAGCTATATATCGAGAGAGTACGTGTTATGCCACCGACATAGAACGTGATTGCCACCTTAGGCTAGCAATTTTGTAAAGATGAATAGGATAGTCATGCATCATGATTGTGCTTGTGCATAAATATGCTTCCCTCACTTTGTTCTAATACTAAGTAACTTGTGATCAATGTGATGTTACTATCTTCCCTGTGTGAAGATAGACAAAATGTCTTGTTCCAGGCCACTTAAATAGCTATGCTTGAAGATAGTGTTTGATTAGCTTTGCCTTGTATGTTGTTTCCAAAGGAAATAGATGACAAGTTAGTAGTTAGCAAAAAACATCATCCCTTCAAAAACTAATTTGCTAAGTATAAGTAAAACCTGTTCTAAAGATATGTTCACCTACTCAGTAAAAAGAAAATAAAAGATAACAGTGCCTTACCACCATGTTTTGCATGATTTGTGTAGTGGTGTTGCTGTAGGTGACTGCTTGTTATGTACGAGCTTTGTGCTTAGTAATAGTCACTTAAGCTAATTGGATTGAGTGTTTCGAAACGCTTGCTTAAGACCATGATGTATGTGTGGATGCTCGTTATCTAGGTAGTGTCATAGTTGTCACCCTTTTGCCCTCGATAGGCATACGAATGTTGAAGAGCGGTATCCTAGAACATCGTCCTAGTTTCGATAATCTCATGGTTGTCACCTTCAATTGAGTTCTCTCTTAGGAGCCTGGGCCTATATGCGTGGTTGCTAGCCCCTTGAACATTGCGCTATGAAGACCTTTATCCAGTCCTTTGCTTGACCTTAGGCCCAAGCTTAGTTCCCTTGAGTGCTTGCATGTGTCGTGGTTGTCTCACTCCTGTGTGGGAGGACCCTGCTGAAAAATCCTTGTCAGACCTTATTGCTCCTTCTCCTATAGATGATCTGGTGCAACGCTAATCGCTATCTACCCTAGCTTTGGAACTTTTCCTCGTAGATCATGTCATTGCTTTATCAACTGAAACCCTAGTCAGTGCTTTGGCTCTGTCCCTCGAATCTTGTTTATTTTGTCTCCAACTCTTTCAAGTCTCTAGATGTTTATCAGTCTTGATCTCATGTTGCTGCTCGGTAAGACCAAATCTCATGTTAATCTTTACCTAGTAATCACCTTGGTGGACACAAGGCATATATGGAAATTAACCAAGGGTCCCCTGTTCAGTTGTCTTTGACAATTAGGCTATATTCTCTTGCGCTGTGTTTTGATCTTCTGATCGCCTCCTTGTTGAATCCTAACCTTGTGACTACCTTTTTTTGCTATCCCTCCTTTGCATGGTGCCACGATGAAACCGAGAGCCTCCTATGGGCGTGCATACAAGGTTGTGCTACTCGGCATGCGTTGGTATCGAGATTTCTAGTCATGATCCATTATAGAACTGCACCGATGTGTTATTTTCACATGAGCTCTTCCTTGGTTATCTCTCAATATCTAATCGGAAGATCCTTATATTAGATCAAAAGTAGCAGAGCTTCCTTCTGAAGTCACGCTAGAGGATAACTTTGAAGAACATGTCACTAACATAAATATTAACAGATTGCAAGAGATGGTAGGCAAGTGACTCTACTTGACTGTCCCTGTAATGACGTCGGTCATCTAGTGAGCAACTTATGTCATTCTAGTTGGATCCGAAAGGTGCGTCACACTTAAGGTTAAACAAGTTATCAGTCGAAAGATAAATGGACTAGGATATTATGTGTTGTAATAGGTAATGTTTTTCTAAACGGTAAACGGTCTTTACACGGTCACCCTTCGTTTAGCATTTAGGCTGTTTATACGGTGTTTAAACGAAGTTAAACAGTCTAAACGGTTTTGTACTTTAAAAAAAAATACATATAATTATATATGTGCATGTAAAAATCAAGTATTCTAGCATTTATACATGTTTATTAGAGTAAAAATCAATTATTTTGGTATGTATATATATTTATGCATGTGAAAAGAACCAAATATAGATATTTATGCATGTAACATATCAAGTGTACACATTTATAAATATAATAAACTTAAGTATACAAATTTATCCATACAAAACTGAACTAGATTTACCTCGTGTTCGCCTAAACAACCGTTTAAACAATTGTTTAGCCCGTTTAATGTTGTTTATCTCCGTTTCGTTTAGGCCGTTTAGACCGTTTTCCCGTTTTTTGACCGTTTAAATGGTCAACCGTTTAATTTCCATTTACCCCCTAAACAAAACAGTTTACCACCGTTTACCGTTTACTAGCCGTTTAAACGGCCGTTTAGGCGAACACTGGTAATAGGTCACCTGATACACATGAGTTCCCTGTCCAAGTTCTCAATCTTTAGGTGAGTAAGGATCATGTAGACAAACCGACCTTCTTTGGTGTCACCCCTTTTCTGCTGACTTCTAGGGTGACTGTTTGTTTGCACATCCACTACAATTGTTGCCGTCAAAAAGAAGTTTTGAAGCTTTTTAAGTGTTCAGAGATAATCGATTAGTTACCAGTAGGAAGGTTAATCTCTAGCTAGGTAACGACTCTTTGGTATCTACGAAGGCCAGATCTCACAGAACAATGTTAAGCAAAGAAATAGCAAAGTTGGTCATCGATGCCATTACAACTTTCTTCTCCAAGCCCTATGTCATCAAGTCAATTCGATCTTGGACAATCACACAAATAGTGCAGGATGCTATATCAACTAAGTAAAGAGCTAGAGAAAGCACGTCCCTAGTCTCGGCCAGCATCATTATGTATATGGTGCTATCAAAGGATTTATTCAGGACTCTATTAGATGAAGCACAGAAGGATAATCAGAGACGTTGCCTTATCTTTGTAGGACTGTCACTCCACGTGAAGTATGCATTGTGCCCTGCAAGAACATCCCACCAGTTCAATGCTTGTGCATCATTGAGTTGGTGTCTAAATCAATGGTTGAGGTTGTTTCCTAAGAGGCAGGTAAGTAAAACCCTAGCCTCCATCCTCAGCGAGAAAGCTACCACTATCATAAAGAGAATTAGAGAGTGCAGAACACACTCCACAACGCGTGAAGAAAAGAAAAAGAAGAGCGGGAAATCTGTACAGGTTTTATGGCACTCCACTAGTTATCTCAAGCCAGTGATTAGAAGCTCAAACATGGTTGGGTTGCCACAACACTTGACAATCTCATTCCTCACTTAAGGTACTTTGAAGTCTTAAGTTGGTTTGAGGATTGGTTGAGTAAAGCATCAGATTTGAGAGATGTTTTGATAGTTCGGTCACAAAAATTTTAGAACCAAGCAATTTGGGTAGATGATTTGTTTGGATAGTCAAACGGTGTCCGTTTGATCTGAATTTTGGGCAGTCATTAAAGGACTCTTTGATCTAAATGCCTATCAAAATTAGTGCACATTGGAGCAGTAGTTTGCAGGATATAAACTGATTACCGAGAGGTACAGAATCTATGATTTCTCTGCTGACTACTATCATCTCTCATATTAGAAGATTGTGTTTGTAGCTCAGGTCATATAGTCAATGTGATGATTGTTAATACTTTAGATGCCCTAGAGAAGACTCCTTGCATCCCTTTGTGCCTTGCTTTTGTCCTCTCATATCAACTATGGTGAGTAGTTGAGGTGTTCTACAAGTCAATTTGTGCCATTATGAGTCGAAAACAATTCAAAAAGTGTCAACCAACAGATTTTAGACTTTGATTTTGAGTTGTCGATTGACATTAGAAAGGGAGCCTCAATGTCAAAAGTAGTCTCACAAAGCCAATTTTGCGACAGTGCAAGTCAACCCAACTTACTGCGCCACTACACCATGAAGGCAAATTGTGCTCAACCTGCTTAGTAGTGTACTGTTTTTCAAGTCGGTGTATACTTGCAACTTTCGTTGACCTTCAGACCTCGCTGTCATCCTTCTTCAACAAGGATTTCTAAGGCAGACTTATCCTTAGTACATTCTATGTGTTTTTACCCAAGAGGTTGCCTCAGATACAACCCAGATAACTGTTGCCACTTGGATACGAGGATTCCCTCAAATAATGATCGTCGAAAACGATGAGTCAACAGAGTCAGCTATCACATTCACCACTCACTCAACAGACTCAGACAATATGGTGTTATCATTAGAGAAAGAGAACTACACACATGGAGCATTATATAGTTTTCCATCGGTTGGCATCTGAGTGATTGAATGATTACGATTGGCATAGATATTGTTTGTTGGTTACTCAGTTTCTCACAACCTCGGAGGATGCTTACCCCGTCTATGATCTCATCCCTTATGAAGGGTTGTACTCAAGCTACTTTGGTAGAGGACTGCTTTTTGAACTTCGTGGATGAACATGGAACCATTGTAATCAGTAGCTTTCAGAAGATTGCAGTCTAGTGCAAAGTTCACATGGTCCATGCTATATTCACTTGGGAAATAGAGATTATGGGTAATTAGGTTATGCTCTATAGTACTCTTCGGATCCCAAGAATGAAGTGTTGTGCTGTCTTGGATTCCTCCCAAAGTAACAATGCTTCATGGAAGCCAGCGAACGAAATTCTTCAGACAAAACTTACTACGAAGAGCAAGTATCAGAAAGTGTCTTGACCAAATTAGCCTCTCTGATACTCTGAAGTTAAGTAGCCTAAGGCTATCACTGATGTTGGAAAGTGGATGACATGCTTCTCTTCCCTTAAAAGTCTTTCGCACCGAATCTCGAGGTGAGATTATCGTAAGGGGGGAGGGCTATAACAGCCCAGGTGTTTGTCACTAGTTAAGTAATGGGTTTGAGCTCAAACATGACATGTTAAGTGGCGATGAAGGTGTTAAGATCAAATCTACAAGAGTGAGCTCCAAGTTAAACTTGGACAACACACCCTACTTCCATGTGGACCCTTATTAAGATTATGCAAGAGTAATGTTAAACATGCTTATTTCATGTACATTACATCAACATGCATCCATCTTGACCAATGGAAAAGTTTCATAAAGTTTGCAATCAAGAAGTCACATGAAACGATAAGTTATAATCTTTCTTGGATTGCTTTATTAAGTGAATGGAATTATAGATCATCAACCAAACCTTGCTACCTTTCTCAAATGACTCTAATTGAACTCTACAACAAAAGTCATGCAGTGTTCGTGTTGAGCAAAGTTCAAGAAAATGCCTCAATCGGTCCAAAACTCTAATTTAAGTTTTACCGTGATGCTATTTTGACCTGTGTTGACCAATCACTTACAATGGTTGCATGAAGTTGCACCTTGAATAAAAGTTGAAGTTTTAGTGGACTAGAGCAAACTTTGTTTTTGGACCAAGAGCCAGATCAGCTTGTAAGCAAGTCAAACTGAGGCTTAAACTTTAAATCTGCTGCTGTTTTTAGAGTCCAAAAATATTCTAAGTCTAGGAGTTTCACTTAGCATCGACATTGGCATTCCACGTTCTCCAAATTTTGTTAAATAACTCGATTTAGTCAAAAGATAAAAGTTCAAGTATAAATTGTGGAGAAGAGCATATAAAAAGTTGGACTAAGTTTGATTCCATTTTGGTCCTCAATTTTGAGTTTACTTAACCGTTGTCAACACACTGACACTGTCATTTTGGGGCTTATTTAGCCACTAATTTGTAGCCCTAATGGCCAGTTACCCTTAACGAAAGTTGGAGACAACTTAGAGAGCAACCACTTTTCTTAAGGCGCTTAGAACCGAATATGCCCCGAAGATGCCCAAAACTTGGTTCTAATGTGGCCACGTTGTCGCCTGCCAGGTGCTCTAGGAAACTCCTCAATGGGGGAGTGCATGGCAGCCATGCGGGAGCTCGCCCCACCATGGCTGACGCTCATCCCACCTCCATGCCACGTGCCACCTCATGCCCCTGCTCCTCCAAAACCGAGCGCCAGCGATGCCCCATGCCTCCATCTCTCTCGGTCCACTCCCTCGCCCTCCTCCGCTCTGCCGCCATGGGTGGCCATGGCCGTCGAGCTGTGCTCCATGGCCACTCCATTCCCCCTGCTCCCTTTCCATGCCATTGGTCCGAGCACCGCTGTTGCCCGTGGCTGGCTGAGCTAGGGCCCCGGCGCGGCCATAGCCTGTGACAGAACCGCCCAAGTTATACAAGATCAAGTATGGTTGTCCCTGTTTACACGTTGACACGCGCATACTTTCACTTATATAAACCCGGTAGTCTGCCGAGTGTCCCGAACGACCTTGGTAAATCAACATCACAACCAAGATCGCGTGATTAAGCAAATACACATCACATACCCAGAGTTGCAGCGGAAATAATATTACAAATGAGTTCACAAATAATAGTACAAGTTTAGGTTTTAAAACTGATTAGTGAAAACAACATAGCTTTCAAATGATTACATTAATATAAGTTCCAAATACATTGCTAGCATAAGTGACATCCTCAGATAAAAGCATATAGATGAGAAGTAAATATAGAGTCACCGAGCCCACCAGCGGTTAGCCACCATCTTCAACAGGTCGAGAACTTCATCTGCAACATGGTGGGATAAACCCTGAGTACTCGAATGTACTCAGCTAGACTTACCCGTCGTAAACCAGAAATAAAGTGACACCAAGGATTATGCAAGACTTTATTTGGTGGAGCTGAGCTGACAACCTTTTTGCATAAAAGCTAGAGTAATCATTAGCATTATCCACCTATACTAGCAGTGACTTTTAGCCATTCCCTACCATCTATATTAGCACCTGTACTAATCAATCACTTAATTAAGTTGCAAACAATAATAACCATATCAGGTATTTCATGGCTCATTATCATAATAATAATCATCATCATCATTTAACCATATCTTTAAATTTAGTGAATCTACATTGCCGCTGCTCAGTCAAGTTCTCACTATCCGAGAGAGACGGCGATTCGAATCGATTCCTATCCAGCTGGAGGGGTATTCCTAACACTCACCCAATCCACCTGATCAATGGTTTCCTCGGGTCACCTTTGGTACAACTCAGGAATCGTGGTTCTGAGCAGCGCCGCACCCTCAGGGAGTCCACTCTGCCAGGTGGTCAATCTCACCTTGGACTTACGCCAATAGCTCTCCGCACATCCTTACTACCGCCAGGGTGCGCACTTTCACTTCCCAGACTTCTGACCTGAATTGAGCTACTCGGCTTCGCGGTCGGAACTAGTTATCCGGCCAACTAAGTGATAGGCATGCGTTCAACATGACATGAGGACGTACAGCGAATCGGTCCTTAAACGACACAGAAGGGGATAGATTCACACCCAAGACCTCCATGCCTTGTTGCTGCACTACCGTCATCCCGTCCAGTCTCTTTTCATTATTAACACATGGTTCTTTTCATGATAGCAAATATAGCCAACCGGGACAAGAGCTCATCCTACATCTCACAGGTGACAGGAAATCACCCGACTTCTACCGGTCTAAGCATAGCTAAGCATCATTCGATTCTACACTTAATTAGGATTCATAGGATTTTATCTAGACAAGGTAAGGATATAATGCAACAATTGGTTCCAACCAATTCCTATATTTAATGCATCATCAACAATAAAAGATACTCAAGATATTTGTAAAAACATGGGACACTTAGAATGCTCCAGGGCTTGCCTAGATCCGACACAAGTCAGTTCAGTTAGCTTGCACCGTCCTGGTGACATCTCAGGTCCTAGCACTTGCTTAGTCCTTCCATCTTCGGGATAGATCCTCCATACACCGTCTTCGGGTTCGGCTCCAACATCACATCCTTCACGTGGTTCATCTAGCACACCTAGATGAGATGCAAGATGCATGTGTATGAATGTGATGAATGGTAACACAAGATGCATCACATAAGCATTCAAGACAAACACAAGATTATGCAAGACATAGACACCAATAGCTATTTAACTAACATCACACAACCTATCATGCTAAGATGGTAAAGAAGACGACAACACCAAGCATGAAACAAGTTTCCCAAGATCTTAGGTGCTCTAACTCAATCATCATTCAAGGCATAAGTCACACTTAACAATATACAAACAAACACTATAATTGGAATCTGCCAATTTCTAGACATGCAAATAGCAGCTACAAGATTTAGCTAGAACTGGAGTTACACAAATCCAAATGACTTCCAAGAAGACATTTTAGAAGGATTATGAAATTATCTACATTTCATCTATAACCATCACAACATGATTCCCAAGTTAAGTAGGTCGAAATTATACCTTTACAGAAACTGGTTCATACAAAACAGAGAGCAACAAATCCTGTATTCTAACTTTAAACAGTTGTAACTCAAACACTACTTGGCCAAATGATACCAAATTTTAACAGCAGCTATATACATAATTTATCTACAACTTTTGTATAAACAAGTTTCACAACAAAGCACATTGTCATGAAGAACTTTGCTAAGTTCCCAAATCTGTCCATAAACCACATCGGCAAGAAAATAATTATTAACTTATGTTGCAAATTCATAATTGGGCAAAACCAACTTTACCAACATTTCACCCATGACTAAATAACACCAAAAAGCATGGTTCTCACCTCTAAATAAATTTTCCTAAAGCATTTCTTAATTTATTTAGACATCAAGGTGTATTTATGAACATATACCAAAAATGTACAATAAATTCTACAAAAATTATAGTAGCTCACATATCCTCTCAATAGTCTACTATACAAATTTCATACCATTTGTATAAGTATAGCTGCCTCTACGAAAAAGACAATTTGCTATTACAAGAAATCATGTGAGAGCGAGATAAACCAATAACTCACTCATACTTCATCCAATCCTCATGAAATTTTTACCACACATCAACTATCATATGAGTAGCATGCCAAAAAAATTTCACTTCATTTGGAGCCCTAGATCTGTAGTTATGGAAAATAACAAATTCAACTAGCATTACAACCTTACTGCACAAATCTATTTTTACTGCAAAATATTGAAACTAAAACATGTCATATTATAGATCTAATGCATAGAGAATTTCACGAGGATTCAAAAAAGGCCTCATTTGCTATTTTACAAATTTCCTATGAATTACTATGAATTTCCAAAGATTCAGCAAATTTACTGCAAATGGGTCCTTATCGGCACTATTCATTTGAGTCACAGACTTCACAGTTAGAACCTTCTCTTTTCTCGAATTTGAGCGCGAAGTCCCTGGTGTTCTCTTCTTCAGAGACTAAAGCACGTCATAGCTTGGACCGGAGGGCTCGGTAGAGAGAGCCGGCAGCAGAGGAGGAGGACTCGGGCAGGCGTGCGCGCAGTCCAGCCCGCCAGCAAGACGGCCGGTCAGAGTCTGTGGCCCTCCCCGGCCCACGTGTGCAGTGGCATGCCATGGCGGCGGTTGTTGTGCTGACAACGACACACAGCAACGGCGGCGCTGCTAGGGTTGGGGAGGCGGTCGAGGCGCCGAAAGCAGACGCAGAGGCGGTGCTGGGAGGCTCGATGATGTCTAGGCAATGGAGGAGCGAGCGACACAGCAGCTCGGCCCTGCCGAACAGGAGGTAGTGAGAGAGACGGAGGGAGAGCAGAAGAGTGAATGGGAAGGGAGAGGAAGAGAGTGAATGGAGAGAGCAGGAGGCAGACTCGGGCTCGGCTCCTCCAAACAACACGCGACGGTGAGGTGGCGAGCGGCGCAGGCACGGGAGGCCACGCGGCGCGAGCATTCTGTGCACGGTCGGACGCTGTTCATCGAATTCAAATTTTCAATTCTACCTCAAACATACCACTGAGACCCATATGTCGTGCCTCTGTAACTCCTAAACCACGATGAGTTAGCAAAAACTCTATTAATAAAAGTTGTAGATCTACATACCACCTCCAACTTTTATTAAAGCTTCAAAGTCTAATTAGGCCTGGTTTGGGAGATACGAGGTTCCAAAGTGGGGTACATGAAAACTGAAATCATACATTCAGTCATCCATTACTTAACCAAATTTCAAGTGCTGAAAACAGCTGCTGATTCAAAGTTTGAGCCTCGGTTTGACTTGCTTACAAGCTGATCTAGCTCTTGGTCCAAACATAAAGTTTGTTGTACATAACATGGACTCCAACTTTTATTTAGGTTCCACTGCCATGCAAACACTCTAAGCTGCATTTCAAACCAAGTCAAAGTAGCATCACTATAAAGCTTAAATCACCCTTTTTTTGATCTATTGGAGCATTTTCTGGCCACCTGCTCAACATTAACCCTTCATAACTTTTGTTCATGAGTGCAATTAGAGTTGTTTGAGCAAGGTACCAAGGTTTGGTTGACATCTCATGTTCTCATTCACTTAATAGTGCAATTCAAGCACTTAGTAAAATCATTCCAACAAGGATATAACTTATCATTTCATGTGACTTTTTGATTCCAAACTTCATGAAACATTTCCAGTGATCCATATAGATGGGTATTGATGTGAGACACATGAAGATATTCCAATAAAACTAGCCAAGCATATATCTTGAAAAGGGCCTATATGTAAAGCAAGGGTGCAATATTCGAGTTTAGGTTCGGGCTTATTTCCATAGGTTTGACCTTGACATCTCCAACACCACTTAACATGTCATGGTTGAGCTTAAACCCGTTGCTTAACTAGTGACAAACACCTGGGGTGTTACATAGCCCTCCTTCGCAGTAAGCTGGCCAGGCCCTAGTGCGCAGCGCCGTCGCTGTTCGCCGCCGGTGCGCCCGTCGCTGGTGTCGCTGTAGAGGACAGCTATGCTGCCTCAGGCCATCTTGGCCCAAGCTGTGCGTGTGCGGGCCTGGGTTAGCATGCAGCGCTGCCGCAGGCCGCCGGCCCCTCCCCGCCGCTACCGGTTCTCGCTGGCCGAGCCGGCAGGCCCAAGCCATCCTCTGCTTCGACTCGGTGAACAGGAAAGAGAGAAGGATCTCGCGCATAAATAGAAACTTTTGGTGGGTTCTAAATGTAGATCTCATGACTCAGTTGAATAGTGCAGCAGACTGCGGGTTGATTCAGGAAAAACTCAGGGACCCCAATGCAAAAGCTTCTGTCCTTTTCTTTTTCATTATATGCATATAATCAGCTGAACTTTGGAAAATTGTAGCAAACTGTAGAAAAATCCAAAAATAGCAAATGAGGACTTTTTGGAATCCTTGTAAAATTATATATGCAGTAGATCTATAATATGGCATGTTTTAGTTTAAATATTTTGCTGTAAAAATAGATTTATGCAGTTAGGTTTTTAATACTTGTTATGGCTTGTCTTTTTCATAACTACTGTTGTTATGCTCAAATAAATGTGAAATTTTTATTGTAGTCTACTGATGCTATTTTTATGCTGTGGTAAAAATTTCAGGAAATTAGGGTTGATAGTTTAATAGCTATAAAAATAACAAGTGCCCTATGTTGCCTTGCTCCTATTCTGAATAGGACTGCATGTTTATATTAATTGGCTTAGTTAAGTTAAGAATCATGATTTTATGACAATACTTGAGTTGTAGTTTTCTTAAGATTTTCAAAAAGCTAAATAGCATAATTTTTGGTTAAGTAGATTTTTAGTTATTGTTGCTTAAATTTCTGTGGTTGTTTCTGCCCAAACCCAGACAGGGTTGCCTTGTTGGTATTGTGGGGCATTTTTAATAGTAAAATTAGCTTTAGGTGTTTATAAAAAAAGTTGTTTAGAATTTTCTAATCCTTCTATAAAGTCTAGAACCACAGTTATTGGACATGTAGAACTATAGTTATAGCTATTTAAAGTGGTATGTCAGATTCTATCCATGTTTTGGACAGAGATTCAATTATTGGATTAATTGACCTTGTTAACTATAGAATCATCTTAATATGAGAATAAGAAAGTTGTAGGTAACTTCATAAGATTTTCAAAAAGTTGTGATTCATGTCTGTTGGAGGTCTAGAACTTCAGTTATGCTTCTCTGAAGTTCCTATCAGTTTTCTATACCACTGTTGTTTGGGATGCATGTGCAGTTTTGCTTGTGCAATTGTTTTCATGGTGTAAATGATGTTTGATATGGTTGTAGTGAATACCAAAGTTGTAGCTAACTTCATAATCTATCTTGTTTTAAATTTTCATGACCTTAGGCCGGATAATTTAGGAGCTAAAGATTTTATAATTTCCCTATCAAGATTTGCATGCTCTCTGTACAGATCAGAATGATTGTGTTGTTTGACCCAACTAAGCTTTGAATCATGTCTTGGAGATAATATAAGAAGTTTAGTTCTTTTCATGGGATTTCCAATTTGTTAAAGATAACTCCTTTTGGTGGTCTAAATCTCCAGTTATAAGCTTGTGAAGTTGCATGGCAGAATCTGTCCAAGTCTGGACAGAGGTGCCCAATTGTGCTTGATTGACCTTGTTAATGGTGGAATCGCCTTGTGATGATAATAAACATATTTTATATAATTTAATAATATTTCTAGAAAGTTAAGGTTCATGCTTGTTTGATGTCTATAACTCCAGTTATGCCGTTTTGAAACTACTACTACTTTTCTGTCCTAGTTCTGTGCAGATCTGAAACATTGGCATGTTTGACCTAGTTATCTTTGGAATAAGGTTTTGGTGACAATAATAATGTTGTAGGAAATTTCATTATCTTTCTAGATAGTCTAGGATCACCTTCTTTGGATGTTGGGATCTGTAGTTATGGATAAAACAAGTGACTGATGTGCTGCTGTCCAGATTTCTATACATGTGCTAGGTGATTGCTTTAGCTTGCTCTTGTTTTGGCTAAACATGTTGGTTAGTTCTTGATCGATGCATGTGTGCAATATCTGAACTTAAGTTCACTTGTGTTCCATGCCTAACATGCTTGCTATCCCTCTATAATAGGTTGTGTGATATATAGTTAAATAACTCTAGGTGCCTATGTCTTGCATGATGTTATGTTTGCCTTGAATGCTATTATGTGATGCATCTCATATTACCATTCTTCATACTCATGCACTTGCATCTCATCTAGGTACGCTAGATGAACCATGTGAAGGATGTGATATTGGAGTCGAACCCAAAGACGGTGTATGGTGGACCTATCCCGAAGATGGAAGGACCCCTGGAGTACATGCCTGAATGGGAGATGATCACCAAGCGAGTGTCGTCTAACAAACACTAACCTAGTGTAGGATCCCAGGCAAGCACCGGATCATTCTAAGCCACCTATGTTTTTATAAATATCACTTGAGTTCTTTATGTTTGATGCATTAGGTTATAAGAGTTGATTGGAACCACTTGATGCATAGAACTACCTTGTCCAGAAATATACCTTGAACCCTATGTAGGTCCAGGATCGAATGTATGCTTAGCGATGCTTAGAGCGGTAGAAGTCGGGTGATTTCCTATCACCTGTGAGATATAGGTGGATACCAAAGCACGGTTGGCTATATTTGCTATCGTGGAAATAAGCATGTGTTAATAATAAATGGAGACCGGGCGGGATGTCAATAGAGAAGCAACAAGACATGGAGGTCTTGGTGTGGATCTATCCCCATCTATGTCGGTTAAGGACCGATTCACTGTATGTCCTAATGTCATGTTGAACGCATGCCTATCACTTAGTTGGCCGGATAACTCATTCCAACTGCGAAGCCGAGTAGCTCAACTCAGGCCAGAAGGCCAGGAAGTGAAAGTGCGCACTCTGGCAGTAGTAAGGATGTGCGGGGAGCTATTGGCGTAAGTCCAAAGGTGAGATTGACCACCTGGCAGAGTGGACTCCCTGAGAGTGCGGCACCGCTCAAAACCGCAAATTTGTTCCTGAGTTGTACCAAAGGTGACCCAAGGCAACCATTGATCAGGTTGATTGGGTGAGTGTTAGGAATAAATCCCCAACTGGGTAGGAATCGATTTGAATCGCTGTCTCTCCCAGATAGTGAGAACTTGGCTGAGCAATGGCAACGTAGAGACACTTAATTGAACTGGATGGTTATAATGAAGATGATGATGTTACAACATTATACCGGCTATGGTTACTATTGCCTATTACTAAATGATATCCCAAGTGTTTGGCACAGGTTAGTTACTAATCTATAGATGAATAGCTATAATTAACTTGGTTACTGAATTGTAAAAATGTATAGCTCAACTCTTGGCTTTTATGCAAAATGTTGTCAAGCTAGCTCCACCTATAAAGCCTTTCATACTCCTTGGTGTCACTTTATTTCTGGTTTATGATGGGTAAGTCTAGCTAACTACATTCGAGTACTCAGGGTTTATCCCACCATGTTGCAGGTAAAGTTCTCGCCCTGCTGAAGATGGTGGTTAACCGCCGGTTGGCTCGGTGACTCTATATTTATTTCTCATCTATATGCTTTTGTCAGAGGATGTCACTTATGCTAGCAATGTATTTGGAACTTATATTAATGTAATCATTTGAAAGCTATGTTGTTTTCACTAATTGGTTTTGAAACCAAAACTTGTACTATTATTTGTGAACCCAATTGTAATATTATTTCCGCTGCAACTCTATGTATGTGATGTGTATTTGCTTAATTATACGATCTTGGTTGTGATGTTGATTGACCAAGGTCCTTCATGACAATCGGCGGACTACCGGGTTTATATGAGTGAAAGTATGCGAGTGCAACGTGTTAGCGGGGACAGCCATACTTGATCTTATATAAATTGGGCGGTTCTATCACAAGCTGGACCATGATGGGGCCACCTCTATAGAGCCCTCGAACATGTCCTCAGTGGATGGCGAGCGGGACCATGATGTTCTAGGAGACCCGCTCCCACCGTGGAGCTCTAGGAGTGGATCCAACAATGGTGAGCTTGACCACGACAGTGTGACCGACGATGGAGAGGTGGACCGCACCAGGAGCGGCGGTGGCGAGCGAACCACCAGTGTCAGTGGCATCAACATCGTCATTGTGGGTGATGGGGAGACTAATGCCAACCTAGGGGACGGTGTGCGGGACTGCGACAATGCCTGCGACTTCAGCGAGGTGGACCGCACCAGGAGCAGTGGTGGCGAGCAAACCACCGGTGCTGGTGGCATCAACATCGTCGTCATGGGTGATTGAGAAACAAATGGCAACCTAGGAGACGGCATGTAGGAGCACGACGGGTACCAGTAGTCAAGAAGGGTACAAACAAGCAATGAAGTGGGGTGCGCTAGCGCATTAGAGGAAGTGTGGACCAGAGCTTGGCCATAGTTCCTCGAGGAGGACCTAGAGCATTTCATGTTGATTGCCTTCATGGCAACCGATGGAGAGGCGGAGGTGGAGACTTTGTGAGGTAGTGCAAGGCTAGGGCTTTTGCCCAATGCAAGGGGGAGTGAAACAATGGGAATGAGGCTAGGCTTTGTACGCACAGGGACGCCAATGCTAGAACAAGCTTTTGACGTGACCGCACGACATTCATCATTACTAGTACTATCTGAGTAGTGAATACTTTAGATGGTGGGACCTTCTGTCATCCGGTGAAGTATATAGTACAGTCCATTCCAAGCAGTCGTAGGCTCACGGCAGCCAAGGGGCAGTAGCTAGCTAGAGATGGCTACATGGTTTCATAGGTTCCGATCGTCTACACACCCTTGGCTGTGTTTGAAGCTACCGCTTCAGGAATCCAATACCTTACTACTTCATGCATGTACCACAGACGATGCAGCTCCTGTTTGTTGCACAACCGATCAGGCAAAAGTTCTACTCATAGCTGAGTACAGGAGTTACATATCTAGCCCATTCAAATTTACGCTGCTCGGACTATCAGGCGAACATACGGTTTATAAGAAATAGGTAAACATCATTTCGTCTAATATCATAGAGGGACATGGTCGGGGGAAAAGTTGTGTGCGAGAATGTTGGGAAAATGCAAACAGGTGAGGGAAAGGGGGAGCCAGAAGATAGGCAATTGATGCAATGCTATCGGATGAGGGAAAGGGGGTGCTCCTTTCATATATACCTTGCACGGCTGACGAGAGTGAAGCGAATGTGGTAGGAAAGCTAGACATAAGAAGTGAATTGAGAGAAAGAGCTTTTGATCACCATAATAGGCTTGATACCTGAATGACTGGTGCAGTTGTGATAGGTCTTTTATGTACTTATTTCACTCCAATCTAAGTAGTCATAGCAGTCGAGGGGTATACTGATTACTACTCCATACGACACTTGATTCTGTCCTACGAGATGAAATACTCAGCGGGCAGACTTTCTTTAATTCGTAGTAAAAGTCAACAGCTATGGCTCCTCCATTCTACATTAGATAGAGACGAGCCTTGTTCAGATGCACTCCTTGCTCCATGGTTGTTTCAAGGTCAACACATTTTATCGAAGACACGAGTTGGCCTCAATAGAGATCAAAGGCACTCATGAATGTTTAGCATATTATAGATCAGATCAAAGACACCTAGAGAGAAATCTGTAGCGAAAAGCAATCAACAGGGGCTAGAGACCAGCTACAAAATGACCAAAGGACCTGAGCTACACCACGCTCAATAGAGTTTAACCTGCCTAATACAAAGTTCAACAAAAGTTAACACCAACACGCAAATAAGAGTTCACATATTTGCAAGGGCGTCCAATAGATCAAACCTATTCATGACTACTAATACTACTGATACGTCCCACAGATAGGGTCAAGGTTGGCATGTAGGATCAGCTCCACATCCACCTTTCCTAAGACGGCATTGATGGCCGGCTCGAACTCTCGACCAGATTGGTGATGTAATCGTCCTTCGATCCAACAAAAAACCCTGCTTTGCCAATCGGACATTCACCACTGCGCCAATCTAAAGCTGGGCAGCAGCCAGCACCTTGGCAGCCCCCTGACAAATGGCTTCAGTCACCATAGCTCCAAGGTGGACCAACAGAGCTTAGAGGCGCTCCTCTGCGATGACCGATTGTCCGCTATTTCCACGGGGAAGGCCATGTCATAAGCAGCTTGCGCGCATAGCTATAGGGTCTAGACCCACGTCCTTAGTTCCATAAGAAGCTTCATCATGTTATGAGTCTGCTCCTTGACCATCACCTAGCTGGCTTGCGCCTAGGAGGCCTCATTCTCGAAAACTTGAAGTGTGTCGCGCGCGGCATCTAGCTCACCACGCAGCATCTCAGCGTTCAGCCTGGACGATGACAACAACACTTGAACCTTGCAGTAATCCTTCAATAATTAACAATAGTCTATGTCATCTGAGTATTCGCGCTCTTCTGATGATTGGCCCACTTCCAAACCAAAGGGCTATGTAGGGACACACGTGCTTGGCAGTGGCGAGTGGCGACGGGATGACTCTCCGATAACACCGGGGAAGCTGGACGACTAGGGATGGCACGGTCATGTAGAAAGCGCTGTACAGTGCATGCCAAGTTCAAGCCCATAAAGGATAAGGGGAGAGCGGTCCGATTGAGAATGCAAAGAACTTATACCGAATTGAATGGCACAGCATGGCGTGGAATCACGTGTGGCTGCCCCCATTGATGGATGCCTCGCGGGGACACTTTCTGAGCGTGACCGCGGACAAAGAACTGGGCTCTAGGGCCAAGAAGGCTCGAGACGCTATCACACCCACATTCACCTATTGAGAAAGTAGGCATGTTCCAAAAACTAGTTAAATTAAACAGCATGAACACATACTAGCTAGTGTGAGCATTGCTCGCATATTCTTGTTAAATGAAGATAAATGACATGAATAGTGGTACGGTGATGATCCACCTTTGAAGGGGGAACTAGTGGTGGGTCACAGACCACACCGACAAGAGGTCCATTTGACGGAGGAGGATTGTCGGCGTGGAAGGCATCCGAGGCCTCACCATCGCCATGATCCTGCGTGGACACTACAATAGCTGTCATCATCAGATTGTCTACCTCCTCCAAGAAGATGGGGATGCTCGACTCGATTGTAGGGTCCATCGTGCCCTGGAACTCCCACTGGGGGTAGCCCCTCATCTTCAAGGGGAGTGTTGGCGTTTCTTATTGTCACCACTAGGATTTGTGTTTCCTAGCAATGACACTAGAAATGTCGTGACGATATTTCTAAACACATGTAGAAATATTTCGCAAGCGCACAGATATAGTGTTGTAGCATTTCACCCGAAAGTATTCGGGTATTGTTCATTTATATTTTCCCAAAGGAAGGCATGGTGTAAAAGTTTCTAGTAGGGACATGGTCAAGATAACATGACTATATAATAGAATGAGGTTCATAATAGGGGTAAGCTAGGATAAATATTGGATAGTGTGACACACACTCAAGCCAATCTCAATGATAAAGATAAAAAAATAAAGAAAAAAAGAATAAACCTAGACTAGAGTAGGCTTATCTTATATAGCTATGCTAAGCAGATAGTCATACAAGTACATGAGTTTCTAAGGTTAGAGATTCTAAGTTAAGATAGCTTTGGTCACTATAAACTTACTTCGGGCACCATCTTATACTTGGTCTATTAAGTACCTCTGGCTTGTAGCTCTACGCCGACCCCGAACGTGGGGGATTATAAGGGACGGACATGGCTGTCACCACCTGCCGCCTACCCCTCAACCATGGGGAATGAGGCAAACGAAGGTAACATATAGCTTAGACACCATGTCTACACTATTAGTTACTACTCTAGCGTTGGCTAGGAACATCCATCTTTATCCGGAGTCCTCTACTAGACCATCCATCATGGGAAAGGACGACAAACCCACAAGTAAAGAATGACCAAGACTAACTTAAAGTAGAACTCATCACCTAAATGTAGGTCTTGGTCTAAACATGTATGTTGTATGAAAGGTTAAGCATGAAGTTTCATATGCTAAATGAATAACATAAGAACTCTGATCTAATTCTATTACATAACTATATTGATAAGATAAGAACAAGAACATAGAAGACCTCTTCATATTGATCATACCAAGATTCCTTCTAGATGTCCAAGCTCTTCACAAGAGTCCTGCCTACCTCCAAACACTACTAAAGTGGAGGGAGAGAGGCTCTTGAGTTGTGGTGTGTGTTGAATGGTGAGCTCTACCCTCTTATTTATACTAAAGTGTGGTTGGTTTGGCGTAGGTAAATTAGGAAACCACCTGGAGCCGCCTAAGCATGCCAGCATGCAACCGCCAGAGCAAGACTGGGCCTGAGTGGAGCTAGGGGCGGTGCGGGTGCACCCAGTGTGTGGCCATAGCCTAGGCTGCTCCTCTCGCCACCTCCTTGCTCCGGCGGGTTGCTGGCTAGGCCTAGATGGCTTCATCAGTGGTGCCCGACCCAGTGTTGACATGTAGGTGGGCATCTCTCTTTGTTTCTCTTCTATGCTTTGTCAGAAAGCATATTTTTGTCATCTTTTCCACCGTATTCATGTATATGTCCTGCAAAATAATAATCTTCCAATACAAGTGGAAATGGGTCAAAGTGATAACATATATGTGTAAGTCATGCTTAGTTTCCTCCTCTTTGGGATCTTAGTTGGCGATAAAAAGTTGTCGCTAAGGACCACCAACAAAATGCCCCAAGCTTACCCCTTGCTCATCCTGAGCAAGAGCTAAGACATTGGTTGTTGATTAGGAGTTGCTTCAATGCCGATTATAATTCAAAAGTACCATGCTTATAACAAAGTATTCTTCCTTGATCTAAATAAGTTGGCATTTTGTCCACCTTTTTACCTTGATCCCTATGGGGCTTGTTGCTTTTCCAAGTCATGGGTGGTTGCAAGATAGAACGGTTTCATAGAACCGCTAGTCATTCATTCCTTTTTCAACTTTCTTTTCGGAGGTTTTTTAAGAGTTTTGTAAAATAAAAGTAAGTTCCTCGAATGATTCACTCGATCACTCAAATGTGTATGTTCCTCACCAAAGGCTTTTTGATATTGCCTTCTTTTCATCCTACATTCTAATAGGCTTTCTGTGGAGTTTTAGGTAGGGATGAGAGAGAGGCAAACTTGCATCACATAATGTTACTAAGTCAAAAAAACGGATCTGAGGAGATGCAAGTCATACACTTTGATCAAGAATGTGCAAGTGTGTGGTATTTAAAAAGTCTTCCTAATTCTACATATTTTTGTACTCTTTTGAACATGGCACTCTCTCTCTCTTTGATGGTTGCCTATGAAAGTATGGGCTACCTTTCTCTCTTCTTTTTTTCTTCATGCTTTTAGCATGGGATTATTTTTCTCATGCTCCTTGGCATGCATTTTTTTCTCTCATGCCTTTTGGCATGTATATTTTTTTTCTTTTTTTAGCATAGCCCATATTTCCTTTTGGCATATGAAAAACTTTAGAGAGAGAGTCATGATAAATGAATGGAGTAATTATTTGGTGGCCGAAAAAACATGTTTTTGTGTAACTCTAAGTGTAAGAGTTAGCGGTTTTATTTGTGGGTGTACGTGTGTCTTGATCATGGGTGCATGACGAGAATCTCTACAAGGATCACAACAATTTGACAATGCTCAGTGCAATAACAAGCAGCATATGATGAAGGTTTTGCATTTTATAGTGTCATATGGCCTTGGTAGGAAATTATAATCATTGAGGAACTTTTCAAATTTTATCATTTTGGAAATAAAACTCCAGATGTCAAGTTTCTCTTAGAACAAAGTCATAGAAAATTCCATTTGTACCATATCATAACTTGTAACAACTTTGAAAAGGATCATGCGTTTGCAACCCACATGTTTCAAGTTTTAGGATGAGACATTTTTAGCCAACAAACTTAAATCTTGGGGAATACTAAGTTATAAATTAGGCACAGATGAATTATAAAAGAGAGCAACTATTCATCATTTCAATAAAGGAAAAATTAAACATACTTACTACACATATGTGGAGTGGAATAAATATTATTTATTTATTTTATTATTATCATTATTATTATTATTATTATTGTATTTTATTATTATTATTATTTTAATCAAGGTTCACCAAACAAAATTTCATCTATGCTGTCATCTCAAAGACTTACCCTCATAAAGTTGATATATTCCTACAAGGGTTAGTCCATATAATCAACCAACATCTATACTAGTAGTTTTGGTTCAAAGATTAAACTAGACATTGTGTCTAAATTGATCGAGGTAGGATTTTTAACCTAAGCACCACGCTCAAATTAAAAAGCCTATAGAAGCATGATCATTACATCCAAACTTCAAACTAAGCACCATGCTTAATTAGAAGATGTAAAACCAAAACTTCCAAACCAAAACATGTCGGCATAGACAGAGGAAGCATGAAATGATAAACAAGATTTATCTAACAGTGGTGAAAACATTGAATGGTGAAGAATTGTAGTTCGGAAGCATGAAATGATAAATAAGATTTATCTAACATGAAATCCCAGGGTGCCCCAAGATCTATTCAAAATCATATGCAAGAATTGTAGCAGCAATTTGAGCTAGTTGAGTTTCAAACATTTTATTAAGGCTTAATTGATTTTCGAAGGAAAAGTTTAAGCCTTCTAAATTTAATTTAATGTTTTCAAAAATTTTGTTGTTAGAGGCAAGTTTCTTTGTCAAGTTTTCATTTATTTGAGCTTGCCCTAACACAAGATCTATCAAGGAAGGTTGATTCTAATTGTAATTGGAATTGAAGTTTGAATTACCTTCTTTGAATGGTGGACGTGATTGGTTGTTCCACCTGTTATTAGCTCCTTGTGGATGGAACCCGTTGTTCATGTAGGTGTCATCCCAGGGCAATCGTTCCACGAATGTCCAATTTCACCATAGACGTCGCATGTCATATGCAAGTACATGGCCTTAACGGTGCCTTATATTGCCTCCTTCTTATGGGCATGCTTGTCTAGCCTTTTTATTAGGAGGTCCATTTTTGCGGCAAGCATATATAACAACCTAGGTTTTTGAGCATCCAAAATTGCGAGCTTTCTAAAATTTTTCCTACAAATGTGTGTAGCATGTAGCATCTAGGTCAAACTCGAGTCTAACCCACTCACAAATCGTTGCATCCAATTAGAATTGTTTGTAGGAGTGTGCCGGTGCTCTCGAGTTTGTTCTATATTTGAGACTTCTTAGAGTTTACAGTGCACAAATACATAGCAAGAATTCCCTCTTTGAATCTCCTCTCAAATCCCTTTTGAAATCAACTCAAATTCCTTTTGAAATTCCCTCTCAAATTATTTGAATCATAAATGGAAATCCCCTTCTTTTCCCCTTGGGCTCAAACCCCTTAGCCGGCCCCTCTCTCCTCCTTCCTTCTTACCCCCGCCGGCCCAACTCACCACCCTTCCTCCCTTCCATTTTCCTGCTGTCGAGCAGCCCACCAGGCCCAGCTCGCCTCCCCCACCGTCCTGCTCACCTAGGCCCTTGCCTTGCCTCTCCTAGGGCTCAGCTCCCTTCCTCTGCTATGTGGCCCAGCAGCACCATGGCCTGCTCGGCCCAACATCCATGCTCGCAACCCACTCGGCCCCCATAGGCCTTTGTCGCCACCCCAAAACACTAGGGGCCACGTGCCTCAACCCCAGACGCCGCCACTGCTACATGCGCATCCATGCCACACCATGCCTCAACATCCATACCCCACACCCCGCATTTGCCACCATGTGTCTCGTTTGTGGCACGGACACTAGAGATCATTAGAGCAATGGGAACCCTAGCCTGCAGAGCCTATAAATACCAAGCCACAGCCGCTCCTCTTTGACATTCCCAATCCACCGCCGCCACTCCTTTCTCTTCCTCCTCATAGCCGTGCTGAGCCCCCTCACTGCTCCACACCACTAGGGCACCACAGTAGCCGGGCACCACTGCGCTGAGGTCGCTCGGCCCTCCTTCGCTCCACCGTGCGGACACGCTCACTGTTCTCGCACCACCCCACCACAACAGCTTGCCTTGCTGTAAGGTGCCACCGTGACCCTGATCCACCACAGCAGTGCCTCCGCGTCTGCCTCCTCTTTCTCACCTCCGAGCCTACCTCCACCTCGCTGACTTCCATGCCATGCCCCTGCACCATCAGCTCCTCCTCGCTCACCCAGTGCCAACAGCGTTCCTTACCGTGATGTCATGCTCCACTGTAGCAGCATGTCAGAGCAGTGCCAAGCCTCACCTTGTCCTCCTGTGCCTACATCAATGTCGTCCACGATGTGTTCTGCCTTCTCCTTGCACCATGCCCGCACCTAAGCCCCAGTGAATGTCCTTCCTCGCCACTGGCTCCTTGTCAGCAGCATCGTGGCCTCGACTTCCTCTGCATCGAGCCACGTCTCCGTTGAGCCCCTACTTCATCCTTGCCATGCCTCTACTCCATTTGCCGAGCAGGTGGTCACATGTGACCTCATCGAGGAGCCACGTCACCACCAACCTCTGATGCCTGAGCAGCACCACCACCTTGCCGCCTTCCTCTTCCTCACTGGCGACAAATCATCCTCCACCACCGGTGAGCACTGGGGTCCTAAAGCTCCCTGTTTTTCTTAGACAATGGCAGTCATCCCTAACCCCCTCCCTTTATATACTACAACGATGACGAACCACTACAGCCGGGATGGCAAGCTGTTGCCTTGATGCCTCACCGGGTCCCTTCCTCGACCACGGCGAGCCCCTCCTCTAAGATGCTACCTTGTGGCGCCCCTGCGACCTCATTCTCGACCACCGCCTAGGGCAGCAGCTACCGGACCTTGCCAGACCCCTTCCTTGCCACCGGTGCCGTATCTCACAACAGCAGCAACCGTGCCTCGGTCATCTTCAGCCACCTGTAGCCAGCTGCAGCAAGCCGCAACCAGCCATAGCTAGCCAATAGCAAGCTGCAGTGCCAAGACAAGCTATAGCAGCCCTCCACCTTCCTCGCAGCAAGGTCAACTTTTGAACTCCGTCGACCCCATCTTCGATGTTGGTAAAACCCTTGTTCTCCATTTCCTTGCTCTTTCATACACTTGGTACATGATCTAAATATATATAACTATCCCTTGTCTATGTCGTTGTTTCACCGCTGGTCTAAATTCTTGTTGCTACGGACATGTGTCACTCCACTTAGTTGTTGTGTTGGTTTGGTTCTTGGTTCTTAAGTCATTCGTGTCGTTGGTTAGTGTGTCTTTGTTGTTGTCTATGGACCGTGCCTACGAGCCGGTCGAGGGATTGTACTTCATTTGAACATTTTGGTTGCAGGTTCATTGTGCCATGGCTGTAACTTCGAGCGTAACTCGTTCCCTCGCTTCTTAGTTGGCTCTGAAGTGCTAAAACCACTAGCTCCTATCCACATCCCTAGGACATGGCCATTGTGGACTTGATGTCGATGCGGTCCTTACCCGCACATTTTGAGGCCTATGTGACCTAGTCTAGTGGGATGCAAATTAGGGGACAACCTTCATAGAACCGTCAGAAGCCAACTCATTTAGGTGAAACACATCGCCATGAGTTGCTCGCTATGACCATTGGGCTTTACCTCTTTTGCTCGCTTGTTTATCCTAACCACCTCGTATGCTTGTACCACTTTGACCATAGCGTTCCTTTAGACCTAGCGGTGACATCCGCATCGCAATGGACCTTAGGGATAGCCTTGTGCCAATTTAGTTGCACAGTCATGGTGCCCTACAAGTGGGTTCGGATCATGGGATCGTGTCTCCTTTCTTCCAACCTTCACCCGTCCATGACGAGTTGGTCGAAAGAGTGTGGATTCCATTCTTCTCTCCTCTGTTGTGCTCAATCCTTGTCGATCCAGGAAGATGTGGATTGAGCCCTTCGCTTGTTTGGTGTTTATTGCTCTCTTGATCCCATTCCTTTGATTCCTGTTGTATGCTATGGCAAGCGGATCAAAGGAAGCTGAATCCCGTGTCCCCTTCTTTTGGTTCTGTCATGCATAAGCCCTTGTATGCTTGTACCTATTTAGACCATAACATTTTTTTGGTTCTTGCGGTGATAATCGCACCGCAAAGAACCCTAGGAATGTCTTAGTGCATTTAGTGCACCTAGGTCATGGTACCCTACAAGTAGTTTGGGCACTCATGTTCTCTTGTGTGTCGCTCCTTTGGATGCCCATCTCATGCCATGGTCTGTGGATTGGAAGAAGTAGACCACCTCCCATCTCTCTTCTATCCCCCATTCCACCCCCTCTTGATTCTCATCAATTATAATGGCTTATGGATTGAGAGAGACTAGAACTGCTTCCTTTCCCCCTTAGCCGCTTTTTTTGATTCTCGTCAATCTCCATGACGCCCGAATCAGAAGACTACGAGCTATGGTGTTTGCTTAAGATGAGCTAGGGTCTATGCCATTTTTGGTGAAGCCATATAGGTCGACGACATGATCTAGCCAGGAAGTACTGGCAAGGCTAAGACTTAAGCTTGTGCTTAGCAAACAACCACTTCTGTTTCTTTTGGCCCAGGGATCGAACATCCACTAAGAGGGCTAAGTCATTTTCCCTTTTGTGTTCTTTTTGTGTAGTTGTTCTTCTGTATCTTGTTGCCTTTTTAGAGTATTGATTGCTTTCTATCTTGCTTGAGAGATCAACTACGAGTACACTAAAGATCTCAGAGATGACCAATCTATAGGTGCCACGTCCCACCCAACCACATAGAATCTTATTAGACATGCAACAATGTAGCTACTAGTGCTTTACTCTTACGCAAATGATCTATGATAGGTTGCATGGTAGATTTCCTTGAAGCCTTTACCTTGATGCAACCTTTACCCCTACACACCCATTGTTAGGATAGACACTTGCATACTACTTACTACTTGTTTCTACTATTCATTATATCTATGATGTGATGCTTGGTGAAGGATTGTTTGTGAGTGGCTATGGCACATGGTGCTGCTAAAACTGATAACAACTTGTGGAGATCTTGGCATGCGTCTTGGGTGTGTGGTGAGGGTCGAGTCGACCGGGCAATATCTTACAATGAGTCATTGGACGAGTCATGCCAAGGGGGTGCGACCTAGGCATCCCCTATGAGAGGTACTTATGGCAGGTGCATGTGAGACGTGGAGATCCTGAGGTGGAGTGTCTTTGTGGGATTAAGCCCCGGGACAGAGGTGCCATCGAGGCATGGGGTGTTGATTATCCCCTTTGATAAGATATCCTATCCAGTCCCCCTAAGGACTGGTATGTTGAGAGAACTAGATCATAGGACCCTACATACACAGCACTCGCTCCTGAATGGGCAAGGGATAGTTACCCGACCAACTAGCATGGTGCCATTACTACTAGGTTGGAAGTGGTTAGTGTACGGAGGTATGGAAATATGGCCCACACCCTCCGAAGATAGCGTAGTGACCTTTGGGGGGCCGGTACTACGTCTCATAGTCTCAGCGTGCCGGTGCACTTCGGGGTGGCCTAGGGCTGAGTGGTAGGGTGGTACCATACCGGTTGGGCGGCAGTCGGTATTAGCCTCGGTGGGGCGCATCACCGATGATGGTGATCTTGTGGTTCCAAGTGTACTTGCTCTGTAGAGTTGATCGATCTATACATATAGCCATGTCCACGGATATGAACATTCCTATGACCAACGCTTCCCTTAATTAGAGAGAGGTGAACGTTTTTCTTCTCCCCCTGGGTTTGGTGTTGGTTCTAGCTTTGGACGTTGAGTCAAGGCATGAGAGGGAGTTGTCCTTGCCGCCTAGAAAGTGAGAGTGTGGTGAGATGTGTGTGATGGGATGGGTGAACATGTGGATGAGAAGGGTTAGAACTTGATGAAGTATTATAAAATATGGATGAACTTGCATAGTAAACCTATAGACATATATAGGTCTTTAGCTCTACCCTTGCATTCCACCTACCACAAAGCATAGGGTGGGAGCCATTGGCCAGTACAAATCATACTGAAAGATATTTGGCAGGTTTTGGATGTCATCTATGATGATGACAATGGAGATCTAAGGATTAGGATTAGTTGGTCTTGTTCCTACACTCAAGTTTGGTTGAGGAGATGAAGTCTACGCCCGCTGACATTCGACGCCTACTCTAATGATTACCCATGAAGGAGGATCCTTCACCCGCCGACATGCTACGTCAACTCTAATAAAGATCTGTGTGTGTTTCTGCTAGTATGCGTTGTACTTAGGTGTGTTATCCAGTGTTGTAATGCCTTGTAATCTTGTAATTCCACGATGTATGCCTATGATATTAGCTGAATAATAATAATGTGATAGCTTGGTTTTTTCGAGATTGTCACATTATGATGTAATCTGTGGATTTCCCTTTGAGAAAATCATTGATCGTTTCAGTTGGTATCAGAGCCATACTTGAACCTAGGATGAGATCCTTAGGACCAAACATTAGAATAGAATCCAACCATCCTGTTTGTTGTAGAACGATAGATGCTAACACTTGTTTCCCTCCCTGCCTTGAGTTATGATGCTAACTAAGCCCCTGTTTTAGAAAGTTGACCCATAGAACCTTCCCCATTACCGACCA
Organism: Miscanthus lutarioriparius; assembly: GCA_904845875.1. NCBI lineage: Eukaryota > Viridiplantae > Streptophyta > Magnoliopsida > Poales > Poaceae > Miscanthus > Miscanthus lutarioriparius. The sequence goes on from CAJGYO010000019.1 coordinate 41,645,213, forward strand.
CACTACATCGGTGGTTGTGTGAGAATTTGAAGGCCTTGGAGTCGCCTTAAGTCAACACTATGCATTAGGAGTTGTAATGCTATTTCATTGCCTAGATCTTGTGTTGTTGTGCTTCTTAATGCCTAAGTGTAGGCTATAGAACCTGTTTTGTGTGTGTAAGACTGCGGACCCTAGCCAACCAAGCTAGCTAAACCCAGGCCTGCCATACCCTATGTCGACCGGATGATAGTTCTAAGAAGAATGCCAAAGATGGAGAACAAGAATGCCTGAGCCAGACAAGCTAGACAACCTATCAGTGGTCACAGCTTGGAGAGTCTAGAGGACAATGACCTTGATATGATTCTGGACACCAATCGCCCTAGTGTGAATCTCAGATGCCGCAGTCCATCGTCTAGGAGTGAACCTTGGATAAACTTATAGCTTGACCAGAGTCCTCGATTTGAGATCCTAAAAGCACCAAGACTGACAACAGCTATAGCATAGCAAACCCGTATCTTGCAGAGAAGATTGCGGATGTAGTAGCAGCTGAGCCATCCTTCATCATGAAGCTCAAGAAGTTCTACAACTAAACCCTCCTTTGACTATGTCGATAACCAGATCCAAGCAGATGACCTGTTATGTGGAATTAAATAAAGAGGCTTGAACTGGTAAAATGCACCAACAAGGAAGGTTTGAACATTGCCACCTTTTAGCTTAGAGGCAGCGCAAACTCACAATGGGATTGCTTTTGTGCTATCCACCCCAAACCCCGTCAACATTGGATGGACAAAGTCTGCACGAGCATTTCGCAAGTACCACCTCATGGAAGGAACGATGGAAGCAAAGGGAGAAGAATTTAAGAAATTACCAATGTGAACCATGTTAGTCGGGGCTATACCGCTAGGATCATGAATCAAGCACATATCTCATCAGTTGCATGTACCTAAGTGCACCAAAACTGAGAAGCAAAGGAAGCACTACTACATGATGGATCTTCCCCGAGGCCTACGAAGTGTTCTCGTCGCGCATGATTACCTGACTTTGAAGAAGCAAATCAATACAGCTGCACTCATGGAAATGGATCTTAAGTAAAGTACGCTAGATAAAAAAGCACCTCACAGTAAGAAGAGACAGAGACCTCAGCCAAATCCTTAGAATTCAAGTTTTTATAGGCTCGGAGATGCGACAGTTCCCTATCCCCAACATAAACTATGTAGACCCCCACTGGAATGAGGCTAAGAACAACCTAAGCACGCGACAGGTTTCTTAGCACATGGAATAGATGTGCCAAGTACACATGGAATAGACATGCCAAGTGCACTAAGAGTAAGAAGAAGAAGAAGGTAATTGATGATTGCCACGCTTGTTACAAAATTGGACATAAGGACCAAAGTTGCCCTCAACATCAATTATCTATGTGGTTTGGACTACTTGTGAGCCAATCGGCACTAGCTCGAAGCATGCTAGTTGTATCCTCCAAAGATCGTGGAAGACTTCCATGATGTTGAGTTTGGAAAGATGAAAGTAGAAGGAACCCCGCAGCAGTCTTAATTGACCTAGGAAGCCATTAGTTGCACCTTGGTATGCAAATCAGCAAGACCCTAGAATGCACAATATAATACTAGCAGATCTGATGGTCCTCACATCTAATGGTGAAATTGACCTAATTCTTGGAATAAGTTGGTGGACCAAGCACAAGCATTTAAACCCATGCCCTCTTTATTTGTTAGCTAAAACACCCTGGAGTTCCAAGAATAGATTGATGCTACATATCATTTAGATAATGCAGAGAGAGCTAAACCTCATGCCTTGATAGAGAAGACATTGCAAGACATGCTAGTTGTCTAAGTAACCGGACATCTTTCTAGAGGATATACCAGGAAAGCCCTCTGATCGGAACATTGAGTTCGTATTTGTTCCTTCTAGTTCACTAGTGTGCCCGCATAGTTGATGGACGAGAGCTTCATAGAAGAATTAGACAATCTATCATGATTATCATTGACAACATCATGATCTATTCAGAAATAGATGAAGGACATGAGAAGTATTTTAGAGATGTGCTAGAAAAGCTAATACAGAATCAGTCATATGGCGAGTTTGAGAAGTGTGAATTTTGGTTTTAAAAAACCCGTATGTGATGACCACAGATGGAATTTTCAATGGAACCATCCAAGATGGAGCAGCCATAGAATGGTTCCAATATCAGAAATTTTCTTGGATTAGCTAGACATTGTCATCCACCTTACCCGATAGTCATTAGAATTTTGTGGAATAATGTGATGCTTCCAAGCAAGGTTTAGGATATGTTCTTACGGTGAATGATCGAGTGAATGCTTATGCTTCAAGATAGTTGAGGAATCTTGAGAAGAGCTACCCATGCATGACTATGAAGTTAGCTGCAGTTGATGACGCTCCCAAGATTTAGAAGCACTACCTAACCACCAACAAGTGTAATATCTACACCAATCACAAGAATCTCAAGTACTATATCATGCAAAATGAGCTGAATATGAGAAAACATAGATGGTTAGAATTGAACAAGGACTATGATTTGGAGATTCACTACCATCCAGGGAAAGCTAATATTGTGGTAGATGCTTGGAATAGGAAGAGCTACTGCATCCCCTTGGTAGCTTCAGTATAGGTGACTCAGGGTATGTGAAGATAACCATTGTCACACCCTTGTAACACCTTGGTTGCCCTAGAGCATTTTCCAAGTTACCTGAAGAGTTTGAGAAGCTTATGATAGTAGTCTCAAGATGCTTGTGTAGGAATAAAAGCTCCGGAGCAATAGGATAGATGAACAAGACACCCTTTGGTTGAAGGGTTAGCTATGCGTTACACAAGATCAACTGATCCAAGAAACCATCCCGATGGAAGCACATAACTCTAGATGCGACATTTGCCAAAGAGTGGGGGATGAACATTAGAGACCCACAGGATTACTTCAGCCCTTGGGCATCCTTCTAAGGAGATAGGATGATATCAGCATGAACGTTGCAGTTGGGCATTACAGTTGGTATGGACGTTACAATTGGATTACCCCGCTCTTAGGAAGGAAGCGACTCGATATGGGATATAGTCGATCACTGGACCAAAATGACTCAATTTATTCTTGGAAGGTCCTGGATTATGACACAGCTTTCACAACACCATGGGTACTACCTTGGATTATAATAGAATCTTCCAATCCCTAGACTGATAGTCGGACTAAAAGAGTAAATTTGATCTAAGAAGACCGGCTTAGAGTTCGTGTCTTGACTCAAGTATCAGATTGGGAGAAAAGCCCATCCTTCGTGGAGTTCTCCTACAACAATAGCTCTCAAGCGAGCCAGAATGTGATATTGACAAAGGTTTATAACCCCACTCATATAGTCAGAAATCAGAGAAAGATAGTTCTTTAGATCAGTAGTGATAAAGGAAGCCAAAGAGCAAGAGACTAAGGTCACAGAGAACCTGAAGATAGCCCAGATCTAACGGAAGAGCTAAGCTGACAAAAGGAGAGATCTTAGTTTCTAGATTGATGACAACGTGTATCTCGAGCCTGAAGTTAGCTACAGTTGGTATCACCTTTCAGAGGCACTGTGAGATTTCATGTCAAGAACAACCTAGCACCTCGGTTCATAGGCCTCTACAAGATCTTGAACAGAATTGGGAAGATCGCCTACAAGTTGGAGTTGCCAACTAACCTAGATAGAGTACACCCTGTGTTCCACGTCTTAGACTGAGGAAGTACTTGTAGGATTCTAGAAAAAGATGTTCATACTGAAGCCATAGACCTACAAGACCCTCTTGAGTACCTGGACCACCTCGTAAAGGATTTGGATCGAGCTATCAGGAAACTAGAAGGATGACCATTCCTTTCTACAAGGTCTTATGGAGCAAGCACGCCGAACGAGAAGCAACATTGTAGAAGTAAGAGGAACTTTGGAAGTAGCACCCCCACCTCTTCACCGATCGAGTAGGACCTTAATCTCGAGGGTGAGATTCCTGTGAGGGGGAAGGACTATAAGAAACCTAGGTTTTTGAGCATCCAAAAATGCGAGCTTTCTAATTTTTTTCCAGCAAATGTGTGAAGCATGTAGCTTCTAGGTCAAACCCAAGTCTAACCCACTAACAAATCATTGCATCCATTTATAATTATTTGTAGGAGTGTGCTAGTGCTCTCAAGTTTGTTCTATGTTTGAGTCTTGTTAGAGTTTGGAGCGCACAAATCTGTAGCAATAATTCCCTCTTTGAATCTCTTCTCGAATCCCTTTTGAAATCATCTCAAATGCCTTTTGAAATTCCCTCTCAAATTTTTTGAATCATAAATGGAAATCAACTTCTTTTCCCTTTGGGCTCAAACCCCTTAGCTAGCCCATATCTCCTGCTTCCTTCTTACCCCTACCGGCCCAACTCACCACCCTTCCTTCCTTCCCTTTTCCCACTGCCAAGCACCCCACCAGGCCCAGCTCGCATCCCCCACCATCCTACTCACCTGGGCCCTCGCCTTGCATCTCCTGTGGCCTAGCTCCCTCCCTCTATCGCATGGCCTAGTAGCACCATGGCTTGCTCGCCCTAGCGTCCATGCCCATGGCCTGCTCGGCTCCTGTAGGCATATGTCGCCATGCCCAAACCCTAGGGGCCGTGCGCCTCAACCCCAAACACCGCTGCCACCGCTACATGCATGTCCGTGCCGCACCACACCATGACATCCGTACCCCCACACCCTGCATTTTCCACCACGTGTCTTATCTGTGGCATGGACGCCGAAGATCATCGAAGCCACAGGAACCCTAGCCCACGCAGCCTATAAATGCCGAGCCACTACCGCTCTTCTTCTCCATTCCCAATCCACCACCACCACTCCTTTCTCCTCCTACTCGTGGCCACATCGAGCCCCCTCGGTCCACCGTGCGGACACGCTCATTGTTCTTGCACCGCCCCATAGCAGCAGCTTGCCTCACCGTACCGTGCCATCATGACCTGAGCCACCATAGCAGTTCCTCCACATCCACCTCCTCTTCCTCACCTCTAAGCCACCTCCACCTTGCCAACCTCCATGCCATGCCCCTGCACTGCGAGCTCCACCTTGCTTGCCCAGTACCCCTAGTGTTCCTTACCACCCTGTCATGCCCAAGTCATGTCGCGACATCATGCTCCACCGCTGCAGCAGGTCGGAGACGCGCCAAACCTTGCCTTGTCCTCCCATGCCTACCTCAACTCGGTCCACGTTGCGCTCTGCCTCCTCCTCGTGCCAAGCCTGCACCTGACCCCCAGCAAATGTCCTTCCTTGCCGCTGGCTCCTCGTCAGCAGCACCGTGGCCTCGGCTTCGTCTCCATCGGGCCAAATCTTGGTTGAGCCCCTGCTTCATCCTCGCCGTGCCTCTGCTCCATTTGCCAAGTAGGTGGTCACACATGACCTCGCCAGGGAGCCACCTTGTAACACCCCGGGTGTTACCACTTGCTAGGCAGTGGGTTTGAGCTCAAACATGACATGTTAAGTGGTAATCAGGTGCTTTAGTTCCTTATCTCTAAAATGGTGATGAAGGTGTTGAGGTCAAATCTATGAAAATGAGCCCAACTTAAATTTGGACAACACACCATTGCTTACATGTTGAGCCTTTTCAAATGTATGCTTGAGTAGTGTTAAACATGGCTCTTTCATGAGCATCACCTTACCATCTATCTATCTCCACCATTGGAAAAGTTTCATGAAGTTTGGAGCCAAGAAGTCACATGAAATGATAAGTTATAACCTTGCTTGAAATGATTTATTAAGTGAATGGGAATATGCGATGTTGATCAAACCCTGCAACCTTGCTCAAACAGCTCCAACTCATGAACAAAACTCATGAAGGGTTCGTGTTGAGCTAATGTCAATAAAATGCCTCAATTGGTCGACAACCCTAATTCCAGGGTGGTTTCCTTATTTTTTAGTGCCATCATTTGGAGCTACACCTCACTACCACCTCTTGTACTTTTACTTTTACTAGTTTTGAGAGCAAGGCAAAAGCTACTTGGAGAGCTTGTCTCCTTGGAAGAAGAGCACTTTGGTATGAATAATACTATGAAGAGTTCTTCCATAGTCATGCTCTCATATCATTTATATAGTAGTGCATATGAACTAGAGTATTATTTTCATGTTATAATCATGATATATGAACTAGCATATAGTTTGTGTGTTATCATCTTAGCATGTTCAACTTCTTGTTTTCATGTTATAATCATTCATAAGTGAATGGGAATATGGGATGTCGACCAAACCCTACGACCTTGCTCAAACAGCTCCAATTCAACTCATGAACAAAAGTCATGAAGGGTACATGTTGAGCTAATGTCAATAAAATGCCTCAATTGGTCGACAACCCTAATTCCAGGGTTTAACGAGGTGCTGCTTTGACCAAGCCCCTATTCAACTCCTAAGTGGCTCAAATAGTGGCCTCAAGTTTGAATGCAGTGCTCTTTTGGGCTCTCAGAAATATTTCTAAGTCCCTGATCAGCAACAGCGAGTTGACATGTTGTGACATTTTAATCTTCTAAATTCATATGGTAACTCAATTGGATTGCTTAATATGAGTTGGAGTACACTGTGTGGAGGAAACAACTAAACAAGTCTCATCACTTTTGGAGCTTGTTTGGATGTTCAAATTGAATTTCAAAAATAGAACCTCGCACTGTTCGGTCCCTGTTTGGACTGAATGTCTAAACCCTGAATTTTAGTTTCGGATACTACACTTTGGAGCCATGTATCTCTCCAACCAAGACGAACCAATCCTTGATCCTTTAAGCAAAGTTGTTCACCGCATATAGTTTTACAACTCTTAGTAAGGAAGTTTGATCCGCTACAACACAAAATCGGGAGATATAGAGGGGAAAAGTTTGGGGATTCAGTCGGTTTTTGAACGGTTCTAAAATAGCTTCAGGAGATCATGGCCGACCATCTGCAAATGTCGAGCGCCACGTGGCTCCTCTGTGCTGCCCTCATTCGCCACCTCACCCATGCTCAAGAGAAGAAAACAGAGACAGGCGCCCTCCCTTCTCTCGCTCTCTCATTCTTTTTCTCTCGGTCTCTCTGTCTCTCGCTCCGTGTCTCTGTCCATCATGGCAAAGCTGCTATCGCTGTTGCCTTGCGAGCTCCAGGCTTCCCCACCCTCACTAGCACCACCAGCAACCCCACCTCATGGTTACCCATCTGCGCTGCCTCCTTCCCAGCGTCGTAGTTCGCTGTGCTGCCCTACCACCGTGCCGCTCCGTCTTGAAGCCACTGCTGCTCATGGCGGGGCCACCATAGACTACCTAGAGCCAAGCCAAAGCCCTCTGCAGGTGTGCGCTAGCCCAGGCATGCTCAAGCGCCGCCCCTTTGCCGCCGGTGTGCTCTCACGCTGACCGAATGGACAAGCCCGAGCCGTCTCTGCTCTGTTTCCCGTCGAGGAAGAAGAAAAGGGAGTGTAAAAAGGAAATAGAAACTCTTTGCAGGGTTCTTGGTGCTTAATGACCAGAGGGAAGGATTTTTCAGATCTGGGCTTAGTTAATTAGGGGAAAGTTTAGGGTCTCCAATGCAAATGTGTTTCTCCGTTATTGCTTTTAATTTAGCTAAAACTTTGGAAAATCATAATAAATCATAGAAAAATTGTAAAATAGCAAATGAAGACTTTTCAGAATCCTTGAGAGTAGATCTATGCAGTAGAGTCATCTTATGACATATGTTAGTAGAAGGATTTTGCTGTATTTATTTATCTATGTTAATTAGGGTTTTCTAGAAATAAATTCATATCTAAAGTTGTGGTGCTCCAATTGCTATAAAGTTTTTATGGTAAGCTACTGATGCTACATGTGTGCTGTGATAAAAATTTAATGCTCATGGGAAGCAGTATGGTTGAGTTATTGATTTACCTTGTTTAATGCTTGATAAATAATTTTAAATGAGTTATATTTTTTATGAAGGTGTAAAAATGGAAAATGTTGCTCCATTACCTTGGTAGGAGGTTGTTGTGTTATGTTGATACATAATATGGCTATGTGTTTGTAGAAAACAGTGTGTTTTAGATTTATCTTGCTCCCACATGTTTTCTTGCAATAGTAATTTGTCCTTTTGTAATAATTAATCTATAAAACCTAAGCATGTGAAATTTGTGCAATAGCCATGTTTTGATAGAACCTTCCACTCATAAAAATCTCAGGTACAAACTAGATGTTTGCCACATTACCTAAAAATCAATATATAGCTTATATATAAATAGGAGAGTAAAAGTTGCTAGTAGATGCATGTAGTTAAGTCATATGATGCTCCCTTGCTTACCCTAAGTTGAATGTTGTTGAGCTAGGAGCAATAACAGTTTAAAGCTAGTTCAATGTCTTATATGCTTGCTCTCTTGTTAATATAATAACTAGCGAGTACGTTGCCTATGCATATTTCTAGTCCTTGCTTTAGCTCTTACTCTAATGTGTGCTATGTGTATGTTAGTGTATGTTTGTGTGTTGTTAAGGCCAGCCCCTGAATCACCTTGGGGCAGGTTGCTTTCCTTTATAGGTTTGTCTATGTTTGCTAATTAGTAAACAAGTGCCCATAGAATAAAAATGAGATAGGAACATCAATATGTAACCTCTATGTTTTGGAGATGTGTTAAGATGCTTTTTATGCTAACCATAACTAATGTTGAGTGACCATGTTAATAGTAGTTTGTGATCCATGTGATTAGTGGTACATGTATGGCCTTGTTAAAGAATGAAGTGAAGCACCACTTTGCTTTTGTGCTGAAAATGGCTGCATGTATAGTTTGTGTGGTGGTGATATTTTAATGATGCAAATGATGTTTTCTGTAGATATGTTGAATACAAAAGTTGTATACAATTTCCTCATCTTGCTTTTCCTAAAATTTCATGATTTTAGGCCTGCTGGTTTAAGAGGTATAGATTTGACAAGTTTACTGTCAGCTTTTGCATGTGCTCTAAACAAATCTGAATGATTGTATTGTTTGGCTTATTTAAACAAGGAATCATGTATTGGTGATAATAGGAGAGTTGTAGTTCTTTTCCTAAGCTTTCGTGATGCAAATTCAGAGTGTTAGTACGAATCAAATGCAATATAATCCTGGATCATCAGTGCAGCATGTGCAACAGCTGACAGGGCAAGTTCAGAATCAGATGGTTAATTTTGGTACATCAGGCCAAATACCACCGTCGGCTCAAAAAAAGCACCATCGATTCAAAGGATTCGTAGAGATATAGATCCTAAGGTTTTCAATCAGAGATTTCAAGCAGTAAATCATGAAGGGGCTTAACAGATGGATATTCCACAAGGATATCATTATGGTTCATATTATAATACTCTCAATATGATTCCAAATCTAGGATATCAAGGCACTCAGAATTTCAATCCACAGATGGGTCAGCAATTGCTAAGAAATTACAACTCAAATGTTGATGAATTGTTGCTCAGAGTAATCAAAATGATGAAAAATCAGTTTGGATTAAAACCAAAAGGGCAGACCTTTTCGTACAAACGTCCATATCCAGAGTGGTATGATTTGTGGCCCTTCCTACGATTTACAAGCTTCCAGAATTTGTTAAGTTCACTGGTCAAGATAGCACAAGTACAATAGAACATGTTAGTCGATATCTTACTCAGTTGGGTGAAGCCTCGATTGAGGAAGCACATTGAGTTTATTTCTTTTCTTTGTCCCTTTCAGGACCAACTTTCACTTAGTTTTCATCACTAGCGGTTAATTCTATTGCCAATTGGAGTGATCTTGAAAAGAAATTTCATACATGTTTTTACACTAGGACAGGGGAAAGAAAGATCATAGATTTGACAACTATAAAGCAAAGAGCTAATGAATCGGGTGCTGAATTCCTTCAGAGGTTCCGAGAAATAAGAAACTTATGCTTTTCGTTGAATTTGACAGATGATCAGCTAGCTACATTGGCCGTTCAAGGAATGTTGCCAACATAGAGATAAAAGTTGCTCGGACAAGAATTTGAAAATTTAGGTCAATTGGCTCAACAGGTGGCAGCACGTAATAGCCAATTCCAGAATATGCGCAGAGATACCCGATTTCAGAAGAATGCTGCAATCGCTGAAGCTTATAATCCATATTTAGTTGATGATGATGATGAAGAAGAGGAAATTGCCATAGTTGAATGGAATTGGGTAAAAATAGTGATGGTTCTGAATCCTTGGGGAAAAGAAGTTAAAGAAAGTTATGATTTTGATGTTACAAAAGCAGACAAACTTTTTGATTTCTTGCTTGAGAAGGGACAGATTAAACTATCTGCCAATCATGTTATATTACCTCCTGATCAGTTGAAGAATAAATAGTTCTACAAGTAGCATAACACTACTTCTCATACTACTAATGATTGCAGGATTTTCGGCAGCATATTCAGTGGGCTATTCAACAAGGGAAGCTTAAATTTGATACAACTTGAAAAATGAAAGTTGATGATAATCCTTTTCCAAAGGATCATAATATGGTTGATGCTAAGTTGTTCAAAGGGAAAGCTAAAGTTTTAACATCAGCCATGGCAAGAGAAACTAGAATAGTTGATCCAGAGATGCAAATATCGGCTGATGAATATAGAGAAATCAAAAGGCGTCTGACCAACAAAAGAGCCGATATGAGTAGGGAGAAACATCGAGAGATGGTGCGATGAGACCATGTGTTACATCTCGAATTATGTTGAATAAATGGCAACGACAGAAGAAGAAAGATTATCAGCGCTTGTTAGAAGAGAAGGAATATCAACGTCAATAAGAAGAAGAGAGATATGAAAGAGAATAAGCTGAGTTACATTGGAATTGCCCTTTCTTCTGACATTGTTGGAACGAAGGTTTGAGATTGCCTACTAGAAATAATTGCCCAAAATGTAACAAACAATATTGGGAGTTTACGCAATCTCAAGTCAACCGTCGGTCTATTCATGATCGAATTGAATATCAACGTAATGATGTGGATCGGCGCTTAAAAAATAGAAGCATTCATGATCGGCTTGGAAAGCGATTTGTTGATCAGAACTGGGCCGATTATAAAGAAGAGGATGATGAAGAGTATGTTTGGTAGAAAGGACAGTGGTGTCCAAGAGGTTTAACAAAAAGTTAGAAGAGAAGAGTACAATGCCTAAGGAGTAGAGAATTAGAACAGGCTCAGAAATCTACTAAACCACAAGTATGGCGTGCTAAACAAGTAGCCGATAAAGGTCAACCATCGGCTAATATTTAAATGGCTTTTCTTTTACCATCTGAATTTAAAGCTCCAGCAGATCAAAAAGTTTATTCGGATTTTGATGAATCAGAGTATGAAGACATGGTAGATTGTTGACATTGATACAGCAAGCTATATTTGATAAACCAATTAAGCATTGGCATTTGAAGGCTTTATATGTGAAAGGTTTTGTCGATGGGAAGCCGATGAGTAAAATATTGGTTGATGGAGGTGCTTTTGTTAATCTGATGCCTTATACTACTTTTTGCAAGCTTGGTAGAGGACCAGAAGGTCTGATTGAGACTGACATGATGCTTAAGGATTTTAGGTGTAATGTGTCTAAGACCAGGGGGACAATAAATGTTGAATTGACAATTGGAAGCAAGACTTTGCTCACTACATTCTTTGTCATTGATGGAAACGGTTCATACAGTTTACTCATTGGTCATGATTGGATTCATGCCAATTGTTGTGTACCATCAACTATGCATCAATGCTTGATTCAGTGGCATTGACACAATGTTGAGCTAGTTCATGTTGATGATTCTATGAGTATAGCAACAGCTGATCCAATATATTGGGAACTAGAAGATTTTGAGTGTTTTTCTAGCAAGCAATGGGAAGGAGGCTTCATTAGGATAAATGATGAAGGCGAACAGCCGATCCGAGTAGTCGGCTCTAAAAGTTTGTTTTAATGGATAATCCATTAGATGGTATAGATGGTAAACTAGGACATGGCTTTACATTGGCCGATGAGTTAGAAGAAATAGATATTGGACTTAGGGATAGTCCTAGGTCGACGTATGTAAGTGCTAAGTTGGATACTGAGTATAAGCAAGAATTGATAGATTTGTTAAAGGAATTTAAAGATTGCTTTGCTTGGGAATATTATGAAATGCCTGGTCTAGATCGGTCAATTGTTGGACATCGGTTGCCAATCAAACCTAGATATCAGCCATTTAAACAAGCTCCAAGGAGATTTAATCTAAATATTCTTGATTACATTAAGAAGGAGACTGAAAGACTACTAGAAGCAAAATTTATTCGACCTTACCGTTATGCAGAGTGGATATCGAGTGTAGTTCCTGTGTATAAGAAAAATGGGAAGTTAAGAGTCTGTATTGATTTTAGAGATTTGAACAAGGCAACACCGATGGATGGTTATCCGATGCTAATAGCCGATATGTTGGTAGATGCAGCAGCCAGGCACAAGGTAATTAGTTTTATGGATGGTAATGTAGGTTATAATCAAATTTTTATGGCTGAGGAAGACATAGCAAAAACAACATTTAGGTGCCCCGATGTAATCGGTTTATTTGAATGGGTTGAGATGACTTCTGAATTGAAGAATGCTGGTGCAACTTATCAGAGTGCAATGAATTATATTTTCCATAAGTTGATTAGCAAGATTGTTGAAATCTATATTGATGATGTGGTGGTGAAATCCAAAGGGTACAAAGAACATCTAGCTGATCTACGAGAGACCTTGGAGTGCACAAGAAAACATGATTTAAAGATGAAACCTAATAAGTGCGCCTTTGGAGTGTTAGCTAGACAATTTTTGGGTTTTATGGTCCACGAGAGAGGAATTGAGATTGGTCAGAATTACAATCTCTGCTCGATAAGATTAATTTCATCATAAGTTTTATTTCAAATATGTCAGAAAGGATTCTGCCATTTTCTCCTTTATTGAAGTTGAAAAATGATCAAGAATTTAAATGGGGTGACGTGCAACAAAAAGCGTTTGAGGAGATAAAAGAGTATATGAAATCTCCACCTATGCTGGTTCCTCCTTAGCAAGGTGAGCCTTTTAAGTTGTATGTGTCGACCGATAGCCAAACGATTGGATCGGCCTTGATGCAAGAGTTTGAAGGAAAGGAACGGGTTGTTTTCTATTTAAGTAGAAGACTTTTGGATCTAGAAACAAGATATTCTCCTATTGAAAAGTTATGTTTATGCTTATATTTGTCCTGCACTAAGTTATGACATTATTTATTACCGGTTGAGTGTATAGTTGTGTCTAAAGCTGATGTGATCAAACACATGTTGTCAATGTCGATATTAAATGGGTGGATGGGAAATTGGATTCTTGCATTATTAGCTAATGTAGTCAAAGGGCAAGTGATGGCCGATTTTATTACTCAACATCATAAACCAAGCATCGGCTATGTGGAACCTATGCCTTGGACATTATTCTTTGATGGATCATCATGTAAGCAAGGGTATGGCATTGGTATTGTTATTATTTCATCTCAGGGGGCAAGTTTTGAGTTTGCCTTTCAAACCAAACCAATGACCACCAATAATCAAGCAGAGTATGAAGCTACTCTTAAGGGACTTCAACTTCTTCAGGAAGTAAAGGCCGATTCAATTAAAATATTTGGAGATTCATAGCTGGTTAATAATCAGTTGATCGGCCTGTATGAATGTAAAGATGATATTCTAAGGGGTTACCATGATGAATGTCAAAAGTTACTTGAGAGGTTTCCCCTTACTTCTCTTCAGCATATTCCGAGAGCACAGAATCAAGAGGCCAATCGATTAGCTCAAAATATGCTAGGCTATCGAGTGTTCCAAGAAATCTTAAGTAGTGAGACCTTGGTTAATGATTGAAGAGTTGAAATAGTCGATTACCTCAAGAATCCATTGCAGAAGGTTACCAGAAAATTGAGATATCAATCAACTAAGTATGTTTTGTTGGATGATCAGTTGTATTACAAAACAGTCGATGGAGTTTTGCTTAAATGTTTAAGTCAAGAAGAAGCAAGAGTATTGATGGGGGAAGTACATGAAGGAATATGCGGAGCTCATCAATCGGCTTATAAAATGAAATGGGTTATTCGTAGGTCTAGATATTTCTGGCCAACAACATTAGAAGATTGTTTTGAATATTACAAGGGGTGTCAGGATTGTCAATGTTTTGGTAATATTTAGAAATCTCCTGCATTAGCTATGAACCCAATAATTAATTCATAGCCATTACAAGGCTGGGGAATTGATTTGGTTGGCCAGATTTTTCCTCCTTCAAGTAGACGGCAACAGATTATTTTACTAAGTGGGTTGAGGCGATTCCTTTGAAAACAGTAACTTACAAGAATATGGTTGATTTTGTTAGGGACCATATTATTTATCATTTTGGGATTCCTCAAACCATTACTACTAATCAAGGGACAATGTTTACATCAGAGGAATTCAGAGATTTTGCTGCCAGTATGGGAATTAAATTAGTGAATTCTTCTCCTTATTATGCTCAAGCTAATGGCTAGGCAAAGGCATCCAATCAAATTTTGATTAAGTTGATTAAGAAGAAAATTGAAGAGCAACCAAGGAAGTGGTACCTGACACTTAATGAAGCATTGTTGGCATATAGGATGGCTTGCCATGGATCGATTAAATCATCACCTTACGAGTTAGTATATAGGCATAATGCAGTTCTTCCTTGGGAGATTTAGAATGGATCAATATGTGTTACGTTGCAAAATGATTTGATAGCCGAAGTCTATAAAAATCTTATGATGGATGATTTGGAGGACTTAAGTTGTCATCAGTTGTGCGCTCTTGAAAATATTGAGGCCAATAAATTAAGGGTTGCAAGGCATTATAATAAAAAGGTGAAGAACAAACAGTTTTGCGAAGGAGAGTTAGTTTGGAATGTAACATTACCATTGGGTCTAAAGACAACAAGTTTGGCAAATGTTCACCTAATTGGGAAGGTCCTTATCGGATTAAACATTGAGCGCCTAGCAATGCTTATATTTTGGAAATGCTAGAAGGGGAAGAGGAATTTGATAGAGCAATCAATGGAAAATTCCTAAAGAAGTATTATCCTAGCATTTGGATTAATACTTGATAGCCAATTTGTTTGGTCATTGGCTCTAATAGCCGGTACCAGGAGGGTAGCTCCTTTAGTTCAAAAATCAGCCCTATGGGAAAAGACGATACAATATGTATCGCCTATAGAGCAAAAGCACACACAAAGACAATCAGATTTATGTTTCAGTAGATTCGAAAATGCATTCATAAAGAGAAGCGGAAATTTTATTCATTGATAGTTTGTTCCTAGTACAAACTAATCAAAAACTTTATCAATCACATCCTGGGTGGATGTATTGTCCATGATGGCCGTAACCGCATCGTCAAAGTCCTCAATCAACTCCTCATGCATGTTGGGGCCATCGGCCATCAGGAAGCCTAGCTCCATGGTGCGGAGCTCATGCCCAGTATGGAGCTGCACTGCGGCCAGGGCCACTGCTATGCCATGGTGAACACCATGGAGGGCAATCTCCTGGGCACGCGCTAGGACATCATGAAGGTGGTTGCTGAGTAAGGGGCCATGGGCATTGATGGCCGCCATAGCTGCATTCGCCACCAGACTGTCAGGGTTGGCAATCACAGAAACAAAAAAACTATCAAGACAAAGGTAGAGAAAATAAGAATAGAGGTTTTCTTGGAATCCATCTTACCCTCCACTATGGCGTCGGACTCAGCCAACCATGCCCGGGCGGCATTGGTTTCTTCCTCTGCGGCAAGGAGGGCGGCTTGAGAGACCTTGAGGTGGATCTCAAGCTGACTGTTCTCCCGAGTTGCCTTGGAGTAATAGTCCTTGGCTGCCATCCATTCTTAGAGGAAGCATTGGGCATCATCGCTGGTGTAGGAGTCGGAGGAGACCAATGATGAATCTGGCGTGGGGATGGCAGCGAGATGCAACATTGGAGGGTTCATCGGCCTCGGGAGGAGGAGGAGGAAGCCTGTTGTTCAAGACAAACCTACAGACATGTCAGAAGGTGATTTGTTGACAAGAGCAGGAGTCGTTTGGTCCTACCTCATGCAGCAGAGTTGCTGGCTCACCAGCATCTCCTCCTCTGGGAGATCTTCTACCGTGTGCTTATCACGGTAGTCCTCGCCTACCATGGGTGTTGGTTTAGATCTTGAGAGGAGGAGAAGAGGAAACTACTATAGGGTTCTTGAAGGTAGAAAGACACGAGAGAAGGAGAGCAGTTACAAATGTAGATGTGTTTGAGGCCAAAGCCCTTGGCTGGTATTTATAGCCATGAATGCGTGATGGTAGATATCTTGGGACGTGTGAAAGCAACCCCAATTGATGGAAGGGGAAGCACCGCTTCACTAATACCGAGGGGGATGCGATGTTGATAACTAAGAAGGAATTTTAAGGGTTTTGTGATAAAAGCCGTTTTCAGATTCAGTTAGGTCAGAGTAAAGTCAAAAATCAAAAATCGGCTTATTCAAATCGGCTCTTCTAGTTGAACCAAAAAGTATAGTTATCATCAGGTTTATGTGCTATAGATACTAGAATGTAAATTACAAGTTAAGAGCATCATGAATTGCTCATAGTGCTTTTAGCCGAATAGCATCAACTTCTGCAATTTGTTGTTATCTACTTTGGTTGATCCGGGAATGCTCTCAAGGCTACTATGGATAGCTTTGTCTTCTTTGATCATGGTTAGCATTTCTTGTTTCTTCTGTTTGATAGCATTGGGGATCTGAGTCAAGATGGACTCATGACGTTAGATGGTGGCTTTCACACTTTCTAGTTCTTTTTCAAGCTCAACACGCCTAACTCTCAGCTGATTTAGTTATAGTTCAATTTTGGAAGAAGAATTCTTTAAATTATCGATCAGCTGTGCTAATTCTTTGGCTTCCTATTTGTTAGAATTCTTTTTGGCCATCAAAGCTTCATGGTCAATCATATTTCTTTGAGCCTTTTCACCTTGGGAGCCTGGTCTTTGATATTGGATATAGGTATCAAGGCCTTAGCAAGATTTGGGGTCAAATTATCCTTGATGGCCAAGAAAATTCTTATCATTGGGTCTGCATCCTAGACCAAATTAGCTATATTTCCCTCGAGCATTAGCAGCATGTCTTTTAGCCAATTTTTGGTCTCATCTGATAAAGTCTCTTGGGAAGAAATGGATGATGAGCTAATCTCACTTTCATCTATGTATTCTTCAAAGTTGAAGGAGTAGCTCAGAGCTAGAGAATTAAGTGCCTACATGTGAACAAAAGGAATCTTATTAGAAATGGCAAATGGGTTGACAATGAGATGAATGGTGAGGGGAATACAGTACCTTTTCTAGAAGAAACTCTAGCTGAGGAGAAGGAATAGCCAATGATATGCCAACATCTTTTTCAACATTTGGTTGAATCGGCTCTGGATTTTTTATGCTAGTGTCTGCAGGCATCAAGAAGTTTTTTTTGGTTTATATTTGTTATAGAAGGACAAGAATGAGTATATGAATTTCTTACAATCAACTGCTTGCTAAGTTGGAGAATCAATGGTTTGGGTATTAGCATCAATAGGATCATTTTCAACTATTGGATTGTTAGACCTTTGCTCTTGTGCAGATGTTTTCTTAGGTGGTGTCTGGTAAAGGAGAATGATCAGAGAAGAGTGAGGATTGTATAAGATTAAAAGGATTGAGTAAATACCTTGGTAGCATCAGGAGGTGAAGTAGAGGGGTTCTCATCTTCTGTTGTTTTGGGTCTATTGGAAGCATTGGTTATTTCAATTGTAATTGGCTCCTTAGGAGGATTAGTCGATGAGAGGTTGGTAGACACCGATTTAAATGCCTAGGACAACAATTCTGCACCCATGCAATAGTTGATGGTTGCAAGAAAGGGATTGAATTAGAAGTTGGATGTCATCTTAAGAGGGAAGATAAGTTAAGTTACCTGAGCAATTGATGATTTTGTTCTGCGAAGTCTCTTCCCAGTGGTGGTTTTCTAAGTTACACCTTGGGTTGCCTTGTGTTTTGAAGACTAATATGTGAGTATTGTTGGGGCAGCTAGGGTTTTCATCAACTTTTTTAGAGTGGGTATAATTGATCCCATTCTTAAGGCTAGACATGGTGGATAATATTCTATGGGATGCCCTTTCCTGTCCACACTTGGAGGATCAAATTTGTTATCCTACAAAAGAGTTTGTTAGATGAATTGATAAGAGAACTTGTTAGATAATCCTTCTGAAAGAAAAATTAGTAAATTATCTCACTATTAGAAGCAAATTCTTCATCCAAGGCTAAATAGTTGGGATGAATTGGACTGCAGAAGAGGTGAGAGTGCCATTCTTGCCACCAGGAATCAAACAAATATGAGGAGAAGGAAGCTCTTGTCCATTCATGCAGGCAAAGAGAAGGAAGGTCTGATCCCAGTTGAAAAACTCTAGAAGCTTCCATCATCTCACTGATACCATCTTTTGGCTTCAGAGTGTTCCTAAAGAATAGCTGAGGAGGTAGTTGACCATGGCCAAATTGACGGGCCACAAAAGAAGGATTATAGAACTCACAAGTTGGGAGGTTATCTAGGAGAAAATAACCAGTAGCCATTTTGCCATGGCCATGGTGAAATTCGGCTGGCAGTCAACAGGGTTTGATAATACAACTAAAAATTACAGCAGCTGTTTCATTTGAGCAACCTATTTCAAACCAAAATTTGACTAGGAGAACTAGTTCATTGTCTTCATCCTCATTATAAGGCAGCCAAGTCAAGATGTTTGCATCAAATCCTCTAAAAAATTTCTTAAAAAGGTGGCCTATATTAACAGCAATTGTTATGGCTGTTGCAGCTTCACCATAATTCATACACTGTCGAGTTCTTCCTTCTTTTGCTTATAATCTTCAGCAAAGTTGGAAAAAGGGAAGCTCAGATTCCTAAGATCGGGTCTTACAATCTTATGAATGTATAGATTCAGCCACAATTGTATTAACCACCAAGGGCCACTGATGGTATGCACTGATTCATTTTTTAGTAATTGAACAGATACTTGGTGCATCAGGTGACAAGCAGACCCCAGCAGATATTTTCCGAGGGCGATTTCATTGTCGGCTGCTAGACGTTCTGCCATATATTTATGATTATAAGTTGGTCTGCAAGATGACCCACAAAAGATGAATTTTTCTAGCCACATGTTCAGGAAAGCTACATGCTCTCTTTCATCAACAATCGATCCATCCCTAATATGGTTCATAATATAGCTTGCCCATCCTATATAGTCTGATATTTTGGCTAATTTTTTGGACCTAGCACTTAAGAAATCATAGGGTTGCATTGATCCTATTATTCTAAGGCCGGTGAACTTGTAAATATTGGCTAAAATGATGGTCATTGGACCATGATAAAAAACAAAAGCATTTAAAGTGTTGGACCAAAACTAAGATGCAGAAATCAGAAGTGAGTCATTCCTCTCCATTCAAGATAGGGAGAGTGTTAGGCATTGATTCAAGTCATAAATTTCCCAATCTCTAGCTTTTTTCTCTGATACCCTACTGAACCGATCCCTCCATCCTTTAGACATTTTGGTCTAGTTTCTAAAGGGAGTTTTGGTGTTCCAAGAAGGCAAATCTATTATAGATTGTTTGAAGGGGATTTGGTTGGTTTCTTGATTGTTGAAATTGTATGGATCAGGGTCACCCATGGGGCTAAGATAATAGGCATTAGGAACAACAGCTGATGGAATCAGAATTTTGTGCCTCATTTCCTAGAAACTAGTTGGGATGAATTTAAGAAAAAGGAAAATACAAAGTAGTGGCTAATACTTGAAAGGCAGAAGTTTGAAGGCATACCTCAGGAACATGGTCATTGGTTGCCATTGTAGCCAAAATGGATCTGAATCTGAGGAAGGTTACTTGAACGGTAGTTTGGTAGAATAGAAGATTTGCTAGGGTTAAGGCTTTGGTGGTGGCGACTTTGACTGTTGAAGTTTGCTCGAGAAAGACGAGAAAAGTAAGTAGGCCGAGCAAGCTAGAAATGATATTGTTGGGGTGTTATATAGAATTTGGCCAGAGAGATCAGGAGCCATGCGTTTATTTGGGAATGAGCAGTTGCAACACGGTGAACAGATGAATAGGAATTTTGGAATAAAATCATTTTTATCCAAAAATTGGGGGCATGTGTTTACACCAAAATTTGGGAAGAAGAACGCGGGAACTCGAAGCTTCAAGGATTGTGTCATCAAAGAATCGATTAGACGTGAATCGGTATCAACTGATTTAGATGTGATGTCAGAATAGACTATTTTATGGATGACGTCAGCAGACGACGTCAATGGGCTATGCTTGAGTGGCGCTAGAAAGATGTGTCGGACTCTACAAATAAAGAAAATTGGGGTCCAGGATATTATTAAGTTAGGAAGTTTTCTTTTATTCTAAGAATTGTAATGAGTCGTATTTGAGTAGGATTCATGTTTAGGCTCTGGGTATAAATATTAGACCCTGGTTATTGTAAAAAAGGATGAACATTCAATCAGCACAATCTTTCTGGCTTTCGCCATCGCATTAGGAGTAGGAGTACTGAAGATCTCGACGAGTTCTTTAGCAAACAGGGCTGCATCGACTAATCGACCTCTAGCTTGCTTGTGAGTACTGTCATGACTTGTATTGTGCTTGTAAAGCTGCATCAGCTGATTGATCTTTTATGAGCCATAATATAAGTTAGTTAACGATATGTATTATAGTTTGTAAGGCTGCATCAGCTGATTGATATCTTACGAATCATAATATAGATCAAAGTTATCGATCTTGTGTTAGATAACTTGTTGTTTAATACAATATCACTAGTTATCGAATCTGCTAAGATTAGTAAGATTTTCCTTGTTGTTTTTGGTTTATTCACCAGTTATCGATTTTGCTATAATTAATGTTTTATTAATTATAACAAAATCACCTGATTGAGATAGAGATAGATCGGCATCATATCATCTCAATTGGTCGTTCTTTGATCTGGTCATGCTTCAAATCTTATAACTGATGGCTTAATTCTGCTAGATCAGCTGTTTTATCTCTACTCTAGTCAAACATAGTATGCATCCAAAGACATGTTTCATTCTTAAATAAACTCACTAGTTAATGAGATCTAATCTAATGACACTACCACAGCTCCATCGATCCAGTCGAACCTTACTGGTAAGACTTTAGATTATAAATTATCGATTAGTGGTCTTGTTCATGATCAAGATATGTACTCTATTTGTTTGCTATGACTGCATCGGCTATTTTAGCCGATTTTCCTATACTCTCCCGCATATAGTATGTTTTCATGAATCTGTCAACATATAGATGGTGTTATAGATTCTTTGGCTTTAGTTTATTATCATTATCATAGCTGCATCGATCCGATCGAACCTCACTGTTGATGATAATAGATTAGACTCAAAAAATTGTTTGTAGAGTCATTTTTATTAGATAGTCGATTTATTCGCATGTTATACTATTTTCATCAAACTTATCGCCTCGACGCTTTATATCAATCATGTTCCATTTAGCCGATTATGCTTTCTGATGTTCCATGAGCATCGGTTATTTTGATTCGTATCATTATCATTTAATATTAGTCGATAATCCTTGATTTAAAGATGTTCGTTTCATGGATACGTTGGATATCGACTATTTAGTCGATAGCCTCATTGAATCAACTATCTAGCTATACATTTGGAACTGTTTGGTGCAACACCGACATGTTCCACCTTAAATTATTGATAAGATTTTTTCTCCTTGTCAATTGCAGGTCAAATTGACTGGCACGTTGTTGGGTTTCCAGAATCGGCTGGTTCTGTGTTTAAGCCAAGTAGATCTCTGGTCTCGTTCCACTCAGATCTTTTGCCTTGCTATGTGTTGATCACATCGCCACATTTTTGTGTCAACAGGAACCAAATCACCAGCGTAGTCCTAATTCTATTGGCTACGACAGAAACAGAGCAGAGCGCTAGCGAGAGCATAGTAGCTAGTCTCGCACATGTTTCGAAAAAGTCTCTCTCACAGCATGTCTGGCTTCATGTTCTGACATCCATTTTTTAATATTTTTGGAGGTTGCACTGCTAGCGATTTCTTTGCTATCACTGGGGATGCCCTAATATACTAACGGTGTTCCCTCTTTCTAATCGGAGGACATGGGTGTATATATATTGAAATTTTCTTTGATAAAATTTGTTGAACTTGAAAGAATAATGTGGTGAGGAGTTCATTTGAACAAGTCTCGCCTCGATCTAATGCAGAACGGATGAGCCATAGCTGTTGACTTTTACTACGAACATAAGAAAGTACGCCCGCTATGTATTTGATCAAATAGGACAATATAAAGTGCCGTAGTAATCAGTCTTCCCCTTGACTGCTGTGATAGCTTGGATTGTAGTGAAATAACTACAGAAAAGACCTATCACAACTGCACCAGGCATTCAAGTGTCAAGTGTGTCATGGTGGTCAAAAGCACTTTTTCTCGATTCACTTCTTGTGTCCAGCTTTCCTGCCGCATTCGCTTCACTCTCATCAGCCGTGCAAGGTCTATATGAAAGGAGCGTCCCCTCTTCCCTCATCCAATAGAGCGCATTGTATCAATTGCCTACCTTTTGGCTCCCCCTTCCCTCACCCATTTGCATTTTCCCAACCGCGTTCCATGCTGGTTTGAGGATCTAGATTAAGGTAACGTGCTTCATATCAAACCCATCTATTTGTATGAACTTATTATTGCATTCTATAATGGTTTGAGGATCTCGATTGACATTTATTACAATTGAAATCATGCTTACAGAAGGCAATTAGTTACCATACCGGGGATGTGTACTCTACAACTATCGACCACAACTTTTCCCCAACCACGCCCCTCTAGTATATTAGACGAAATGACGTTTTCCTGTTTCTTGTAAACCGTATGCTCGCCTAATAGTCCGAGCAGCGTAAATTTGGACGGGCCAAACATGTAACTCTTGTACAGCTATGAGTAGAACTTTTGCCTGATCGGCTGTGCTACAAGTAGGAGCTGCACCATCTATGGCTGCAAGCATGAATCCTAAAGCGGCAGCTTTAAACCACAGCCGAGGGAGTGCAGACGATCATAACCTATCAAACCATGTAATGTGATTATCTCTAGCTAGCTGCTGCCCCTCGACTGCTATGAGCCTACAACTTATTGGATAGGACTGCACTGTATAGTTCACCGGATGACCGAAGGTCCGACACGACTAAAATATTCATTACTCAGATACTAGTAATGATGAACGTGGTGCGTTCGCATGAGAAGCCTGTTCCAGCCCTGGCGTCCCTATGTGTACAAAGCCTAGCCTCACTCCCATTGTTTGACTCCTACTGTTGCCCCTGCTCGGCGGCCTCCCCTGCCTCCTCAATCAACGTACATCACGCCACTCTGCCTCCATAGCCCTCTAGCTCACCGTTATCCACACACCGTAGCTTGATCCACGCGGCAGTCATGTCGCTGATGGTGCTCCCTACCGAGGTGCAAATTGTGATCGTGGGCCATCTTGTTGTGACCATAGAGTGGCCCATGGATGACCTCCACATCCTATGGGTGACCTGCTCATCCATGTGCCGCATCTATGGTGACCACGTTGTTGGTCGGCGTCTAGCACTAGATCGGTTCAGATGTGGGAGGACATGGGATGACCCCATCAACTATGAAGCCATCCTTGCTATCCTGACCCAAGTCGGCAACCCGGAGGCTTGCTTCCTCACCGAGATACAAACCGTATTCATAGAAAATCACAGCCCTCGGCCATGCCTTGACGATCTCGCCCGTGGTGCTAATGGCAGGCACAATCTAGCAACCTATCTGGTCACCCTATTGCTCTATAAGCACAATGGCGATGCCGATGATGACAACACTGCGAGGCAGTACATAATACAGGTTGAGGGTGAGGAAGTATCGTGGGTGGTAGTGGACCAACGAGAAGGTGGCTAAGCAATAAGGGGTGTGTGCTGTGCCGCCTCCTGGCCACTGAGGTGGTCCTCCGAATGACTTGGGACAAGTTGTCGCTGTTGCCATTGGAATAGGTGCGCGGTGATCTTCTATGCGCAGGCGGCGTCTATGGCTATGCAGACAGATGGGAAAGAAGGGCTCTCTATTTCAGCGAGGACTGTAGGCTTTGCCATGAAATCCATTTTTCAAATGGGAAATTGGAATAAGAAATTAGTAATTCACTCGTTTTGAATGTAGTGTATTTTGGCATTTGAAATTTGTCCTCAAATATAGTGGATTGAGATGAATACATGCGTATCCAAACAAGGCCTTAGGGATTCAACGAATGTACTAGTACAAAACAGGTTTCCCTGTATAATGTGAGAAGTGTTAGCCCGGTCAGATTTACAATGCTCAAACTTTCTTATATGTGCAGTAAACTTCGAATAGCTATGTGGCTCCTCCGTTAGGCATTAGATCGACGGGAGACTTGATTGGATGAATTCTGTTATGCTTATTTACCATACTATAGATCAAAAAGAGAACCAGATAGAAACCAGCAGGCAAAACCAACCAACAAGGGCTAGAAAATGGCTACCAAATGACCAAAGGACCTGATCTACACCACGCTCAATAGAGTTTAACCCACACAATCTCTATGTCTACGTTAACTTTTGTTAAACTTTGTATCTGGTGGGTTAAACTCTATCTAGCCCCTGTTGGCTGCTTTTGCATGCAGTTCTCTTTCTAATCTGTAGTATACTAATGGTGTTCACCCTTTCTGATCAGAGGACGTGGGCGTATATATATTGAAATTTTCTAGAGCCTAAGACAGTCCGAGCCTAGGAAATATAGACAATCTGAATCACTGCGAGTCGATGAACAATGAAATACAGTGATGGCAACTATCAGGAGCCATCCAATTAGTCCATAGAACCCAACAATTAGTTCATGATACAAACAGGTATGGACTAATAAAACAACTAATTAGCTATTTTTTAGCCATGGCTAACTAGTCGCAGTTCATCCAAAGAGGGCCTAAGACAATTCGGTACTTAGAAATCTTGACAGGCTAGATAATAGTATTGATGAAACAACAAAATACAGATCATGTTAGCTCTTGCGCCGAGTTCACCGCCTCCATCCGTCGTTTGTCTTGCGCACCTCCACCTTGAGCTTAGCTTCATCATCCTCTAGCTCCTCCTCCCATTCCTCCTCATCATTGCTGCAGGTGGCCTCACGGATCATGCTAAAGAAGCAGGTGTCACCGATGTTGAGGTTGTTGTCAGCGTAGAAGGCGCCCACCCATTCTTGAATAACACTCGTAAGACTTTGTTCGTGTGGGTCCACTCCAAGCCCACGAACTAGGATTGCCCAGCCATCTACAGCTCAACCATGCACCGCTGCTTGTAGTCATGCGCTCACTCGAAATCCACTGGCACATTCTTCACCTCGCACAAAAAATGACTGATGATAAAGAGGACAATGGCAACTTGTGACATCGTCGATATGTGCTGCGTCTCGTGTGAGTGCTCACCAGATATTTCACTTTGAGGTGGTACTTCTTCGGGATCACTACAAAACTCTTTGGCTCCGCGATGGGTAGGGAGAGCTGACTATCATCGGCCTCAAAGTTGTGTGGGTACTGCTTGCGGTAGGTGGTAACATCAAAGACCTTGATGTTAATCTGTGACCGGCCGTCATACCACAATACAAGAGAGAACCCGTCTTGGAGGTCAAGGGCACGGATGAAGTGCTTCCATCCTCGGCAGAGGTACAAGTGACCGCTGTTGGGGAACACCTCCACCTTCCATCGGGCTAGGCTCTGCTCGTTGTCCAGATAAAGCTCGAGTTTTTGATGACCTCCGACGGCCTAGGCCATTGTAGCCAGCGGTTTCTGCGTGCACACTGATCAACATAGCCAAATAGAGGCACAAGTTCATTGCCAAAAGCAAAACCAAGCAGATTGGATTTAGCACATAGAAAATGGGCACTTACCAATGTTTCTGCATACAATTCAGGAAGAAGGATCTTCATGCACTCTAAGTCACTCTGGCTCGGTCCTACCATGTCTTCTTGCAGCTCCACCGTGCTAACTAGGGAACTTGAAAGTCTTGAGGAATCCTTGCTGGTATGTCTCTATTCTCATTCTCCTCTCATGGTGGTGGTGGTAGTAGTGGGGGGCTTTCTTTTTCTGTGTTTCTGGTGTTGTCACAAACGCAAGGAGTGCACACACTGTTGGGGCATCAGTGGAGGAGCTAACATGTAGTAAAAGCCAGCGCCTACTATGGTATGACAGGTTGAGGTTCCCGAGGGAGTGCGACAGCACCTGAGGTGAAGCACACCAGTTGGAAAAACATCTTTATCTTGCCTCGCCCTAGAGTCCTTGTGATGGTCCGAGCATTGTAAATCTGACCAAGCTAGACACGCCTTTAGTCTGCACCTTGACTATTGTGACTGTTTGGATTGGAGTCAAATAAGTATAGAAAAGACCTATCACAACCGCACCAGGCATTCAAGTCTCAAGAATGTCAAAAGCTCCTTTTGTCGAATCACTTCTTGTGTCCAGCTTTCCTGATGCATTCGCTTCACTCTCATATTTTACTGGGCTCGCAAGAAAGTCTAAATACGGCACATTTGATCTCATCAGACACCATATAGTACAGAGCTGTGAGTAAAACTATTGCCTACGGAGTGCACTCGGTCACAACATTTGTATCAGTAGTAGTTGTAGCGATGAGTAGCTTTGATCTGTGTTCAACCCAACTCATGTTATTTTTGTGTATTTGATAAGATTTGCTGAACTTACAAGAACCATGCATCAAGGATTATTTTTATTTAGAAATTTTATACTTTATAGGATCACACAAGGTCCGGCCATCTAAAATCTTGACTACCCAGACGACGTGCTCCTGCATTCTCGTGTAGGCATGCACGAATGGGTGGCGTCGGCAGCCTGTTGCGGCAGGGGACATCGCCTCCCGGCCCATCGCATTGACGTGACGGGCCAAAGCACCATCGCCCACCCATGCAAACGTCTTGGTCGTGGGGTGATCGACAGCCCCCAAACTATAATAGCAGAGACAAGGGTTGAGAGGGAAGGTTATACCTACTGCCTTCTCTCTCTAGAGCTCCCGATTCCATCCAAAGCTTTTGCCTTCCACCCTACTATGCCGCTGACCCCTCCTCCTAGGACCATGGCAGAACGGACAAGGTCATCTGTCGATGTGGAGTTCCTGGAGGCCTTCAACGCTAGTAATCCTCCACCAACAGACAGATCTCTCATCGGCCTACTCTCTAACCCACCAGTTCCTCCTTTCAAGGTGGATCATCACCACTCTTCAAGTTGTTTATCTTTCATTTAACCAGAGTATGCAAGCAATGCTCACACTTGTATTTGTGTTCATGCTGTTTAATTTAACTAGTATTTATAATTTGCCTACTATCTCAATAGGTGTTCATGGGCATGATGGCATCCCGAGCCTTGTTCGCCCCGGTGCTCGGTTCTTCGTGCCATGCTACGTTGATCAGTTCGATAAAAGTCATTTGCCTTCTCAATCAGATGGCTCTCCACCTTATCCTATATGGGCTTGAAATTGGCTTGCATTGTGCAGTGCTTCCTCCATGGTAGTGCCATCCCAGGTCATGGGCCTTTCCCCTGGTGGTGTCGGAGAGTTGTCCCATCACTGCTTGCCACCACCGAGGCCGTCTGTCCCCGCACAACCCTCTGGTTCTGAAGTGGGCGAATTGTTAGAAGAGCATGAATCATCAGACAACGTAGAGTACCATCAATTATTGAAGGATTACCGTGAGGTCCAAATGGATTTGTCATCGACCAGGCTGAACGCCGAGATGCTGTGCGGTGAGCTAGACGCCGCGTGTGACGCACTTCAAGCTTCCAAGAATCTGGCCTCCCCACTACGAGCCAACTTGGCAATCGCCCAGCAGTAGGCCCAACATATGATGAACCTTGTTGTGGTACTAAGCACATGGGTCGACACCCTATAGATATTCACGCTAGACACCTGTAACGCGGACTTCCCCGTTGGTAGAGTGGATAAGCTATTGGCCATAGAGGAGCACCTCCGAGCCCTACTGGCCCAAATTTGAGCCATGGTGACTGAAGCCATTGTCAGGGGGCTACCATGGCGCTGGTTGTTGTCTAGCTTTAGATTGGCACATCGGTGAACCTCGGAGTGGCGGAGCAGGGTTTTCCACTGCGTTCGACGGACGATGACATCGCCGATCTAATCGAGAGTTTCAAGTTGGCCGCCAATGCCATCTTATCAAAGGTGGACGTGGTTGAGATCCTACATGCCATCTTGATCTGTGGGACATAGCAGTAGTATTATTAGCCATGAATAAGTTTGATCTGTGGGAGGCCTTTGCAAAATATGTGAACTCTTATTTGCATGTTGGTGTTAACTTTTGTTGAACATTGTATCAGGCCTTGTTTGGATGCATGTGTATCCACATCAATCCATATGTGTTGGAGTGGAATGGAATGGAATTTAGTTTAATTCCACTCCTATCCACTTCAACACATGTGGATCGAGATGAATACATGCGCATCCAAACAAGGCCTTAGGTGGGTTAGACTCTATTGAGTGTGGTGTAGCTCAGGTCCTTTGGTCATTTTATAGCTAGTTTGTAGCCCTTGTTGGTTGCTTTTTGCTACAGATTTCTTTCTAGTTGTCTTTGATCTAATCTATAATATGCTAAACATTCATGAGTGACTTTGATATCTGTTGAAGCCAACTTGTGTCTTTGATAAAATTTGTTGAACTTAGAAGAACCATGCAACAAGGAGTTAATCTAAACAAGTATAGAATATTGTTTTTGCTTTTGCTTTTCTGTTGTGTTGTTTTAATTTTATTTGTTTCCTTTAGGGATTCAACAAAAGTACTTGTTCGAAATAGGTTTCCATGTATAATGTGAGATGTGTCCGGCCGGGTCAGATTTACGATGCTGGGACTTTCTTGCGTGCACAGTAAATTTGAATACCTATGTGGCTCCCTAAACGAAACAAATCTAAAGAAGGTACATGTGACAACCATTACAATTTTAGCACCAGGAGCAAGTCTCGCACTTACAATCTGTTGAGCGCGGTGTAGCTCAGGTCATTTGGTATATGTTTGTTTTTTGTTGCCTTGGTGTCTTTTGTCAATCTTTGTTGAACTTACAAGAACCTTGCAGCGAGGAGCAAGTCTCGCCTTAGTGTAATGCAGAGCAGAGGAGCCATTGGTGTTGAAATGTTATTACACATGTAAGAAAGTCTGACTGTAAGTCTCACCTCAGTCTAATGCAGAGTAGAGGAGCCATTGGTGTTGAAATGTTATTGCACATGTAAGAAAGTCCGACCTCTATACATTTGAGCACGTCTGACAGTATCCCATATAGTTTTCCTCATCTTCCTATGATGCTTGTTACTTGGTCATTTATGATTTTAAGTTTGGCTAACTTAATAGTAGCATAGCCTAGTAGTATAATATGGTGGGTGCATTGTAGTGCTTTTGAAGTGTCATTTTTGTGTATTTTGGAGTGCCCTCATCAGCATACCCCAAGTACCCATGACATTAGACATCAATATAAGTATTGCACTATAGCTGAATTAATGGATGAAATGGCGATGGGAGTTGTAACACCCCCGTAACACATGTGCGCACAAAACAAATAATTCAATTTGCAAACAAAACAAAGATGGCACGCTAGTTTAGCTAGAATAATGACAACATCCATCATTGAAAAAATTAACATGTCCATAGATAAGCAAACAAAATTAGCCCATTTAAAATGCATGACAGAGAGATACATCAAATGCAGCTTTATTTACTGCTCTGCTAATGAATCTAAGAACAAGGGAAAATCAGGAAGATAGTATGGCCCACAGATGAACTATTTTTTAACGGTACGTCTACTATATCGAAAGACACGGATATGGATGACATGAACTTTTTTGCGGTCCATGTTATATGTGATGATTGTTCCATCCTCCCAAGCAAAGAAAATCAAATTCCATTCTGGGTGAACTGTGATCACTATGTCCTCGTCATCAAAATCTGGGAAACCAAATCTAATATTATCCTTCCAAACAGGATCCATGTGGTGCCCGTATGCTTCAATGTCCAATTATCAATACCATAGTCTTCAAGTATCCAGATTGAAAGCTTGGAATCATTGGGACCATCAACAGTAAATAAACACAAGTGACCTTGAGCTTGTTGCATGGAGTGGTGAAGACCATCTGGCCTATCAATTTTCCTCTATATGTTTTTCTCCATATCCACAACAAATATCATAGAGTACCCCCAGAGTGCCCCATAATGTGTAGACAACCGTTAAGAAACACACTTGGTTGTCTGTAAATTGTCATATCAGTATGCTCGCCCCATTTAGATTCCTTATAAATCCATGTTGCTGTTTGAGATGAGTAGATCTCCACACCTGCGCACATAGCGTTGACATCCACATATTCAATTACATGGAAGTGCGAGGAGGCTGTCAGATCGAACGCCAAGCGAGCCTCACCAATAGCATGGCCAACATCATGGGTGCTAGGTGGTAGAATTTTAAACTTCTAGGTCATTGGATTGCAGACAATATAGAGGTATCCATCAGCCCCAAGGGACCAGCATAGGATGAGGCCATTGCAGCAATATGAGAGAGCTACATTGTCAATGTTGATGGGCAAGAATTCCAAGGAGCGGGAGTGTACACCACGGATGACGCTGGTGATGTTTCGATTGCCATTCTCACTATCATAGAAGAAGCCGGCCACAGTCTGGGTAGCTTCTTATGGTTGTTGGGTCCAAGATGATATCTTTCCAAGAGTGATAGACACATTTGTAGCAGAACAAGGAGCGAGTGGGGAGGCGGTGGAGGATCTAAAAAATGAGATCCACCATGAGGTTGGCCAGTGCGTTCCTCTTATTGGGAGGCAACTCCATTTCGTCGGTGTGCAGTACGATGAGAGCTTCCTCAGTAATGAGATCACTGAAGAGGAAAATAATCCAACAAGATCCATCAATGAAGTACACAACTCATACCAAAGTGCAACTATTAACAATTTTCATGGTATGACCTCATGTAAATTTAAAGTAGCACCACATAGATATATATAACTCAAACTAGAGTAGCAGTTAATGGAGCTGTACCCATTACAATTTCAGCAGTTAATTGAGCTTCCTTAGTTTTCACAATTAGAATGTCAGTGAACAAGTGGTAGTGATCATCATTGGCATTAGTAGTGTAACACCCTAGGTGTAAGGCTTGCATAATTTGACTTGCATTGCATGAGCATAATCATCAAGCATTCATATATGAGCTTTTACATATGAAACATACAACTAAAACATGTGAAACATGCCTTGTTATTTTATGTTTCCATATGTGTATGCTTATGATCATGTGTGAATAAGTGTAAATGGTTGATGTTGGTCACTAAAGCACATTAGCTACACTTAGGATGACTCATGAAACAATGTTCATGTAGACCACTTTGTCTAATTAAGCTCCTAAGTGATGATATGCTGGTTGACCCAGGAAGTAATTTATGTAACCAATGTATGGAATGCTTGTGTGACCTTAGGAATACCCTGAATATGTTTAGAATGTCACTATGAACAACTTTGGTATTCATGACTAGGGCTAGTTTGGTCTCTAAGTCACAATTCTAGTGTAAGTCATCATTTGAAAGTGGCATGTTTGACCTAGTTTGAATCATGTCATAGAGCCTTTGCATGGATGTGTGCACTAAAGAAAAGTTGTAGTATTTGATGAGAGCAAAAACTTTTATTTTTGGGTCATAGGCTAGTTTAGCTCCTAACATGCTTGGATTTGGCTCACAAAAATTAGCAAAACCCAATTTTCCACAGTTAGAAAATTTGCCAAGTCATTTGGAGTTTAGAGTGTGACGTGCTCGACTTTGTGCTGATATATCTTCCTAACCATTGAGAATTGGACTTTGGTTTCTTAAGAAGTTTTGTAGCTGGTACATAGCTCTACAAGTTTGGTTTTAACATCGTGCACTAATTCGTCGGGGATCGAGAGATTTAGCGCCTTTGATTTGCTCTGTTAGTCACTTGTTCGAACCCTGACGAACGTCGCGTCACGCGCTGAGGTGGCCGACCGGGCGCAGCTTCTGGCCGTCGCATTACTACCGCTGGCCGATGATGGGCCCTCACCGCAGTGTGCTGGTGCGCGTTATCTGCAAAGCCACACGCCTCAGTTCCACTCACCCACGCTCACTCTCTCCCTCTCCACAGCTCTCTCTCGCCCTCGCCTTGGAAGAGCCGAGTGCCACCAAGCAACCGAGAAGCTCCACCATTGCCTCGCGCCCGCTCCACCATGCCATTGCCTCCTCCATCTCGCATCTAGCTTCGTTGCATTCCCCTCTACCTCCTCAACATGGTTGCAGCGCCGGACGAGCTACGGTGAGGGCAAAATCGTTGTTTTCGTCCTCGCCGGAGTAGCTGGCTTCCATGGCTGCCTCCACGGCAAGCTCGCCGCTGCTGAGGGTGTAGGCTAGCTAGTGGCATGACCTTACCGCGAATGGATGTCTCGTCGGCGCGGAACATGACACGCAGCGTCGTCGCGCTCTCACCGCCGTGCCACCATGCACGCAGAAGAGCCTCGTCAGAGCAACCCTTCTAACCTAGGTCGCCTCGTTAGATCTGTGTCATCACTGCGCAGCTCATGCGCTCCTCGCCTAGCCTTGCCAAGGCCTGTAATGGCTGGCGCACTGTAACAGAACCGCCTAATTTATACAAGATCAAGTACGGTTGTCCCCACTAACACGTTGACACGCGCATACTTTCACTCATATAAACCCGGTAGTCCGCCGAGTGTCTCGAAAGACCTCGGTAAATCAACATCACAACCAAGATCGCGTGATTAAGCAAATACACATCACATACACAGGGTTGTAGCGGAAATAATATTACAAATGGGTTCATAATTAAAAGTACAAGTTTGGGTTTCAAAATCGATTAGTGAAAACAACATAGCTTTCAAAAGATTACATTAATATATGTCCCAAATACATTGCTAGCATAAGTGACATCATCCAACAAAAGCATATAGATGAGAAGTAACTATAGAATCACCGAGCCACCGGCGGTTAGCCACCATCTTCACAGACCGAGAACTTCACCTGCAACATGGTGGGATAAACCCTGAGTACGAGAAGGTACTCAGCTAGACTTACCCGTCAAAACTAGAATAAAGGACACCAAGGGTCATGCAAGGCTTATAAGGTGGGCTAGCTTGACACAGTTGCATAAAAGAGCTTATGAATATAGTGACCAATTTAAACTTAGCATCAAGCTGATCATCATTTACCTGTCCACTAGATTAGCACCTGTACTAGAGCACTCACTTATTAGGAGCAAACAATATTAACCATAGCAGGTATAATAAGGCTGTCATTATCATATCATCATTTCCGAACCATTATGTTATTTAGTGTATCTACTTTGGAGATAAGCTCGTCAAGTTCTCACTAACCGGGAGAGATGGCGGCTCGAATCGAATTACAACTCAGCTGAGGGGGTATTCCTAACTCTCACCCTGGCATACTTTGCAAGGGTAGCCGTGGGTCACCTTTGGGACAACTCAGGAACCAAATTCGTGGGTTCGATCAGCGCCGGCACTCTAAGGGATTACCCTTCTGCCAGGACGATCAGGACTTTTAAATCACCTGCCCTTGGACTCACGCCTATGGCTCCCTTCCGAGGCGCACTTTATACTTATCGACTCCCGGCCTGAGGTGAGCTACTCGGCTTCGTGGTCGGTCTCCAGACAAGGCCAACTAAGAGAGAGGCATGCGTTCAACATGAACAGGAAAGGCTCCAAGATTCAGTCCTTAAGCGACACAGACGGAGTCACTGCAAACCGGCAAGCCTCCGTCCGGTCTTCATTTCAAATTAAGACTGGTTCTTTTCCACGATAGCAAATATAGCCAACCGTGCCATATGTATCTTCCTATATCTCGCAGGTGACAGGAAATCACCTGACTTCTACCGTGTTTAAGCAGGGCTAAGCACTATACGAGCCTGAGCTACATAGGATTCAGGGTATCAATATCTAGACAAGGATTTGGATAACCAATGCAGCAAGTGTTTGCATCCAACACCTATACTTAATGCAACAATATATATATGTAACAATAATACTGTAACTGTATTTCAAAAATTAGGAGGCTTAATATGCTCCAGGGCTTGCCTGGGATCCGACACAAGTCAGTTCAGTTAGCTTGCGCCATCTTGGTGACACCTTCGGTCATGGCACTTGCTTAGTCCTTCCATCTTCGGGATAGATCCATCAAACGTTGTCTTCGGGTTTGGCTCCAACATTAAGTGTTGTGTGCATTTTTGATTCAATGGGGATGACATAGGTTGCTCACTAGATGATGGACGTTAATACTGGGACAACCAAGTGGAGTCACTTGTCTACCACCTCTTGTAGTCTATTAATGTTTATGTCGGTGACCTGTTCTTCAAAGGTTATCCTTTTTGTGACTTCAAAAGGAAGCTCTACTACTTTCGGTCTGATATATGGATCTTCAATAAGATATGGATAGATAACCAAGGAAGAGCTCACGTGAAAATCACACA
The DNA here is from genome assembly GCA_904845875.1 of Miscanthus lutarioriparius. Classification (NCBI taxonomy): domain Eukaryota; kingdom Viridiplantae; phylum Streptophyta; class Magnoliopsida; order Poales; family Poaceae; genus Miscanthus; species Miscanthus lutarioriparius. The sequence goes on from CAJGYO010000019.1 coordinate 41,679,690, forward strand.
TCGGTGCAGTTCGGCAATGGATCATGACTAGAAACCTCGATACCAGCGCACACCCAGCAGCCCAACCATGCGTCGGCCGCCCACAAGGAGGCCCTAGGTTCCGTCGCGGCACCGTAGATCGCTAATCGTGGCACCATTACTGATCATACAACCAAAGTGAAATTTCCAGTGGCACTAATTAGATTGTAAGAACAAGCATTGTGCAAAAGAGGGATAGCAAACAAGGATAGTCACAAGGTTAGGAATCAACAAGGAGGCGATTAGAAGATCAAAACACAGTGCAAAAGAACATAGCCTAATTGCCGAAGGCAACTAAGCAGGAGACTCTTGCTAATTTCCATATACATCTTGTGTCCACCCAAGTGATTACCAGATAAAGATTAACATGAGATTTGGTCTTGTCGAGTAGCATCATAAGAACAAGACTGATAAACATCCAGAGACTTGAAAGGGTTGGAGGCAAAATAAATGAGATTCGAGAGACAGAGCCATTGCACTGACTAGGGATTGAGTTGATAAAGCAATGATATGATCTGCGAGGAAAAGGTTCCAAAGCCAGGGCAGATAGCGATTAGCGTTGCACTAGCTCATCAGTAGGAGAAAGAGCAATGAGGTCTAATAAGGATTTTTGTAGCATGGTCCTCCCACACAGGAGCGGGACAACCACGAAGCATGCAAGCATTCAAGGGAACTAAGCTTGGGCCTAAGGTCAAGCAAAGGCATAGATAAAGTCTTCGTAGCACAACGTTCAAGGCTACCAACCACGTGTACAGGCTCAGGTTCCTAAGAGAGAACTTAATTGTAGACGACAACCCTGAGATTACCAAAACTTGGACGCTGCTCTACGATAGCGCTCTTCCACACTCATATGCTTACTGGGGACAAAAGGGTGACAACTACGGCACTACCTAGATAACGAGCATCCACGCCTACATCATGGTCTTAAGCGAGCATTTCGAAACACTCAATCCAATTAGCTTAAATGGCTATTACGAAGCACAAAGCTCGTACATAACAAGCAGTCACCTACAACAACACCACTACACATATCATGCAAAACATGGTGGTAAGGCACTGTTATCTTTTATTTCCCTTTTTACTGAGTAGGTGGATATCTCTACAAAACAAGTTTTACTTACATTTAGCAATTTAGTTTTTCGAAGAGGTGAACTTTTTGTTAACTATTAACTCATCATCTATTTCCTTTGGAAGCCAACATACGAGGCAAAGCTAATCACATACTAACTTCAAGCATAGCTATTCAAGCAGCATGGGACAAGGCATTTTGGCTAGCTTCACACAGGGAAAATAGTGACATCACATTGATCACAAGTTACTTAGCATTAGAACAAGGTGAGGAAAGCATATTTATGCACAAGCACAATCATGATGCATGCTCGTCCTATTTGTCCTCATGAAATTGCCAGCCTAAGGTGGCAATCACGTTCTATGTCGGTGGCATAACACGTACTCTCTCGATATATAGCTAGTCGTCAGCTACATTCAATCTACGCATTCGTGGTTAGCGTACCTGCAGGCAAATTCATTGCAGCCCATCCCCACAAGAGATAAATAAGCACACAATGAAAGCAGTAAACTAAGATACCCTCCATATATGCATCCCCAAATGTATATACTTTGATATCCATAGCTACCCGATAAATATACCCGCAATTAAGTACCTTCATATATACATGTGTGTAACATGTAAATATTCCAGTAACCATAGCTAACTCTTCCCTAGACCGATAGTGGGACGGTCATGCTCTCACAACTCACACTTACCTGGGCGTAGAGACAATTGATCCATACATTACCATTCAATCGAATGACATCCATACAATAGCACGCCGTATGGATGACAAAAGTAAAAACCCCCATGTTAGTACTTAGATAGCCACCTAATAGTCCTTAACTGGGCATAAAGGAGGATGTCGCTAGCATAGTTTTGCAAATTAGTTTTGACAAATTTGCCTGTAGCTAAAGTTTTAGTTAAAATAGGCTTTTTAAAACCAAAACTTTGTTTTTAAAACAATGTACATGACAGTATTATGCTTAATCTTGCTCTGATGCCAGCTGTAACATCCCGCCTCCACGAGGCCAGACCCGCTTACATTTGGTAGCTTTCCTAGGACATAGACTGCCCTCACAGACCAACACCAGTCTTTTCTGCACACTTTGTCCTCACTCATGCGCCACCGGGAAGAACTTCCCGGTCGGTCACCCATCGCTCCAGGCCAAGCATGCTTAACCTTGGAGTTCTTAAGAGATGGGCTTTCAGAAAAGAAGTTGCAACTTGTTGATACGAGTATCCTATTAATCCTATTAAGCCCTAGGCCAGGGTGTTACACGCACCGCAACATAGCACCGCCGTGCTGCCATGGCCGGCGATGAGGAGGCTCCTGTGCGTCTGCGCCTCCACCACCTAGGTTTGATGTGTAGATCACGATGGTGTAGTTAGTTTCACCGGAGTGCTCGTCGTCGGCGAGATAACACTGGCCGATCTCCGTACTCTACTTCGGCTCACTGACGGGTGTACCCCGCTGACCTATGGGTCCCTAATGTCAGTCAGAGCAGTTTAGGGTTCCGGTTATTTCTTTTACAGATTTTTGTACCAACTTTGAAAAATCATAAGTTGAATTGTATATGTTTAGTTTTGGTGAACTAAATTTTGTTGTGTTCCTTATGAAGTGTAGTATTTTATAAAAATATGAGATGTACAGTTTCTAGTATTTTTATTGGGGATTAAAATGTATTTATATAAATGTTTTTTAAATGTTTACAATCTTATAAATTATATATCTTGAGCTAGAAATGTGATAAAATTGTTATTCCAATTTTGCTAGTCTTGTGTTGACATGCTCTAGCTAGGAATAATATTAAACTTACAGTAAACTTGATTGAAATATGATCTTTCTATTTATCTATTAATAAATGGCATTTTCTAAGGAAAATTATAGGGATAAAAATATGTAACATATTGCTATGCAAAAATTTGTACAGTACCATGGCACTATTGTGAAGCTAAGAAAAATATAGAATCTGTTGTTTGACACTTTTCTATAGGGTTAACTATTTTCACTAAAATAGACCATGCTAGCTTGTCATTTTTGCATAGGATGTTATACAAGTCCAAATGGTATGAAATTTTATAGTAGCCTATTCTGAGCACTAGGAAGCTACAGTAATTTGATGAGAATTTATTGTGCACATTTGGTATATGTTTGTTATTTCCCCTAATTATCTAATTCAATTAAGAAAAGCATTTAAATAAACAAATTGTGATTGACCATGATGTTTTCTATGGTGCTTGTGATGCATAGTAACTGTTGATGTTCATAGTAAGGCTTAGAAGCAATTGGTTGTATGCAACTAATTAATTGTTGCTTTGTAATTCAAATAGATGGTTGCATGTATAGTTTCAGTTGTGTGGATGATTTTATGTTGATAATTGTATTTTATGTAAAACTTGTTAATAACAAAGTTGTATATGACTTACTGATCTACCTTATGTTAAATTTTCACGGTCATAGGCCTTAGGGTTTAAGAGTTTTGGTTGTTAGAAGTTTGCTGTCCTAATTGTTTACTTTCGGGACAGATTTGTTTGATTGAATTGTTTGACCAAGATAACTGTTGAATAACCTTAAGAGTATTAAAAGAAAGTTGTAGACAATTTCACAAGCTTTCCAGAATGTCCACAACCATATGATTTTGATGTATATAACTCCAGTTATGGTTTAAACAAGTAGCTGCTGTGTTGTAGTTCGGTAAATAAATTGCAAGAAGTGTTTGCTTAAGTAATAGAGAAAAGATATGCACCTACTCAGTAGAATATGATGCACTTGTTATTACCTTAATACCATGCTGTGGAAAATACTTGTGAGGATGCATTCATCATGTTTTATCGTACTATATGTGTCAGCATATATGTATTCGTGATACCTTATTCCATGATAATGCATATAGGAACGACCGAGGAGATAACGTTTCTGGAATTCAACAAAGAAGAAGAAGGGGATCAGTAAGAGACTCCTCAAGCCATAGCTCCTAAAGAAGCGGAGTAGACTCCGGAAGAGCTCCCTGAGTGCCCAGATCACCGCCCCACCACTTTTCTCAAAGGCAAGCCTTGGAGCATTATAAGTCTCCCAGTATTTTACAAAATACTACTTGAGTCCTTTATGATTGATGCATTAGGTTATAAGAGTTGTCTAGAAACACTTGATGCATGGAACTACCTTATCTAGATATATACACCTTTAACCCTATGTAGGTCCAGGATCGAATATATGCTTAGCCATGCTTCGACCGGTAGAAGTCGGGTGATTTCCTGTCACCTGCGAGATATAGGTGGATGCCGAAGTATGGTTGGCTATATTTGCTATCGTGGAAAAGAACCATGGGGTAAAGAAAATGGAGGCCGAGCGGAGTATATTGTGTTGGCTAACTCCTATGATCCCGTCTGTGCCGATTAAGGACCATACAGTTGTTGGAACTTCTGACAAGATTGAACGCATGCCTATCACTTAGCTGGCCAGATAACTCGTTTCGGCCGTGAAGCCGAGTAGCTCAACTCAAGCCAGGCCCCGCTCTGTTAGAGTGTGCACTCTGGATGGTATTAAGGATGTGCGGGGAGCCAGCCCTGAGTCCAAGGGCAGGGTAGTCCTGATCGTCCTGACAGCTGGTTGTCCCTGATTGTGCGGCGCTGGGCGAACCCATGAAATGTGTACTTGAGTTGTACCAAAAGTGACCTAAGGTGATCGTTGATCTGGTTTGCCTGGGTTTATGTTAGGAATAAATTCCTAGCTGATTGAAATCGATTCGAATCACAGTCTCTCCAGGATAGTGAGAAACTTGGCTAGCTCCAACATCATAGTAAGTGTATTATGGAATGTGATGTTTCGAATAAAGATGGAATTACTACACCAGCTATGGTTACTATTGTATGCTCTTAAATGATATACCACATGTTTGGCATAGGATAGATGCGAATCTAGAGATGAATTGCTATAATTAACTTGATGACCAAAGTATAACTGTATAATTGAGTTACTCGCTTTTTATGCAAAATGTTGTCAAGCTACCTCCACTTATAAAGCCTTGCATAATTCTTGGAGTCAATTTATTTCTGGTTTATGATGGGTAAGTCTAGCTAAGTACCTTCTCGTACTCAGCGTTTTATTCCCATTATTGCAGATGGTACTGTCTATCACGGCTATTGCAAGAGTTGCTTCTATCCCGCAGTGGATGAGGAGTGAGCCTTGGGCAGGCATCTTTAATAATCCTTCTATTATGCTTTTGTGGATTGTGATCATGTGTTGGCACTGTATTTGAACTATGTTGACAAATGCTACTTTGGAACTTTAATTTTCTTCCGCTACTATCAAATGAACTTGGTTTGTAATAACTCTATTTCATACTCCGATGAATGAACTGTATCTGTGAACTTTATGTAACGTGTGACATGTATGTTGAATCATGTATGATCTTGGTTGTATGTGGATTGTTTATCGAGACCCGTCGTGGTACTCGATGACTACCGGGTTTATATGGGCTCAAGTATGACAGTGTGACCGCTTGTGGGCTGCCATTGTACTTGTGCACTTATAAATTGGTCGGTTCTGCGACAGCTAGCATCAGAGCAAGATTCAACATTAATTATCACATGTGTATTTAAAACAAAGGTTTATGTTTTCCAAAACTAGTTTCTAGCAACTAATAGCTTTATAAATAGGTATTTGAAACCTAGAATTGAAATCTAAAGTGTGCTAGTGATCACTTTCTTATGCCCAGTTAAGGACTCTTAGGTGGCTATTTAAGTACTAACATGGGGGGTTTTTACTTTCGTCATCCATACGGCGTGCTATTGTATGGATGCCATTCACTTGAGTGGTAATGCATGGATCAAATGCCTCTACGCCAAGGTAAGAAGGTAAGTTGATGAGTGGCATGACCGCAAGATGTGAGCGTGCAGTCGGGGAGAGCTAGCTTTGGTATGACTATGTATGCATGCTTGCATGTGTGTATGGTAGGTATTTAATTGTGGGTAATAACTTGTCATTAGGTAGCTTTGATGTGGAAGTATATGTATGGGTATACATATATGGAAGTATTTAGATTACAACTTAGAGCCTAGATTTACATTCTGCATATATAATTGTGGGGTTGGGCTGAAATGAAACTCTTGTGTAGGTACACTAACAATGAAACGTGTAGCCCGACTAGCTACGCTATATATGAGAGAACGTATGTATGCCACCGTGTATGTCGTTAGAAATATTTTTTCCTAAGTTTGTAAGGATGTACGGAATGTGCATGCATCATGTTAAATCATTATTTAATACTTGCATTATTCCTCCCCTTATAGATCTCTTACTCGGTTATGTAACTCTTATCCATTATGACTTTGTCTCACGAGAGTTGCATATGTTGTTGGTACAGATGGCAGCACCGGCTGGAAGTGAGAGTTTCTTGTTTATGTTTGGAACTCCTACTCTGCTTTGGAGAGTCTTGGACTATGCGGGGTATTATGAACCACCCCTCTATCACTGGAATGAAGTATACCGGGAGGGACAGCCATGGTATGAAGTGTAGCTAACCATACTATCTCGTACTCAAGCACCCTTCTGGTAGGAATGGAAGGCGGAATCTGAAGGAAGAACTCCTTGGGAGGCTGCCCAAGTAGTAGCCTTTGAGGTACTGAGTCAGATCTGTCAGCAGCCTGGGGATGAACTTATCGGTAGTGCCGCTGGTATTTTTCCTCGGGTGGATCCATGCACAGCAGTATGGGCACAGCACAATCGTGATGCGTTGATCCGAGATTGGGATGAGCGGGCGTATAGTTCTAGTCCCCACCATGAGCGCCATGTTTGCAGTAATGAAGATGTTCTACACTCATCAAGACACTAGGGATTTCTAGTGGGAGTCCTATACCACTTGCATGGATAAGCTCACGAGAGCCAAAGCCGCACAACGTAAGCTCAAGAAGCGTGTGCGCAAGTACAAAAAGGCAGCAAGTGAGGCTCAATGGGAAACCAATCAAGCCTATGTAGCTTTGGGAAATCTCCACACCCAAATGGAGCAAGTGGATCAACAGAGAGTTGTCACCCAAGAAGCAAGAGAAGATGATCAAGCAACACTAGTAGGATTGTGAGAGCAGCTGGAGGCCGCCCGTGCTGAGATGTTCATAGCTACGCGCCAGCGAAACCTAGCCAACAACCGTGCCGCTTCAGCGAAAGCAGAATGAGATAGAACCCATGCCATGAGTGCCATGCAGGACCATGCTGAGAGGGACTTGTGCTAGTAGCTTGCACATGCCCAGCATGTAGTGATGGATCTTCAGCATGAGGTGCATTTTTGGAACAACCAACTGCACCCACTCCTTGACGGGGAAGAAGGTGAACCAAAAATGTTAGTAGAAGATGACGGCTAGGACGAGGAAGAAGTGGAGCCAGAGAATGAGGATGATCCTATCTCCAACCTCGACAGCGATCATAATGAAGATTAGAGTCACCTAGTGACTAGTTGAAACGCTAGATGTATCCTCGCTATTATGTAATGGACATGTAGTTGAAGTTTGGTAATTTCGGTTGGACTTTCATGTAATATTGGTACATTGCATGTTATTTCATGTTTGGTTGAACATTAATGAAATTCCAGTGTCGTCTTACTGTTGATTATGACTTGTATGTTAACGCGCTACGAGCCCGATAAGTGATCAAATTGGTGATGTCATATTGCGAGAATGAATTATTATGCCTCTGTTTTTATTGAATGAATTTAAGATTCTCTCCAGTAATTTTAGTTTGGCATGATTGTACAATTCATCTACAATCTCTTAACAACATCCAATAATCACTTATTGTTGCAACTTTGCAGATGACTCACACTCGTGTTGGAGCAGGCAGCAGCCAAGAGTGCAATGACGGTGACTTACCACCACTGCCACCACCGTCTGCTAATGAGTTCTTTGAACAATTCTTGGGAAGTCAGAGGACTATAGAGAAAACCCTATGCCTCATTGTGCAGAACACGGCTCGCGCTCGCCAATAGCAACAGGGACCTGAGCCAAATCAGTACATCACCTTCAAGGATTTTCTTGATACCAAGCCTCCTATCTTCAAGGTGGCCAAAGAACCGCTCCAGGCAGATGAGTGGCTCAACACTATTGAGCAAAAGTTCTAACTGCTAAGGGTCACCGAACACTAGAAAGTAGAATATGCGTCCCATTAGCTACATGGACCAGCTGATATTTTGTGGACCCATTTCCTATCCTCTCTACCTGACAATGCATAGGTCACATGGGGGTAGTTCAAGTTAGCCTTTAGGGGACATCACATTCCCCTAGGGCTAATGCGCATGTAGGCAGCTGAGTTTATGTGACTCACACAAGGGACCAAGACCCTTACTTAGTATATGCATACTTTCTACAATTTGTCTCGTTATGCCCTAGGTTTTGTTGACACTGAAGAAAAGAAGATAGAAAGCTTCAAGAGAGGCCTTGGCACTAAGTTGAATAAAACTATGGCCAACTCGAGGTGCACCACCTACAACGAGTTCATTAGTGATGCCTTGACTTAGGAGAACCACAACAATCTGCATGCGGCAGCAAAGGGCTGCAAGAGGGCAGCTGAGGCAGGTGCCTTAGGGTCTTCACAGTCCAGAGTTCCAATGGCAACTAGGCCACAGTTTCGACCACCAGCGCTAAAGTTCATGCCTCGTCCACCAAAAGCTCAGACCAACCAACCTCAGAAGATGTTCCGTAAGGCGTTCACCATTGCCTTACCCAAGGGGAATGGAGGGTAAGGAAACTCCACAGGATCCAAGAGCAATCAACCCTGCTTCAACTGTAATAAGTTGGGCCATTGGTCCAAAGAGTGCTAGAGCAATCAGAGATAGGCAAATCCTAAAGCACGTCCTGGTTACGTGCACTACACCGTTGTTGAAGAGGTTCCCACGAGAGAGGTTGTCACTGCTGGTATGTTTTTTGTTAACAAGCATCCCACCATTGTTTTATTTGATTTGGGAGCTTCTCAATCATTTATGAGCCAATCATTTGCATCTAGACATGATCAGAAAGTAATTGAGGTAAGTAAGGGTGGTTATAGTATAAGTTCAGCTAGGGCTACTATCTCTACAAATAAGATGGATAGAAATGTGCTCATCTCTATACAAGAGAGGGAGTATACGACATATCTGATAGTATTGCCCATATTATCCATAAGTGTAATCTTAGGCATGAACTGAATGAGCGATCATGGTGTTCTCATTGACACTAGCACTCATACCATTATGTTGAGAGAACCCAAGGTAGGAAATGCTTTTCTAGTACCACTTTCCCAAAATTTTGAACTCCAACACTTGGCTTGTGCTATCCAAGCCACTACCCTGTGTAATATCCTAGTGGTTTGTGAGTTTCCTGATGTATTCCCAGATTAGTTACCAGGTTTACCACCTGATTGAGATGTGGAATTTAAGATTGAGTTAGTGCTAGGTATGGCACCTATCTCGAGAAGACCCTATAGGATGCCACCAAATGAGCTAGCTAAACATAAAATTCAGTTACAAGAACTGTTGGACAAAGGTCTCATTCAACCTAGTTTGTCTCCATGGGGATGTCTAGCATTGTTTGTAAAGAAGAAGGACAAGTCCTTGAGAATGTGTGTGGATTATAGGCCACTAAATGCTGTGACCATCAAAAACAAGTATCATTTGCCTCGTATCGATATCTTGTTTGATCAGTTGGCAAAAGCAAAGGTATTCTCCAAGATTGACTTGAGGTCAGGCTATCATCAGATAAAGATCAGGCCAGAGGATATACCAAAAACTGCTTTCTCCACTAGGTATGGCTTGTACGAGTATTTGGTAATGTCTTTTGGACTAACAAATGCTCCTACCTACTTCATGTACTTGATGAATTCGGTATTCACGCCCGAGCTCGACAAGTTCGTGGTTGTGTTTATCGATGATATCTTGATTTATTCAGAGAATGAGGCAGATCATGCAGAGCATCTGAGAATTGTTCTATCCAGATTGAGGAAACATAAGTTATATGCCAAGTTTAGCAAGTGCGAATTTTGGTTGAGTAAAGTACCTTTCTTGGATCACATCTTATTAAGAGAGGGAATTTCTGTAGACCCATCTAGAGTATAAGAAGTCATGGATTGGAAGGCCCCGACTTCGGTTCATGAAGTTTGGAGTTTTCTAGGGTTAGCAGGTTATTATTGTCGTTTCATTCTGGATTTCTCCAAGATAGCTAAGCCCATGACTAGGCTACTTTAGAAAGATGAGAAGTTCAATTGGACACCAGAGTGTGAAGTAGCTTTTCACACCCTAAGGACCCTGTTAACTACATCTCCTATTTTAGCACAACCCGACATTGAAAAGCCTTTCGATGTGTTCTGTGATGCATTGGGTATAGGTTTGGGGTGTGTGCTCATGCAAGAAGGAAGAGTGATTGCCTATGCTTATCGGCGGTTGAGAAAACATGAAGTCAATTACCCTACGCATGACTTAGAACTTGCAGTAGTTGTTCATGCGTTAAAGATATGGAGACATTATTTGTTGGGCAACGCATGTCACATATATACTGACCATAAAAGTCTCAAATATATCTTCACTCAACCTGAGCTGAATATGAGATAGCAAAGATGGTTAGAGCTGATTAAGGACTACAATTTGGAAGTGCACTACCATCCTAGGAAAGCCAATGTTGTAGCAGATGCACTTAGTTAGAAATCTCTTGGCAACACTGTGGAAGCATTGTTGGAAGATGGATTTAATTTGTTACATCCTATTGTACTACACAATATCACTATCAGTTGTTCACTTGAGAGCAAAATCATAAAACTGCAGAAGATAGATGTAGGTATATTTCACATCAAGAGAAAGATGCAAGAACAAGAAACTAAGCATTTCAGATTAGATGAAAGAGGTGTGCTATGGTTTGAGGACCAATTTGTGGTACCAAAAGACCATGAGCTTAGGAATCAAATTTTAGATGAAGCATATTCATCCAAGTTGTCTATCCATTCGGGTAGTAGCAAAATGTATCAAGATTTGGAAACCCATTTTTGGTGGACCAAGATGAAGAAGGAAATCGCTGCCTATGTCACTAGGTGCGATAATTGCAGTAGAGTAAAGGTCGTTCATTTGAAATCTGTCGGATTACTTCAGCCATTGCCTATTCTAGGCTGGAAATGGGAAGAAATCAGTATGGACTTTATCATAGGCCTTCCAATGACACAGCAAGGTCACGATTCCATATGGGTCATTGTAGATTATCTCACCAAGTCAGCACATTTTATACCGGTTAACACAACATATGATGCCACAAAGTACGCTGAGTTAAATGTTTTTAGATTGTGAGACTACATGGAATACCCAGGACTATAATCTCAGATCGAGGACCTTGGTTTATAGCTCGTTTCTAGGAACACTTGCACTAGGCCTTGGGGACTAAACTAATCAGAAGTTCAGCATACCATCAACAAACTTCTGGGCAGACTGAGCGAGTGAACCAGATCTTAGAAGATTTGGTGAGAGCTTGTGTTATATCTTCCAAGGGTTCATGGGAGAAATGTCTACCTTTAGCCGAGATCTCCGACAACAATAGTTATAAAGCAAGCATCAAGATAGCTCTATTTGAAGCCTTGTACGGTCGAAAATGTAGAACTCCGTTGAATTGGATTGAGCCCGACAAAAGAAGATACTTTAGTATTGACTTTGTCACTAAAGCTGAAGAGCAAGTGCATGTTATCCAACACATATGAAAGCAGCTCAGGGAAGACAAAAGAGTTATGTTGATAAAAGAAGAAGACCACTGACTTTTGAAGTGGGAGATTATGTATACTTGAAAGTGTCACCCATGAAAGGAGTATAGAGATTTGGAGTGAAAAGAAAGCTTGCGCTTATATATGTAGGGCTATACAAGATTACTGAACGGAAAGGGAAGGTCTCTTATAAGTTACAACTTCCTCCAGAGATGAGTGCAATATTCGATGTCTTCCATGTTTCTCAGTTGAAGAGATGTCTTCGTATACCTGAGGAAGCCATTGCACCCACCAACATTGAGCTCCAATCGGATTTCACCTAAGAAGAGAAACCAATCCGAGTGTTAGAAGTGATGGAAAGAGTAACACGAAGTAAGGTCATTAAGTTCTATAAGGTGGTGTGGAATAATCACAGTGAACAAGATGCCATGTGGGAACGAGAGGATTATTTACATGAGGTTTATCCCACCTTTATCAACGAGTGGTAGGTCTTGCAAATCTCGGGACGAGATTTCTGTAAGGGGGAGGGGCTGTAACACCCTAGGTGTTAGGCTTCCATAATTTGACTTGCATTGCATGAGCATAATCATCAAGCATTCATCTATGAGCTTTTACATATGAAACATAGAACTGAAAAATGTGAAACATGTCTTGTTATTTTATGTTTCCATATGTGTATGCTTATGATCATGTGTGAATAAGTGTAAATGGTTGATGTTGGTCACTAAAGCACCTTAGCTACACTTAGGATGACTCATGAAACAATGTTCATGTAGACCACTTTGTCTAATTAAGCTTCTGAGTGATGATATGCTAGTTGACCTAGGAAGTAATTTATGTAACCAATGTATGGAATGCTTGTGTGACCTTAGGAATACCCTAAATATGTTTAGAATGTCACTATGAACAACTTTGGTATTCATGACTAGGGCTAGTTTGGTCTCTAAGTCACAATTCTAGTGTAAGTCATCATTTGAAAGTGGCATGTTTGACCTAGTTTGAATCATGTCATAGAGCCTTTGCATGGATGTGTGCACTAAAGCAAAGTTGTAGTATTTGATGAGAGCAAAAACTTTTATTTTTGGGTCATAGGCTAGTTTAGCTCCTAACATGCTTGGATTTGGCTCATAAAAATCAGCAAAACCCAATTTTCCACAGTTAGAAAATTTGCCAAGTCATTTGGAGTTTAGAGTGTGACGTGCTCGACTTTGTGTTGATATATCTTCCTAACCATTGAGAATTGGACTTTGCTTTCTTAAGAAATTTTGTAGCTGGTACATAGCTCTACAAGTTTGGTTTTAACATTGTGCACTAATTCATCGTGGATCGAGAGATTTAGCGCCTTTGATTTGCTCTGTCAGTCACTTGTGCTGATATATCTTCCTAACCATTGAGAAATCGCTGTTTTCGTCCTCGTCGGAGAGCTTGGCTTCCATGGCTGCCTCCACGGTGAGATCGCCGCTACTGAGCTTGCATACGCATTACTTTCAGTTCCTAGCGTTAGAGCTTGGTCAGGGTCTACGCTAGCTAGTGGCATGACCTTACCATGAATGGATGTCTCACCGGCGCGGAACACCATCGTGCTCTCACCGTAGTGCCACCGCGCACGTGGACGAGCCTCGTTGGAGCATCCCGCCTAGCCTAGGTCGCCTCGTTAGATCCGTGTCATCACCGCGGAGGTCGTGCGCTCCTTGCCTGGCCTTGCCATGGCTTGTAATGGCCGGTGCACCGTAGCACAGCACCACCGTGCTACCATGGCCGGCGATGATGTGGCTCCTGTGTGTCCGCGCCTCCACCACCTAGGTCAATCGATGCGCTTTGATGTGTAGATAACGATAGTGTAGTTAGTTTCGCCAGAGTGCTCGCCGTTGGTGAGATAACGCCGACCGACCGCCATACTCTGCTTCAGCTTGCTGACGGGTGGACCCCTCTGACCTGTGGGTCCCTGATGTCAGTGAGAGCAGTTTAGGGTTTCAGTTATTTCTTTTACAGATTTTTGTACCAAATTTGAAAAATCATAAGTTGAGTTGTAGATGTCCGTTTTTGGTGACCCAAATTTTGTTATGTTCCTTATGAAGTGTAGTATTTTATAAAAATATGAGATGCACAGTTTCAAGTATTTTTATTGGGGATTAAAATGTATTTAGATAAATGCTTTTTGAATATTTACAATCTTGTAAATTACATATCTTGAGCTAGAAATGTGATAAAATTGTGATTCCAATTTTGCTAGTCTTGTGTTGACATGCTCTAGCTAGGAAAAATATTGGACTTGGAGTAAACTTGATTGAAATATGCTCTTTCTATTTATCTATTAATAAATGGCATTTTCTGAGGAAAATTATAGGGATAAAAATATGTAACATATTGCTATGCAAATTTTTGTACAGTACCATGGTACTATTATGAAGCTAAGAAAAATATAGAATTTGTTGTTTGACACTTTTCTATAGGGTTAACTATTTTCACTCAAATAGACCTTGCGGGCTTGTCATTTTTGCATAGGATGTTATACATGTCCAAATGGTATAAAATTTTCACAATAGCCTATTATGAGTACTAGAAAGCCACTGTAATGTTATGAGAATTTATTGTGCACATTTGGTATATGTTTGTTATTTCCCCTAATTATCTAATTAAATTAAGAAAAGCATTTAAATAAACAAATTGTGATTGACCATGATGTTTTCTATGGTGCTTGTGATGCATAGTAACTGTTGATGTTCATAGTGAGGCTTAGAAGCAATTGGTTGTATGCAACTAATTAAATGTTGCTTTGTAATTCAAATAGATGGTTGCATGTATAGTTTTGGTTGTGTGGATGATTTTATGTTGATAATGGTCTTTTATGTAAAACTTGTTAATAACATAGTTGTAGATAACTTACAGATCTACCTTATGTTAAATTTTCATGGTCATAGGCCATAGGGTTTAACTGTTTTGGTTGTTAGAAGTTTGCTATCCTAATTGTTTACTTTCTAGACAGATTTGTTTGACTGAATTGTTTGACATAGATAACTGTTTAATCTCCTTAAGAGTATTAAAAGAAAGTTGTAGACAATTTCATAAGCTTTCCAGAATCTCTAGAACCATATGATTTTAATGTATATAACTCTAGTTATGGCTTAAACAATTAGCTGTTGTGTTGTAGTTCGGTAAATGAATTGCAGAAGTGTTTGCTTAAGTAATAGAGAAAAGATATGCACCTACTCAGAAGAATAGGATGCACTTGTTATTACCTTAATACCATGCTGTGGAAAATACTTGTGAGGATGCATTCATCATGTTTTATCATACTATACATGTCAACATATATGCATTCGCGATACCTTATTCCATGATCATGCATATAGGATCGACCGAGAAGATAACGTTGCTGGAATTCAACGAAGAAGAGGAAGGGGATTAGCAGGAGACTCCTCAAGCCATAGCTCCCAAAGAAGAGGAGAAGTCTCTAGAAGAGCTCCCTGAGTGCCCTGATCACCGCCCCACCTCTTTTCTCAGAGGCAAGCCCCGGAGCATTATAAGTCTCCCAATGTTTTACAAAATACTACTTGTGTCCTTTATGATTGATGCATTAGGTTATAAGAGTTGACTGGAAACACTTGATGCATGGAACTACCTTGTCCATATATATACACCTTTAACCCTATGTAGGTCTAGGATCAAATATATGCTTAGCCATGCTTAGACCGGTAGAAGTCGGGTGATTTCCTGTCACCTACGAGATATAGGTGGATGCCAAAGCACGGTTGGCTATATTTGCTATCGTGGAAAAGAACCATGGGGTAAAGTAAATGGAGGCTGGGCAGAGTCTATGTGTAGGATGACTCCTGTGATCCCATCTATTTTGATCAAGGACCGTACCATTGTTGGAACTTCTGACAAGATTGAACGCATGCCTATCACTTAGCTGGCCAGATAACTCGTTCCGACCATGAAGCCAAGTAGCTCAACTCAAGTCGGGCCTCACTCTGTTAGAGTGCGCACTCTGGATGGTAGTAAGGATGTGCAGGGAGCCAGCCTTGAGTCCAAGGAAAGGGTAGTCCTGATCGTCCTGATAGCTGGTTGTCCCTGATTGTGCGACGCTGGGTGAACCCATGAAATGTTTACTTGAGTTGTACCAAAAGTGACCTAAGGTGATCGTTGATCTGGTCTGCCTGGGTTTATGTTAGGAATAAATTTCCAGCTGATTGAAATCGATTCGAATCAAAGTCTCTCCTGGATAGTGAGAAACTTGGCTAGCTCCAACATCGTAGTAAGTGTATTATGGAATGTGATGGTTCGGATAAAGATGGAATTACTACACCAGCTATGGTTACTATTGTATGGTCTTAAATGATATACCACATGTTTGGCATAGGATAGTTGCTAATCTAGAGATGAATAGCTATAATTAACTTGATGACCAAAGTATAAATGTATAATTGAGTTACTCATTTTTATGCAAAATGTTGTCAAGCTACCTCCACTTATAAAGCTTTGCATAATCCTTGGAGTCAATTTATTTTTGGTTTATGATGGGTAAGTCTAGCTAAGTACCTTCTCATACTTAGGGTTTCATTCCCATTGTTGCACATGGTACCGTCTATCACGGCTATTGCAAGAATTGCTTCTATCCCGCCGTGGATGAGGAGTGAGCCTTGGGCAGGCATCATTAATAATCCTTCTATTATGCTTTTGTGGATTGTGATCATGTGTTGGCACTATATTTGAACTATGTTGACAAATGCTACTTTTGAACTTTAATTTGCTTCCACTACTATCTATCAAACTTGGTTTGTAATAACTCTATTTCATACTCTGATGAATGAACTGTATCGGTGAACTTTATGTAACGTGTGACATGTATGTTGAATCATGTGTGATCTTGGTTGTATGTGGATTATTTATCGAGACCTGCCATGGTACTTGATGGACTACCGGGTTTATATGGGCTCAAGTATGACAGTGCGACCGCTTGTGGGCTACCATTGTACTTGTGCTCTTGTAAATTGGTCGGTTCTATGACAAGTAGCAACATGTGCAACTTAAACATTATTGGACTCAGTGATATGAATGATGGACACAAAGCATTGATTTGCTTTCGTTGCCTTCCTCTTGTTTGGAACCAAATGGATAACTTGGCTGTTAACAAGGAGAAGACACAGAAAGCAAACATATGAGTTGTATCCTAATGCATCCAACAGCCATGTAGACACCATTGGCAAAGAAATGTGGCCTTAGATATGTTACAAGTTCAAATACCATAAGGACTCACCGATGGCACTGGAGCATATGAAACAGAAATGTAGAATCCAGCAAGCACTAGACAGAAAAAATAGTTTAAGGCAGAAGCAAAGGGCCTGTATGTTTGCCTAGATAGATAGGTATACTCAAGCAAGCACTTGACAATTAACAGGCCTAGTTGCACATAGGCATTTACAGTAAGAACACTAAATATATGCAGAAAACCAAGACACTAGCAGAAACACAGTGCCACCTCCTAGTTCTTTTCATCAGCATTGGCCTAACCAGATCTACAACGCTACAATATTTCTTGTATACCTCATGTTCAAGCAAGGATGAAAATAGTGAAGGCAAGAAAAGGAGAGAAAGGAGACCTGTGGATTGGATCTGTCACATATGCCATGGCACACGATGGACACGGATGCCAATGCCACCGCGCTCCACCGAGAAGACCCACCGTCTAGCCTCCAAAAGGATGCCTGTGCCACCACAGCACACTAGGGAACCTCCGTTGCCGCCGCCGTCGCAAGTCCAATAGGCACAAATTTGTTTCCACTTGTAGGGGATACATCCAATATATAAGTCAACCTATCCACATATAGAACATATACTACTATTAGGACTCCAAAGACATGTCAACACAACCAGGCTTCTAGGGCAATGGTGAAGATGGTCTATTCCTTGATCTAGGTCTTGGGTTAGACTCCTAGGTCTCATGGTTTTTTTTAGTTTGAATTTATTAAACCCCGACGGCAACAAGTGACACGCAAGCCGTCAGGTCCCATAGGTCAGATGGAGAAGGAGAAAGGTCCCATTGGCTGTCGGGTCCCAAAGGTTAGATGGTCCCACAAGTACATGTGACACGCAAGCCATCAGGTCCCACAGGTCGAATGGAGATGGAGAACAGTTCCACAGGTACACATGACACATAAGCCATCGGGTTCCCCCGGTTGGATGCTAAAGGGTCCTGTAGGTACTCGTCGGATGGAGAAAGGACCGAGCAGAGACTTCTATGATGAATTGTAAGCATCACGGATGAGTAACTGTAGGTCCCACAGGTACACGTCGAATGGAGAAGGGTCCCATAGGTACATGTCGCATGGAGAAAGGATCAAGCGGAGACTTTTATGATGAATTGCATGCGTCATGGATGAGTAACTGTAGGTCCCACAGGTACATGTCAGATGGAGAAAGTATAGTGTGGAGATCTCTAATGAAGCCATTCATTACAGATCAAATATTGTCCATCACAGATGTGTAGTTAGTTCAATGATGAAGCCCTATTCGTCATAGGTATAACGAGATCATCACAGATGAGTCGCGCGAGTGATCTGTGATGAAACCCTATGCTCTTCTATGAAGGTTTTTGTGATGATGCCTGATTTCATCATAGAAAGGAAGGGTTGCCGGATCATCACCACTGATCTATGACGAAACAGAAATATTTGTCTTAAAAAGCGATCTTCTATGATGATTTCGGATTCATCATTAGCATTTTGGTCATAGAAGTGGACATTTCTAGTAGTGGAAGATAGACTCCAAACCCAATAAGACAGCAAGCATACAGTGGAGGAAATGGATGTGCTGGCCACAAAATTGGATCTCTTAATAAAATGCTTGGACAAACATGATGCCATAAAAGGAGCAACCTATGGTTCTGTCCAATCGCTCTACTCGCATATACCATGCGATTTGTGCGAAAACATCGAACACTTAGGGAACGACTACCATGACACCTATGAAGATGCGTGATACAACAACAACACCGGGGTCTGCCCACCAGGAGATCTAGGGTGGAATCAGTCACACCCACAATATTAGGAAGGTGAGTCTACTTACAATTCAAATTTTGCAAATCAACCTTCCTTGGAAGATCTTGTGTTAGGGCAAGCTCAAATGAATAAAAACTTGACAAAGAAACTTGCCTCTAACAATGAAATTTTTTAAAACACTAATTCAAAATTAGAAGGCTTAACCTTTTCCTTCAAAAACAATTAAGCCTTAATAAAATGTGTGAAACCCAACTAGCTTAAATTGCTGCTACAATTCTTGCATATGATTTTAGAAAGATCTAGGGGGAAGCCGAGGTTTCATTTGAATGTCGATGCAGTGATAACGAGGGATGGTAAGTCCACTCGTGATCTACCATATCCTAACCATGTAGGAAAAGCCAAAAAGCATGGGGGTACAACCCTGAACCTTAGGCTTTGAGCTAGCTTGGGAGAGGACCTCCACAAGGTAACGTGTATCTTGCACTCTCACTATTTTCTGTTACCTTGCATAAAAAAGAAATAAAAATAGAAACCTATGGTTCTCCGATTCACCTTTCAATGTTTTCACCTCGTTGGATGATTCTTGTTTTCCTTTCATACTTCCTCTCTCTATGCTGACATGTTTCAGTTTAGGAGTGTTGGTTTTACATCTTTTAAATTAAGCATGGTGCTTAGTTTGAAGTTTGGATGTAATAATCATGCTTCTATAGGCTTTTCAATTTTAGCATGGTGCTTAGGTTAATTAACCTACCTTGATCAAATTAGACATGGTGTCTAGTTTGATTATTGAACCAAAATTGTTAAGTATAGATATAGGTTGATCATATGGACTAACCCTTACAAGAATTTATCAACTTCATGAGGGTAAGTCTTTGAGACGACAACAGAGATGAAAATTTGTTTGGTGAACCTTGATTAACAATAATAATAATAAAAACAATAATATTTATTCCACTCCGCACATATGTAGTAAAAATGTTTAGTTCATCCTTGTTGAAATGATGAATAGTTGCTCTGTCTTATATTTTGACTGTGCCTAGTTTATAACTTAGCTTTACCCAAGATTTGAGTTTATTGGCTAAAAATGTCTCATCCTAAAAACTTAAAACTTTTGGGTTGCAAATGCTTAATCTAGTCTAAGTTGTTGTGGGATATGATATGGTACAACAAAATTTTGTTATGACTTTGTTATAAGAAAGACTTGACATCCAGAGTTTTATTTTCAAAATGCTAAAATTAATAGTTCCTCAGTGATTTATACTTCCTACCAAAGCCATATGACATGTTCTACAAATACAAAACCTTAGTCATATGCTACTTGTTATTATGTTGAGCTTTGTCAAATTGTTGTGACCGTTATTGACATTGTTGTCATGCACCCATGATCAAGATTCATGTACACCCACAAATAATATGCTGACTCTTACACCAAGAGTTACACAAAAACATGCTTATCCATCTACCAAATAAATACTCCATACATTGTTCATGAGTCTCTCTCTCTAAAATTTTCATATGCCCAAAGAAAGTATGGGCTATGCTAAACATTATATAGAACAAAAGTTTTTGGTATATTGTGTCCTCAATATTCTTTTCCTATCAAAGAACTTTTTTTATTTATAATAGAATCCTAGAAAAAAAGAGAAAAAGAAAGAAAATATCCATGCTAAAAAGCATGAGAGAAAAAAATGCATGCAAAAGAGCATGAAGAAAAAAAAGAGAGAAAAAAAAGAAAGAAATAAAAGGCATCCATCCAAAAAGAGAGAGTCATGATCAAAGGAGTACAAAAATATTTTAGCATTAGGAAGATTAGTAAAATTCTACACATTTACACATCTTGATCAAAGTGTATGACTTGCATCTCCTTGAGGTCCGGTTTTTTGACTAAGCAGTATTATGTGATGCAAGTATGCCTTGTTTTATACCTATTCAAAGATCCACATAAGTCATTTAGTTGGTAGGATGAAAACAAAGACAAACATAAAAAGCCTTTGGTGAGAATCATACACTTCTGAGCGACCGAGTGAATCATTTGAGGAACTTAACTTTATTTTTTCAAAAATTTCAAAAACCTCTGAAAAGAAAGTCGATCAAAGAACGAATGATAAGCGTTCCTGTGAACCATTCTATCTTGCAACCGCCTTAGGCTTGGAGAAGGCTAAAAAGCCCCGTAGGTAATGAGATAATAAAGGATGGATAGAATACCAATTTATTCAAATCAAGGAAGAAAACTTTATTATAGACATGGCACTTTTGAAATGTAATCAGCATAGTAGCAACTCCTGATCAACAACCAATGTCTTACCTTCTGCTCGAGGATGAGCAATGGGTAAACTTGGGGGATTTTGTTGGTGGTTCTTATCGACAACATCCTACTGCCAACTTAATTCCAAGAAAAGGAGAAAACTAACATGTTTTACACGCATATGCCTTTGCTATTAACATAGTTCCACTTGTATTGCAAGACTTCTATTTTGCAACACTTATAATTGGATACAATGGAATTATAGTCGAAATGCGCCTTCAAACAAAGTGTAAAGTAGATCCTATGACAAGGAAAGAGAAGACAACCCATCCAACCAACAAATTTGGGCCAAACCCCACCATGGCTGCGCTCCAGGCCCACCAAGAGACCCACTAGGTGAAGGTGGTGGTGAAACTAGCTAGGCAGGGTGTGGCTAGGTGTGGCCACACCGCCCCCAGCTCTGCTTAGCCCCACCTCGCTCTGGCGGTACATTGATGACACCTAGAGGTGTTTTTAGGAGGTTTCCATGTTTACTTCCCCCCAAACCGACCATAGATTAGTATATAAGAAGGGGGAGAGCTCCCTTCACATACACACCACAACTCAAGAGCCTCTCTCCCTTCACTTGTATTCTTTTTACTATTTTAGTAGTTGGAGTTAGGTGAAGCTACATTGGAGAGCCTGAGCAACTTGAGCCTTTTGGTATGAATAATATCAAGAGTTTCCTTTTGTACTTGCTCTCATTTTATCAATATAACTATGCTTACGAAATAGGGCTAAGTTCTTATGTTATTAGTTTAGCATATAGAACTTTATGCTTAATCTTTCATACAACATACACATTTAGACCAAGACTTAAGTTTAGGTGGTGAGTTCAACTTTAAGTTAGTTTTGGTCATAATATTCTCGTGGGTTCATCATTCATCCCCATGGTGGATACTCTAGTAGAGGGCCCTGATACAGACTGATAACCTTGCGCAACACTAGAGTAGTAGTCGATAGCATAGATATGGTGTCTAGGCTAGAGGCTACCTTCATTTGCCTCGTACTCCACGGTTGAGGGGTAGGCTACAAGTGGTGACAGCCCTGTCCATCCCTCGTAATCCCCCATGTCTGGGTATGGCGTAGAGCAACAGGCCAGAGGTACTTGGCAGTCCAAGTATAAGTCGGTGCCTGAAGTAAGTTTATAGTGACCAAGGATACCTTAACTTAGAATCTCTAACCTTAGAAACTCATATATTTGTATGATCATCTACTCATCTTAGCATAGCTATATAAGATAAGCCTGCTCTAGTTTAGGTATATTCTTTTATTCTTTCTTTTTTCTTAATCCTTGAGATTGGCTTGAGTGTGTGTGTCACACTATCCAATATTTATCCTGGCTTACCCCTGTTATGAACTTTGGTCTATTATACAATCATTTTATCTTGACCATGTCCATACTAGAGACTTTTACACCATGCCTTCCTTTGGGAAAATATAAATGAACGATACCCGAATACTTCCAAGGGAAATGCTACAAATACTTTTGGGTGAAATGCTACAACAATATATTTGTGTGCATGCGGAATATTTCTGTATGTGTACTGAAATATCATCAAGTCCTATATGGTGCCATTGCTTGGAAACACAAATCCTAGTAGTGATGATAAGAAATGCCAACAGCCGCACCTTCACTGAGCCGCCTTGCCACCGCCTTTGTGTGGTGGGTTAGTGAGTGGACTTGGGCTGCTCCTTGGGTCGTCTTTCTCCAAAATTGTTTGGGTTGATGGGCCTTTCCATTTATTCTTTGCACATATCTGCTTTATGCTTCATCAAAAGGCGCCTTCTTGGTGTATTCTCCATGTATTTGTGTTTATGTCCTGCAAAACAATATTCTCTAAATACATGTGGAACTTGGTCAATAGTAAATGCATGTGTTTTAAGATTTTCCAATTTCTCCTCTTTTTGTGTCTTAATTGGTGGTCAGATTTGGTCATTAAGGACCGCCGATAAGATCCCCCAAGCTTAACCTTTGCTCGTCTAGAGCAAATAGCTAAGTTTTTGGTTGTTGATCAGGAGTTGCTACTATGTCGAATATAATTCACAAGTGCCATGCCTATAACAAAGTATTCTTCCACAATTTAAATAAGTTTGGCATTATATCCACCCTTCTAACTTAATCCCTGTGGGGCTCATTGCTTTCCCAAGTCTTTGGTTGTTGCAAGATAGAACAGATTAATAGCATTATCAATCATTCATTCTTTGATCAAACTTCTATCTGGAGGTTTTATGAGTTTTGCAAAATAAATGTATGTTCCTCAAATGATTCACTCAATCGCTCAATGTGTATGATCCTCATGAAGGAATTTGATATTTTTTCCTTTTTTCATCCTATCTCTAAAGGCTTTTGAGTGGAGTTTTGGGTAGGTATGAATGAGAGGCATACTTGCATCACATATATTGTTAAGTCAAAAACCGGATCCAAGGAGACGCAAGTCATACACTTTGATCAAGAAGTGCAAGTGTGTGGGATATTTGCCAAATCCTAATATTTTTGGTACTCCTTTGATCATGACTTTCTCCCTTTTTGATAATTGCCTTGGAAGTATGGGCTATCTTTGTTTCTTTTCAACACTTTGGAACCTTCATGTGTTTCATTTTTTTCTTTTGCTATTTTGAGACCTTCATTTGTCTCTTTTTTTAGCATAGCCCCATACTTCTTTTTTGGCATATGAAAAGTTTGGAGAGAAAGACTCATGATAAATGAATGGAGTATTTATTTGGTGGACAGAAAAACTTATTTTTGCGTAACTCTAAGTGTAAGAGTCAGCATATTATTTTGTGGATGTACGTGAATCTTAACATTGGTGTATGATGAGAATCTCAACAAGGGTCACAACCAATTTGACAAAACTCAATGTAAAGACAAATAGCATATGACTAAGGTTTGAATTTGAATATTGCCATATGGCTGAGGTAGGAGAATTGATAATCATTGAGGAACTTTTAATTTAGCATTTTAAAATTGAAAATCTTCGGATGTCAAGTCTCTCGTAGAACAAAATTATAGCAAATTCTATTTACATATCATAACTTACAATAACATAGAAAAGGATCATGCTTTTGCAACGCACAAGTTTTAAGTTTTTAGGATGAGACATTTTTAGCCAACAAACTTAAATCTTGGGGAATATTAAATTACAGCCTAGGCACTAAGCATTCTTAAATCACATATGTGGAGTGGAATAAATATGTTTGTTCTTTTTATCATATTTCATTTTTTTGGAATTTTATAATTTTTGATTTTTTATGCTAATAAATAAATGCAGAAAATAGATAATGCAAAAAAAATAAAAGATACAACTTACCTCTGCGGGGTCCTCCACTAAGCTAGCTCATCGTCTATGGTCCGGGATTGTATCCCATGGACCACAAGTAGGCCACCTGTGCATCATGCTGTTGCTTCAGCAGCGCATTGATTTGCGCCATCTTCTACTATTGATGATGATGTCACTAGGCTGAATCCTGCACGTGAGTATTAAGCATGTTTTGGATCGCAACTGTGCGGATTTCTAATCCTCTGAGTTGAGTGTTGATCCCATCCAACTCACGGTGATCTAAAATAGACTGTCATGGATGAACAGGTGATGGTATCCCCTCAGAGTCGGATGAGTGATCCGGTCTTGTCCATCCCACATTGTTGGCCTCCTGCCATCTCGACCCTCCAGCCTCATGTGGTTGCGGAGTATGCGGAGTATGATCCCGGTACTTGCCCAGTCGGGAACATTCCTATGTGGAACACCTATGGCATAGCTGGAAAGGTGTCGGCTGCGGCTGTTGTGAACTGCCAGTTTCGTTCCGAGCTCTGCTACGTGTAACCTTGCCAAACACAGAACTCTTGCCTACTTCCTCTCGGGATTTGAGAGCAAAGGTTAGCTCCTGGGACTTATACAAACAAAGATCCGGGTTAGGTAATGGGATCTCGTTTGTATATCTAGGGAAAAAATACAAGTTTTCCAGCATCATTATGTTTCAGGTGATGTCCTTGTAACAAGTAATGCTCATTGATAATAATGTGCGGAATTGAAATGTAAACTACATCTTGACCCTCCATCGCACCAACACCATTAGCAATACGAGTAACAAGAGATGTGCATAATATGGATGTAGAAAATTTGAACAAGTCTAACCAATGCTCGAATATTTCTTTGAGAGGAGCAATTTTTTTTATCATGGCATAGAGTATTTGCAATTTGGTATGATGAACAAATCGTATATCTTGCCTAGAAAACAAAGCCATGGCAATCCAATGATGCATGAGCCTCAAAGAAGGGTGTTGAATATTCATGTTGCGAGGTTGAAATTTTCCAACTACATTTTGACCGAAAATTTGTCTCCAAAATTCATGACAATTAAAACCTCTGAAAGCAGGTCTAAGTCAATTAGGCATTTTCTTTGGAAACCTATGTGTTCACTGAGATCTTTCCAAGTGCAAAAATATTCTATTTCAAACAAGCGAAAAGTGATTCCGTTCTCAACTTCTTTTAACGAGCATAGAAATTGGATGGTGCGGAGGCGAGAACCTTCTTCGCAAACAAGATCAATTTCCTCCCATCCAACGGCCTTCCAAATAGTGGTGAATTCGGCATCCATACCTGTTGCTTGGAGAAGCATAGGGTCATACAACAGTTTGTGGGTGAACTCGCGGTTCTTGATGAGGTTATACACTTGCATCTCCTAGTCTCCCTCCAAGTCGAGGTGGGGTGTGTCATAATCCTCATCCATTGGTTGTTCTTCTTCTTCTTGCTCTTCTGTTGTTATGATTTCTTTGCCTTTATGCATCGGGCTTTCTTCGTGCTTAGTGTAGCGCGTGCTTGAGCTTCCATGGGACCGACTCAAGCTTGACCCCGTGATCTTCTTAAGGATGCCAGTAAGCTTCTTCCCAAACTTACCCATGGTGAAAACAACACAACAACAAGCAAAAACTTGGCCATGGGTTAGGGTTAGCACAGAATATGAAAGACAACCCCGATGACTAGCTTGAGCTTGAGATTTTTGCAAAGCTTTCTTGCACTATAACTTGTTGGAAAATGCTTGAAAGAAACTTAGGAGCAAGTGAGTGAGAGAGCGAAAATGAGAGTGTTAGAGGGGTGATGGGGTTCACCCGCCACCCTCGGTATTTATAGAGGCGAAAACCAACAGGAGGGGGAAGGGGGCAGTAGACAAGTGCCATTGGGAGTGGCGAGATGAGCGCGGTGCCACGCCTGGTGCGGCCGCACCACTGGTGCACTCATACCCATGGTGGGCCCACTGCTCCTCCCCTTTGGCTAGTAGCAGCCAACGACTAATTCAAAGCTATGACCGTTAGAGATCAGCTCAGATCCCCAACGGTCTTCTCAAAAACGATTTTCCAACAATTTTTTTTAATTTTTATTTTTTATAATTATTTCTAAAATAATAACTAGTAATAATAAATCATTCCCATTCAGAAAATGATTTTTATTTGATTTTTCTGAAAGTTTTATTTTGAAGTAAAATTTTAAATTTTAGATTTTAGAAATATTGTATTCTGAATATTTTTAGATTTTTAAGATAACTACCGATTTATCTGGGTTCAATATTTTTGGTCTGTCGAACAAGACCTCTCCTCCTTCATTGGTCCATAGCTACATTAACAAACTCGGAGGAATTCTCAGGTTGCCCCAGCGTTTTCCCTGCATTGTCTACAGGAATAGCGGCAGCTATTTGTGAAATTTGAGTTTCTATCATTTTGTTAAAGCTTAATTGATTTTTGACAGAGAACGATAAACTTTCTATTTTAGTGTTGATGTTCTCTAGCATTTTATCATTGTACATCAACTTTTTAGTGATATTTTTGTTAATTTTAGCTTGGCCTAATACCAAGTCTTTTAGAGAAGGTTGATTCGAATTATAATTGGAATTGAAATTCGAATTATCTTGCGGACGGGACTGGTTGTTCCACCTGTTATTAATTTATTCTTAGCGAAACCCGTTGTTGAAGGCAGCTTCTTCTCGGGTTTCGAGGCCGTCATTCTCTAAATGGCTAACCTTGCCACATACCTCACATGTTAGGTGTGAGTCCAAGGCTTGGATGGTGCCCTTCATAACTTTTTTCTTGGGCCCGTTCTTCTAGTTTTTCACTAAAAGATCTATTTTTGCGGCAAGCATATCCGTCTCCTTCATGGTATGCATTCCTTTTTTGTTTTTCTTTCTTGCCCCAGCTTTGATTAGACACCATTTTATTGATGAGAGCTGTGGCTCCATCAATGGTCAGGGAAAGGAAGGCACCTCCAGTAGCAGCGTCGATGTGCCCCCTAGACATGAGTTAATCCATCATAAAAATTATAGAAACTAACAATGTGTCAATCCCATGGTGCGGGCATGCTTGGATGTAGTCCTACAACCTCTCCCACGCCTCAGGAATGGATTCCGTGGTGCTTTGCAGGGAGTTGGAAATTCGTCCCCTCAAGGCATTGGTTTTGCCCACGGGGAAGAACTTAGCGAGGAACGCCATAGAACATTTGTCCCATGTGTTGATAGCTTCTCGGTCCTTATAGAACCACTATTTGCCCTCCCCTAGAGGGCAAAGGGAAACAAGCGAAGCCTGAAGCTTGCAGGCTCGACGTCCTTGATGATGATCATGTCACATAACTTGAGGAAGTGTTGGAGATGCACATTTGCATCCTCGCTAGGTAGACTAGAGAACTGGTTTGCTAGCACCATCGCGATGAGGCTCGTGTAGAGCTCAAAGTTCCCATTCACAATGTTGATAGCCGATCAATGGGCATGTTGGCAACAACGGGGACGGAGTAGTCACGGAGTGTCTTGGCCATAGTTGGAGTAGCAGATGGTGTAGGAGTGACTAGTTCATTTGTCGGTGGAGTGGCAGAAGAAGAAGCAGCACAAGACCGTTTCTTCCTTAGGAGTGCCTCTAGATTTGCGGTGTAGTTGTTCGGCAGATCGAATCCGATCGTACATTATTTGTTTTCATCCACAATAGGAGAAACAAGCAAAGTTAGCCTGCATAAACAATGGCTATCGTACATGCATATTATCATGAACATGTCCTACTAGATTCTTTAGTCAATATGCATTCTCGGGAAACATCGCCAGTAATGCTTGTTGGTATTTCTTAACGCGTTCACCAAGTACGGAGATAGAATCCATCCCTAGCAAAGGCACTAGAAATACCTTGTTAGCAATACTTAGCAACATTACTAATAAATAGCAATGCCACTAGGTAAGGCCTTGATAGTTCCTTAATGATTTTAGATATTTATCCACAAGCACATGGAGCTATCATTGTAGCATTTCACCTAGAAGTGTTCAGGGTATCGTTATTTATATTTTCCCAAAGGAATGCATATATTGATTAAGAGTCTAGTATGGATATGAACTTGAATAATATACTTGCAAAGTACACCAATGTTTATAACAGGGTTAAGAATGATATTCTCAAGATAATGGACATACACTTGGGCATTCCTCAAAGGATAAAATAAAGAGAAAGGATAAAAGAATAATCCTATGTAGAGCAGGCATGATCTAGTATAGTCATACAAACATTAATTGATGCTCATACAAATTACATAATTAGTATTAGTGCTAAGTGTGAAGTAGATCGGGAGGCCACCGAGTACTAGTCTACCAGCAACCTCATGTGACAATTTAGACTCCTACACCCTAAACGAACATGGGGGAATACAAGGGACGGACAGGGCTATCACCACCTACCGCCTACCCCTCAACCATGGAGAAGGACAATGCATTCACCTATCTCTTCATACCCAAGCACAATGCTTGCATGCATAGAAACTACCCAAATACCCTTGGGACTATGACCCTATGGATCGACAAGTAAAAGACTTGGGCACACCCAAAGGCACGATGAATGGCCACCTCAACTTAGCTCTAATTCTAATTATATAAGTTATATGAGTGGTTAAGCATAAAGTCATATATGCTACTCTCATGACATACAAACTATAGACTAGTTCATACTCAAGAGCATAACACAACAACTATACTCTAGTTTATAAGTATGACTATAATAAATTGAAGGCAAGACTTTGGAAGAACTCATATTTCTATTCATACCAAGAATCTCTTCTTCCATGGAGTCAAGCCCTCCATGGTAGCTTTGCCTTGCTCTAAAACTACTAAAAAGGTAAAAGTACAAGAGAGAGTGAAGTGAAGCCAAAATGGTGTGTGTGTTAGAGGGGAGCTCTACCCCAATATTTATACAGGGCTTGAGGCGATGTGGATGCTATATTTGGCGTGAAGCATGGTCTCCACAGCCTCTACATGCCTTCAGGTTACCACCATATGAAGGGGTGGCTGAGAGGCACTGGTAGGGGTGTGGGTGCACCTAGGGTACGATCGCACCCTAACTAAGATGCCTCGCCACCGCCTTCATGTGGTGGGTCAGTGAGTGGACTTGGGCTGCTCCTTGGGTCATCTTTCGCCCAAATTGTTTGGGTTGATGGGCCTTTCCTTTTATTCTTTACGCATATCTACTTTACACTTTGTCAGAAGGTGCCTTCTTGGTGTATTCTCCATGTATTTGTGTTTATGTCCTACAAAACAATAATCTCTAAATACATGTGGAACTTGGTCAATAGTAAATGCATATGTGTTTTAAGATTTGCCAATTTCTCCTATTTTTGTGTCTTAATTGGTGGTCTAAATAGATGGGTTGTAATGAGGAGACCACCAGCATCAAAGGTTAGGAGGACCAAGCTATGTTGTCCGTAATTGCATTGGACAAGGAGAAGCTTGTAGCTATGCAACAACAAGTACTTGAAGGAATGACTCAATATGGGAGTTCTCCATAGCGCTTGCCACAAGGGACCAAAGGGACCAGTGAAGAGACAAGTGGAAGAAGCTTGGAAGAAGATGAAGTCCAATGAAGGGGTTCATAGCAAGACTCTTGGAAGTTAGGATCCATGTCAGTGTTGTAAACATTATGGTTTTCCCTATCTTCAGAGCAAGTCCAATAAGAGGGAAGTCAAGGTGAACCCGAGTTGTGAAGCTAATGTGGATAAGAAGAGGAAGGCAGTCTCACCAGAGCCAGAAATGGAAAGCAATCAACATTCGAGTTATATTACATTGTCACATCCAGCTCCAATCCTTGAATAGATAAACTCAGACTCTAAAGAGTCAGGAGTTTCTCAAGCTAAGATTACTCCACTCTTTCCACAAGAGGTACGCATAGATGGGTAGACGATCACCTATAAGGAGTTTCAATCCCGAAAGATGAAGCGAGCTAGAAAGCGGTCTAGTCAAACAAAGATGAACATTTAGAGTCGGCAAGCTGACAACACACTAAGCAATAATTCTGTGGAGTATGACATCACTAAAGATCCAGCTAAAAGAAGGTGTTATCATTGCCAATATGAAGGACATTATGTTCAATCTTGTCCATAGAAGAAGCAACAATTATACTATGGAAGTGGCCAGCGTAGGATCACTACAAAGTTGCCACCAGAATGTGTCAGTGATACCCAACCTGAAAGAAGCAATTGGTGAGAGTGATGAATGAAGAAGTCATGCTAGACTACCCAAGATCCTTAGTTAAGGAATAGGAGTTTGTGCCCTTTATGTAATAAAACTATAGTATCGCAAGTTGAGTCAATGATTGAGTTGTGCATCTTTAGTGCTTTGTTGATTTATCATTATGTTTATGATTGTTTTGCATCTTTGTAATGATTGCAATGGACTTGTTGGGTGTTCCCACAATTTCATTTAGTTCATAGGCCTAAGGCATAAGGATCAATGCAATAAATAGATGGGTTTCGCTTATCTCATGTTTTCCCTATTCTATCTTTTGGGCGCAACCTGTATTTATCGGCTTATATCTCTGTTCTTGGATAACCTAAAATTATGGAAAACTTCTGGACAATAGTACACTTCCATATCTTTCTCTGAGCTTAAGAATCACCCTGATAGCTATTTTGGTTGTGGAGTGATGAAAATCACAAGGCGATGCATCTGTGCTGTTTGGAACCAGGAGTAGTTTCTCTTGTGCACTGTTTTAGACCAAGTTAATTGCAGAATTTTTTAAATTGTTCTATAAGGAAGTTGTGGAGGATTTGATAAGCTTTCCAACGGTATAAGCTACAACTTCATTCGATTAACAGAATGAGAGGTACAGCAGTTTTACTGCGCTACTGTTTTCATCCCACGAGGAATTTCAGATTTCTTGTTTTTGCCCATACACGGGAGTATCATTGAGATGTCAGAATGTCTTGATACTAGTTAGCTCATCTTGAAGGAGGTGCAAGCTACCCTTCTTGTGTCCCCTAGTTGATTTTTTCTTAAGGGGGGTAGCCGAGCTAAAGTTGTAAGACGAAGGTTTCATATGTTATGGTGTTTCACTTGGAGGTATAGGATATGCCTCTGGATGAGAGATCAACATCCCGTGTAGATGGATAAATTATTGGGTCGTCTACAAGGAACTGATCTTCTCCTCGGGCTATTACCAATTTTGAGTTTAATCTTCAACATACCTGGGATAGGTTGGTATGGATGACAAAGTACGAAGATAGTGGACATCTACGGTTGGTTCGATGGAGATTCAGAACATCTCAATGTTTCACCAAGTTAGCAAGTGAGTTTTGTTGAAGGAAGTTCTCTTCTTGGGATATGTCATTTTAATAGGAAGAAGAACTCATGAGAGTTAATGATGAGTTTGGTTGTAAACCACCCAAGTGTGTAAAAGTGACGCGGAGTTCCTTGGAATAGTAAGATTCTATCAGAGGTTCGTTGGTGGTTTTTGGAAGACCATTAGAAGATGGTTACAATGGTATTGGGAAATATTATTAAGTTCGTTTGGATCAAGAAACCTCAGCTAAGTGTTTGAAGGAGTCCAAGAAGAGGTTAGAGTAAAACCTAAGTATTAGCTTTGCTAGATCCAGACAAGAGCTTCATATCTACAATGACGCACCTTGTCAAGATGTGGGGTGTGTCCTTATGCAAGAAGAAAAAGTAGAGGCGTATGGAAGAAAACATGAGATGGAACATCTGACGTATGATCTGGAGTTATCTATTGGGGAGCATGAGGTACTATCTACTTGGGCATAGCAAGTGACATCAAGGTGGATAACAAGAATCTATAGGACATCTTCACTAAGATGGTCTTGAGCTTGTGATATCCTTGTTGGAATGAGATTGATTATGACTTGGAAAAGTGCTATCACTCCGAGGAGCAAAGTCATGGCTGATGCCCTTAGCAATTGGGAATTGTGCTAAGAAGGTTCGGGTGACACCAAGGAATTGAATTGTATTCCCAGTTCGAGCAACTTAACCGGAATTATTAATGTTTTGAAAATTGGTGGTAGATTCACTTTTTGACCAAGAGATTTGTAAGGCTTCATTGGAAGGTGAATATTTTAAAAAGGGGAATTGATATTATAGACTAAAAAGGAAAGGTGGCCTAGTGATTGGAGTTACCTGAGAGTTGTTCAAGGTGCCTGTTCAAATTTTGGAATCAGTTTGACTAGGTATTGGGAGTAAGGTTAACGGGTATGCTAAATAAGGTGGGATCATTATCAAGACGATGGAACTGCGCGAGGAAGTAAAGAAGAATATAAAGACAAAATATCCCTATCTGTTAGTCGACGTCTTTTGAATCTCGGGGACGAGATTCATCTTAAGGGGGGTAGAATTGTAACAACCTAAAATTTTCACTTTTGAAAATAGGATTAAAATGATTATTTTGTGAATTTTTGTGCACATGAAATATATGAATATAAAAAATTTTCATTAAATTAAAATTTATCATTAGGATTAGAAACATGTGGTGCATTCATGCAGTTGCATGTGTGTTTTTGTAGTGAGTGGTCTTTGTCAAAAAATTGAAAACTGATTTGAATTCGATTTACAAAATAGCTTTGAAAAAAAAACAAAGCTCTCCCTCCCACTCTCCTTCTACATGAGCGGTCTAGCCTGCCCCTCCTTCTCTTCCTCGCAGGCCCAAAGAAGCTGGAGGCCAACTCCCTCCCTCTCTCAGCTTTCTCTCCGCTCAGCCCAGCTGGCCATTTTCCCGAAGGCCCGCGCCTCCGCTCAAAGGCCGCGCAAGCATGCTCTCCTCCGTCTCTCTCTGGCTAATAGCCCGACCTCGCCTCTTTGCTCACCGCTAGGTGGGACCTAGCTATCAGCTTCATCCCTCAGCTCGAGCTCGTAACCGGCACGGAGTTCTTCGGTCATGTCCGTCTCAGCCCTGGTTCCTCCTCCTTGGCGTGGCCTCCATGCCGAGCCCCTCATAAATAGCAGCCTCCACCATCATGCCATCCCCCACCGAGTCCTAGCAGCAAGCCGTAGCACCGTCTGTGCCCTAGCGCCGCCCCTCCAAATCCGCCATGAAGAGCCGACGTCGCCAAGCCGATTAGACGCCCCTCCATCACGGTAAGTACCTCGCAGAGCATCGCGTGGACTTCTTGAATCCGCAGAACCCCTTCATGCCCTCTCCCTCGCTTTGTGTCGTCTTGATCCAGTACGCCAAGCTTCACCGCCGCCATAGTCTGCTACCCGAAGTCTATGCACACCAATAGCCACTACAAGTCACAAAATCGAGTTCGCCATGTTCCTATCCATCTCCCTGTGCCAAATCATAGTTAGAGCACCTAGGCGCTTTGTCCAATAGCTTCGGCGAGCAATCAATCGATGCCGGCGACAAATTCCCCACCGAGCTCCTATTCCGGCTCGCTCTCCTCTCTCTTTCTCCCTCTCTGTTAATCTAAACCGTCCATCTCTGATCCAGTGGTCTAGATCATCCCATACCCCTTCGTAGGCCATCTTGCTAAAGAACCCCTTGGTTTTTAGATATTTGTACCCACGGTCCAAAGCGCAACCACAGATTACGTTTTCCTCTTTGGAAAGCGTAGTTTCTTCGGTTTAGATCCAAAATACGTTTTCACTTATTTACAGTTTTGCCACTATCTTCT
Source organism: Miscanthus lutarioriparius (assembly GCA_904845875.1). Lineage (NCBI taxonomy): Eukaryota > Viridiplantae > Streptophyta > Magnoliopsida > Poales > Poaceae > Miscanthus > Miscanthus lutarioriparius. The sequence continues at coordinate 41,713,651 of CAJGYO010000019.1, forward strand.
TTAGGTCATAACTTCTTCGTTTTAGCTCCGTTTTGACCCGTTCAAATTGCGTTAGGTTCGTATTTACGTTGTCTACATGTTTATACTACTATTAGATATGTTTTCAACTTTTAAAAATTTGAGGTTTGATTTAATCTACTGTAACACCCTAGGTGTTTGGCTCCTACTAATTGCATGTCATTTCATAAACATGTGCATTATCCATGTCATCATGCCATTATCATTGAAACATATGTATGCAACATTTTAAATTGTATGTGTTTCATGCTTGATTGCTTAGAGTGGTAGTAGTGCAACATATGAATGCAACATGAATTTCTCATATCTTGAAGCATGGCAACATGGTAGTAATGTGACAAGTATAGGATAACAACAAGGTCATGCAACATGTGAAACATTTTATTGAAACATATGTATGAATTGCTTGTTTTAATTTCTGTATCACATGTGATCCTTAGAAGTGGTATAACAATTTTGTAAATTGGTTGATCATGGTCTATTACACCTTAACTACACTTAGGTTACTTGTTGGGGACATGGTTCATGTAGATCAAAGGACCAAAATGCCCTCAAGTGATGGTTTGACTAGAATTGACCCTAGGAGTCTCACTGTTTGACTGAGTCAAAAGTCCAACTTAGAGACTTTGCATGGCTGTGCACTCTTTACCAAAGTTGTAGCTAATTTATTAAGGAACAAAAGTCTCAATATGATCATTTCATGAAAATGCCTAGAACATGCTCAAACATGGCCCACAAGTCAGAAATACATGCTGATTTCAACACTAAAAAATACGCTAAGTCTTAACTGCATTTCAGTTGGATCGAGCTCACATTGGCTTCATGTAACTTCGGATCCATGGCATTTTAGGTGTTGGTCATTGAAAAGAATTTGTAGAGGGAAGATAGGTCTACAGCTTTGATGTTCAATTCCTCCACTAACTCGTCATGGATTGAAGCAAATCATCGTCGAATACTCAGCTGTCAGCGGTTCAAGTCGATGAATCAAAGCTACAGATACCACCGTTTTTAGAAAAGCGCCGGACGCGCGTGTGCGCCGTGCGTCGACGGACGGCTGACCGCTGCTGGCCACGTGTAGTCGCGCGATTCAGCGTCGCAATTGCCGTGTCTTGAAGCCACCCCGCGCCTGCCGACGCACTCGCCGCCTCTCTTTTCTCATTTCGCCTCCCACCGCTGCAGCAAGAGCAACAGCCGCAGAAGAAGACGCCATTGCCAGCCACACCTTCGCCTCCGCCTAGCTTCCACGCCGTTGCAAAAACGTGTTGCTCCATTCACCTAGAGCTTCGCCGTGATCCCCTTTACCATCTCCACCTCACCGTCAGGTCGATCGTGCCTCGGTAAGGGCGTATTCGCCGTTTTCCCCACCGCAGCCATGGCGGGGCCTCGTCGGAGTTGGCGCTCCTTGCGGGCAGCTGTCCTCGCACCATTGACACCCCTTCTCTCCTTTGCGCTAGCTTCTGCATGTGTTCCTGATGCTCGGAGAGCCGGCCATTAGGGTCGAGACGCCGTCGCTTCACCGGAGCCGGCCAAGCCACGGCCGTGCGCCGCCGTGTCCGTCGCTACCCCCTCTAGCTGCTGTAATCCCTGCAATAGATGGTACCGTTAGATGCGCATTGTTGTGGTGAACGCCGTAGCACCGTCGGGTTCGCCGAAGAAGCCACCGGCGTTGAGCTTCGCCGTCGCCCTGTTCTTCTCCCCTGTTTCCCTCGCTGACGCTCGGGCCCCTCTTGTTAGCCGTCGTGGCTGATGCGGGAGCCCAGCGTGGGCCGCGTCGTGTTGGGCCGCGCCAACGCGTGAGTCGCGGACCGCCGTGATTCTTCGGGCTGGCCCAGTAGCTGTGTAGGATTTTCCTATTTTGTTTTGTTTTATTATTTCACAGATTTATGTACATATTCAAAAATAGGTAGATCTTAGATGGTAGATCCAAATGATGTGGTTCTAATTTTGTTGAGTTCCTAGTAATGTCTAGTATTTAATAAAAATATTATATGGGCACATGTTTTAGAAATTCTGGATTTATTAAATAGGACTTTGAAATGTGTTTTTGGATACATGCAAAATTGTTTGAATTTTATCTTGAGTTTCTGTGATCCAAAAATTATGAAAATTTGTGGGTAGTCTATTATTGCTTATTAGAAGATCTGGTTAAAATTTCAGAGCTAGTGCATGTGTAGTTTTTAAGTTATAGAATTTCTTTTTATTAATGGGTGGATCTTGTGTGAATTTTCATAATTTTTCTATAGATCCAGTGGAGATAAAATTTGATGAGTGCTATTCTTATGCTAGAATGATGCTAGGAAAAATGGGAAATCTGTTGCTTGACACTTTTTAATAAGGTTTCCTAATTATGCTAGAAATAGACATGTCATCTGTTATTTTAGATACAGCAAGTTTTACTTGCCCAATGGCTTTGAAATTTTTATGGTAGTCTATGTGCAGCATGAGATAGCTACTGTCATTTTTGTAGATTTTTATGAATAGTTTTACTATATATTGCTTAAATCACCTAATTAACTAAATAAATTGGAAAAGGATATTAAATAAATTATTTAGAAGTTGGCACTATACTTTCTGATGTTTCTTAGGTATGAAAAACAAGTTGGTAAACTTGGATTGATCAAATTATGCTTTTGCCTCATCATTAAATAATTAAGTTAGCAACCCTGTCATTGCGGGACAGATTCTAGGTCTACTGGAATTTGATTTGGTTAACTTAAGAATCATGCTTTGATGTTTACAAATGAATTGTAGAGAATTTCATAAGCTTTCCAGAATGTCCTCTTGCAAGTCATTTGGATTTGTAGAACTCTGGTTGTGATTGAATTAAGGGACTATTTGGGTGCATATGAAACTTTAAATGTTGAATTATGTATGCCTTTACTATTTCTAAGTTTGTGGTAATGTTCCTAGGTGTTAGGCCTTTAACTGAAGATGAGCATCTTTATCTTAGGTTATGCAAGTTAGGTAAGTTGATCTTGTTCTTTAAGTTAAGTAGATATATGCTTAAAGTGATTTGAATAGAGCTAATTACTCGGTAAACGAGTGTCCAGTGATGCTTTCGTAAACACTCACTGTGATTCATTCATCATGAGCATCATGTCATTCCTTATGCATCCATGATATTTATCTTTTGCATCGGCATGCAATAGGTGTACCGGAAGGAGTAACCCTGCTGGAATTCGAGGAACCGAGCGAGCAGCAGCAGCCGACGCCGGAGATTCAGGAGGAGCAGCCTTCAGGAGAAGTGCCAGACGAGGTCGCCGTTGAGTGCCCGGACCACCGTCCTTGCAACTTTGTGAAAGGCAAGCCCCGGAGCATGTTAAGCCTCGTAATTTCTGAAATGCAGTTACAGTATTATTGTTACATATATATATATTGTTGCATTAAGTTTAGGTGTTGGATGCAAACCATTGCTGCATTGGTTACCCAATCCTTGTCCAGATATTGTTACCCTGAATCCTATGTAGCTCAGGATCGAGTAGTGCTTAGCCCTGCTTAAACGCGGTAGAAGTCGGGTGATTTCCTGTCACCTGCGAGATATAGGAAGATACATGTGGCACGGTTGGCTATATTTGCTATCGTGGAAAAGAACCAGTCTTAATTTGAAATGAAGACCGGACGGAGGCTTGCCGGTTTGCAGTGACTCCGTCTGTGTCACTTAAGGACTGATTCTTGGAGCCTTTCCTGTTCATGTTGAACGCATGCCTCTCTCTTAGTTGGCCGTGTCCGATGACCGACCGTGAAGCCGAGTAGCTCACCTCAGGCCGGGAGTCGATAAGTATAAAGTGTGCCTCGGAAGGGAGCCGTAGGCATGAGTCCAAGGGTAGGTGATTTAAAAGTCCTGATCGTCCTGGCAGAAGGGTAATCCCTGAGAGTGCTGGCGCTGATCGAACCCACGAATTTGGTTCCTGAGTTGTTCCAAAGGTGACCCACGGCTACCCTTGCTAAGTATGCCAGGGTGAGAGTTAGGAATACCCCCTCAGCTGAGTTGTAATTCGATTCGAATCGCCGTCTCTCCCGGTTAGTGAGAACTTGACGGGCTTATCTCCAATGTAGATACACTTAATAACTTAATGGTTCAGAAATGATGATATGATGATGACAGCCTTATTATACCTGCTATGGTTAATATTGTTTGCTCCTAATAAGTGAGTGCTCTAGTACAGGTGCTAATCTAGTGGACAGGTAAATAATGATAAGCTTGATAATAAGTTTAAATTGGTTACTATAATCATAAGTCTTTTATGCAACTGTGTCAAGCTAGCCCACCTGAAAAGCCTTGCATGATCCTTGGTGTCTTTTATTTCTGGTTTTGACGGGTAAGTCTAGCTGAGTACCTTCTCGTACTCAGGGTTTATCTCCCACCTGTTGTAGATGACCAGTTCTTCTTTGGTTGCTGCAAGTACTGCCTTCTCCCTGCTGGGGATGAAGACTAGACCATTGGGCGCGGTCTCTACTAGTTCTCGTACCTGATAATGCTTTTGCGGGACATGACTCAGACTTGGCAATGTATTTGAAAACTATAATGTTTCGTACTAAACTATGTTGCTTCCGCACACTCAAACTTGGTTTGTAATATTTATTTGAACTCTGATGGATGTAATCCGAATGCTACTTGTGAAATGTTGTAATGGATGATGTGTTGTGTTGAATCATTACGATCTTGGTTTGTATGTCGAGAGTTGGTTGAAATCCTTCGTGATTTCTGGACTACCGGGATTATGGGAGCTTAAGTACAGGAATTTGATCGCTTCGGTGATTGTTTTTGTACTTATGTTCTTATGATTTGGTCGGTTCTGTTACAGCTGGCATCAGAGCAAGATTCGACACTAAACATGTCATTTGTGTATTTAAAACAAAAGTATTTGTGAAAATCCTAAATTAAATACTAAGTATTGCCAGTGGTCATATCCCTTATGCCCAAATAAGGACTCTTAGGTGGCTTATTAAGTACTAACTTGGGGTTCTTGCTTGTTTCTGTTTCGTCGTCCATACGGCGTGCTATTGTATGGATGCCATCCGCTTGGGTGGTAATGTTTGGATCAAATACCTCTACGCTCTGGTAAGTGGGAGTTGTGAGAGCATGACCGTCCAACCGTTGGTCTAGGGGAGAGTAGTTGTGGTTGCTCGCATACTTACATGTTCAATCATGTATCTATGAGAGTACTTAAATGTGGGTATCTCTGACGGGTAGCTGTGATACTAGAATATATGCATCAGGGGATGTATGTATGAAAGTATTTAGTTTACTGCTTGCTTTTATGCATTTTGGGAAATTACTGGGCTGAAATGAAATTTTCTGCAGGTACACTAACAACGTATCGTTGTAGATCGACTAGCTACCGTATACGAGAGAACGTATGTATGCCACCGTATATTTCGCTAGCCTTTAAATTTTTCTAGGATTGTGAGGACGTACAGATCGTGCATGCATCATGTTCAAGCATACATGGCATTTCTTGCATTACTCCCTCCTTTAAAATATGATTGTCCCGACTAATTAAATTTCGTATCACTTAAAAGATTCTCCCCTTACGTTGTAACTTTTGCTACAGATGGCGTGCACAAAGCTCACTGCTCGCAAGTCCGCTGGAGGCAGGGCGCCTCATCACCGTTTAGCTCCTCGTGAGCCCCGTCCTGAGCCTACTGAGGAGGAAAGGCTGAGGATAGAGCTAGATCGGGTGACTACTGAGAGGAATGCGGCTCAGCACCGCTTGGAGCAAGTAACGCAGGAAAGGGACCAAGAGACCCTTGAGGTTCAGAGGTTGACAGTTGCTCACCACAACTGTGAACGCATGTTGATTCACGTGATGAACCAACGGAATGAAGCCTAGCACAAGGAGAATGTGTTGAGAGCGCGACAGGTAGAGCTAGAGTAGCAAGTGGTAGTTGCTGAGGAGTACAATGACAATCTCCATGAGGAGGTTCACCTATTACACAATCAACTTCACCCTCTCCTGCCACCTGAGGATGAGGATGAGATGGGTTCTGGTGTCATCATGGCTGAAGGTGATGATGACATGGAGGCCAATGGACCTGAGGACATTCCACCTGATGAGGAGGAAGATGAGGAGTTAGAGCTTGCTAGTGATGAAGATGGAGGAGAGATCTTTGACACTGACTCCAAGGACGATGCGTAGTTTAGCTTGCTACTTAGCTAATGCGCAAGAGCTAGTCTTTTGTTGATCCTCATGCATGAACGAGTAGCTTTGTAATAAGTTAATCATTGGGATGTAATATCGAACCATAAGTTATCTTTGGATGTAAGTTTGGAACCACTATGGCTTGGATGTAACCTATCGAACGTATTATGCTCCACGTATGTGAGCCTTTTATGAATTTCGTCTTTGTAGTCTATGGATCTCGTTGTTGGTTAAGTACATCGCATTTATGTGTCAATTGACGCGCTTGATGAGTTGTGTGGTTGTGATGAATGATTGTGCCTCTGTTGATTATATAAATGCATTCCCTCCAATGGACTCAGTTTGGCATAATTATACGATTCATCTACAAAAATTTCCACATTGTTAGTGCTCATTGGCTATACATTTTGCAGATGGCTCATAACCTTCGTCGTGGTCATGGCATGGGAAATGAGGAACAACCACCTCCGCCACCGCCCACACCAGCTGAGCTAATGCAGATAGTTGTGGAAAGTCAGCGCATGTTAGCTGAGGCTATGCGTCAGATGGCTAACCGTGAGGATCGTCATGTCCGCCAAGGACCCGAGCCGAACCAGTATAGCAGCTTTAAGGACTTCATGGATACAAAGCCTCCTATCTTTCGTGAGGCAGAAGAACCATTACAAGCTGATGAATGGTTGAGCACGATAGAGAAAAGGTTTGGATTGCTCCGTTTGACTAAAGGTATGATGGCCACATATGCAGGACACCAGCTCCAAGGCCCTGCAGGCATCTGGTGGACACATCACAAGACCACCTTCCCTGCAAACATCGAGATAGTTTGGGGTCAGTTTCAGGCAGCTTTCAGAGGACACTTTATCCCTCCTGGTCTCATGGCCATTAAGCATACTGAGTTTATGAAGCTCACCCAAGGCAACAAGAGTCTTAATGAATACCTCCAGGCATTCAACAACCTGGCGAGGTATGCTCCTGAGTTCGTCGATACTGACGCCAAGAGAATAGCTAGCTTCAAGAGGGGACTTTCCCCTAAACTGATGAAGTCAATGGGCAACTGCAAGTGTGTCACCTTCAATGAGTTTATCAATGACACTCTGACTCAGGAGAACAATGATAAGATATATGCCGCTTCCAAGAACCGCAAAAGAAACTTTGAGGCAGGTGCTTCTTAGTCTAAGGCACCAATGGTATCCAAGACCCGAAGCATCGTCCACCCAATGCTAATAATGCATCACCGCCCACCTCGAGAAGAAGAATCAAGCTAAAACTGGTTTTCGTAAGGTACACAATTTCCTTGCCAAAGAATACCTCTGGGCAGGGCAGCTCCAATGTCCCACCAGCTAACAGGGCGTGTTGGAACTGTAACCAGCCTAGTCATTGGGCAAATAGATGTCCCCATCCTCCCAATAATGCTCAAGGAAACGTCCGTCTGTGGGCGTGTTCACTACACTCATTGTGGAGGAAATTCCTCTTTGGTGAAGTGGTCACCGCATTTGGTAAGTTTCTTGTTAATGATCACCCGCAGTTGTGCTCTTTGATTCGGGTGCTTCACATTCCTTTGTGAGTTCTACTTTTGCATCTAAGCATAAGATGAATGTGATTACAATTGTCAAGGGTGGTTATTGTATTAGTCTTTGGGAATAATATCATGACTAACCAAGTAGTAAAAGATGTAAAGCTTGAAATTGGGGATCGAGAGTTCCTTACGGATCTTGTAGTGCTACCGGGGTAGGAATTGATATAATCCTAGGAATGAAGTGGATGAGTGGGAATGGAGTGTTGATCGACACGTCAACCCATGTGGTAATGTTGAGGATCCCGTGGATAAGAAGGGTTTTCTAGTGCAGTTACCTCGTGATATCACTATTCACAATACAGCCAATGCTACCCTAGCCAAAGCCATTGAGGATCTGCCAGTTGTCTGTGAGTTTCCAGATGTCTTCCCTGATGACTTGTCTGGATTACCTCCAGACCGTGATGTAGAATTCAAGATAGAACTCATTCCAGGTACGGCTCCTATTTCTCAAAGGCCCTATAGAATGTCGCCTAATGAGTTGGCTGAGCTGAAGAGTCAGTTGAATGAGCTATTGAAGAAAGGTTTCATTCGGCCTAGTTCTTCTCCTTGGGGTTGTCCGGCTATCTTTGTGAAGAAGAAGGACAAATCTTTGCGCATGTGCATAGATTATCGTCCCCTAAATGCTGTTACCATCAAGAACAAATACCCTCTTCCTCGCATCGATATTCTGTTTGATCAGCTCTCCAAAGCTAAGGTATTCTCCAAGATCGATTTGAGGTCTGGTTACCATCAGATCAAAATTCGTCCTGAAGATATACCTAAGACAGCTTTTTCTACTCGTTATGCCTTGTTCGAGTACCTTGTCATGTCCTTTGGGTTGACAAATGCTCCGGCACACTTTATGTACCTGATGAATTTTGTATTCATGCCAGAATTGGACAAGTTTGTTGTCGTGTTTATTGATGATATCCTGGTATATTCTCAGAATAAAGAAGAGCATGCTGAACATCTGAGAATTGTCTTAACTCGGTTACGTGACAACCAGCTTTATGCTAAGTTCAGCAAGTGTGAATTCTGGTTGAACAAGATACCTTTTCTTGGTCATGTGTTATCTGGTGATGGAATTTCGGTTGACCCTACGAAGGTGCAAGAAGTCCTTGAGTGGAAGGCACCTACTACGGTCACTGAAGTCCGAAGTTTCTTGGATTTGGCTGGCTATTATCGTCGCTTTATCCCGGATTTCTCAAAAATCGCCAAGCCCATGACTCGACTACTTCAAAAAGATGAGAAGTTTGTCTAGACTCTGAAGTGTGATGAGGCTTTCCACACTTTGCGGACCTTGCTAACCTCTGCTCCTGTATTGGCACAACCTAACATTGAAAAGCCTTTTGATGTCTATTGTGATGCATGTGGCACCGGTTTGGGGTGTGTTCTTATGCTGGAAGGCCGAGTAATTGCTTATGCTTCGCGCCAGCTTCGAAAGCATGAAGTCAACTATCCTACCCATGACTTAGAGCTAGCCGCAGTTGTTCATGCCCTGAAGATTTGGAGACATTACTTGCTGGGTAATGTGTGCAACATCTATACTGACCATAAAAGCCTCAAGTACATCTTTACTCAACCCGAGTTGAACATGCGTCAACGGTGATGGTTAGAATTGATCAAGGACTACAACCTTCAAGTGCACTACCATCCTGGTAAGGCAAATGTGGTTGCTAATGCCTTAAGCATAAAGGCCCATTGCAATTCCTTGGTTAGTGAAGACTTTCATCTATCACACCTCCTTCATCCTGTAGTACTCCACCATATCACTGTGGATTGCTCTCTTAGAAGTCGAATTATCGAGCTCCAGAAGACTGATGTGGGTGTGTTTCACATCAAGCGGAAGATGAAAGAGAAAGAGACCAAGCACTTTAGGGTCGATGACAAAGGAATTCTCTGGTTTAATGATAGGCTTGTGGTACCCAAAGATAAAGAACTTAGAAATCAAATTATGGCTGAAGCCCATTCTTCTAAATTGTCCATCCATCCTGGTAGTAGTAAAATGTATCAAGATCTCAAGCTGTATTATTGGTGGACCAAGATGAAGAAAGAAATCGCAGCTTATGTGGCAAGGTGTGATAACTGTTGCAGAGTCAAGGCTATTCACATAAGGCCCGGATTATTGCAGCCACTCTCTATTCCTGGCTGGAAGTGGGAAGAAATTAGTATGGATTTTATTGTTGGATTACCCACTACCAAAAAGGGTTGTGATTCCATCTGGGTTATCGTAGATCGTCTAACAAAATCCACTCACTTTATTCCGGTCAAGTCTACATATCACCCGCACAATTATGCTGAGATTTACTTCCATCAAGTGATACGTCTCCATGGTGTACCCAAATCCATTGTTTCTGATAGAGGGCCTCAGTTCACGGCTTGCTTTTGGGAGTGTTTACATCAGAATCTTGGCACTCATCTAATCCATAGTTCTGCCTATCATCCGCAAACATCAGGATAGATTGAGCGTGTTAATCAAATTCTTGAAGACATGCTTAGGGCTTGTCTTATTTCTTGCAAAGGCTCTTGGGAAGACTGGTTACCTCTCGCTGAATTCTCTTATAACAACAGTTATCAAGAGAGTATTAAAATGGCTCCTTTTGAAGCTCTTTATGGCCGCAAGTGTAGAACTCCTTTGAACTGGGTGGAACCCGGGGAAAGAAGATTCTATGGTATTGACTTTGTAAAAGAAGCCGAAGAGCAAGTCCGAACTATACAGAAGAATATGACTGCCGCACAGGCTAGACAAAAGAGCTATGCTGACAAGAGAAGGAAACCTATTGAGTTTGAAGTAGGTGATCATGTTTATCTGAAGGTATCCCCTTTGAAAGGAGTCAAGCGTTTTGGAATTAAAAGGAAGCTTGAGCCTCGATATGTTGGACCCTACCGCATTATCGAGAAAAGTGGAAGAGTAGCATATAAGCTCGATCTACCCCGTGAGATGGGAGCTATATTTCCGGTATTCCATGTGTCCCAGCTAAAGAAGTGTCTTCGTATTCCTGAAAAAAGAATAGAAACAAGGAAAGTCAACTTGAAATCTGATCTTTCTTATGAAGAAAAGCCCGTGCAAGTCCTAGATACACAAGAAAGAGTGACTCGTACAAGAGTGGTTAAGTTATACAAGGTAGTTTGGAGTAATCATAGTGAACGGGATGCAACCTGGGAGCGGGAAGATTATTTAAAGGAAAATCATCCAACTTTCTATACTAAATGGTACGCTTTCCAAATCTCGGGACGAGATTTTTTCTAAGGGGGGAGGGCTGTAACACCCTAGGTGTTTGGCTCCTACTACATGTCATTTCATAAACATGTGCATTATCCATGTCATCATGCCATTATCATTGAAACATACGTATGCAACATTTTAAATTGTATGTGTTTCATGCTTGATTGCTTAGAGTGGTAGTAGTGCAACATATGAATGCAACATGAATTTCTCATATCTTGAAGCATGGCAACATGGTAGTAATGTGACAAGTATAGGATAACAACAAGGTCATGCAACATGTGAAACATTTTATTGAAACATATCTATGAATTGCTTGTTTTAATTTCTGTATCACATGTGATCCTTAGAAGTGGTATAACAATTTTGTAAATTGGTTGATCATGGTCTATTACACCTTAACTACACTTAGGTTACTTGTTGGGGACATGGTTCATGTAGATCAAAGGACCAAAATGCCCTCAAGTGAAGGTTTGACTAGAATTGACCCTAGGAGTCTCACTGTTTGACTGAGTCAAAAGTCCAACTTAGAGACTTTGCATGGCTGTGCACTCTTTACCAAAGTTGTAGCTAATTTATTAAGGAACAAAAGTCTCAATATGATCATTTCATGAAAATGCCTAGAACATGCTCAAACATGGCCCACAAGTCAGAAATACATGCTGATTTCAACACTGAAAAATACGCTAAGTCTTAACTGCATTTCAGTTGGATCGAGCTCACATTGGCTTCATGTAACTTCGGATCCATGGCGTTTTAGGTGTTGGTCATTGAAAAGAATTTGTAGAGGGAAGATAGGTCTACAGCTTTGATGTTCAATTCCTCCACTAACTCGTCATGGATTAGAAGCAAATCATCGTCGAATACTCGCTGTCAGGCGGTTCAAGTCGACTGAATCGAAGCTACAGTACCACCGTTTTCAGAAAATGCCGGACGCGTGTGCGCCGCGCGTCGACGGACGGCTGACCGCGCTGGCCACATGCAGTGTGCATTCTGGTGTCGCAGCCGTGTCTTGAAGCCACCCCGCGCCTGTCGACGCACTCGCCGCTCTCTTTTTCTCATTTCTCGCCTCCCACCGTGCGCAGCAACAGAGCCACAGCCGTCCGCCATTGCTAGCTGCACCTTCGCCTCCGCCTAGCTTCCACGCCGTTGCAAAAACACGTTGCTCCGTTCACCTAGAGCTTCGCCGTGATCCCCTTTACCATCTCCACCTCACCGTCGGGTCGATCGTGCCTCGGTAAGGGCGTATTCGCCGTTTTCCCCACCGCAGCCATGGCGGGGCCTCGCCGGAGTTGGCGCTCCTTGCGGCCAGCTGTCCTCGCACCATTGACGCCCCTTCTCTCCTTTGCGCTAGCTTCTGCATGTGTTCCTGATGCTCGGAGAGCCGGCCATTAGGGTCGAGACGCCGTCGCTTCATCGGAGCCGGCCAAGCCGCGGTCGTGCACCGCCGTGTCCGTCGCTACCCCCCTCTAGCTGTTGTAATCCCTGCAATAGATGGTACCGTTAGATGCGCACTGTTGTGGTGAATGCCGTAGCACCGTCGGGTTCGCCGGAGAAGCCACCGGCGTTGAGCTTCGCCGTCGCCCTGTTCTTCTCCCCTGTTTCCCTCGCTGACGCTCGGGCCCCTCTTGTCAGCCATCGTGGCTGAGGCGGGAGCCCAGCGTGGGCTGCGTCGCGTTGGGCCGCGCCAGCGCGTGAGTCGCGGGCCGCCGTGATTCTTCGGGCTGGCCCAGTAGTTGTGTAGGATTTTCCTATTTTGTTTTGTTTTATTATTTCATAGATTTATGTACATATTCAAAAATAGGTAGATCTTAGATGGTAGATCCAAATGATGTGGTTCTAATTTTGTTGAGTTTCTAGTAATGTCTAGTATTTAATAAAAATATTATATGGGCACATGTTTTAGAAATTCTGGATTTATTAAATAGGACTTTGAAATGTGTTTTTGGATACATGCAAACTTGTTTGAATTTTATCTTGAGTTTCTGTTGTCCAAAAATTATGAAAATTTGTGGGTAGTCTATTATTGCTTATTAGAAGCTCTGGTTAAAATTTCAGAGCTAGTGCATGTGTAGTTTTTAAGTTATATAATTTCTTTTTATTAATGGGTGGATCTTGGGTGAATTTTCATAATTTTTCTATAGATCCAGTGGAGATAAAATTTGATGAGTGCTATTCTTATGCTAGAATGATGCTAGGAAAAATGGGAAATCTGTTGCTTGACACTTTTTAATAAGGTTTCCTAATTATGCTAGAAATAGACATGTCATCTGTTATTTTAGATACAGCAAGTTTTACTTGCCCAATGGCTTTGAAATTTTTATGGTAGTCTATGTGCAGCATGAGATAGCTACTATAATTTTTGTAGATTTTTATGAATAGTTTTACTATATATTGCTTAAATCACCTAATTAACTAAATAAATTGGAAAAGGATATTAAATAAATTATTTAGAAGTTGGCACTATACTTTCTGATGTTTCTTAGGTATGAAAAACAAGTTGGTAAACTTGGATTGATCAAATTATGCTTTTGCCTCATCATTAAATAATTAAGTTAGCAACCCTGTCATTGCGGGACAGATTCTAGGTCTACTGGAATTTGATTTGGTTAACTTAAGAATCATGCTTTGATGTTTATAAATGAATTGTAGAGAATTTCATAAGCTTTCCAGAATGTCCTCTTGCAAGTCATTTGGATTTGTAGAACTCTGGTTGTGATTGAATTAAGGGACTATTTGGGTGCATATGAAACTTTAAATGTTGAATTATGTATGCCTTTACTATTTCTAAGTTTGTGGTAATGTTCCTAGGTGTTAGGCCTTTAACTGAAGATGAGCATCTTTATCTTAGGTTATGCAAGTTAGGTAAGTTGATCTTGTTCTTTAAGTTAAGTAGATACATGCTTAAAGTGATTTGAATAGAGCTAATTACTCGGTAAACGAGTGTCCAGTGATGCTTTCGTAAACACTCACTGTGATTCATTCATCATGAGCATCATGTCATTCTTTATGCATCCATGATATTTATCTTTTGCATCGGCATGCAATAGGTGTACCGGAAGGAGTAACCCTGCTGAATTGAGGAACGAAAGCGAAAGCAGCAGCAGAATTGACGCCGGAGATTCGTGGAGGAGCGACCCTTTCAGAGAAGTGCGACGAGGTCGCCGTTGAGTGTCGGACCACCGTCCTTGCAACTTTGTGAAAGGCAAGCCCCGAGCATGTTAAGCCTCGTAATTTCGAAATGCGATTCTGATATTATTACATATATATATATATATATATATATTGTTGCATTAAATTTAGGTGTTGGATGCAAACCATTGCTGCATTGGTTACCCAATCCTTGTCCAGATATTGTTACCCTGAATCCTATGTAGCTCAGGATCGAGTAGTGCTTAGCCCTGCTTAAACGCGGTAGAAGTCGGGTGATTTCCTGTCACCTGCGAGATATAGGAAGATACATGTGGCACGGTTGGCTATATTTGCTATCGTGGAAAAGAACCAGTCTTAATTTGAAATGAAGACCGGACGGAGGCTTGCCGGTTTGCAGTGACTCCGTCTGTGTCACTTAAGGACTGATTCTTGGAGCCTTTCCTATTCATGTTGAACGCATGCCTCTCTCTTAGTTGGCCGTGTCCGATGACAGACCGCGAAGCCGAGTAGCTCACCTCAGGCCGGGAGTCGATAAGTATAAAGTGCGCCTCGGAAGGGAGCCGTAGGCATGAGTCCAAGGGCAGGTGATTTAAAAGTCCTGATCGTCCTGGCAGAAGGGTAATCCCTGAGAGTGCTGGCGCTGATCGAACCCACGAATTTGGTTCCTGAGTTGTTCCAAAGGTGACCCACGGCTACCCTTGCTAAGTATGCCAGGGTGAGAGTTAGGAATACCCCCTCAGCTGAGTTGTAATTTGATTCGAATCGCCGTCTCTCCCGGTTAGTGAGAACTTGACGGGCTTATCTCCAATGTAGATACACTTAATAACTTAATGGTGCGGAAATGATGATATGATGATGACAGCCTTATTATACCTGCTATGGTTAATATTGTTTGCTCCTAATAAGTGAGTGCTCTAGTACAAGTGCTAATCTAGTGGACAGGTAAATAATGATAAGCTTGATAATAAGTTTAAATTGGTTACTATAATCATAAGTCTTTTATACAACTGTGTCAAGCTAGCCCATCTGAAAAGCCTTGCATGATCCTTGGTGTCTTTTATTTCTGGTTTTTACGGGTAAGTCTAGCTGAGTACCTTCTCATACTCAGGGTTTATCTCCCACCTGTTGCAGATGACCAGTTCTTCTTTGGTTGCTGTAAGTACGGCCTTCTCCCTGCTGGGGATGAAGACTAGACCGTTGGGCGCGGTCTCTACTAGTTCTTGTACCTGATAATGCTTTTGCGGGACATGACTCAGACTTGGCAATGTATTTGAAAACTATGATGTTTCGTACTAAACTATGTTGCTTCCGCACACTCAAACTTGGTTTGTAATATTTATTTGAACTCTGATGGATGTAATCCGAATGCTACTTGTGAAATGTTGTAACGGATGATGTGTTGTGTTGAATCATTACGATCTTGGTTTGTATGTCGAGAGTTGGTTGAAATCCTTCGTGATTTCCGGACTACCGGGATTATGGGAGCTTAAGTACAGGAATTTGATCGCTTCGGTGATTGTTTTTGTACTTACGTTCTTATGATTTGGTCGGTTCTGTTACATCTACTATCTTATTAAAGGAAATCTTGTTAAATTCATATCTTCTACGTTTTAGCTCTGATTTGACCTGTTCAAGTTGCGCTAGATTCATTGCAACGAGACCTAAATGTTAGTAATAATGTTTGTCATGTCACTATTTCTAGAATTTCATGGTTTAAACTTTAATTTGAATAATAATTATGCAACTAGATGTTATAAATAAAATATGATTTGCTTTACTTTAGTTTATAATTCAAATCTAAATTTGACTTCAATCAATTTATATTTAGAAAATATCTTATATATATGAATTTATATACTTAAAATAAATGAAGCATATAGTTCTCTTCTTATACAAAAGCAAGCCTTTTGATAGTTGTATCCTTGGCAACCGTAGCTTCGATTAGTGTGCCTCTCGTGTCTATGTGTTCATAGCGATGCGTATAATCTTGTTTCAAACTCTTTTGTTTATTTTTCTATGATTGGTGTACTGCTCTAATCTAGATCTATTATTTGCTTTGTGTATGATTGCATGGATGCTTGTGTGGTGCTTTATGATCATGTCTAGTCGGTGAGAAGTACGTTGGTGAAATAGAAGAAGTTGGTGATCTAGAAGAAATCTTTTGGAGGTTATAATTCAGTAGAAGAAGGATCTGAGTTTTAAGGCAAGTATAGTATGGACTCTTCCTTGTTGTCCTATACACCTTTAATCATTTAATTCATGCTGCATGTGTCTACCTTGACAACCGTAGTAATTTTCCTTGCTATTTGATATCTTGGATTCCTTGATACCTATGGGTTATTGCATTGGGTAGCTTTGCTAGTGCTCAACTCATGGAATATGCAATAAACATTAAAAGATGCTTTTCAGCAACATGGAACACGAGGGCTAGAGCATTGGGCTATTTTTATGGTGCTCTAGATTCCTCTCCACAAGGACTTATCTGTAAGTCATTATTCGGGACTTACAGTACAGCTGTTAGGGCTTTAGCTCAGTATGAGGACCTTTTCTAGCTTGTTAGAGGTTACCTTTATTGGCGTAAGAATGGCTTGCCGAATCGGGTATAGTGCGGCATCTGTCCCCTTGTTTATAGGCTACGTGTCATTGTGTTATCGGGAAGGGGGGCTCTACATCTATTTGCCAAGTGAATCCAATGGCCCTAACTTGTTAGACAAACCTTTGAAATGCTTCATAGTGAAGCCTACCGACCTTCCTTGGTAGTGGGTCAAGAGGCTGATCACCTCGGGCGAAAGGGTAAATCATGACTCATGGTGAAAGTGGACAACATTTGTAGAGTGTAAAACTAGTATATCAGTCGTGCTCATGGTCATGAGCGGCCTTAGAACATTTATGAAATAGATGACACTAATGATACGGATGATGAAGATGCTCATTAATGGTTAATTGTTTATGCTATTCATTATTTATGTTTACCTAATCATGTGTTTATATGGGCTTATGATAAACTTGTTGCCACCCAATTGCTAAAAGATGACTCATTAAAAGCTAATCGCAGTTAAACTAGTGTAAGCCTTTTGAGCCTCATGAACCCCATGTTATATTTGTTGAGTACGACATGTACTTACTCTTGCTTTACTTTTTAAATCTTTGGAAAAATCCGGATGGGTACCAGATTGCTAGAGTTTGGAGGAATTAGGCTTGTAATCAACCAGTCAGTTGTCCCTGTGGAATTGGAGTCTTCACTCGAAGATCGGAGTTATCTTTTTGCTATTTGCTATCTAAGGTTATATCCTTTATACTAAGTACGTTATATATTGAGCATTATCTTTCGATATTACCCTTATTTGTAGCTATATGTGAGATTTGACTTCCTGGGCTCACATATAGTGTGTATCTGGTTTTGTTCTTAAAACCGGGTGCTACATAAGATCATGGTTTCAGTTGAGCACTAGCATCATACTACCCAATGCAATAACCCATACGTGACAAGGTATAAGTACAAATGCTAGGAAATCCTTAGTGGTAGTCAAGGTAGACACATGCAATATGAATTAAATGATTAATGGTGAATAGGTAACAAGGATGATCCCATGCTATACTTGCCTTAAAGCTCAGATCCTTCTTCAGTCAAATCCAAACCTTCAAAGAATTACTTCTTGATCACCACGTAAAGCTCACCGACTATCCATGATCATAGAACATGACACAAGCATCCATGCAATCATACACGAAGCAAACAATAGAAATAAATTAGAATAGTACACCAAACATATGAAACAACCCGTTAAAAGGTTTTAAAGATGTTCTACACATTGCTATGAACGCATAGGCACGATAATCAAACTAATCGAAGCTACGGTGAAAAAGAAACAGCTACTAAAAGATTATTTAATTAGAAAACAAGTTGCAGATTACTATTTTATTCAGAAGCTTTAAAGATGTTAAGCAACATTGCTAACACATAGATTGCATTGCTATGAGTCTAGCGCAACTTAAACGGGTCAAAACGGAGTTAGAACAGAGATTTTATGCTTAAAACAAGAGCAATGGCACTTTTGTAAATAACTAGAACTTATTTTAATTTAAAAAAAATAAATTTAGGATTTATCAGAGCCAGGGACGATGGGTTGATTTTGTAGAAGTTGTGGGTCTCTTTAGCAAAATGGGCGATGAAAGGGTAAGTTCTAATCTGGATCGTTGATCGTGGATCAGACGGCAAAGATTAGAACTGAGAGAGAGGGTGGGTGCGGCTGGACGGAACAGTAGCCCCATGACGGCGGTGCCATGGCTGGAATTGGTACGACCTCGTTGGAGTTCATCGATACGGCAACTCCACGCATCATTGGTCGAAAGAAGAGCATAGGGAGGAATAGTGGTGCACGGAGAGCTCGGCTAGGGGATCGGGAGAGGTTGCGAGGGCACAGAGGCGCGTGTGAGCTCGATTTGGCATCCCGGGTTGGTCGAAGTTGCTCCGTTGAGCTCATAGCAGAGAGAGAGAGAGGGAGAGGAAAAGCATGGTACCGACCACTTCCTTACCCTGTAGCAAAGCTCGGTGAGGTGTTTTTGTTAGAGGAGAGGCGTCCCACAGCAGCTACTATGGCGGCGGGCGAGCTCGACACCTCGATGAGATCCAATGCGGGCGGCAGCGCAAAGCTAGGGCTAGCATGGCTGCACTAGGGTTTGGGATAGAGGTGCCAGGTTCACGAGGCTCAACTTATATAGGGGCTCAGTGCAGAGAGCACGCCAAATCCAGAAGAATCGGGAAGCGGCGGCGGTTTCCTATCCTGTGATGGAGTCCTGGTAGGCTATGGTGGAGGTACGAGACCAAACGATAGGTGGGTCCTAGTAGTCAGCAAGACAAGAAGGAGGGGCTAGGGTGTCAGTGAGGGAGAGTGAGCGAGGCGCTCCACGTGGGCGAGCCTGGAGGGCAGCTGGGCCTTCGGGTGGAGTAGGCCTGGGCGTCTTCGGCCAGAGCGCAAGCTGGGCATTCGAATAGGCGAGGAGGGAGGGAAGCACTCACGGCTACTCTGGCTGGTCCATGGGGTTGGGCTGCCTGCGGGGAAGATAGGCCAGCAGTCCTAAAGAGAGGGAGAGGAAGTGATAAATCCTTTTTCTTTTTATTTTTAGAATTTTCCAAACCCATTTTCAAATAAGTTTTGAATGCCTTTTAAGATTGATCATCACACAAATAAGAATGCTGCAGCATGAATGCATCAACAATGTTGCTACAACCTATGATGAATTTTAGTTTAATGAAAATTTTATTTTCCTTTGTTTTCATGAGTCGAAAAAGTCAAAATTAACTCAATTTACATCTATTCCAAAAGGAGCAAAATTTACGGTGTTACACTAGTTTAACTGCAGTTAGCTTTTAATTGAGTCACAATTTTAAACAATTGAGTAGCAACAAGTTTACCTCAAGTCCATAAACACAAGATCAGGGAAACATGAATAATGAATAGCATAAACATAATTATCATTAATGATCATCTATTCCATAAGGGTCCAAGGCTGCCCGTGTCCGTGAGCACGGCTGATATACTAGTTTTACACTCTACATAGGTTGTACACTTTACCCGCACTACTAGAAATATCCACTTCTATGACAAAAATCTGAATGACAAATTTGAAACTGTCATAGAAGATCGCTTTTTATGGCGAATATTTCTGTTACATCATAGATCAGTGGTGATGATCCTCCAACTTTACCCGCACAGGGTTTCATTACATATCACTTGCGTGACTTATCTGTGATGATCTTTTTTAATACTGTGACGAACAGGGCTTCATCATTGAACTAATTACACATCTGTGATGAACAATATTCGATCTGTAATGAATGGCGCTTCATCATAGATCTTCGCACGGTACTATCTTCATCCGACATGTACCTATGGGACCTACAGTTACTCATCCATGATGCTTGCAATTCATCATAAAAGTCTTTGCTGAGTCCTTTCTTCATGCGACGTGTTCCTGTGGGACCCTTGTCCATCTGACGTGTACCAATGGGACCTACAGTTACTCATCCATGATGCTTCCAATTCATCATAAAAGTCTTTGCTCGGTCCTTTCTCCGTCCGACGTGTGCCTACAGGACCCTTCAGCATCTGACCTATGGGACCCAAAGGCTTACGTGTCACATGTACCTGTGGGACCATTCTCCATCTCCATCTGACCTATGGGACCCGACGGCTTGCATGTCACATGTACCTAAGGGACCATGCGACCTATGGGACCCAATGCCTCATGTGTCGTGTATACCTATGGGACCTTTCTCCATCTTCATTCGACCTATGGGACCCAATGGCTTGCGTGTTACTTGTTACCTTTTGTGCCGCCGGGGTCTAATAAATTCAAAAAAAACCTCAATGCCTTGGAGTCAAACCTAGGACCTAGAGGAAGGAATGCACGGTCTTTACCATTGCGCTAGATGCCTAGTTGTATTGACATGTCTTTGGAGTCATTATAGTATTATATTCTCTGTGTGGATGCCCTATAGGTTGACCTATATTGGATATTTCTCCTTCAAGTGGAAACAAATCTATGCCCATTAGACTAGCGGCAGCGGTGGCAGCGGTGGCAGAGGATCCCTAGTGTGCTATGGTGGCTCTAGCGTCCTTTTAGAGGTTAGGCAGCGGGACTTGCCGGTGGAGCGTGGTGGCATTGGCATCTGTGTCTGTTATGTGCCGCTGCACATGTGACAGAACCGCCCCATTTATACAAGATTAAGTATAGCTGTCCCCGTTTAACATGTTGACGCACGCATACTTTCACTTGTATAAACCCGGTATTCCACCGAGTGTCATCAAGGACATTGGGAAATCAACATAACTAAGATCACATGATTAAGCAAATA
This sequence comes from Miscanthus lutarioriparius, assembly GCA_904845875.1. NCBI lineage: Eukaryota > Viridiplantae > Streptophyta > Magnoliopsida > Poales > Poaceae > Miscanthus > Miscanthus lutarioriparius. The sequence continues at coordinate 41,734,602 of CAJGYO010000019.1, forward strand.
CACATCACATACACAGAGTTACAGCAGAAATAATATTACAAATGGGTTCACAAATAATAGTACAAGTTTGGGTTTTAAAACCGGTTAAAGGAAAACAACATAGCTTTCAAATGATTACATTAGTATAAGTTCAAAATACATTGCTAGCATAAGTAAAATCCTCTAATAAAAGCATATAGATGAGAAATAAATATAGAGTAACCAAGCCCACTGGCGGTTAGCCACCATCTTCAGCAGGCCGAGAACTTCACCTACAATATGGTGGGATAAACCCTGAGTACTCAAATGTACTCAGCTAGACTTACCCATCATAAACCAGAAATAAAGTGACTCCAAGGATCATGTAAAGCTTGACAACATTTTGCATAAAAACCACTAGTTGAGCTATACATTTTTTAATTTGGTGACCAAGTTAATTATAGGTATTCACCTCTAGATTAGCAACTAACCTATGCCAAAAATGTGGAATATCATTTAGTAGCATGCAATAGTAACCATAGCCGATGTAACATTTCCATATTCATCATAACCATCAAATTCCATCAATTAATGCTACGTTGCCGCTGCTCAGTCAAGTTCTCACTATCCAGAGAGATGGTGACTCGAATCGATTCCAACTAGCTGGGGAGTTATTCCTAACACAAACCTAGACATACGTGCACAAAGGTAGTCTTAGGTCACATTTGGTACAACTCATGTATAGTCGCGGGTCCGATTAGCACCGCACCCTCAAGGATACTACCATTATGCTAGGAAGTTCATGCCCGGCCTGCCCTTGGACTCAAGCCACTAGCTCCTCGCACATCCTTACTATCTCCAGTGTGCGCACTTTCACTTACCGGGTCCTGGCCTAAGTTGAGCTACTCGGCTTCACGGTCGGAACGACTTATTTGGCCAATTAAGTGCTAGGTATGAGTTCACACATGACATGAGGACATATAGTGAATTGGTCCTTAACCGACACAGACGGGGATAAATAGGCACCAAGACCTCTATGCCTTGTTGCTTGTCTATCACAATCCCGCCTGGTCTTCTTTTATTTATCGACACATGGTTATTTCCATGATAGCAAATATAGCCAACCGTGCTTTGGTATCCACCTATATCTCGCAGATGATAATAAATCACTTGACTTCTACTGGTCTAAGCATTGCTAAGCATACATTCAATCCTAGACCTACATAGGGTTCAAGGTATATTTTTGGACAAGGTAGTTCTATGCATCAAGTGGTTCCAATCAACTCTTATAACCTAATGTATTAAACATAAAGGACTCAAGTGATATTTGTAAAAACATAGGAGGCTTAGATTGCTCTGGGGTTGCCTAGGATCCAACACTAGGTTAGTGTTTGTTAGACAACACTCACTTGGCGAGCATCTCCTGTTCAGGCATGTACTTCAGGGGTCCTTCCATCTTTGGGATAGGTCAACAAACACCATCTTCTGGTTTGACTTCATCATCACGTCCTTCACATGGTGCATCTAGCATATCTAGATGAGATGCAACAATGCAAGTGTATGAATGTGCAGAATGGCAATATGAGATGCCTCACATAAAAGTATTCAAGATGAGCACAAGGTTACATCGAACATATATAAGCACTCCATGTTACTTAATTAAACATCCCACAACCTATCATGCTGGGATAGCAAGGAAGGTAGCCCCAAGCATGACACAAGTTTCACAAGGTTTTAGGTATATTAACTTAACACCATCCAAGGCATGAGCCACACTTAGCAACACAGAAAGCAAAGCAAGGTGAAGCAAACAATTTTAGGTGCAAACACAGATTCTGAATAGTAGCACCACGGTCACTTGTTTTAATTATACTCAGAGTTCTAGGCTTGCAAAAAGTGTTATTGAAGACTTTCTGTAAATCTAATGAAATTATCTAAAACTTTGTTGTTAACATCAAAAGCTGATTCAACAAATAACATTGTCAAAATACATCATGAAGCAGAGCTTATACAACTAAGGATGGAAAACTAATATTAAATTCAGAAATGCATAACTGGAGTTCTAGACATTCAACGAACATGATTCTTAACTTTATGGAAAGATTATTAAGTTATCTATAACTTTATTATTATCATTTTAAGATGATTCTACAGCTAACAGGGTCAAACAACACCAAGAAGGCATCTCTATCCAGATTTAGACAGAAATCTACCATTCCACTTTGAACAGCTATAACTGGAGTTCTGGACCACCAAAAGCAGTGATCTTAGACATTTTATAAAGCTTGGGAAAAGCAATACAACTCTCATATTATCACCAATACAAGATTTCATGTTTAAATAAGTCAACAAAAGCAATCATTCAGATCTGTTCATAGCATATGCAAAAGTTGACAGTAAACTTGTAAAATCTATAACTCCTAAACTAGTAGGCCTAAAATCATGAAATTTTAGGACAACCAAGATAAGGAAATTATCTACAACTTTTGTATTCAACATATCTATAGAAAACATCATTTCCATCATGAAAATATCACCACCACAGAACTGTACATGCAGCCATAACAACAGAGATACAACTATATGCATTTATCATTTATGTTGTTAACAACTAACATTTTGTTGCTATATATACAACTCCATGCAACTCCTAACTATAACCAAGCAATCACATTACCTAGTACCAATTATTAGAAGTATTAGATGGCATAAACACAAGCATCTACTAACAAACTTTCATTAGCTTTTCTATATATAAAAACCTATATATTAACTATCGGTGATGTTATAAACATCTCATTTGGATCTCACATTTTTATGTTAGATAGATGATGAAAAAACATGATTACTGTACAAATCTTACATGCACAGGTTTTATAATTTAATTGTTATGAAAAAGACAAATCTTAATTATTAATAAACATGTGAGAACAAGATACATCTAAAGATCATTATTTTCTATAAACATATAGCCATATTAGGGTTTCTCAGGCCACATTATCACCATGCAAGGGCAAAGGAACCACATGTCACATTTTTGCACATATAAATTATTTATAAGCCATTTAAAATCATTTATTAAGCATTAAACTAGTTAAATCAATAACTCAGTCATACTCCATCCAATGACCATGAAATTTGTACCACAGCACACACATAGCATCCGTATCCTACCATGAAAATTTCACAGCAATTGGAGCACCACAACTTTAGATATGAGAATAACAAGCAAAACATGCTAAAATTGCCTATTTAACAAGATTAAATCAAAACACTATAAAAACAGTACACAACTAGCATGTTTAATATTTTTATTAGCTAGATCATGTCATCACAAGATTAACACAACTAGAACTACCATTTTTGGACTTCTATAACTCAAGATATACATTCGACAACTTAAAAGGATTTCTAAAAGCACTTTATAAGAATAAATAAAAACATTAGAAACTTTCTACTAACACATATCATATTATGACTCTATTGTGTATATATACTCACAAGGATTCTAAAAAGTCCTCATTTGCTATTTTACAATTTTTCTACAATTTATTATGATTTTCCAAAGTGTTAGCCATAAAAGAAAAACAAACTTGCACTGAGGCCCCTAAACTTTCCTCAAATGCCGATTCCAGTGAACAGGTCCTTATAGGCACTATTCATATGAGTCTATGGTTCACAGTTAGGTCCTTCTCTTTTATCAAATTCTTACGTGAGGTCCCCGACGCGAGTTGGAGCAAACGACGTCGACGGTGGCTCGATTTCTGGCGAGGTGGTTGACCTCCGGCGGTGAGCGGTGGTGGCGAGAGTGCCAGGGGGCCCGCGCACACTAGCAAGCGGTCGCAGCTTGCCCCATGGTGGACAGAGGCGGCTCGGCCATGGCAGCAGCGGACCGATGACCTGGCGAGGACGGGCTCAGGGTTGGCCAGCCTTGGCCAGCAGGGGCCGACAGTAGTGGGGAGCATCCCCATCACTAGGCGCACCCACTGATGCCCAAGATAGATCGAGGTGGCCTAGCCTCGCGTGCTGACGGCCATGCCTAGAGCACCTCCGGCGGTGGGGCTCTCCGAAGACCACGATGGCCAGGAAATAGGCGCAAGAGGGGCGGCATGTGGCGATGGAGGCATAGTGGCACTTGGCTGGGGCAGAGAAGGCCCGTAGGGTAGGGAACGCGGCTGCAGCGAGCTTGGCCTAGCCATCAATGGCGGCGGCGTCTGCGCAAGCTTAGAGCGAGGAGGATGAAGAGTGAGTGAGCTAGGGAGAGAGCGGAGGGCATCCACGACTGCTTGGAGCATGAGGCACTCGGGCGATAGTGAGGTGGGAAGGCAAGGGCGTGTGCAGAGGAGGTGCGGGTGCGCTGCCCTGCATGGATGCCACGAAGGCATTGAGCCCAGCAGGTGTTGGGCGTCGGTGTGGCCACTGCGGGACTCCATTTTGGGCCAGCTACGAGCTGATTTGGTCCTTGGGCGTAAAATGAAGTTTGATCATCTCTGAATACTCTCCAACTTTGATTAAGGGTGCATTGCCATTAGAGCAAAAGTTTAGTGGGTAATTAGCGCCCAACATGATAATGTTAGCGCATTGACAGCGATGAGCAAAAATCCAAATTGATGGTCAAAACGAAGTCAAACTAGTGCCATCTTTTTGCATGCTCTTCCCCAAAACATGTAGTCCAACTTTTATATTTGGCTCAACTTGAGTTGCTTAACAAAAGCATGAGAACGTGGCGTGTCAATTAAGTGGTTACTAATATTTCTGTCTAAAAATAGCCGTAGATTCAATCTTCGAGCCTCTGTTTGACAAACTTAGAAGGTGATTTAGGATTGGGTCTTTGAACAAAGTTTGTTGTACACATCTTGCTCTACAACTTTGCATAAAGGATGATGGACTAGTTTGGATTGGTTTGGAGAGATATAAGGCTCCAAAGTGTACTACCCGAAATTGAGTTCAGACGGAACATTCAGGCATTAGCAAAGGAATTCAGTGCCATTAGCTATTTTTTAAACTACCTTTGAATGGCCAAATATGCTCCAAAACTGATGAGACTTGTTTTGTTGTTTCCTCCACATAGTGTACTCCAACCCATATTAAGGAATTAAATTAAGCTGCCATATGAATTTGGAAGATAAAAATATCACAACATGTCAACTTGCTGTTGTCAATCGGGGACATGGAAATATTTCTGAGAGGTCAAAAGGAGCACTGCATTCAAACTTGAGGCCACTTTTTGAGCCACTTAGAAGTTGAGTCAGGTCTTGGTCTAAAAAGAAAGTTTGTTGTACTCCACTCAAACTTAAACTTTTATTAAAGATCAAACTTCATATCTGGTATAGAAACCATTGCTTCATCTTGGTCAAAGCAGCACCTTGTTAAACCCTGGAATTAGGGTTTTCGACCAATTGATGCCTTTTCTTGAATTTGCTCAACACAAACCCTTCATGACTTTTGTTGTAGAGTTCAATTTGAGTCATTTGGGCAATGTAGCAAGGTTTGGTCAACATCTCATATTCCCATTTACTTACTAAAGCAATTCAATAAAGGTTATAACTTATCATTTCATGTGACTTCTTGGCTCCAAACTTCACAAAACTTTTCCACTGGTCAAGATGGATGCATGTTGATGTAATGTTCATGAAATAAGCATGTTTAACATTACTCGTGCCTAATCTTAACCAGGGTCCACATGTAATCAAAGTGTATTGTCCGAGTCCAAGTTGGGGCTCATTTTCATAGCTTTGACCTCAATATCTTCATCATTACTTCCAAATTATGAAATAGAGATCATAATCATTGCTTGAGATATTATGAAATAGAGATCATAATCATTGCTTGAGATATCCTACTTAAGTCCAATTTCGCTACTTAACTCATGACTAACACCCGGGGTGTTACAACCCTCCCCCCTTATGGGAATCTCGCCCCGAGATTCGGTGCAAAAGACTTTTAAGGGAAGAGAAGCATGTCATCCATTTTCCGATATCAGTGATAGCATTAGGCAATAGAGAGGCTAATTTGGTCAAGACAACTTTCTGATAATTGCGCTTTGTAGTAAATTTTGTCTGAAGAATTTCATTCATTGACTTCCATGAAGCATTGTTACTCTAGGAGGAATCCAAGACAGCACAACACTTTGTTCTCGGGATATAGAGAGTACTATGGAGCATAAACTAATTACCCATAATATCTATTTCCCTAGTGAATATACCATGGACCATGTGAACTTTGCACTAGACTGTAAGTTTTTGAAAGCTACTCATTACAATGGTTCCATGTTCGTTCATAAAGTTCGAAAAGTAGTCCTCTACCAAGGTAGCTTGAATACAACTTTCTATAAGGGATGAGATCATAGATGGGGTAAGCATCCTCCAAGGCTGTGAGAAATCGAGTAACCAACAGACAATATCTATGCCGGTCGTAACTGTTCAATCACTCAGATGCTAACCGATGGAAAACTACATAATGTTCCATGTGTGCAGTTCTCTTTCTCTAATGATAACACTTTATTATCTGACTCCATTGAGTGAGCAATGAATGTGATAGCTGACTCTGTTGACTCAGCGATTTCGACGATCATTATTTGAGGGAATCCTCATATCCAAGTGGCAACAGTTATCTGGGTTGAATTTGAGGCAAACTCTTGGGTAAAACACATGGAAGGTACCAAGGACAAGTCCGCCTTGGAAAACATTGCTGAAGAAGGATGACAACGAGGTCTGGAGGACAACAAAAGTTGCAAGTATGCACCAATTGGAAAAACAGTACGCCACCAGGATTGAGTACAATTTTCCTTCATGGTGCTGTTGCACAGTAAATTCGTTTGACTTGCACTGCAGCAAAACTAGCCTTGTTGGACTACATTTGACATTGAAGCTTCCTTTTTATTGTCAATCAACAACTCATAAGCATAATCTGAAATCTGTTGTTTGACACTTTTTAAATTGTTTCGACTCGCAAAGGCACAAATTGACTTGTAGAACACCTTGACTGCTCAAGCATTATTGATATGAGAGGGCAAAAGCAAGGCACAAAGGGTGCAAGGAGTCTTTTCTAGGGCATCTAAAGGATTAACAATCATCGCATTACCAACATGACCTGAACTACAAACACAACCTTCTAATATAAGGGATGATAGTAGTCAGCAGAGAAATTGCAGATTCTATGCACCTTAGTTTTCAGATCATATCTCACAAACTACGGCTCCATTGTGCACAAATTTTTTGGTAGGCATTCATATCCAAAATTCCTTTAACTACTAACCAAAATTCAGCTCAAATGGACACCGTTTGACTATCCAAACAAATCATCTACCAAAACCGCTTTGTTTTGAAATTTTGGGACCGAACTATCAAAACACCTCTCAAATCCGATGCTTCACTCAACCAATCCTCAAACCAACTTAAGACATCGAAGTACCTTAAGCGAGGAATGAGATCATCAAGTTTGGTGTGAATTCAACCATGATTGAGCCACTAATCACTGGCTTAAAGATAACCGGTTTAGTGCCATGAAATTTGGACAGTTTTCCTGCTCTTCTTTTTCCTTTGATTTACACATTGGGAAGTGTGTTCATAGTCTTTAACTCTTTTTATGACAGCAGTAGCTTTCTCGCTGAGGATCCTCATATGCTTCCCAAGGAACAACTTCAACCATTGATTTAGGCACCAGCTCAACGATGCACAAGCATTGGACTAGTGGCTATTTTTGCAGGGCACAATGCATACTTCACATGGAGGGGCAGTCCTACAAGATAAGGGACCATTGCTAACTACCCTTATGTGCTTCATCTAATAGAGTCCTGAGCAAATCCTTTTGCAACACCTAGATGCATAGTAATGCTATCCACAACTAAGGACATGCTCTCTCTAGCTCTTTACCTAGCTGATGCGACATATTGTACTATCTTTGTGATTGTCCAAGATGGAATTGACTTGATAGCACAGGGTTCGAAGAAGAAGCGGCACTTGCATTGCTGGCCGGCTTTGCTGTTTCTTCGTCTAACATTCTTCTATGAGACATAGCCTTCGGAGCTACCAAAGAGTTATTACCTAGCTATAACTTAATTTTCCTATTGGTAACTAATTAGTTGTCTCTCAACATTTAAGGCTCCAAAACTTTCTTTTTGACGGCAACAATTATAGTTGATGTGCAAATAGACACTCACCATGGAAGTCAGTAGAGAAGGGGTCACACCGAAGAAGGTCGGATTTTGACTGCATGATCATCTTGCTACTAAAGATCAAGAACTTGAATAGGAAGCTCATGAGCACCAGGTGACCTATTACAGCAAATAATATCTCCATCCATTGTCACTCGACTGTTAACTTGTCCAACGTTACATGTTGTGTACCTTTCTGATCCAATGCGGATGACATAAGTTGCTCACTAGATGACTGATGTCATTACAGGGACATTCAAGTAGAGTCACTTGTTTACCACCTCTTGTAGTCTGCTATTGTTTATGTCGATGATCTGTTCTTCTAGATTATCCTTTTTGCAACTTCAGAAGGAAGCTTTACTATTTTTAGTTCGATATAAGGATCTTTTGATAAGATATGGGGATCTTCTGATAGGATCAGGAGAGATAATCGAGGAAAAGCTCATGATGAGATGATAGATCGACGTAGTTCCATAATGGATCATGATTAGAAACCTCGATACCACCATGCACCTAGAAGCACAACCATGTGCCGGCTGGCCACAAGGAGGCCCTAGGTTCCACTGTGGCACCGTTAGTCATTAACCAAGACACCATTACCGAACATACAACCTACAAGAAATCTCACGTGGCACAAATTGGGTTGCATAGGAGCAAGCACTATGCGAAGGAGAGATAGCAAGCAAAGGTAGTCACAATGTTAGGAGTCAACAAGGGGTGATCCAAGGTAAAGACATGGCACAAGAGAAACATAGATTAGCTAACGAAGACAACTAAGCATGAGACTCTTGATTTATTTTCACGCACGCCTTGAAAGTAAATATGGGAGTTTTGGTCTTGCCGAGCAGCAACATAAGATCAAGACTGATAAATATCCAAAGACTTGAAAGAGTTGGAGACAAAACAAACGAGATTTGAGAGACAGAGCTAATGTACTGACTAGGGATTCAGTTGATAAACAATGACATGATCTACGAGGAAAAGGTTCCAAAGCCAGGGTAGATAGTGATTAGCGTTGCACCAGATCATTTGTAGGAGAAGGAGCAATGAGGTCCGATAAGGATTTTTGAGCAGGGTCCTCCCACACAGGAGTGAGACAACCACAACACATGCAAGCATTCAAGGGAACTAAGCTTGGGCTTAAGGTCAAGCAAAGGCATAGATATAGGTCATCATAGCGCAACGTTCAAGGGCTAGCTACCACGTGTATAGGCTCAGGCTCCTAAGAGAGAACTTAATTGGAGATGACCACCATGAGATTATCAAAACTTGGATGTTGTTACAGGATAGCGCTCTTCAACACTCGTATGCTTACTGAGGACAAAAGGGGTGATAGCTATGGCACTCCCTAGATAACAAGCATCCACATGTCTAAAGAACTAATGTGAAGATAACTTGAAAGGAAGAACATGACATTATATTTAAAAGAAAAGCATGTGCAGGCTTCTAACAAGGTATCACTACCAGTTTTAGTTTTCAAAGGGGTGAAGTTTTTGCTAACTACTAACTTGTCATCTATTTCCTTTGGAAGCAAACATACAAGGCAAAGCTAATCACACACTATCTTCAAGCACAGCTATTCAACCGGCATGGAACAAGGCATTTTTCCTAGCTTCACACAGGGAAGATAGTAACATCACATTGATCACAAGTTACTGAGTATCAGAACAAAGTGAGGGAAGCATATTTATGCACAAGCACAATCATGATGCATGACTGTCCTATTCGTCCTCACAAAATTGCTAGCCTAAGGTGGAAATCACGTTCTATGTCGGTGGCACAACATGTACTCTCTCGATATATAGCTAGTTGTCAGCTACATTCAATCTACGCATTCGTGGTTAACGTACCTGTAGAAGGATTTCATTTTAGCCCATCCCCACAATTATATATGCAGAAATGAAAGTCTAGGCTCAAGGTTGCAAGCTAAATACTTCCAAATATATATACCCACATATATACTTCCGTATCAAAGCTACCCGAAAGTAAATACGTCTATGCATGCATATAGAATATGCATATATAGCCGTACCAAAGCTAACCCACAATTAAATACTTCCATATATATATGAGATATATATACTTAAGTATAAAAACTACCTCCCCCCTTTGACCGCATGCTCACTTCTTGCGATCATGCCACTCACCATCTTACCTAGGCATAGAGGTTATTGATCCATACATTACCACTCAAGCCAATGGCATCCATACAATAGCACGCCGTATGGACGACGAAATAAAAATTGCAATAAAGTACATCCCCCCATAGTTAGTATCAGTTTACTTAGCCACCTAGTAGTCCTTAATTAGGCTTAACTGGAGGTTGTCACTAGCATAGTTTTGCAAATTAATTTTGACAAGTTTGACTGTAGTTAAAGTTTTAGTCAAAATAGGCTTTTTAAAACAAAACTTTGTTTTGAAAACTAAGTACATGATAGTATTATGCTTAATCTTGCTCTGATACTAGCTGTGATAGAACTGCCCAATTTATACAGGATCAAGTATGGTTGCCCCCGTTTAACATATTGACGCGCGCATACTTTCACTTATATAAACCCGGTAGTCCGCCGAGTGTCACGAAGGACCTCGGTAAATCAAAATCATAACCAAGATCACATGATTAAGCAAATACACATCACATGCATAGAGTTACAGCGAAAAAATATTACAAATGGGTTCACAAATAATAGTACAAGTTTGGGTTTTAAAACCGGTTAAAGGAAAACAACATAGCTTTCAAATGATTACATTAATATAAGTTCCAAATACATTGCTAGCATAAGTGACATCCTCTGATAAAAGCATATAGATGAGAAATAAATATAGAGTCACCGAGCCCACCGGCGGTTAGCCACCATCTTCAGCAGGACGAGAACTTCACCCACAACATGGTGGGATAAACCATGAGTACTTGAATGTACTCAGCTAGACTTACCCATCATAAACTAGAAATAAAGTCACTCCAAGGATCATGCAAGGCTTTATTGGTGGAGCTAGCTTGACAACATTTTGCATAAAAGCCACTAGTTGAGCTATACATTTTCTAATTCGGTAACCAAGTTAATTATAGGTATTCATCTCTAGATTAGCAACTAACCTATCCCAAACATGTGGAATATCATTTAGTAGCATGCAATAGTAACCATAACTGGTGTAACATTTCCATATTCATCATAACCATCAAATTCCATCAATAAATGCTACATTGCCGCTGCTAAGTCAAGTTCTCACTATCTAAGAGAGATGGCGACTCGAATCGATTCCAACCAGCTGGGGAGTTATTCCTAACACAAACCCAGACATACCTGCGTCAAGGTAGTCTTAGGTCACCTTTGGTACAACTCATGTACAGTCACGGGTCTGATCAGTGCCGCACCCTTAGGGATACTACCAGTATGCCAGGAAGTTCAGGCCTGGTCTGCCCTTGGACTCACGCCACTAGCTCTCCGTACATCCTTACTGCCTCTAGTGTGTGCACTTTCACTTATCGGGTCCTGGCCTGAGTTGAGCTACTTGGCTTCATGGTCGGAACGACTTATCTGGCCAACTAAGTGCTAGGCATGTGTTCAACATGACATGAGGATGTACAGCGAATTGGTCCTTAATCGACACAGACGGGGATAAATAGGCACCAAGACCTCCATGCCTTGTTGCTTCTCTATCACAATCCTGCCTGGTTTCCTTTTATTTATCAACACATGGTTATTTCCACGATAACAAATATTGCCAACCATGCTTTGGTATCCACCTATATCTCGCAGGTGACAGGAAATCACCCGACTTCTATCGGTATAAGCATTGCTAAGCATACATTTGATCCTGGACCTACATAGGGTTCAAGGTATATTTCTGGACAAGGTAGTTCTATGCATCAAGTGGTTCTAATCAACTCTTATAACCTAATGCATCAAACATAAAGGACTCAAATGATATTTGTAAAAACATAGGAGACTTGGAATGCTCTTGGGCTTGCCTAGGATCCAACACTAGGTTAGTGTTTGTTAGACGACACTCGCTTGGCGAGCATCTCCTGTTTAGGCATATACTCTAGGGGTCCTTCCATCTTCGGGATAGGTCCACCAACACCATTTTCTGGTTAGACTTCATCATCACATCCTTCAGGTGGTGCATCAAGCGTACCGAGATGAGATGCAACAATGCAAATGTATGAATGCGAAGAATGGCAATATGAGATGCCTCACATAAAAGTATTCAAGATGAGCACAAGGTTACACCAAACATATATAAGCACTCCACGTTACTTAATTAAACATCCCACAACCTATCATGCTAGGATAGCAAGGATGGTAGCACCAAGCATGACACAAGTTTCACAAGGTTTTAGGTATATTAACTTAACACCATCAAAGGCATGAGCCACACTTAGCCACACACAAAGCAAAGCAAGCTAAAGCAAACAATTTTAGGTACAAACACAGATTCTGAATAGTAGCAACACAGTCACTTATTTTAATCATACTCAGAGTTCTCCACTTGCAAAAAGTGTGATTGAAGACTTTCTGTAAATCTAATGAAATTATCTAAAACTTTGTTATTAACACCAAAAGCTGATTCAACAAATAACATGGTCAAAATACATCATGAAGTAGAGCTTATACAACTAAGGATAGAAAACTGATATTAACTTCAAAAATGCATAACTGAAGTTCTAGACATTCAGCAAACATGATTCTTAACTTTATGGAAAGATTATTAAGTTATCTATAACTTTCTTATTATCATTTTAAGATGATTCTACAGCTAACAGGGTCAAACAACACCAAGAAGGCATCTCTATCTAGATTTGGATAGAAATCTGCCATTCCACTTTGAACAGCTATAACTGGAGTTCTAGACCACCAAAAGCAGTGATCTTATACTTTTGTATTCAACATATCTATAGAAAACATCATTTCCATCACAAAAATATCTCCACCATAGAACTGTACATGCAGCCATAACAGCAGAGATACAACTCTATGTATTTATCATTTATGTTGTTAACAACTAACATTTTGTTGATATATATGTAGCTCCATGCAACTCCTAACTATAACCAAGCAATCAAATTACCTAGCACTAATTATTAGAAGTATTAGATGGCATAAACACAAGCATCTACTAACAAACTTTCATCAGCTTTTCTATATATAAAAACCTATATATTAACTACAGGTGATGTTGCAAACATCTCATTTGGATCTCACATTTCTTACATGCACAGGTTTTATAATTTAATTGCTATGAAAAAGACAAATCTTAATTATTAATAAACATGTGAGAACAAGATACATCTAAAGATCATTATTTTCTATAAACATATAGCCATATTAGGGTTTCTCAGGCCACATTATCACCATGCAAGGGCAAAGGAATCACATTTCACATTTTTGCACGTATAAATTATTTATAAGCCATTTAAAACCATTAATCAAGCATTAAAACAGTTAAATCAATAACTCAATCATACTCCATCCAATGACCATAAATTTTTACCATAGTAGACACATAGCTTCAGTAGCCTACCATAAAAATTTCATAGCAATTCGAGCACCACAACTTTAGCTATGAGAATAACAAGAAAAACAAGCTAAAATTGCCTATTTAACAACATTAAATCAAAACACCATAAAAATTGTACACAACTAGCATGTTTAATATGTTTATTATCTATAGCATGTCACCACAAGATTAACACAACTAGAATTACCATTTTTGGACTTCTATAACTCAAGATATGCATCCGACAACTTAAAAGGATTTCTAAAAGCACTTTATAAGAATAAATAAAAACATCAGAAACTTTCTACTAACACATATCATACTATGACTCTACTGTGTATATCTACTCACAAGTATTCCAAAAAGTCCTCATTTGCTATTTTATGATTTTTCTACAATTTATTATGATTTTCCAAATTTTTAGCCATAAAAGAAAAACAAACTTGCACCGAGGCCCCTAAACTTTCTTCATATGAATCTATGGTTCACAGTTAGGTACTTTCCTTTTATCAAATTCTTGCGTGAGATCCCCAACGTGAGTTGGAGCAGAGGACGTCGACGACGGCTCGATTTCTAGCGAGGTGGTCAACCTCTGGTGGCGAGCGGCGGGGGCGGAGGGCTAAGAGGCCCGCGCACACTAGCAGGCACTCGCGGCTTGGCCTGTGGTGGACGGAGGTGGCTCGGCCAAGGCAGCAGCAGACCGATGGCCGGTGAGGACAGGCTTGGGGTCAGCCGGCCTTGGTCATTAGGGGTTGGCAGCGGCGGGGAGCATCCCCATCACCAGGCGCACCAACCGCTACCCGTGGCTTGGCCTGAGACAACTTGAGGTGGCCTAGCCTCGGGCGCCAGTGGCCATGCCTGCAGTAGCTCCGGTGGTGGGGTGCTCCGGCAATGATGGTGGTTAGGAAAGGGGCATAGGTGGGGCGGCGTGTGGTGGTGGAGGCATAGCGACACTCGGCTAGGGTGGAGAAGGCCCGTAGGGCAGGGATTGCGGCAGCGGCGAGCTCGACCTGGTCATCGATGGTGGCGGCATCCGCACGAGCTCAGAGCGAGGAGGATGGAGAGCGAGTGAGCTAGAGAGGGCGGAGGGTGTCCATGATAGCTTGGAGCATAAGGCACTCAGGCGACAGCAAGGTGGGAAGACAGGGGTACATGGTAGAGGAGGTGCGGGCGCACTACCCTGCATGGACGCCACGAAGGCATTAAGCCGAGCAGGTGTCCGGCGTCGGTGTGGCCACTGTGGGATGTTGTTTTGGGCTGGCTATAGGCCGATTTGGTCCTTGGGCTTAAAACAAAGTTTGATGATCTCTGAATACTCTCCAACTTTGATTAAGGGTGCATTTCCATTAGAGTAACAGATTAGTAGGTAATTAGCGCCCAACATGATAATGTTAGCGCATTGACAGCGATGAGCAAAAATCCAAATTGATGATCAAAACGAAGTCAAACTGGTGCCATCTTTTTGCATGCTCTTCCCCAAAACATGTAGTCCAACTTTTATATTTGGCTCAACTTGAGTTGCTTAACAAAAACATGAGAACATGACGTGTCAAATAAGTGGTTACTAATATTTCTAAGTCTAAAAATAGCCACAGATTCAATCCTCGAACCTCTGTTGGACAAACTTAGAGGGTGATTTAGGATTGGGTCTTTGAACAAAGTTTGTTGTACACATCTTGCTATGCAAATTTGCTTAGAGGATGATGGATTGGTTGGAGAGATACAAGGCTCCAAAGTGTAGTTCCCGAAACTGAGTTCAGACTTGAACATTCAGGCATTGGCAAAGGAATTCAGTGCCATTAGCTATTTTTGAAACTACCTCTGAATGTCAAAACGTGCTCCAAAAGTGATGAGACTTGTTTTGTTGTTTCCTCCACATAGTGTACTCCAACCCATATTAAGGAATTAAATTGAGCTGCCATATGAATTTAGAAGATAAAAATGTCACAACATGTCAACTTGCTGTTGTCAATCGGGGACAAATATTTCTAAGAGCTCAAAAGGAGCACTATATTCAAAATTGAGGCCACTGTTTGAGCCACTTAGAAGTTGAATCAGGTCTTGGTCCAAAAATAAAGTTTGTTGTACTCCACTCAAACTTAAGCTTTTATTAAAGGTCAAACTTCATATCTAGTACAAAAACCATTGCTTCATCTTGTTGAAAGCAGCACCTCGTTAAACCCTGGAATTTGGGTTTTCGACCAATTGAGGCCTTTTCTTGACGTTTGCTAAACACAAACCCTTCATGACTTTTGTTGTAGAGTTCAATTAGAATCATTTGGGCAAGGTAGCTAGGTTTGGTCGACATCTCATATTCCCATTTACTTACTAAAGTAATTCAATCAAGGTTATAACTTGTCATTACATGTGACTTCTTGGCTCCAAACTTCACAAAACCTTTTCATTGGTCAAGATGGATTTATGTTGATGTAATGTTCATGAAATAAGCATGTTTAACATTACTCGTGCCTAATCTTAACCAGGGTCCACATGTAAGCAAAGTGTATTGTCCGAGTCCAACTTGGGGCTCATTTTCATAGTTTTGACCTGAATACCTTCATCATTCCTTCCAGATTATGAACTAGAGATCATAATCATTGCTTGACATATCCTACTTAAGTCCTATTTCACTGCTTAACTCATGACTAACACTCGGGGTGTTACAGTAGAGGCGATAGATCTGATCTGCAGGTATCCTTTCTCACTTTTTCCTGTTCGCTTCACTGTTTTGGTCCTTGCTTGAACATGAGGTATACAAGAAACATTCTAGCATTGGAGATCTAGGTAGGCCAATGATATGATGATGAAAAGAACTAGGAGGTGGCACTGGTTGGTTTTCTGCTGGTGTCTTGGTTTTCTATATATGTTTAGTTTTGTTACTGTAAATGCCTGTGTGCAACTAGGCCTGTTAATTGTCAAGTGCTTGCTTGATTATACCTATCTATCTAGGCAAACAAATAGGCCCATTGCTTCTGCCTTCAAAACTATTGTCTGTCTCCTATGGAAGAAGCTCTGAGCTCGTGTACTGATTGTAAGTGTGATGGATAGACTTGATTTAGCTGGAATTGTAATGGTTATAGCTCCATTAACTGCTACTCTAGTTTTATTTATATATATCTATGTGGTGCTACTCTAGATTTTTTTGAGGTCGTACCATGAAAATTGTTAATGGTTGTTAAAGTTGTACTTTGGTATGAGTTGTGGACTTCACTGATGCATCTTTGTTGGATTATTTTCCTCTCAAGTGATTTCATTACTGAGCAAGCTCTCAACAGACAAAATGGAGGAGGCCCCTAACAAGAGGAATGCACTGGCCAGCCTCATGAATGATGTCATTGTCGAGATCCTCCATCACCTCCCTGCCAACTCCTTGTTCTGCTACAAATGTGTCTGTCGCTCCTGGAACCACCTCATCAAGGACTACAACAACCATAAGGTGTTGCCCTGGACTCTGGCCAGCTTCTTCTATGACTTTGACCAAGGCCATCAATGCTACACCAATGTCACCGGTGAACACCTATCCTTGTCCTTCTTGCCCTTCACCTTTGTCGATGTAGCTGTCTCAGATATCTACAACGACCTCATCCTATGCGGGTGCTGAGGGGCTGATGGATTATACCGCTATGTCGTATGCAATCTAGCAACAAAGAAGTTTAAGAAACTACCACCTAGCATTCATTATATTAGTGAGGCTCGATTGGGGTTTGATCCGACAGCCTCCTCACACTTCCATTTGATTGAATATATAGAAGTGGAGCAGGTTGATGAGTGTAAGGGTGTGGACATCTACTCATCTAAAACTGCAGCATGGATCTATAAGGAATCTAAATGGGGACCAAATACTTGAGATCAGAAGAAATGAGATCATCAGAAACTGTGTATCTTAACGGTTCTCTGCACATTATGGGGTACTCAGGGTTTTACCCTCAAATACTTGTTGTGGATAGAGGGAGAGACATGGAGGAAAATTCCTTGCCCGCGTGGTTCTTCACCCTCCATCCATCATGCTCAGGGTCACTTATGTGTATGTATTGTTCGTGGTCGCAATATGTCCAAACTTTCAATCTAGATCCTTAAAGACTATGGTACTAATAAATGGATATTGAAGCATACTGTCAGCTTTCTGAAGGAGTTTGCAAAGACTAACATTGAATTTTGTTGGTACTATGATGTTAATGAGTACTACTCAACGGTTCACCCACAATGGAATTTGCTTCTCTTTGTTGGGGTTAGGAAGGAAAATGACATCATCGCATATAACATGGACAACAGAAAAGTTCATGTCATCCCTACACGTTACAATCAATTTTTGAAACATGGCATCCTGCCACAAATCAACGACAGACCTTACTATCTTCCCTTGTTCTCGGAGTTGGAGTCATTTGTGGAGTAAATAAAGTTCCATGATGTATCTCTCTATCATGACATATTTAAATGGATCAATGTTGTTTGATTGTGAATGGACATGTTAATTTCCTCTTGGATGGATGTTGTCATTATTTTGTAGCAACTTTAACTTGTTTGTAATATAAGCTAAGGTCTATGCAGTGTGTCAGACGCGTTTAAACCTACAGAGGTCGGACTTTCTTGTGTGTGCAGTAACATTTAAACACCAATGGCTCCTCTTTGTTCCCCAAAAAAAACATCAATGGCTCCTATGTAGTAGTGATATATTAACCGTTGTGATCTCTTTCGGAACTCCGCTTGTTTTCCTTCCTTCCCTGAGCCCTCCTATTTCCACTATAGATCTAAAATCGTTAGGAACGTGCGATTGCCTTCTGCAAACCTACTTCACTCTTAGCCACCGCCATGGTGAAGGGTGAGCCTTCTGCGAAGCGCGCACGGGAGGCAGATGATGCTGTGCCTATGGTTAATGGGGATGACGCCATGCTCATGGTGAAGGAGGATGACATCATGCCCATGGTGAATCAAGATGAAGCTCCGGTGGATCCCTTTGGAGATAGAGATGATTGGGCCGTTGGCATCTTGAGTAAGGCTTTCTTGAAGAGCAGGCATGTGCAACAGAACACCGGTCTAGGCACCCTCAACTTGCCTCAGGAGGAAAAGGTGAGCAGTTACATCTTCATTTTTCACCAACTCACCAATGTCCTTGAAGAATTGCCAGCCTACTTGAACAAGATTCACATGGACAACGCAAAGTACATCCTCACCTACTAACAAAAGTATATAGATAGCTTCAACAATAGCATCATGACATAAGGAATCATCACCACCCACAACACCGAGAAGCACTAGCGCAACCTGGTTCATGCCGATGCTGAGCAGGTGGCCTACTACATCACTGCTGATGAGGACGACGATGATGTTGATACCAACAAGGAGGACGAGGATGAGGACAGTGATACCGATGAGTAGAGGAGTAAATAAAGTACCATTTTATGTATCTCATGTTGCATTTGATGTATCTTCCTTATGTTGGGTGTACGGATGGAGTACATGTTGTTACACTTTCCTTATGTTGTTACTCTTCCTTATGTATCTTCCCTTGCATTTTATGTTGGACGTATTCAAATGTACAGAGGTTTTGATTTGTGAAGTATTATTTGCATGTTTCTGTTTACTATATTGTTGAACTTTGTATTAAATAGGTGGGTTAAACTCTATTGAGCATGGTGTAGATCAGGTCCTTGGGTCATTTGGTAGCCGGTTTCTAGCCGCTATTGGTTGGTTTTGCCTGTAGGTTTCTTTCTGGTTCTCTTTCTGATTTGTACTATGGTAAACATGCATAACAGAATTCATCCGATCAAGTTTTGTGTCGATGTAATGCCTAATGGAGGAGCCACATAGCTATTCAAATTTTATAGCACACGTAAGAAAGTACGAGCATTGTAAATCTGATCGGTCCAGACACATCTCACGTTATACAAGGAAACTTGTTTCGTACGAATACATTCGTTGAATCCTAAAGAAACTAATAAAATTGAAACTAGTTACATATCCAGCCTGTTCAAATTTACGCAGCTCGGACTATCAGGTGAGCATACTATTTACAAGAAACAGGTAAATGTCATTTTGTCAAATATACTATAGGGACATGGTCAGGGGAAAGTTGTGATCGTTTGTTGTAGAGTGTCTCTCTATATATTTGGTCAAAATTCAGAATCTTTGAGGGAAGGGGGATGCTCCTCCCATATAGACCCTATGCAGTTGCTGAGAGTGAAGTGAATGCGTAGTTAAGCTGGACACAAGAAGTGCATCTTAGAAGAAGAGTTTTTGACCATAATAACACGCTTGAGACTTGAAAGCCTAGTGCGGTTGTGAAGAGGACTCACAACAGTCGAGGGGCAGTCAGGCATTCAGCTAGCTAGAGGTGGCTATACAACAGGAGTGAGGCTAGGCTTTGAACATGCAAGGACGTCAGGGCAGGAACAGGCCTCTAACATGATCGCACGATGTTTCTCATTACTAGTATCCGAGTAGTGAATATTTTAGATGGTCGGACCTTCTGTCATCCAGTGAATTATACAGTGCACTCCAATCCAAGCAGTCGTAGGCTCACAGCAGCCGAGAGGCAGTAGCTTGCTAGAGATGGGTACATGGTTTCATAGGTTCTGATCAACTGCACTCCTGGGGCTATGGTTAATGCTATTGCTTTTTTAGGTGCCTGTGGGTTTTAGAAAAAGTCTGTATTATTAGGCGTATCCTAGAAACAAGGCTGCAATTAACTCCCAATGGAAGCCAAGCTCGTCTCTGGTTCATTCCAATTAAAGGTTGCTTGCATACATGTATGGAAGCCAGGGAGATGACTGTAATAGAGGCTTGGACGTGATATTTTTAATTAATGTAAGTTCACAGTCTTCCTTCGTTCCTTGGTATTTGAAATTTCATCCCATGCGCCTAACAAACTGACCCAGAGGTAGTATCAACAAATCCACTCAATTTGCTATGACTTTCAAATGTATAGAAGACACTATATACTATCCTACGAGATGAAATATAAAGCGGATGAACTTTCTTACGTGTGTAGTAAAAAATGTGAACAGAAAGAAACGTGCAGATCAGAAAGGGAACCAGAAAACTTCTTATTTCCCGGTAATCTGACCATCTTGTCTGCCCGGTTGCCCACCTACCCGGTAATCTAAACCATGTTGTTGAGAGTTCCCACGCCAATTCATAAAGGGTATTTAAAACTCCTACTGTAACCCTAGCTCGGCCGCCTCCACCGCCTCCTCCTCAATCAACGTAAGTCGATCATGCCACGCTGCCTCTCCAGCGCTCTGCCTCGACGCTGTCCACCCGCCGTAGCTCCATCCACGCCACTGAGCGAGCCCATGGTTGGCCTCCTTGCGCTCTGCATCACACGACGTCAACGCCGGCAATCATGGCAGCAAGGTGGCACCCCATGTCGCTGTTGCTAGCGCTCCCTAATGAGCTAGCCATTGAGATCGTCGGCCACCTCGCTGTGACCTCGGAGTGGCCCATGGACGACCTTCGTAGCCTACGGCGACCTACTCATTCATGCGCTGCATTTGCGGCAACCCCACCGTCGATCAGCGCATGGCACTGCACCAGTGCAAACATGGACTAGGGTGGGACGATCTCGGCAAGTACTACGCCCTCCTTGCTAGCGTGACCTAACTCAGCAACCTCGAGGCTTGCTTGCTCATTGGGATACCAATCGTATTTGAGGAAAACCGCAAGCCCCCACCATGCCTCAACAATCTCTCTAGCACTACCGATGGCGGGCACAATCTGCTGGCCTATCTTGTCGCCATATTGCTCTATAGGCACAATGGCGATGCCCGCGATGATGACACTGTGAGGCGGTACATGAGACGGGTTCAGGGCGAGGAAGAATCGTGGGCGGCGGCGGCAGACCAATGAGTAGGTGCCTACGCAACAAGGGGTGTGTGTTGTGCCACCGCAAGGCGGCCACTGAGGTGATCCACGAAACAAGGTGGGGCAAGTGGTCATTGCCGCCGCCGGCATAGGTGCATGGCGATCTTCCATGCACAGGTGGCGCTTGTGGTGATGTAGACCGATGGGAAGGAAGGGTTGTTTATTGCAGCGAGGACTATAGGCTTTGCCATGAATTTGAGTTGTTCGCAAGGGAACTTGGAATAAGAAACTAATAATTCACCCTTTACATGGGAGAGTGAGTTACTCCCTCCGTCCTAAAATATAGTGTAATCTGGCTTCAGTAGTAATTTTCAGCGAACGCACAGTATTTTCCTCTCACAACAAATTAGCATAAACCAAAATTTCAGCGAAACAACAGGGCCGGCCCTGTTTGTTTCGCTAAAATTTGGCTTATGCTGATACTTATGTTGATTTGTTGTGAGAGAAAAACACTATGCGTTCGCCAAAAAGTATTGATGAAGTAGTTCAAGCTCCTGAAATATAGTGTATTCTATAGCTTTTGATTATTTGTTGTTTTGTTTTAATTTTATTTGTTTCCTTTAGGGATTCAACGAAAGTAATCATACAAAATAGGTTTCCTGTATAATGTGAGATGTGTCTGGCTCGCGGAAAGCTCTAGTTTGGCTTTGGTGAATTGATGAAACCCTAAGTGCTAACCTAGTTTATCAAGTGATCATGAGATAGGTAGCACACTTCAAGTGGTGAAGCAAATGAAGATCATAACATGATGATGGTGATGCCATGGTGATGATCAAGTGCTCGGACTTGGATAGAAGAAAGAGAAAAACAAAAGCCTCAAGGCAAAGGTATAAATTGTAGGAGCCATTTGTTTTGGTGATCAAGACACTTAGAGAGTGTGATCATATTTAGGTTTGATAGCCGTACTATTAAGAGGGGTGAAACTCGTATCAGAA
Organism: Miscanthus lutarioriparius; assembly: GCA_904845875.1. Taxonomy (NCBI): domain Eukaryota; kingdom Viridiplantae; phylum Streptophyta; class Magnoliopsida; order Poales; family Poaceae; genus Miscanthus; species Miscanthus lutarioriparius. The sequence continues at coordinate 41,757,012 of CAJGYO010000019.1, forward strand.
TGCGGTTATCAAAGTGCCACTAGATGCTCTAACTCATTGCATATGCATTTAGGATCTAGTGGAGAACTACACCCTTGAAAATGTTTGTGAAAATATACTAACACATGTGCACAAGGTGATACACTTTGTGGTTGGCACATTTGGGCAAGGGTGAAGAAGTTAGAAGTGAAATGGAGTTGGTCGCAATGATGCTGGTATCGGTTAACTGACCGGACGCTTGGTCGCTCTGTGACCGGACGCTGAAAGGCTATGTCCGGTCGAGTGGTCGGTCGGCACAGTGGTTAGGGTTAAGCACCAAACGCTGGGCTGTGTCCGGTCAAGCATGACCGGACGCGTTCGGTTGGCAAAAACTGGTTTTAGACCCTTACTGTAAACGACCGGACGCTGACGGTTCAGCGTCCGGTCAATTCTGTCGGAGCGTCCAGTCAGCTTGTCGACCGTTGAGATCAAACGTTCACTGTTGAACACAGGAGACACGTGGTCGCCATCGGGTGACCGGACGCTGAGGAGCAGCGTCTGGTCAGTAGGACCAGAGCGTCCGGTCACCCCGATCAGTGCCCAGTGAAGGGGTACAACGACTGTATTTTGTGGGGGCTTCTATTTAAGCCCCATGGCCGGCTCGAGCTCACTCTCTTGGCCATTTGCATTGACTTAGCAACCTTGTGAGCTTAGCGAAAGCCCTCCCACTCATTTCCATCATATATTAAACATCTTTGTGAGATTGGGAGAGAATCCAAGTGCATTGCTTGAGTGTTTGCATCTAGAGGCACTTGGTGTTCGTGTTTTGCTGTGGATTTCGCTTGTTACTCTTGGTGGTTGCCGCAACCTAGACAGCTTGGAGCAGCGAGGATCGTTGAGCGGAGGGTGGCAATTGTCTCCAACTCCGATCGTGTTCATTGTGAGGGGTTCTTGACCTTTCCCTGGTGGAGCGCCAAAAGGTACTCTAGTGGATTGCTTGTGGCTTGTGTGATCTCATCTTGTGTTGGTTGTGTGGCACCCTATTGAGGGTTTGGCATGTGAAGCCAATTCGCGCATGAACCTCCAAGTGAGTGAATCGCCACAACGAGGACTAGCTTGCCGGCAAGCAAGTGAACCTCGGTAAAAAATCATTGTGTTCATCATTGATTCCGAGGTGATTGGTCTTCATTGTTATCAACACTTGTGATTGATTGGTTCATACATCTACACGGCGGTATAACCTTCTTGCCTATTCATTACATTACCGCAAACTAGTTGTCAAGCTCTTTAGTGTAACTAGTTGTGAGAGCTTGTTAGTTTGGTTAGTGTGGCTCTTTAGTTAGCTTTTGAGAGCACACTAACTAAGTGTAGTGATATAGCTATTGTGTGGATATACTTCATCTAAACTAGAATTGTGGTAGGTGGCTTGCATTTTGTGTGGCTATACTTCGCCTCATAATTGTCTAATCCTTTTGTTAAGTGTTGTTGTAGAAATTTTATTAGGCTATTCACCCCCCCTCTAGCCATTAGGACCTTTCAAGTGGTATCGGAGCCGAGGTTACCGTTATTTGAGGCTTAACAACCTTCGGTGTTAAAATGGCTCAAATCAACAACACCAAGAAGCCACCCCAATTTGATGGCACAAATTATCCTTATTGGAAGTCAAAGATGACTACACATATCAAGTCAATCAATAGAAAGGTGTGGAAGGTGGTAGAAACCAAAATTGAGATTGAAGATCCAGAGAATCCCACCGTGGGCGAAGAAGTGCTTCTCCAAAACAATGATATTGCTCTAAGTGCCATTCATGATGCAATTGATGAGAGAACATTTGAGAAAATCAAGAATATTGAGATGGCTCATGAGGCTTGGAAGAAGTTGGAAGAATCATTTGAGGGCACTCAAGCCGTGAAGGGTGCAAAGGCATACATTCTCAAAGAGAAGTTTTCAAGCTTCAAGATGAAGGACGATGAGAGTGTGCCGGAGATGTTTTATAGGCTTCAAGTGCTTGTCAATGATCTCAAAGCACTTGGAGAATAGGTGAAGGACAAGGACTTCTCCCACAAGTTCTTGAGATGCTTGCCTTTAAGATTTGGCACATTGGTCACTATTCTAGTGAGCAATGGTTTGGACACCATGACACCAAACCAAGTGTTGGGAGATATAATGACTAATGACACATATAGAGATGATGATGAGAAGGAAGAAAAGAAGGAGAAGAAAGATGAGAAGAAGGATGAGAAGAAGAAGAGCATGGCATTCAAATCCACCTCATCCAAGGGCAAAGCCAAGCAAGAAACATCAAGTGAAGAAGATGATTCATGGGATGATGATGATGATGAGAAGATGGCTCTCTTTGTCAAGAGATTTGGCAAGTTCATGGTGAAGAAAGGCTATCGTGCTAGAAGAAAGAAGTCTTCATCCAAGAACAAGGAAGAGTCAAGAAGATGTTTCAAGTGTGGAAGCAAAGATCATCTTGTTGCTCAATGTCCATACAATAGCGATAATGATGATGACAACAAGAAGAACAAGAAGAAGGACAAGAAGGAAAAGAAAGAGAAGAAGGACAAGATGGCCTTCAAGAAGAAGAAGGGTGGTTCATATGTGGTCACTTGGGATAGTGATGCTTCCTCAAGTGATGATGATGATGATAGTGATGATCACAAGACCACCAAGAAGAAGGTTCTAGCAAGCATTGCCATCAATGAAAAGCCTTCTCTCTTCGACTCTTCATCATGCTTCATGGCTAAGGCCACTAAGGTACAAACTTGTGATGATGAAAGTGATGAAGAACATGATGATGATAATGAAAATGAAAATAAAAATGATAGTGATAGTGATAGTGATAATGATGAACCTACTAAAGATGAATTATTCGACATGCTAGAAGATGCTAGAGAACACTTTGACATCAAGAGAAGGGAATGCAAAAGCTTGCATAAGGAACTAAAAGCCCTTAAGCAAGCCTTTGATGAGCTCAATGCATCTCATGAGAGGCTAGAGGAAGCCAATGAGAAGCTTGGCAAAGCTCACAAAAAGCTTAAAAAGTCTCATTCCTCTTTGCTTGATGAGCAAAATAAAAAGAAGCATGTTGATACTTGTGATGTAGGTTTAACTTGTGACATAATTGATGAATCACTATCTATGCCTATCATTGCTCTTCTACTAACCCTTCTTGTAGTACTTCCACTTCCACCTCATCTAGTGGTGACGGTCTCACTTGTGATGCCTCACTAGTGGTTGAGAATGAGAATCTCAAGAAGGAGGTTAATAAGCTCACTCACACTTTGGCTAAGGCCTATGGTGGTGAGGACCGCTTGCTTTTGTGCTTGGGTAGCCAAAGAGCTTCTCTCTACAAAGAGGGATTGTGCTATACCTCCAATAAAGGCAAGGCGGCCTTCGCTCCTCACAAGACTAGTTTTGTGAAGAACAATGGTCGGTTTTGCATTAGTTGCAAGCAAGTGGGTCAAAAAGAGCATGAATGCACCAACAAGAGCAAAAATGCTAATGTATCCTCCCTTAAGCTTCATTCATGCTATATGCTTACTAAGGGTACAAATGGTGTGAAGGCTAAGTTCATTGGTAAACCATGGATGGGCTCAAAGAAGAAAGCCATTTGGGTACCAAAGAGCTTAGTGACTAACCTTCAAGGACTCAAGCAAGTTTGAGTACCTAAAAAGAATTGATCTTCTTTTGTAGGTCAATTACAAAGCCGAAGGAAGGCATTGGGTTCTTGATAGTGGGTGCACTCAACACATGACCGGTGATGCAAGAATGTTCAACTCAATCAACACCAATGGCAATGATAGTTATGATAGTATCACATTTGGTGACAATGGCAAAGGCAAGGTCAAAGGGCTTGGTAAGATTGCAATATCCAATGACATGAGCATATCCAATGTATTGCTAGTAGAGAGCTTGAACTTCAATTTGCTATCCGTGGCTCAATTGTGTGATCTTGGATTCAAATGCATATTTGGGGTAGATGATGTAGAGATCATAAGTGTAGATGGCTCTAACTTGATCTTCAAAGGCTTTAGATATGAGAATCTATACTTGGTTGATTTCAATGCTAGTGAAGCTAGATTATCTACATGCTTGTTCACTAAGTCTAGTATGGGTTGGTTATGGCATAGAAGGCTTGGTCATGTTGGAATGAAACAATTGAATAGATTGATTAAATATGACTTGGTTAGAGGCTTGAAAGATGTTGTGTTTGAAAAGGATAAGTTTTGTAGCTCCTGTCAAGCCAGCAAACAAGTTGGAAACACCCATCCTAAGAAAAGCATGATGAGCACTAGTAAAGCATTTGAGTTATTGCATATGGACTTGTTTGGGCCAACACAATACACTAGCATTGGTGGTAACAGATATGGCTTTGTGATAGTGGATGATTACACTAGATACACATGGGTATTCTTTTTAGTGGACAAAAGTGATGTGTTTGAAACATTCAAATCATTTGTCAAGGGCATTCACAATGAGTTTGAAACAACCATCAAGAGAGTTAGAAGTAACAATGGTAGTGAGTTCAAGAACACTAGAATTGATGAGTTGTGTGATGCATTTGGAATTAGACATCAATTCTCGGCCAAGTACACACCACAATCAAATGGCCTTGTTGAGAGAAAGAATAGAACACTCATTGATATGGCAAGGTCTATGCTTAGTGAGTATAATGTGAGTCAATCCTTTTGGGCCGAAGCTATCAACACAGCTTGCTATTGTAGCAACCTCCTCTATTGTCACCGATTGAAAGAGAAAACACCATATGAGCTCTTGAATGGTAGAAAGCCTAATATTGCATATTTTAGAGTCTTTGGGTGCAAATGCTATATCTTGAAGAAAGGCACTAGATTGGGCAAGTTTGACAAGAAATGTGATGAAGGATTCCTACTTAGTTATTCCACTACAAGTAAAGCATATAGAGTTTGGAATTTGGATAGTGGTACTCTTGAGGAAGTTCATGATGTTGAATTTGATGAAACCAAGGGTTCACAAGTAGAGAATGAGAACTTGGAAGATGTTAGAGGCATTCAACTTTCAAATGCCATGAAGAACATGGATGTTGGTGAATTAAGGCCTAGGCAAGTGAATGATGATGAAGATGATCAAGTGCAAGTGCTCTCCAACTCAAATGTGCAAGATGATACAAATCAAGGTAGTACAAGTGGCTCTCATGACAATGAACAAGATCAAGTGGCTAGTACATCATCTCTACCCAATGATCAAGCAAGTGTAAGCAATCAAGTTCCAATCCTCCAACCAACCAATGTTGCAAGAGATCATCCATTGGACACTATCATTGGTGATATTTCAAGAGGTGTACAAACAAGATCAAGATTGGCATCATTTTGTGAACACTTCTCATTTGTGTCATCCATTGAACCAAAGAAGATAGATGAAGCTTTGAAGGATGTTGATTGGGTGAATGTTATGCATGAAGAATTGAATAATTTCACAAGAAATCAAGTATGGGAATTAGTAGAGAGACCAAAGGTACACAATGTGATTGGAACCAAATGGGTCTTTAGAAACAAGCAAGATCAAGATGGGATGGTAGTAAGGAACAAAGCAAGATTGGTAGCACAAGGCTATACGCAAGTTGAAGGTCTTGACTTTGGAGAAACATATGCCCCGGTTGCTAGATTAGAAGCAATTAGAATCTTGCTAGCCTATGCTTGTGCCCACAACATCAAACTCTATCAAATGGATGTCAAGGGTGCATTTCTCAATGGGTACATCAATGAAGAAGTATATGTTGAGCAACCTCCCGGTTTTGAAGATGACAAGAAGCCCGACCATGTGTACAAGTTGAAGAAGGCATTGTATGGCTTGAAGCAAGCACCTAGAGCATGGTATGAGAGATTGAGAGACTTCCTACTCTCTAAAGGGTTCATGATGGGCAAGGTTGACACCACTCTTTTCATCAAGAAGATTGGAAAAGATCTATTTGTATTGCAAATCTATGTTGATGACATCATATTTGGATCAACCAATCAAGATTTTTGTGATGAGTTTGGAAAGATGATGGCTAATGAGTTTGAGATGTCCATGATTGGAGAGTTGAGTTACTTTCTTGGTCTTCAAATCAAGCAATCGAAGAATGGTACTTTTGTGAGTCAAGGCAAGTATATCAAGGACATGATCAAGAAGTTTGGCATGAGTGATAGCAAAGTCATTAGCACCCCAATGGGACCCAATGACAATTTGGATAGTGATGCAAGTGGAAATATGGTGGATCAAAAATTATACCGGTCTATGATTGGAAGCCTGCTCTATGTGACCGCATCAAGGCTGGATGTCATGTTTAGTATATGCATGTGTGCAAGATTTCAAGCCTCACCAAGAGAAAGTCATTTGAAGGCTACAAAGAGAATATTGAGGTACTTGAAGCATACACAAAATGTTGGTTTGTGGTATCCCAAAGGAGCAAAGTTTGAGCTAGTTGGTTATTCCGACTCGGATTATGTGGGATGCAAGGTTGAAAGGAAGAGCACCTCAGGCACATGTCAATTGTTGGGAAGATCACTTGTTTCATGGTCATCAAAGAAGCAAAATAGTGTTGCATTATCAACTACCGAAGCCGAATACATATCCGCCGGTAGTTGTTGTGCACAAGTACTTTGGATGAAGGGTACCTTGAGTGACTTTGGAATCAAGTTCAAGAAAGTGCCATTGTTATGTGACAATGAGAGTGCAATCAAGTTGACCAACAATCCGGTTCAACATGCAAGAACAAAGCACATTGATGTCCGCCACCATTTCATAAGAGATCACCAACAAAAAGGGGACATTTGCATTGAGAGTGTAGGCACCGAAGATCAACTTGCCGATATATTCACCAAGCCATTGGATGAGAAAATGTTTTGCAAGCTAAGGAATGAGTTGAACATATTGGATTTCTCAAATATGTGTTGATGCACCCCCCCCCACTTATATGACATGCCTCTCCTTCGAGCAATCCAAGGTAAAAGTTGATTGGCATGGCATACATCTTTGTTAAGGACATGTTTAGTGCATCTAGTCATCTCTCTATTTTATTAGGTTCATTCATGAAAATCAAATGAATTTGATGTTTATATGGTATCACTATTGTTTCTATGTTTGACTTGATCTAGTGATAGCATATGACATGTTTGTGGGCTTGAAAACCTAGTGTTTAATCTAGAAAATGAGCTCTAAGTGTTTAACTCAACATGGTACAAGATAACCCTTATTAGGAGGTGTGAAGAAGCTTGTCCTTGGATCAAACCGAGTTAAATATCTTTGGCAAATATTCTAGTTTGAACCAAATTTGGGAAAATGATCCTCACCCCATTGATTGACATTGATAATCCTAACCTATCTACTTTTTAAACCTTTGTGGTCATTGATGACAAAGGGGGAGAAAAAGTGCACAAAGATAGTAAATACACACCAAAGGGGAGAGAAATTAAGATATAAGTGATAAGGGGAGAATTTAACATAGGGGGAGAGATATGACAAAGGAAAGGAATAAAATTAAGATATAAGTGATAGGGGGAGAATTTAACATAGGGGGAGAGATATGACAAAGGAAAGGAATCAATTAAAATTTTGAGCACACAAGTAGGGGGAGCAAGCTCATAAACTTGTATGGTGCATTTGAATGTGCATTTCATATGTTTGTTTGCATGGCACATGCTTCAAATTTCAATATCCATGCTTGTGTGGTGTATGCTAGTTGTAGGTTTGAATGATGAAATGAAGAAAAACTAGCATGCATAGGGTATCTAATGATTTCATTTCCAAGTGTTGTTTCCAAGTGGTATCAAGCTAACCATGATGCTAAGGATGGTATAATGGTGCACTCCGATTGGTATCACGCTTCAAAGGTCCATCTTTTATACCTTAGCATCACTTGGTAGACATTGTCTCCTATATTTCCTATCTAAGCATATGTGCAAGCTTCAATCCAAATTCTTAGCACATATGTAGGGGGAGCAATTTCTACCATTTGGGGTTCATGAAACTTGTCCATATCCTTTTACACAAGGTAAATATGCTTGGACAAGCAACATGGATTCAATTGAATTTTAATTCTTATCTTTGTATAAGGGTTGTCATCAATTACCAAAAACGGGAAGATTGGAAGCTCTAGTTTGGTTTTGGTGAATTGATGAAACCCTAAGTGCTAACCTAGTTTATCAAGTGATCATGAGATAGGTAGCACACTTCAAGTGGTGAAGCAAATGAAGATCATAACATGATGATGGTGATGCCATGGTGATGATCAAGTTCTCGGATTTGTAAAGAAGAAAGAGAAAAACAAAAGGCTCAAGGCAAAGGTTTAAACTGTAGGAGCCATTTGTTTTGGTGATCAAGACACTTAGAGAGTGTGATCATATTTAGGTTTGATAGCCGTATTATTAAGAGGGGTGAAACTCATATCGGATTGCGGTTATCAAAGTGCAACTAGATGCTCTAACTCATTGCATATGCATTTAGGATCTAGTGGAGAACTACACCCTTGAAAATGTTTGTGAAAATATGCTAACACATGTGCACAAGGTGATACACTTGGTGGTTGGCACATTTGAGCAAGGGTGAAGAAGTTAGAAGTGAAATGGAGTTGGTCGCAATGATGCTGGCGTCGGTCAACTGACCGGGCGCTAGGTCGCTCTGCGACCGGACGCTGAAAGGCTGCGTCCGGTCGAGTGGTCGGTCAACACAGTGGTTAGGGTTAAGCATCGGACGCTAGGCTGTGTCCGGTCAAGCATGACCGGACGCGTCAGGTTGGCAAAAACTGGTTTTAGACCCTTACTGTAAATGACCGGACGCTGAGGGTTCAGTGTCCGATCAGTTCTGTCGGAGCGTCCGGTCAGCTTGTTGACCATTGAGATCAAACGTTCACTGTTGAACGCAGAAGACACGTGGCCACCATTGGGTGACTGAACGCTAAGGAGCAGCGTCCGGTCAGTAGGACCGGAGCGTCTGATCACCCCGATCAGTGCCCAGTGAAGGGGTACAACGGCTCTATTTCGTGGGGGCTTCTATTTAAGCCTCATGGTCGGCTCAAGCTCACTCTCTTGGCCATTTGCATTGACATAGCAACCTTGTGAGCTTAGCCAGAGCCTTCCCACTCATTTCCATCATAGATTAAACATCTTTGTGAGATTAGGAGAAAATCCAAGTGCATTGCTTGACTATTTGCATCTAGAGGCACTTGGTGTTCGTGTTTCGCTGTGGATTTCGCTTGTTACTCTTGGTGGTTGCTGGCACCTAGACGGCTTGGAGCAGCGAGGATCGTTGAGCGGAGGGTGGTGATTGTCTTCGGCTCCGATCGTGTTGATTGTGAGGGGTTCTTGACCTTTCCCCGGTGAAACGCCAAAAGGTACTCTAGTGGATTGCTTGTGGCTTGTGTGATCCTCATCTTGTGTTGGTTGTGCGGCACCCTATTGAGGGTTTGGCGTGTGAAGCCAATTAGCGCGTGAACCTCCAAGTGAGTGAATCGCCACAACGAGGACTAGCTTGCCGGCAAGCAAGTGAACCTCAGTAAAAAATCATTGTGTTCATCATTGATTCCGAGGTGATTGGCCTTCATTGTTATCCAGACTTGTGATTGATTGGTTCATACATCTACACGGTGGTATAACCTTCTTGCCTACTCATTACATTACCACAAACTAGTTGTCAAGCTCTTTAGTGTAACTAGTTATGAGAGCTTGTTAGTTTGGTTAGTGTGGCTCTTTAGTTAGCTTTTGAGAGCACACTAACTTAGTGTAGTGATATAGCTATTGTGTGGATATACTTCATCTAAACTAGAATTATGGTAGGTGGCTTGCATTTTGGTAGGCTAGCGCATAACTCGCTTCGCCTCATAATTGTCTAATCCTTTTGTTAAGTGTTGTTGTAGAAATTTTATTAGGCTATTCACCCCCCTCTAGCCATTAGGACCTTTCACCCGCTCAGATTTATTATGCTTGGACTTTCTTGTGTGTACAGTAAAATTTGAATGGCTATGTGGCCCCTCCTTTAGGCATTAGATCGACGCAAGACTTGATTGGATGAATTCCGTTATGCATGTTTACCATACTACAGATCAAAAAGAGAACCAGAAAGAAACCTGTAGACAAAACCAACCAATAGGGGCTAGAAATCGGCTACCAAATGACCTAAGGACCTGATCTACACCATGCTCAATAGAGTTTAACCCACCTAATACAAATTTGAACAAAAGTAAACACGGACATGTAGAGGGCCAAAAAAGACACCCTTGCCCCTCAATATTGCGGCAACAGCAAAGATCCTAGGCAATTAATATGGGCATTCTGGTCTTTTTTAACTGCTTTAGTCTCTTTTAGTCACATATACTAAACACCCTAGGATCTTTGTTGTTAAACTTTAGTCCTACGTTCCCTTGTTCTTAGAGTCATTAGCAGAGTAAATAAAGTTTCATTTGATGTTATGTCACGTTGCATTTGATGTATCTTTCTTATGTTGGGAGTTGGTAGTTTCTTACATGTCAGATGCGTCCAAATGAGGAAAAACTATGGAGGATACTGTCAGACGTGACCAAATGTATAGAGGTTGGACTTTCTAACATGTGCAATAACATTTCAACACCAATGGCTACTCATCTCTGTATTAGACTAAGGCGAAACTTGCTCTTCGCTACAAGGTTCTTGCAAGTTCAACAAGGTTTGACAAAGACACCAAGGCAACAAAAAAACAAATAGAAACCAAATGACCTAAGCTACACCACGGTTAACAGAGTTCAACCCACCTAATACAAGTACCACCCCACGACCAACAAGCAATGAGATGTTTGCATGGTTTGGCGGTGCAGCTTGGCCACGTCACATCAATGCGATGGGTCATGAGGCGATGTCCCTGCTGCAATAGGCTGCTGATGCCACCCACGTGCGCGTCTGCACAGGAATGCAGGAGCATGCAAAAAGTCATGACAGTCGAGGGGCAGACTGAAGGCTAAAGACTAATGAGTTACAAACTGAAGACTGAAACATCCATGAAAATAAGAAGAGTTGGGTTCAACACATATCGATGCCACTCATGACTACTACTACTTCTGAACTAGGGGTCATTTGGTAGCTGGTTTCTAGCCCCTATTGGTTTGTTTTGCCTATAGGTTTTTTCTAGTGTAGGATCTACTGGAAGATAAAGAAGGCCTAGAGGGGGTGAATAGGCCTGTAAAAATTTAAATCGAAACTCTATTAGAGCAGAGGGCGGCACTGCCTCTCTATGAAAAATAATCTAACATAGTTGAAATTTAATAGATATAAACCTGACTCCACTAGCTACTTAATCCTGCAATATAAAGCCAAGATCCTGTTCGAAGACAGGATACCACAGAAACTTCACACAACAGTGAATCGAGCAACTAAAACCTAGCAACAGCTAGCAATAAGGTAAACAGCAAGTATAGTAAAGATGAAGCACACGAGACACAAAATTTATCCCGTGGTTTATCTCACCACTAAGGTTTGCCTAAGTCCACATTGTTGAGGAAGCCACAAAAGGCTTGAGCTTGCCACCAAGGCTTGCCTTACCCTCATTCTCAAATCAAGAGAGTGAACTCTTGAAGTGAGGGGTGATTTCTTAGATTTCAAATGAGGTTATAAACCTCCCAAGGCTACCACATGAGTTGGCAAGCACAAGGGCAACACCTAGCCGGCTAGGAGCAAGCTCCAAGAGTAATAAACCCTAGAACCGCCGGCCAAACATGAACCAAATGCTCTTAGACTTTGGGAATCAGTGGATCTTCTCTCCAATCAAGTTTTGCTGCCTTTTCTCTCAAGTTTTGATGGTTGGAATTAAGGATTAGCTTGAGGGATGGAGGAGCAACAATGGAGGAGAGAGGTGAGCTTTGGTTTTGTCTGTTTTCGAGCAGAATGACTCAGTGGAGAAGATGACCATTGTGGGCCGGGCCTGAAGGGTATAAATACCCCTCGAGCCCAATGGTCGGTTAAGGGTGGCACTACCGCTCTTAATAGGGTGGCACTGCTGCCCTAGCCAAAATAGGTAATATGATATGAAATTTGGCTAGTTGTTTTGACTAGGTGGGAGGATGTAAATCTGTGAATTTGAGCATCTGATTCAATAGTTGACCAACCGTCCTAAAATCCCTCTTAATAGTATGGCTTTTCCTAAACTCAAATTCAAAACATAAAAGAATTTAAACCTCCCTTGAGCTAGGTCTGGCCACCTTTTGTAATTAGGACACCTGCAACCTATACATCATCCTCATTCTTTGATTCCCTGCTTGTCATCTCGATAAATCTTATTAGTCCTCTAATTTGGTAGTCATCAATACCAAAACCCACATTAGGGCTTGATTGCACTTACAATCTCCCCCTTTTTGGTAATTGATGACAACCCAATTAGAGCTTACAAATGATATGAAATCTAAATTGAGATTTTCAAACCATGGGTGTAGGAGCCTCCCCCTAAATATATGAATGGAGATTTGAATTCTCAAATTGGCATGAAAGGCCATGATTCACATTTTAGGTGTGATGAGAACCTCCCCCTACATCCATGCCTGCTGTGGGGTGCTGAACAAAGTGTCACAAGAATAAACGTGATGCATATGACAGGTTATATCAGTTCAGGCACATAAGATTCTGGCTGATACAGCATAGGGCGGCATTGCCGGCCCCATAGGGTGGCACTGCCGTCCTGACCATATCAGTCAGATAGCAATTAGATTTCTACAGCAGATCATATGAATATAAAACAATCTAGACTCAGAATATGACAAGCTAAAATAGTAACCATGAATACATGTCCATATCTGAAGCAAATAAAGTCACAAAGTAGCATAATATCATAAAATAGAGTTTTGAGCGACTCTCAAACTCACAATCTAACAACTACTCTCATCAGATCTGAACATAAAGCGCAGCAACACGTCGAAAATCCATTGACCCCTCTAATTTTCTCCCCCTTTGGCATCAAATACCAAAAAAAAAGAAAAAGAAGAGAAGTCACTTGTCACTATCGCAGTCGACGCGGGCACGTCCGGCGTCGTGGGTGTGCGAAGTGAGGCGTGCTGAACATCTCGAAGGTGTAGCCCCAGCAGATGTAGAAGGCCCTAGCTGATCCATTGAAGGACGTGGTCTCCTGGAATATGTTCGAAACAAGGCTGCCTGAACTTGTGGATCGGCCTCTGTAGGGTGAATCTCTGCACCAAGGTCCTGCTGACTTAGGGCCTCCTCAAAATGTTGTCCCTGTGGATACCCGTAGTACTGACTGAATGGCTCATATGAGTGTCCATGCTGCTGATCATCTGGCTGTCCATCATGGTGCTCATGTGACTGATCCTGCTCATCATCAGAGGAAGAAAGGCGAGGCAAGTTAGGAAACTGAGGTGGTGGCTGCACTGGTGAAAGTGGTGGCAGCCCTGCCATCTCCCTAGCATGCCTCACTGCTTCCTTGTTCTCCATTCTATCCTCATAAATAGTCTGTGAAGTATATGCACAATGAGTAAATATTGCCTTCATCCATGCACTCATCTTTCCCCACTTTGACTTCTTCTTTTGTTCCCTGGCCCTGGACGGCTCAGGAATATCTCTGTGTTCAGCTCTAGAAGGGTGAAAGCCTGTTGCCCCACTATCTCCAAGTCCTCCAGAACTAGTGTGCTGAGTAGCTGAGCCAAGTCCCCCTAAGCCACCATGTGTCTTTTTGATCTTATAAACAGTGTGCTCATAGTCCTTAGGGAACCACATGCCAGTCACTCTCTCAATCATAAACATGAGGTAAGGAGCATAGGGCAATGATCTCCTCCCATCATCCATGGCATATGCTAGCTCAACCCAAATGAATCTTGGAACATTAAACTTTTCACTGCTGGGAAACCTAGACAACACATTAGTGATATAGCCATTCAAATCTGTTGCATTGTCTTTGGGGTTGAGAGTGATCCTAAAAAGATTGTTCATGATGTAATAGAAGCTCTTTAGCTTTGTCCTTGACCAATCAAGAACTGCAAGATTTTGATCTTCCCACATGAAGCTCACTTCCATTGGCTCAAGACGACGCTCATTATGTATCCTCTCATATCCCCTGTGGATATGTCCAAAACCAAGAATACGACATAAAGTGACAAAATCAATGCGATAATGTCGCCCATCAGTCATCCAATGAAACTCATCCACTTCCCTGTTCCAATAGTAAGTAGAATGGAATTGGGCAAGAATCTCCCTATTCCAATCATACCTGAAACTCATGATATCTGTCATCTCAAAGTGGTCACAGGTCTTGATGGCTGTAGCGAACTGATGATCATCTCTGCTCTCCAAGTCACCAAAGTCAATGTATTGCATCCTGCTAATCTTGCCCTTTGACTTGGATAGGATGGCTGTGGCATAAAAATTAGATTGGAAAGCACTCCAAAATCTATAATCAATGCCATTGGATCTGTCAGAGGAGTAGGGATCAATCTCTCTAGCTTCACCTGTCTTCTTCCAACTCATGGAATAATCAACAGCTCTATGATCATCACTGTTTTGGGGAGGAATGAGATCGAACCTATCAGTGTTATCTCTCATGTAGCTGCTATCAAACTCTGAAATGTGCAAAGGAGAATCAAGCCACACACGAATGGTTCTTCCCATCCTCTAAATGTTCTCTTCCTCAGCAAGGTCTTCATCAAGATTTATGTCTCTGGGAGTATAGCTCATCTGTCCCTTGCCTCTCTTGACCTTTTGCTTAGTTGTCAACACCTTCCTTATTCCTCGGTCCATCTATGCATTTAAATAAGACTTGATAAGAAACTATAGGGATAATGAGTTAGACACAGCTACAAGCAGGTTTTAACAAGAAAAAGAATTTTGAAGATGACACAGGAAGCTGTGCTGGATTTGGAATCAGCATGGTAGGGTGGCACTGCCGCCCACTGAGGTCGGCACTGCCACCCTCTGTTGCTTCACTATTTCATTTTCAATTTTCTCGTTTTGGTTAAATCCTATTTCCAACAGTGTCTATTCATCATCACAATTCCAGAATCACAGTCTAAACAAAGAATACATGAAACCCTAGCCATGAATTTGAAAGATTGAGTATGAATATTTTAGAAACAATTTTTGATCAGTGAATCCAGTCCATTCTAAACTTCATCAGATTTATGAACTTGAGTATAGCAGTTAGAATCTGCTAGGGGTTCCATTAATGATCCCATGGGTGGCATTGCCGCTCTCCCCAAAATCATCCAACCGGTGAAATCCAAAATCAACTCGATTCAACCATCAAAAACCTTTCCAAACCCTTCATACTCCCCCTAGAAACTAAAATCCATGACTAAAAGCTTCACATTGCATAGATCAAAAGGGGTTAGGGTTTCACCTTGCTTCCAAACCATTGGAGTGGAGGGAGAAGAGAAGAAATGGCTCGGCCAGGAGCCTCCTACAGTGACCAGCGATGAAGAGACTAGGCCGGCTGCAGGGGCGGCACTGCCGGGGTGGCAGGTCACGAGGAACGGTGGCGGTGCATGCTTGACAAAGAGGAAGAAAGGAGCACGGGCATCGGCGTCGGCTGGGAGAGAAGGAGAGAGTTGGGTCGGGGGCCAGAGAAGGAATAAGTAGAAGATAACGGGCCCCGCGACATAGCCAAAATTGGCTAAAAACGGCCTAGTTTTTAGAGAGCGACACTGCCAGCCATGATGGGCGGCACTGGCGCCCTGCCAATTTTGCAGGGATTACTCTTAAACTTTATGACCTCCTTCACTTCAGATATGGATATATATTCTCTAAATATCATGACCAGTAAGCAATCAACAATATAGACAATGGTCATGACACTTAGTTGGCCTTTTGAAATGGTTTTGAAACACAATATAATATATTTTTAAATCATTTTCCTATGTCGCTAGGTAGTCAAACAGAGGTATGCTATATTTCAAACCACGTTACGAGAATCAACTATATTTAGCTCACTACGCAAAGCACAAAACCTTGACTCATCGAGAGGCTTAGTGAAGATATCGGCTAGTTGTTTTTCGGTGCTCACATGATGAATTTCGATATCTCCTTTGGTTTCGTGGTCTCTCAAGAAATGATGTTGGATGTCTATATGGTTGGTTCTTGAGTGACTTACGGGATTGTTTGCAAGCTTTATGGCACTTTCATTGTCACACAAGAGTGGGATTTTGGTGAATTGACATCCGAAATCACGAAGGGTTTGCCTCATCCAAAGTAGTTGAGCACAACATGCATTGGCTGCAACATACTTGGCCTCGGTGGTGGAAAGTGCTACACAATTTTGCTTCTTAGATCTCTAAGACACTAGAGACCGTCCAAGGAATTGACATGTCCTCGAAGTGCTTTTTCTATCTACCTTGCAACCGGCATATTTGGAATCCAAATAGCCAAGTAGATTGAACTTGGAGCCCTTGGGATACCACAAGCCAAGGTTAGGAGTGTGTACTAAATATCTCAAGATTCTCTTAACAGCCACTAAATGGCACTCTTTCGGGTTGCTTGAAATCTAGCACACATGCACACACTAAGCATTATGTCCGGCCTAGATGCACATAAGTAAAGTAGAGAGCCAATCATGTAACGATATACCTTGATGTCTATTGCTTTCTCTTCTTCATTTAGATCAAGATGTCCATTAGTTGGCATGGGAGTTTTGATAGGCTTGGTATTCACCATGTCGAACTTTTTAAGCATATCATGGGTGTACTTGGTTTGGCTAATGAATGTCCCTTCCTTCATTTGCTTGATTTGAAATCTAAGGAAGAACTTCAGCTCACCCATCATGGACATCTCAAATCTCTTAGTCATAATCCTACTAAACTCATCACAATACACATAATTAGTACTACCAAATATTATGTCATCGACATATATTTGGCACACAAATATATCATTTCCAACTTTGCGAGTAAAGAGTGTAGGGTCGGCTTTGCCTATTTCAAAGCCCTGTTTGAGCAAGAATTCCTTAAGGCATTCATACGATGCTCTTAGTGCTTGCTTAAGCCCATAGAGCGCCTTTTGGAGTTTATAGACATGGTGGGGAAATTTGGGATCTTCAAACCCCGGTAGCTGCTCCACATACACCAACTCTTCTATTGGGCCATTGAGAAATGCACTCTTGACATCCATTTGGTATAGCTTGAAGTCATGATGGGTAGCAAAGGCTAGAAGCATTCGGATTGCTTCAAGTCTTGCCACTGGTGCATATGTTTCTTTAAAGTCCAAGCCCTCTACTTGAGTGAAGCCTTGGGCCACCAATCTTGCCTTGTTCCTTGTCACCACGCCATTTTCATCTTGCTTGTTGCGGAAGACCCACTTGGTACCAATGACATTGGTATTGGGCCTTTCCACCAATTTCCACACTTGATTTCTTTCAAAGTTATTGAGCTCTTCTTGCATGGCCAAGACCCAATCCGGATCTCCAAGTGCTTGTTCTACCTTGAGAAGTTCCAAAGAGGAAATAAACGAGTAATATTGATAGAAATTTGCTAAATGTGAACGAGTTGTTATCCCCTTTCGAATGCTTCCAAGGATGTTGTCAACGGGGTGATCCCATTGTATAGTTTGACGTAGCCTTGGATGATCAACACCTTCTTGTTCTTCTGGACCTTCAGCCTCTTCTTGTTCAAAGATAGGTTCCAGATTGAGCCCTTGAGGTGGTGGAGTAGGAGTTGAAGGAGTTGCTACTGAGGTGGATGGGGCGGCACTGCTGCCCTCATGAGCAGCACTGCCACCCTACTGATGTTCAGCAGGTGATTGCTGCCCTTGTCGATGGAGTACGTCAGCGGAAATTTGTGCAGCAACAGCCTAGGGATCCTCATCATTAGTAGCTTGATCTTCTTGTGTCCTAATGTCGCCTATAGCCATTTGCTTGATTGCCTCACATGGTGGATCCTCCTTCCCTACAACACTTGAATCAACTTGCTCCACTTGAGAGTCATTAGATTCAACAAATGTCACATCTACCGTGACTTCAACTCTACCCATGGTTTTGTTAAAGACATGATAAGCATGCTCATTGGATCCATAACCAAGAAGAATGCCTTCATCAACTTTAGGTGCGAATTTAGAGGTTTTGGGTCTTTTATTAAGTATAAAACACTTGCACCCAAACACTCTAAAGTATGACACCTTTGGTTTGTTACCGGTTAGAAGCTCATATGAAGTCTTCTTGAGTTTCTTGTGTAAATAGAGATGGTTGACGGCATGGCAAGCGGTGTTGACGGCGTCACTCCAAAAGAGGTCCGACGTCTTGTATTCATCTAGCATTGTCCTTGCCATATCAAGAAGTGTGCGGTTCTTCCTCTCTACTACACTGTTTTGTTGAGGGGTGTAAGGAGTTGAAAACTCATGTTTGATGCCCTCATCATCAAGAAACTCTTCAACTAGAGTGTTCTTGAATTCGGTCCCATTGTCACTTCTTATCTTCTTGATAGGAAGACCAAACTCCCTTTGTGCCCTTCTCACAAATATCTTGACTTTCTCTTGCACCTGGGACTTATCATAAACAAAGAACACCCAAATGAAACAGGAATAATCATCAACAATAACTAGACCATATTTGTTACCCCCAATACTTATGTAGGCGACGGGTCCAAAGAGATCCATGTGAATCAACTCCAACGGTTGTGTGGTAGTCATGATGCTCTTTGGTGGGTGAGGTACACCCACTTGCTTTTTGGCTTGGCAAGCACTACAAATCCTATCTTTCTCAAATTGAATGTTGGTTAGTCCAAGGATGTGGTTGTCTTTTAGGAGTTTGGCCAAGTTCCTCATCCCAACATGAGCTAGTTGGTGATGCCATAGCCAACCCATGCTAGATTTTGCCACTAAATAGGTCTCAAGCTTAGCTTTTCCTTTGCTGAAATCAACTAGGTAAAGCTTGTTCTTGAGGTGACCCGTAAAGACAATAGAGGAATCCTCTCTCTTAGAGACTTCCACACCCTTATCCGTGAAAAGATAATTGTAGCCCATCTCACATAATTGAGAAACGAACAACAAATTGTATTTCAAGGAATCAACATGTAAGACATTTGTAATTGAATGATCAAGTGTAATAGTTACTTTACCAAGTCCAATCACATCCCCTTTTGAATTGTCACCAAATATGATATTCTCATCTGAATTTGTAGTTGGGGAATATGATGAGAACATACTCCTTTCTCTGGTCATATGATTTGTACAGCCACTATCAAGCACCCAACTTGACCCACCGGAGGAGTATGCCTGCAACACAAGTTTAGTTCCTAGTTTTAGGTCCCCAAATATTCTTGGAGCCTTGCATGTTAGTCACAAGATCTTTAGGAACCCAAATGAAAGCATTATGATAAACATTTCGACCATTGCCAACAAACTTGGCAAACACCTCCCCCTTGCTGTTGTGCTGCAAAACAAAGTTAGAATCCAAACATTGAGGATATGTTTTTGCCTTTAGTTGATAAGCATATCTATTTGGAGTGACCCAGATAGATTTCTTTGGTTTCTGGACAACCTGCTCTAGATGAGACACCTTCTTCTTACGCTTAACATGAGTAGAGGAGGAGGAGGTGGTCTTCCCTTTTCTGTGGGGGGCGACACTGCTGCCCTTCATAGCGGCACTGCCGCCCATAGGCCACGGTGCTGCTCTAGGCTGGCCTTCTGCCACCTTCTGTGTAGACCTATTTGTACCTTCCTGCCCTTTGCTCACGAACTGAACACACTCATATCCATTTATTACCTTTCTCCCATTGGTTTTACCTCCATGAGTGTGCCCAAGCCCATCTTTGATGCATGGATTTTTTCCATCTTTGTATTGTGGCCTCTTTGGTTTTTCACCTTTGCCACCAGTAGGTTTCTTGCCTTCCATGCACCTTTTTCCTAACATAGCATTGAGCCTAGCAATTTCCTTTTTCATGACCTCCAAGTTTGTAAGGTTAGTGGAATAAACATTTAAGTCAAGATTATAGCATTTTCCACATCCTTGGCTAGTGGAGGGAATAGAAATGTCATTTGTGTTGGAGGGAAGTGGGGTGCTCTCACATAGAAGGTTATATTGCTTCTCAAGTTTGTTGTGCTTTTCAACTAAGACACAATACTTGTCATTGAGTGTAATATTTGCCTTCTTTGTGAGAGCATGTTCTCTTTGTTCTTCAGCCAAGGCCTTGTTCAAAGAGTCTACCTCACTTCTCTCTAACTCAAGAGCTTCCTTGCAGCCAATATACATCTTTTCAGTTTCCTCAAGATAATCATCTCTATCGGCTAGCTCGGCTTTGACACTTTCTAATTCCTCCATTAGATTCATGATAAGAGCTTAGTCTTAGAATCTAACTTTTTAGTCAATTTAGCAAATTTCTCAACATCACTAGTATCGGACATGTTGTTGAAAAGTCTTGGTGTAGAGGATGACTTTTGAATAGCCCCGGTTGCAATCTTCACATCCTCTTCACTTGACTCTTTAGTTGAGTCCCACTCATGCCCAATGTGTGCCTCTCCCATTTGCTTGTATCTCTTTTTGTGCTCATGCTTGCCTTCATTGTTGTCCCTCTTGTATTTGTTTTCTTTCTTGTCATAGGGACACTTAGCAATGAAGTGCTCCATGCTGCCACAATTGTAGCAAGTCCTCTTCTTCTTGTTTGGGAACCTTCTTTGCACTAATTTGTACCCATTCTTTTTCAGCCCCTTGTGATAGCTCTTCATGAACAAAGACATGTCATCGATCCTCATGAAATCAGCCCCATCATCTTCATCTTCACTTGAGGATGAACTTGGATCATCATTTTGTGGAGTTGATTTGATTTCTTTGGGTTGACTTGTTGATGCTTGCTTGCTGCCCTTTGCCTTGTTGGAGGTGCCTTGATTGCTTGATTTATTTGCCTTGAGAGCCACTTCCTTGATTTTCATGCCTTCTAACTTGGCTTGCAACTCACCAAGTCTTCTCCTCTCATTTGCTTCTTCTCTTTGCATGTCAAATGTCAACAATCTTCCAAGCACATCATTTGGTGTGAAGTGCTCAAACTTCTTCTTATCTCTAATCAAGGTGACTACGGTCTCATTTCTTGGTGAGTCAGCTTCCAACATAACCTTCACCACTTTGTGATCATCAAGCTCATCACATCCATAGCCTCTAATTTTGCCCACCAAGGTCATCAATCTATCAAACATCTCTTGTGGCCCCTCTCCATCAACAATCACGAACCTATTGAGCTTGGCTATCAACAAATCAATCTTTGCCTTCTTTACTTTATCAACACCTTCATGTGCTAGATGCAAAGTGTCCCAAATCTATTTTGCAACATTAACATTCATCACTCGGTTGTACTCATTTCCATCCAAGGCACTAAGAAGAATACTTGTGGCTTGGCCATTTAGATGGATAGCAGCTAGCTCTTCATTTGTTGGTGCTTCGGGATCTTCCGGTGGCTGCAATCCATTCACCACAATCTCCCAAAGACCGGGGTGAAGACCTACAAGATAGGCACTCATCAAGTGCTTCCACTTGGCAAAGTTTGTCCCATCAAAATGAGGCAACTTGCCTGCGGGCACATTGACAAAAGACCTTTTGTTATGGTTAGACAAATAAAAATAATTAAAGGATATGGCGGCATATTTGTTCTTGTTGTTGTTGCTGCCCTTGTCCTTGCTATCCTTCTTTTTGTCCTTGCTCTTTACCTCCTTGCTATCTTTTGAAGCATGGTATGACACATCATCATCTCCATCGTTCGAGCTACTAGAGAGCTCACTAGATGATGCATCATACTCATTCTTCTCTTGCTCTTGAGCTCTTGCCTCTCTTGTGATTCTTCTAGCTTCTTTTCTCTTTTTCTTGTCTTTGAGCCGCTGCTCTTCTTTCTTCTTTTCTCTAGCTTCTCTTGTTGCAATCTTTGCGGCTTTTCTTTCTTTTCTTACCTTTCTTCTTTCGGCATCGGTGGTCTTGGGTTCTTTGATGGTGGCATCACTTGCTGTGGACATGGACAGCTCGCTACTGCTGCCGACATCCTCGATGTGCACACCACCTGCGTCCGCAACGAGAACGTTCTTCGAACCTTCCCCTTCTTCCATACTTCACGCAGTGAAGCGTATATGAAGCAACCTCGCTCTGATACCACTTGTAGGATCTACTGGAAGATAAAGAAGGCCTAGAGGGGGGTGAGTAGAACTATAAAAATTTAACTCGAAACTCTGTTAGAGCAGAGGGCGGCACTGCAGGCCTTATAGGGCGGCACCACCGCTCTATGAAAAATAATCTAACACAGTTGAGATTTAACAGATATAAACCTGACCCCACTAGCTACTTAATCCTGCAATATAAAGCCAAGATCTAGTTCAAAGACTGGATACCACAGAAACTTCACACAACAGTGAATCGAGCAACTAAACCCTAGCAACAGCTAGCAATAAGGTAAGCAGCAAGTATAGTAAAGATGAAGCACATGAGACAAGATTTATCTCATGGTTCAGCTCACCACTAAGGTTTGCTTAAGTCCACGTTGTTGAGGAAGCCACAAAAGGCTTGAGCTTGCCACCAAGGCTTGCCTTACCCTCATTCTCAAATCAAGAGAGTGAACTCTTGAAGTGAGGGGTGATTTCTTAGCTTTCAAATGAGGTTACAAACCTCCCAAGGCTACCACATGAGTTGGCAAGCACAAGGGCGACGCCTAGCCAGCTAGGAGCAAGCTCCAAGAGTAATAAACCCTAGAACCACCGGCCAAACATGAACCAAATGCTCTTAGACTTTGGGAATCAGTGGATCTTCTCTCCAATCGAGTTTTGCTGCCTTTTCTCTCAAGTTTTGATGGTTGGAATCAAGGATTAGCTTGAGGGATGGAGGAGCAACAATGGAGGAGAGAGGTGAGCTTTGGTTCTATCTATTTTCAAGCAGAATGACTCAGTGGAGAAGATGACCATTGTGGGCCAGGCCTGAAGGGTATAATACCCCTCGAGCCCAACGGTCGGTTAAGGGCGGCACTGCCGCCCTAGCCAAAATAGATAATATGATATGAAATTTGGCTAGATGTTTTGACTAGGTGGGAGGATGTAAATCTATGAATTTGAGCATCTGATTCAACAGTTGACCAATCGTCCTAAAATCCCTCTTAATAGTATGGCTTTTCCTAAACTCAAATTCAAAACATAAAAGAATTTAAACCTCCCTTGAGCTAGGTCTGGCCACCTTTTGTAATTAGGACACCTGCAACCTGGACATCATCCTCATTCTTTGATTCCCTGCTTGTCATCTCGATAAATCTTATTAGTCCTCTAATTTGGTAGTCATCAATACCAAAACCCACATTTGGGCTTGATGGCACTTACATCTAGTTCTCTTTCTGATCTGTAGTTTGGTAAACATGCATAACGGAATTCATCCGATCTAGTCTCACGTCGATTTAATGCCTAACGGAGGAGCCATATAGCTATTCAAATTTTACTGCACACACAAGAAAGTTTGAGCATTGTAATCTGACTAGGCCGGACACATCTCATGTTATACAGGGAAACCTGTTTCATACTACTACATTCTTTGAATCCCTAAAGGAAACAAATATAATTGAAACAAAACAATAGAAAAGTAAAAGCAACAAGAAATCAAAAGCTGCAGAATACACTATATTTGAGGACGAATTTTAAATGCTAGAATACACTACATTTCAGGATAGAGGGAGTAATTCACTCTCGCACATAAAGAGTGAATTATAGGTCTCTTATTCCAAATTCCCATTCAAAAAATGGATTTTGTGATGAAGCCTATAGTCCTTGCTGCAATATAGAGCCCTTCTTTCCCATTTGTCTACAATATTGCCACAGACGCCGCCTGTACAAGGAAGAATGCCGCGCAACTATGCTAGCGGCGGTAGCGACAACTGTCCCTATGTCGTATTGTAGATCACCTTGACAGCCGAGCGGCGGCATAGCACACACCCCTTGTTGCTTAGCCACCTACTCATTGGTCCGCCACTGCCGCCCGCCACCGCCGCCCATGATTCTTCCTCGCCACTGACCCATCCCATGTACCGCCTCATAGTGTCATCGTCGTTGGCACCGCATAGTGGTTATAGAGCAATAGGGTGACTAGATAGGCCACCAGATTGTGCTCGCCATCGGTGGCTCTGGTGAGATCGTCGAGGCATGGTCGCAGGCTCCGGTTTTCCATGAATACGGTTTCTATCTAGGTGAGGAAGCAAGCCTCTAGGTTGCCGACTTGGGTCAGACTAGCAAGGAGGGCATAGTAGTCGACGTGGTTGGCCCCTGTCCTCCTTGTCTGAACCGATCCAGTGCTAGAAGTCGACAGATGATGGGGTCACCGTAGAGGCGGCGCATGGACGAGTAGTCGCCCGTAGGATGTAGAGGTCTTCCATGGGCCGATCTGAGTTCATAGCGAGGTGGCCGGTGATCTCAATTTGCATGTTGGTAGGGAGAGCCGTCAGCGACATGATTGTCAGAGTGGATGGAGCTATGGCCTATGGACGGTGTCGAGCCATAGGGCTAGAGAGGTGGTGTGGCGTGACATGACGTGCGTTGATTGAGGGGGAGGTAGGGGAGACAGCCGAGCGGGGGTTACAGTCAGAGTTCTCTAAATACCCTCTGTGAACTGGCATGGGAACTCACAGCGATGACACGGTTCAGATTACCCGGTGGGCAGGCAACCGGGTGCATTGAGTGTACACTGTTTCCAATCCCAAGAGTCACTCAAAAAAGGAGTCAAAACATAAAATGGGGGATGCCAACCAACCGTGAAGCCTCCATCGTCGTGTCTTGTGGGAGAGAAACCATTCAGCTCTCCTCTTTAAAATGACCAGTAGGTTATAGAGAGCACCACCGACTGGGATATTCTCTCATACATGTGTACTAGTACACATCAAATCGCCTCCTCCGATCCCTACTCACCAGCCAATCCCTACTCACCGGCGGCGCATAGAGCGAGCAATGGGGCACTCATCATCCGACAAGTATTCCATCGACTATGAAGACGAGGACGACGAGGAGGTGAATCAACCGACGTTGAGCCCTGAGCGCAAGGAGGAGCCCATCGAAGACGACGAGGAGTCCACCGATGATGATGATGAGCCCACCGACGATGACGTGGAGCCCACCGATGATGATGAGGAGGAGGTGTCGCAGGCGGTAGAGGAGGAGGATGAAGAGGAGGAGAGGACGAGGAGGAGAAGCGGTGGAGGAGGTGGACAACATCACTAAGACCATTTCATCGGGGTTCACCCCCATGCCGCACAACAAGAAGTGTGGGCTCAACCCTCCATCTCCCAACACAATCATGGAGGATGAGGATGACTCCTCGTTGGAGTAGGACGATGAGGAGGTCGGCGACAATAGCGATGGTGGTGGCAGTAATGTCAATCAGTAGGTGTAGTTAATTAGTACAAGTAGTAGGTCTAGTACTAACTAGTAGTAGTACAATGGCGGGTGTGTTGTAGTGCACTTTTGGTATATTTTGAATGGCCTCATGTACCCAGATAAATATTAGGAATCAATATAATGGCTATTTTAACTATTATTTAGTGCTTTTCATGTATTTTGGAATGTGCTTTTGATGAGAGCACATAGGTAATGGATTTCTTTGAGCAGTGAACACCATTGTGATGAAATGGACAAACTAATATAAACACTGAACAAACACTAAATAAACAAGCACGCTACCAATTACAGATTGAGATACATTAGCATTATTGACATCTGGATACATACCATAATTAACTAAGTTCAGACCATTGCCTAACTCATCTTGTTGCCCTTTTGCTTCTGCACCCTTTTTTGCATGTCCAGCCTGTGGCAAAACGAGGGGGCCAACTATCCTTTGGTTGTTGATTTTGCATGTCCAAGATAAAAGAGCCGGTCGGACACCTAATATATGGTCTGGCCTCGTCTAATACAACATGGCCAGGCTATGCTTCGGTGGCATAAAAGATTAGGCACCTATTCCTGGGTCTTGGTTGATTTTGTAGAGCTAGGCATGGCTACATGCATAATAAGAGGAGAGCAGTGCTACTAGAAAGATAACATAACCTCAAACCAGACTTCATATATATATGTGGAGTACAACAACGATATGAGTTTATACTAAATAACCATGCCTTCATCGATCATAATAAGAGGAGAAATGTGTCACACTACTCAAAGTAATACAACTACTACATAAACATACTAGTTCTAACTATAGATGATTAACATCACTTCGTAGTAGTAATGAGCACCAAGAAGCATACTCGTCCTAACTACAAATGTTTACATGACTTGATACTACTAATTAATTCAATGAGCGGTGCCATCCCACATCTCTAAGCAAGTCATGCAACAAGGAAACCAACAGGCATGATCAAAATCCAATGCCTGCAAGGTAAACTTGCCTAGGTTGAAACCAGCAAACCTCCCCGCTATGTTGAACCGGAGGATCACTTCTCCCGCTCCCACCATAGGGCGCTGGGAGTTGATCCGGCGAAGGCAAGCTGTGTAACACCCTAGGTGTTTGTCACCTGTTAAGCAATTGGTTTGAGCTCAAACATGACATGTTAAGTGGTGATGAAGGTGTCAAGATCAAATCTACAAGAGTGAGCACCAACTTAAACTTGGACAACACACCCTACTTCCATGTGGACCCTTGTTAAGATTATGCAAGAGTAATGTTAAACATGCTTATTTCATGTACATTACATCAACATGAAACCATCTTGACCAGTGGAAAAGTTTCATGAAATTTGGAATCAAGAAGTCACATGAAATTATAAGTTATAATCTTTCTTGGATTGCTTTATTAAGTGAATGGAATTATAGATCATCAACCAAACCATGCTACCTTGCTCAAATGACTGTAATTGAACTCTACAATAAAAGTCATGAAGTGTTCATGTTGAGCAAAGGTCAAGAAAATGCCTCCATCGGTCTAAAACTCTAATTTAAGTTTTTCCGTGATGTTATTTTGACCAGTGTTGACCAATCACTTACATTGCTTGCATGGAGTTGCACCTTAAATAAAAGTTGAAGTTTGAGTGGAGTATAACAAACTTTCTTTTTAGACCAAGAGCCAGATCAGCTTGTAAGCAAGTCAAACCAAGGCTTAAACTTTGAATCTGCTATTGTTTTCAGGGTTCCAAAAATATTCTAAGTCTAGGAGTTTCACTTAGCATCGACATTGGCATTCCGCGTTCTCCAAATTTTGTTAAACAACTCAATTTGTTCCAAAGATAAAAGTTGGAGTATACATTGTGGATAAGAGCATATAAAAAGTTGGACTAAGTTGGATTCCGTTTTGGTCCTCAATTTTGAGTTTACTTAACCGTTGTCAACGCACTGACACTGTCATTTTGGGGGCTTAATTAGCCACTAACCTACAGCCCTAATGTCCAGTTAGCCTTAATGAAAGTTGGAGAGGACTTAGAGAGCAGCTACTTTGCATAAGGTGCCTAGAACCGAATATGCCCCAAAGATGCCCAAAACTTGGTTCTAATGTGGCCACGTCGTCGCCTGCCAGGTGCTCTGGGAAACTCCTCAATGGGGGAGTGCGTGGCAGCCATGCTGGAGCTTGCCCCACCATGGCTGCCATGCGTACCACCTCCAGGCCACATGCCACCTCATGCCCCTGCTCCTCCAAAATCGAGCACCAGCGATGCCCCACGCCTCCCTCTCTCTCGGTCCGCTCCCTCACCCTCCTCCGCTCTGCCACCGAGCATGCCATGGTCATGGCCACCGAGCTATGCTCCTTGGCCGCCCCGTTCCCACTGCTCCCCCTCCATGCCATCGGTTCGAGCACCGCTACTGCCCATGGCTAGCAAAGCTAGGGCCCTAGCGCGGCCATGGCCCTCCTTCGCAGTCAGCCGGCTAGGCCCCAACGCGCAGCGCCGTCGCCGTCCATCACCGGTGCGCCCGTCGATGGTGCCGCTGTAGAGCATGGCTATGCTGCCTCAGGCCGTCATGCGCCAAGCTGTGCACGTGCGGGCCTACGTTAGCGCGCAGCGCCGCCGCTCCCCGCCGGCCCTTGCCCCGCCGCTGCCGGTTCTCACTGGCCGAGCCGGCCGGCCCAAGCCATCCTCTGCTCTGACTCGGTGAACAGTAAGGAGAGAAGGATCTCACGGGTAAATAGAAACTTTTGGAGGGTTCTAAATGTAGATCTCGTGACTCAGTTGAATAGTGCAGCAGACTGCGGCTTGATTTAGGAAAACTCAGGGACCCCAATGCAAAAGCTATGTTGTTTTCACTAATTGGTTTTGAAACCAAAACTTGTACTATTATTTGTGAACCCAATTGTAATATTATTTCCACTGCAACTCTACGTATGTGATGTGTATTTGCTTAATTATACGATCTTGGTTGTGATGTTGATTGACCAAGGTTCTTCGTGACAATCGGCGGACTACCGGGTTTATATGAGTGAAAGTATGCGCATGTCAACGTGTTAGCGGGGACAGCCATACTTGATCTTTTATAAATTGGGCGGTTCTATCACAAGCTGGACCATGACGGGGCCACCTCTATAGAGCCCTCGGACATGTCCTCAGTGGATGGCGAGCGGGACCATGATGTTGTAGGAAACCCGCTCCCACCGTGGAGCTCTAGGAGTGGATCCAACAATGGTGAGCTCGACCACGACAATGCGACCGACGATGGAGAGGTGGACCGTACTAGGAGCGGTGGTGGCGAGCGAACTACCAGTGTTAGTGGCATCAACATTGTCGTTGTGGGTGATGGGGAGACCAATGCCAACCTACGGGACGGTGTGCGGGACTACGATAATGCCTGCAACGACAATGAGGTGGACCGCACTAGGAGCAGCGGTGGCAAGCAAACCACCGGTGCTGGTGGCATCAACATCGTCGTCATGGGTGATTGAGAAACAAATGGCAACCTAGGAGATGGCATGCAGGAGCACGATGGGTACCAGTAGTCAAGAAGGGTATGAACATGCATCGAAGTGGGGTGCGCTCAGCGCATTAGAGGAAGCGTGGACCAGAGCTTGGCCATAGTTCCTCGAGGAGGACCTAGAGCATTTCATGTTGATTGCCTTCATGGCAACTGATGGAGAGGTGGAGGTGGAGACTTTGTGAGGCAGTGCAAGGCTAGGGCTTTTGCCCAATGCAAGGGGGAGTGAAACAATGGGAATGAGGCTAGGCTTTGTATGCATAGGGACGCTAGTGCTAGAACAAGCTTTTGACGTGACCGCACGATGTTCATCATTACTAGTACTATCTAAGTAGTGAATACTTTAGATGGTGGGACCTTCTGTCATCTGGTGAAGTATATAGTGCAGTCCATTCCTGTTGCAGAACCTCCTAAATTATAGGGCCCACATGCACCTGTCACTGTCCAACGACCTTTGACATTTATGCATATGTTACCGATAACTTAAGAAGACTGTCGGGTGTCCGCGGGGAACCCCGAATCATCCACGATTTCCGAGCAGGATCACATTACAGAGTCATTGCAATATTACAACATTTATTCAAATATCTACACCAGAGTAAATCAGCGGAAGTCTTACAATAACTTAGTTTACAAAACATTTATTTCAAACCTTACAAACTAAGTTCGATTATTAATACAAACCAAAGTAGGGGAGTGGCATTATAATATATATACAAAACACACAAAAATCGCTGCCCTGCCCAAGGGCCACACATTACTTATCATCATCGCACTGAACAACAGTCATGCAGCACGATCCAAAACAGATCTGCTCATGAGCCTCACCTGCAACAAGGGTCAACAAACCCTGAGTACGAAAGTACTCAACAAGACTTAACCGAAATAAAAACTGAAAAGACTCAGGAATGCAGGCTCAGGGATTCAAGGTATGGCTTTAGCAATAATCAAAGTTCTTTTGCTTAAAAGCACTTTAACAAAATTCTTTGTATCAATATTCAAAATCTCATAAGATCATATACAAAGCTGACACGATCCATATTAAGATCATGAAACTTCATATCCAACACTTTCTCGAACCATTTTCAAGTTCCAGTTATTAATACTACGATGATGAACAGTGAGTTGAGTCTCCATAACCGAGGAGCAACGACGATTCGAATCGATTATAAACCCAGCTGGGACTTCCAGAACACACGACATATGCAGGTCCCTGACCTACATATACCAACCTACCCTTGGATCCTCTGAAACAAGAACGGGTCCGCGCCACCCGAGAATACAAGATACTCCACCATTCCAGCCCCATGGCCACGTGGGTACACGCTATTCCGCCATCTCTCCACTCCCGGTCTGCGCGAGTAGCCATTCTCGTAATAGAATCGCCAAGTTCAAAGCTTACGGAGTATGTGGTTAGTACTACAAATTCTCACCTCATGCAATTCAACAATGGACGTGCCTTAATCGACACAAAGGAAAGAACCCGCTCACAAGACCTCCATGTCTTGTGGCTCACACACACCGAGTCCGCTTGGTCTAGATTTATTACTCCACATTCCCATATCACATGCTAACATAATTAACCAATGTTCCATTTAAAACTTGCGGTGACGGTAATCACCCAACTCGATCGGTCTAAGCGAGCTAAGCATAACTAGGCATATACGATTTTAAGCGGTAACAAGGTAGATATGGAACAACAAGGTTGATAATGCAATAATTAGGTTTCCACTTGACTTCTAATCACTTAATGCAGTATTGAAAAGCAAAAGCGAAATCAATTTGTAAAATACAAGGTAGGGTTATATGCATCGGGGCTTGCCTTCGTTGACGAAAAAAGTCGGCTCTGCGACGTTTCACAAGTCTTCGATCCGACTTCAAACAGACAGATCAACCTCCTCCGCAACTTGATTAACTACCACGCGTTCACCTTCGTTTACTACGTAGTAACATTGCCATGTTTAACATGATGTGGAATATGAAACATGATGCTCGATGATGGATGCAAAATTAATAAATTGGATACAATTTTTTCTTCTTGTGATCTGATTACAAACCAAACTAACCAAACCATATTCGTAACTGATGTGACCACGCTAGCACCGATCACTTTGGTGAACTCTCCGACCACTATGGTGGGCTATCCGACCACTACGGTGAACCATCCGACCACTATGGTGAACCATCCGACCACTATGGTGAACCATCCGACCACTACGGTGAACCATCCGACCACTATGGTGAACCATCCGACCACTACGGTGAACCATCCGACCACTACGGTGAACCATCCGACCACTATGGTGAACTATGCGAAGCAAAGATCGTCGGTGAGGGAGAACTGGCGACTGCAGTGATCAAAATGAGTAAACAACAACCCGACTAAAGACTACAACGATAAAAACAAAACCGTAAGCACTGCGACATGATAACGGCTCACCGAAAAGCTCGCCACGATGACACGCCCGCAGCGGTGAAGTTGCTGACCTCGAGGAAGAAAAACGTGGACAACGAAGTTCTCGGCAATTTCAAAGCGACCAAGGCTAGGTGGCTGGATTCGCAAGGAAAAGATGGAACTAGGACGGCCTTTACCGAGATGGCAACAATGGTGGTGAAAACAAAGGAAGAAAAGCAGCGATGACGACGTCTTGGTACTTATAAGCGCGCAGAAGCTCAAGGAAGCCACGACGGAGCTATTTCCGTGCCGGTAGCGACATCAAAGACGGCCACGACACGCACGAACGCCAAGAAGGTCCGACGGCAATGTAGCTTAGGCGGTGAACACATTCACGAAATTACAAAATTGCCATACGCCAAAATTCACAAATTACTCTCAAATCTTCATAACAACTTAAAAATCTCCAAAAACAAAAGTTGTTCAAAAATCGAAAGTTCTACAACTTTGCTTCTATAACCATCTCCTATTCGGCCTACATTTTGAAATGCACATTTGAATTCAAAACGGGGACATTTAAAGAATTACGCCTTTTCAAATTACTTCAAATTTTACTAAACAACTTTGAAAACTCCAAAAACAAACTTTGTACAACTCGACAAGCTCTACACTTTTGCTTTAAGGCCCAACCCCAAAATGTGCTTTGATTTTGAAATGGGTTTTCCCGGGATAAAATTAATTGCTAGAAATCAGGGTTTTTCGAAAATTCAAATTCCAAACAAACTTTGAATTTAAGTCAAACAATACAATTCAACACATACCACACGAATATAAACTTGTTTTAGCGTATGCATCACAAAGTTTTCACCAAATGCCAAATGCTTTGCAATGCATATGATGACATGTCAAGTTTTAGTATTTTAAACACCCGAGGTGTTACAATCCTTCCTCCTAAAAGAAATCTCGCCCCGAGATTCAAAGCCATAGAGTAAGTAATGGAAAAGGAAATGTGTTAATCCAAAAACATCCAGAACTTTTCCATAAAACAACTGAGGTTTCTTTACAAAACACTATTTGTAGTAACCGAGCTCAACTAACATTATTCTATTCTATAATGACGCAAGAAACTCTGGAAACTTTTCTAGCAAGAAATCTTCCGATTCCCAAGTAGCTTCCTCTTCGGAATGTTGATTCCATTGTATCTTGTAGAACTTTATTGTCCTCCTTCGAGTAACACGATCTTTCTGATCCAACACTCGGATAGGATATTCTGAATAAGTCAAATCTGATTCAAGTCCTACCCCTTCAATCTCAACATTCTGCTCAGGCACTTGGAGACACTTCTTCAATTGAGAAACATGGAATACATCATGCACTGCTGATAGATGTTCCGGTAATTTCAAGCGATAGGCCACTTTTCCATATCTTTCCAAAATTTGAAATGGTCCAATATATCGAGGTGCTAACTTGCCTTTAACACCAAAACGAGTAACTCCCTTCATTGGTGATACTTTAAGATACACAAAGTCCCCTTTGTTAAACGTCAATGGTCGACGCCGTTTATCTGCATAACTCTTTTGTCGGGACTGAGCTATCTTCAAATTACTTTGTATTTGCCTAACCTTGTCTTCTGTTTCTTTCACAAGATCAACTCCAAAGAATCTTCTTTCTCTAGGGCTCGAGACCAACTCAACGATGTTCTGCATCTACGACCATAGAGTGCTTCAAATGGAGCCATTCTAATGCTTTCCTGATAACTATTGTTATATGAGAACTCAGCCAAAGGTAAGCATTCGTCCCACTTGTTGGAATAATTAAGGACACAACACCTTAACATATCTTCAAGTACTTGATTGACTCTTTCAGTTTGTCCATCAGTCTGTGGATGATAAGCAGTACTATACAGGAGCTTGGTACCCAATGAAGAATGCAATTGTTTCCAAAAACTGGAGACAAACTGTGTACCCCTATCTGACACTATGGTCTTTGGTACTCCATGTAGGCTCATAATTCTTGCTAAATATATCCTAGCATAATGGACAGTAGAATATGTATTCCGGACCGGAATAAAATGTGCTGACTTGGTTAGTCGATCCACAATCACCCATATTGAGTCAAATCCCTTTGATGTCTTGGGTAGACCAACAATAAAGTCCATACTTATATCTTCCCACTTCCAAGCTGGAATAGGTAATGGTTGTAATTCTCCAGCAGACCTCAAATGTATAGCTTTCACTTTCTGACAAGTATCACACTTTGCTATATACCTTGCAATTTCTATCTTCATTTTGGTCCACCAAAACCTTTGTTTTAAGTCATGGTACATCTTGTTGCTTCCCGGATGAATAGATAACCTAGAAGCATGTGCTTCTTCAAGAATTGACTGCCGTAACTCAGGAACTTTTGGTACCACCAGGCGATCCTTGAACCATAACACATCTTCATCATCTATGTTAAAGCATTCCGCTTTTCCATTCTTGACTTTTTCCTTGATATGGGCTATACCCTTATTTTCCTTCTGAGCAGCAATAACTTGATCTCGAATAGCGGCTTCAACAATTATGTTGGTCAAACTTCCTTGTGGAATTACCTCCACCTTCAACTTCTCCATCTCTTGACATAAGGTCAAACCCATTGTTCTTACTTTCAGGCAATTGCAATAACTTTTGCGACTTAGAGCATCTGCAACCACATTTGCTTTTCCAGGATGATAATGCACTTCTAAGTTATAATCTTTAATCAGCTCTAACCATCTTCTTTGTCGCATATTCAATTCTGACTGAGTAAAGATATACTTTAAGCTCTTATGGTCTGTATATATATGGCATGTATTACCAAGTAGGTAATGCCGCCAAATCTTCAAAGAATGGACCACAGCTGCTAACTCCAAATCATGAGTCGGATAGTGCTCTTCATGTTGCTTAAGTTGCCTGGATGCATAAGCAATGACTCGGCCTTCTTGCATCAACACACATCCAATACCAATACCCGACGCATCACAATAGACGTCAAAAGACTTCTCGATGTCAGGTTGGGCTAATACTGGTGCAGTGGTCAACAATCTCTTCAAAGTCTGAAAAGCCTTTTCACAGTCAGATGACCAAATAAACTTGACTTGGTTCTTCAACAACTCAGTAATGGACTTTGACACTTTAGAAAAATCTGGAATAAATCGACGGTAATACCCCCGCCAATCCCGAAAACTCCTAACTTCATGAACTGTGGTTGGCGGTTTCAATCAAGAACATCCTTCACTTTGCTTGGATCATGACAACTCCTTCCATTGACAAGACATGTCCAAGAAATTGTACTTCCTTAAGCCAAAACTCACACTTTTGAACTTTGCATATAGTTGATGTTCTCTCAAACGAGTCGAACAATTACGAGATGTTTCGCATGTTCTTCCTTACTCTTGGAATATACTAGAATGTCATCAATAAACACCACTACGAATTTGTCTAGCTCGGGCATGAATACTTGAATTCATCAAATACATGAAAATGAGTTGGAGCATTGGTCAAACCAAAAGACATGACCAAATATTCATATAATCCATATCTTGTGGTAAATGCCGTTTTGGGAATATCTTTCAGCTTTATCTTGATTTGGTGATATCCCGACCTCAAATCTATCTTGAGAAAACTTTGGCTCCGCCGATTGATCAAAAAGCAAATCTATCCGAGGTAATGGATACTTATTCTTGATGGTCACTTCATTCAATGGACGGTAGTCGACACATAACCTCAAGGTCTCATCTTTCTTTTTCACAAAATTGCTTTGGACATCCCCAAGGTGATGAACTAGGTTGGATAAATCCCTTATCAATCAATTCTTGCAACCGAGTCTTCAACTCGGCTAACTCCTTAGGTGGCATCCTATAAGCTCTCCGAGAAATCGGAGCTGTTCGTGTTTCAATTCTATGTTAAATGGACATCCCTATCAGTGGTAGACCGGGTAATTCTTCTTGAAACACATCGGAAATTCACATACTACCGGGATATCTCTAATAATCTCTTTGTGGCAGTTGCACAAACTTTGCCCATCGATCTTCTTAAGGTTGGAAGTTGGATAAGAAGTTGAGAAGCACTAGCTGGCAAACTTACCCTTATAGTTCTATTCAAAGCATTTATAACAGCCTTATGCTGATACATCCAATTCATTCCCAAAATTACATCTATATCCTCGGTCCTTTAGGATAATCATGGTAGTGGGAAAATATGCCCACCTGGTTTATGGGTACTGGTATACCATTTCCTTAGTACGACGCCCCCCCAGGCATTGTATAAAGAAATTTTCCTTTGTTGTCCCAATTGAAATTTCATACTTCACAACAAATGCTCTATTGATGAAGGAATGCGATGCACCAGAATCAAAAAGTATAACTGCAGGATGATTGGCAACAGGAAACATACCCATCATCTTTGGCTCTCCTTCGTGAATTTCCCGGCTTGAATATAGAAAACCCTTCTGTCTTCCTCTCATCTTTGCCCTTCCGAGCATTCTCGATTGTGGTTCTTGTTTGGTGCTTGACCTCGTTGTTGATTGGCGGGGGGCCTTCGATAATTTTGATTAGCTTCGCCTAGGATATGGACATTCCCTAGAGAAATGACCGGTCCTTCCACAATTGAAACATGGATAGTTGTGACCTGTGATGTTGGAGCATTACCACTAGGAGCATTGGTTGTTGTGAGTTCGGATAGGTTATAGCGGAGACGGACATTTGATTATTGCTCGGCTTGGAACTGCGGCGGATGATAAGGAGGGCGATAATGGTTTCTTGGATGATAAATCACTCTCTGCCTCTTTTGGTTTCCACCAAAAGGTCCAGACAACACATTTTTTTTCTTCTTGAGCTCCTTATGTTTGCCGATACTTTTGCCTCTGAAGCAAGTGCAATATTTCTTGCCTCATGATAAGTGATATTGGTACAGTGTCATCATTGTCTGCAGATTTGGTATTCGGACCTCTCATGAACCATTTCTTTTCTTGGCATCCCGTATGACATGTTCGGATGCATATTGGGACAGATGATTAAATCTTCCCACATATCGCATCACGGTTTGATCTCCTTGCTTCAAGGCAAGGAACTCTTCTAACTTCATAGCCATCACTCCTTGAGGGGATATAATGGGCTCTAAAAGCGATCTGAAACTCTATCCAAGTTAATGGAACACTGCGGGTTGCATGGCCATAAGGTTTGCATACCAAGCACCATTTGCACCTCTAAGTTCTTTGGGCGGCAAACACCGGCTTCGAAACTCCGTGCAATGAATAAGATCAAATTTACATTCCATGGTCCTAAGCCAGTCATCAGCCTCCAATGGTTCATCAGCCTTAGTGAACACTGGGGGTTTTGTATCTGTGAAGTCAACATATGTAGCCTCATGCCCGTTATGGTTGCGTCCGCGATTTCTATGCATCTGATTTTGATTACTTTGAGCCATCTCATGAAGCAAACGAGAATTTTCCACAGTCACATTGACTAATGCGGCAATAGCATCAGCCAGATTTGTTGGCATTGGTGGCGGGTTAGGGATATCATCATCATCTTGTGAAGTACCAGGAATATGCGATCCCCGCGTACGACGCATCTGCTCATAACAAACCAAACTTTATTCACAAGCCTTTATTCAAAGATCCTAAAGCTTACTACAACGCATTACATCGGTGCCACTTATTTAAACACAAGACCACATCTAAACAAGACTACTTAACTTAACTAGAAGTAATTATTTCACAATTCTACTCCTTTTCGCGATTACATCAAACTTCAGGCTCGGTATCCATTCCGGAAATATTACCGCCTTCATTATCACTTTCATCAATCATTACTAATTCTTCGGGATCTTCTTCTTCTCCCTCTTCTGATTCACTCCCATCGGCAATGATAACACCGGGATCCAATGCATCAACTTGGGGTTCATGATTTGGATCTAGGAGATTGCTTAGCCTATGAACTTCCTCATGCAGATATGTATTATGCTCTTCTAAGTCTTCTACATAAAATTCTAACTCATGAGTTCTAACTCTAGCTACATTTTCCCTATGCCAAGCTTCATTCCTTCCTTCCACTGTACGAACTAACATACGTTCGCAGTTCCTGTGAGCTGTGGTAAGACGTCTTAATTGTTCCTGTAATCTGCCCATCTGAATGGCGTCCATAGCCCTATCTCTAGTAGCTTGGGCTAACTCTGCAGAAATCCTCTGTATCTCCGCCTGAGGATCAGGCCTAGCGCTGCTACTGCTAGCACCATCATTCCTAAGGGCAAGTTGGTGACGAGGAACTCCTTTGGGTCCAGTGGACTTACGGGGCGTCATCTTGGCACGAGCCATACTGTAGGAAACCAATTTAATCCAAGTAAGACCACTTGATCAAAGTCTAAAGAGCAGCTATGATGGATTACATTCCTCAAACCAGACTCACTACTCAACTCCAGACTAAGAGGTGAAGGAAGTAACGAGTGAATTATTCATGATGCATGAATCGTTCTTATGAACAAAAACATCAAAGTTTATAATGCACAAGATTACTACTCCACCACACAAGACCCTTTTAATCAAATAAGGAATGGTGAGAAAGAAATAAGGTAAGTCAGAAGCAATTTGGACCAAATTAATCAAGTTAAATTTAGTCATCTCAAATCATTTTGAAGTTTTCGTAAACCAATACCACACAAAAACTTTGTAACGATCGCTCTGATACCATTCTGTGGCAGAACCTCCTAAATTATAGGGCCCACATGCACCTGTCACTGTCCAACGACCTTTGACATTTATGCATATGTTACCGATAACTTAAGAAGACTGTCGGGTGTCCGCGGGGAACCCCGAATCATCCATGATTTCCGAGCAGGATCACATTACAGAGTCATTGCAGTATTACAACATTTATTCAAATATCTACACCAGAGTAAATCAGCAGAAGTCTTACAATAACTTAGTTTACAAAACATTTATTTCAAACCTTACAAACTAAGTTCGATTATTAATACAAACCAAAGTAGGGGAGTGGCATTATAATATATATACAAAACACACAAAAATCGCTGCCCTGCCCAAGAGCCACACATTACTTATCATCATCGCACTGAACAACAGTCATGCAGCACGATCCAAAACAGATCTGCTCATGAGCCTCACCTGCAACAAGGGTCAACAAACCCTGAGTACGAAAGTACTCAACAAGACTTAACCGAAATAAAAACTGAAAAGACTCAGGAATGCAGGCTCAGGGATTCAAGGTATGGCTTTAGCAATAATCAAAGTTCTTTTGCTTAAAAGCACTTTAACAAAATTCTTTGTATCAATATTCAAAATCTCATAAGATCATATACAAAGCTGACACGATCCGTATTAAGATCATGAAACTTCATATCCAACACTTTCTCGAACCATTTTCAAGTTCCAGTTATTAATACTACGATGATGAACAGTGAGTTGAGTCTCCATAACCGAGGAGCAACGACGATTCGAATCGATTATAAACCCAGCTGGGACTTCCAGACCACACGACATATGTAGGTCCCTGACCTACATATACCAACCTACCCTTGGATCCTCTGAAACAAGAACGGGTCCGCGCCACCCGAGAATACAAGACTCCACCATTCCAGCCCCATGGCCACGTGGGTACACGCTATTCCGCCATCTCTCCACACCCCCGGTCGCGAGTAGCCATTCTCGTAATAGAATCGCCAAGTTCAAAGCTTACGGAGTATGTGGTTAGTACTACAAATTCTCACCTCATGCAATTCAACAACGGACGTGCCTTAATCGACCACAAAGGAAAGAACTCGCTCACAAGACCTCCAT
Source organism: Miscanthus lutarioriparius (assembly GCA_904845875.1). Lineage (NCBI taxonomy): Eukaryota > Viridiplantae > Streptophyta > Magnoliopsida > Poales > Poaceae > Miscanthus > Miscanthus lutarioriparius. Next base: position 41,795,976 of record CAJGYO010000019.1, read on the forward strand.
GTCTTGTGGCTCACACACACCAAAGTCCTTGGGGTCTAGATTTATTACTCCACATTCCCATATCACATGCTAACATAATTAACCAATGTTCCATTTAAAACTTGCAGGTGACAGGTAATCACCCAACTCTGATCGGTCTAAGCAGAGCTAAGCATAACTAGGCATATACGATTTTAAACGGTAACAAGGTAGATATGGAACAACAAGGTTGATAATGCAACAATTAGGTTTCCACTTGACTTCTAATCACTTAATGCAGTATTGAAAAGCAAAAGCGAAATCAATTTGTAAAATACAAGGTAGGGTTATATGCATCCGGGGCTTGCCTTCGTTGACGGAAAAGTCTGGCTCCTGCGACGTTTCACAAGTCTTCGATCCGACTTCAACAGAAAGATCAACCTCCTCCGCAACTTGATTAACTACCACGCGTTCACCTTCGTTTACTACACGTAGTAACATTGCCATGTTTAACATGATGTGGAATATGAAACATGATGCTCGATGATGGATGCAAAAATTAATAAATTGGATACAATTTTTTTCTTCGCAGTACAGTTACAAACCAAACTAACCAAACCATATTCGTAACTGATGTGACCACGCTAGCACCGATCACTTTGGTGAACTCTCCGACCACTATGGTGGGCTATCCGACCACTACGGTGAACCATCCGACCACTATGGTGAACCATCCGACCACTATGGTGAACCATCCGACCACTACGGTGAACCATCCTACCACTATGGTGAACCATCCAACCACTACGGTGAACCATCCGACCACTACGGTGAACCATCCGACCACTATGGTGAACTATGCGAAGCAAAGATCGTCGGTGAGGGAGAACTGGCGACTGCAGTGATCAAAATGAGTAAACAACAACTGACTAAAGACTACAGCATCGAAACGAAACCGTAAGCACACCGCGACATGACAACGGCTCACCGAAAAGCTCAGCCACGATGACACGCCCGTGGCGGTGAAGTTGTGACCTCGAGGGAAAAAACGTGGACAACGAGTTCTCGGCAATTTCAGGCGACCAAGGCTAGCTGGCTGGATTCGCAAGGAAAAGATGGAACTAGGACGGCCTTTACCGAGATGGCAACAGCGGTGGTGAAAACAAAGGAAGAAAAACGACGATGACGACGTCTTGGTACTTATAGCGCGGCGCAGAAGCTCAAGGAAGCCACGACGGAGCTATTTCCGTGCCAGCGCGACATCAAAGACGGCCACGACACGCCTGGAACGCCGAAGAAGGTCCGACGGCAATGTAGCTTAGGCGGTGAACACTGTTCACAGAAATTACAAAATTGCCATACGCCAAAATTCACAAATTACTCTCAAATCTTCATAACAACTTAAAAATCTCCAAAAACAAAAGTTGTTAAAAAATCGAAAGTTCTACAACTTTGCTTCTATAACCATCTCCTATTCGGCCTACATTTTGAAATGCACATTTGAATTCAAAACGGGGACATTTAAAGAATTACGCCTTTTCAAATTACTTCAAATTTTACTAAACAACTTTGAAAACTCCAAAAACAAACTTTGTACAACTCGACAATCTCTACACTTTTGCTTTAAGGCCCAACCCCAAAATGTGCTTTGATTTTGAAATGGGTTTTCCCGGGATAAAATTAATTGCTAGAAATCAGGGTTTTTCGAAAATTCAAATTCCAAACAAACTTTGAATTTAAGTCAAACAATACAATTCAACACATACCACACGAATATAAACTTGTTTTAGCGTATGCATCACAAAGTTTTCACCAAATGCCAAATGCTTTGCAATGCATATGATGACATGTCAAGTTTTAGTATTTTAAACACCCGAGGTGTTACAATTCCAAGTAGTCATAGGCTCACGATAGCCAAGGGGCAGTAGCTAGCTAGAGATGGCTACATGGTTTCATAGGTTCTGATCGTCTGCACACCCTTGGCTGTGTTTGAAGCTACCGCTTCAGGAATCCAATACCTTACTACTTCATGCATGTACCACATACAATGCAGCTCCTGTTTGTTGCACAACCGATCAGGCAAAAGTTCTACTCATAGCTGAGTACAAGAGTTACATGTCTAGCACATTCAAATTTACATTGCTCGGACTATCAGGCGAACATACGGTTTTTAAGAAATAGGTAAACATCATTTCATCTAATATCATAGAGGGACGTGGTCGGGGAAAGTTGTGTGTGAGAATGTTGGGAAAATGCAAACAGGTGAGGGAAAGGGGGAGCCAGAAGATAGGCAATTGATGCAATGCTATCGGATGAGGGAAAGGGGGTGCTCCTTTCATATATACCTTGCACGGCTGACGAGAGTGAAGTGAATGTGATAGAAAAGCTAGACATAAGAAGTGAATCGAGAGAAAGAGCTTTTGATCACCATAATAGGCTTGATACCTGAATGCCTGGTGCGGTTGTGATAGGTCTTTTATGTACTTATTTCACTCCAATCTAAGTAGTCATAGCAGTCGAGGGGCAGACTGATTACTACTCCATACGACACTTGATTCTGTCCTACGAGATCAAATACTCAGTGGGCAGACTTTCTTTAATTCGTAGTAAAAGTCAACAGCTATGGCTCCTCCATTCTGCATTAGATAGAGACGAGCCTTGTTCAGATGCACTCCTCGCTCCATGGTTGTTTCAAGGTCAACATATTTTATAGAAGACACGAGTTGGCCTCAATAGAGATCAAAGACACTCATGAATGTTTAGCATATTATAGATCAGATCAAAGACACCTAGAGAGAAATCTATAGCGAAAAGCAATCAACAGGGGCTAGAGACCAGCTACAAAATGACCAAAGGACCTGAGCTACACCACGCTCAATAGAGTTTAACCCGCCAAATACAAAGTTCAACAAAAGTTAACACCAACACGCAAATAAGAGTTCACATATTTGCAAGGGTGTCCAATAGATCAAACCTATTCATGACTACTAATACTACTGATACGTCCCACAGATAGGGTCAAGGTTGGCATGCAGGATCAGCTCCACATCCACCTTTGCTAAGACGGCATTGACGACTTGCTCAAACTCTCGACCAGATTGGTGATGTAATCGTCCTTCGATCCAACAAAAAACCCTGCTTCGCCACCCAGACATTCACCACTGCACTAATCTAAAGTTGGGCAGCAGCCAGCACCATGGCAGCCCCCTGACGAATGGCTTCAGTCACCATAGCTCCAAGGTGGACCAGCAGAGCTCAGAGGCGCTCCTCTGCGACGACCGATTGTCCGCTATTTCCATAGGGAAGGCCATGTCATAAGCAGCTTGTGCGCATAGCTATAGGGTCTAGACCCACGTCCTTAGTTCCATAAGAAGCTTCATCATGTTATGAGTCTGCTCCTTGACCATCGCCTAGCTGGCTTGCGCCTAGGAGGCCTCATTCTTGAAAACTTGAAGTGTGTCGCGCGCAGCATCTAGCTCACCGCGCAGCATCTCAGCGTTCAGCCTGGACGATGACAACAACACTTGAACCTTGCGGTAATCCTTCAATAATTGACGATAGTCTATGTCATCTGAGTATTCGCGCTCTTCTGATGATTGGCCCACTTCCAAACCAAAGGGCTATGTAGGGACACACGTGCTTGGTAGCGGCGAGCGGCAACGGGATGACTCTCCGATAACACCAGGGAAGCTGGACGACTGGGGATGGCACGGTCATGTAGAAAGCGCTGCACAGTGCATGCCAAGTTCAAGCCCATAAAGGATAAGGGGAGAGCGGTCCGATTGAGAATGCAAAGTACTTATACCGAATTGAATGGCACAGCATGGCGTGGAATCATGTGTGGCTGCCCCCATCGATGGATGCCTCGCGGGGACACTTTCCGAGCGTGACCACGGACAAAGAACTAGGCTCTAGGGCCAAGAAGGCTTGAGATGCTATCACGCCCACATTCACCTATTGAGAAAGTAGCCACGTTCCAAAAACCAGTTAAATTAAACAGCATGAACACATACTAGCTAGTGTGAGCATTGCTCGCATATTCTTGTTAAATGAAGATAAATGACATGAACAGTGGTACGGTGATGCTCCACCTTTGAAGGGGGAACTGGTGGTGGGTCAGAGACCACACCGACAAGAGGTCCATTTGACGGAGGAGGATTGCTGGCGTGGAAGGCATCCGAGGCCTCACCATCGCCATGATCCTGCGTGGACACTACAATAGCTGTCATCATCAGATTGTCTACCTCCTCCAAGTAGATGGGGATGCTCAACTCGATTGTAGGGTCTGTCGTGCCCTGGAACTCCCACTGGGGGTAGCCCCTCATCTTCAAGGGGAGTGTTGCCGTTTCTTATTGTCACCACTAGGATTTGTGTTTCCTAGCAATGACACTAGAAATGTCATGACGATATTTCTGAACACGTGTAGAAATATTTCACAAGCGCACAGATATATTGTTGTAGCATTTCACCCAAAAGTATTCGGGTATTGTTCATTTATATTTTCCCAAAGGAAGGCATGGTGTAAAAGTTTCTAGTAGGGACATGGTCAAGATAACATGACTATATAATAGAATGAGGTTCATAATAGGGGTAAGCCAGGATAAATATTGAATAGTGTGAAACACACTCGAGCCAATCTCAATGATAAAGATAAAAAAATAAAGAATAAAAGAATAAACCTAGACTGGAGTAGGCTTATCTTATATAGCTATGCTAAGCAGATAGTCATACAAGTACATGAGTTTCTAAGGTTAGAGATTCTAAGTTAAGATAGCTTTGGTCACTATAAACTTACTTCAGCACCATCTTATACTTGGTCTACTAAGTACCTCTGGCTTGTAGCTCTATGCCGAACCCGAACATGGGGGATTATAAGGGACGGACAGGGCTGTCACCACCTGCTGCCTACCCCTCAACCATGGGGAATGAGGCAAACGAAGGTAACGTATAGCTTAGACACCATGTATACGCTATTAGTTACTACTCTAGAGTTGGCTAGGAACATCCATCTTTATCAGGAGTCCTCTACTAGACCATCCATCATGGGGACGGTCATGGGGACGGACGACAAACCCACAAGTAAAGAATGACCAAGACTAACTTAAAGTAGAACTCATCACCTAAATGTTGGTCTTGGTCTAAACATGTATGTTGTATAAAAGGTTAAGCATGAAGTTTCATATGCTAAATGAATAACATAAGAACTTTGCTCTAATTCTATTACATAACTATATTGATAAGATAAGAACAAGAACATAGAAGACCTCTTCATATTGATCATACCAAGATTCCTTCTAGACGTCCAAGCTCTTCACAAGAGTCCTGCCTACCTCCAAACACCACTAAAAATAGTAAAAAGATATAAGTGGAGGGAGAGAGGCTCTTGAGTTGTGGTGTGTGTTGAATGGTGAGCTCTACCCTCTTATTTATACTAAAGTGTGGTTGGTTTGGCATAGGTAAATTAGGAAACCACCTGGAGCCGCCTAAGCATGCCGCCATGCAACCGCCAGAGCAAGCTAGGCCCGAGCGGAGCTAGGGGCGGTGCGGCTGCACCCAGCGTGTGGCCATAGCCTAGGCTGCTCCTCTCGCCACCTCCTTGCTCCGGTGGGTTGCTGGCTGGGCCTGGATGGCTTCATTAGTGGTGCCCGACCCAGTGTTGACATGTAGGTGGGCATCTCTCTTTGTTTCTCTTCTATGCTTTGTCAGAAAGCATATTTTTGTCATCTTTTCCACCGTATTCATGTATATGTCCTGTAAAATAATAATCTTCCAATACAAGTGGAAATGGGTCAAAGTGATAACATATATGTGTAAGTCATGCTTAGTTTCCTCCTCTTTGGGATCTTAGTTGGCGGTAAAAAGTTGTCGCTAAGGACCACCAACAAAATCCCCTAAGCTTACCCCTTGCTCATCCTGAGCAAGAGCTAAGACATTGGTTGTTGATCAGGAGTTGCTTCAATGCCGATTATAATTCAAAAGTACCATGCTTATAACAAAGTATTCTTCCTTGATCTAAATAAGTTGGCATTTTGTCCACCTTTTTACCTTGATCCCTATGGGGCTTGTTGCTTTTCCAAGTCATGGATGGTTGCAAGATAGAACGGTTTCATAGAACCGCTAGTCATTCATTCCTTTTTCGACTTTCTTTTCGGAGTTTTTTTAAGAGTTTTGTAAAATAAAAGTAAGTTCCTCGAATGATTCACTCGATCACTCAAATGTGTATGTTCCTCACCTAAGGCTTTTTGATATTGCCTTCTTTTCATCCTACATTCTAATAGGCTTTCTGTGGAGTTTTAGGTAGGGATGAGAGAGAGGCAAACTTGCATCACATAATGTTACTAAGTAAAAAAAACGGATCTGAGGAGATGCAAGTCATAGACTTTGATCAAGAATGTGCAAGTGTGTGGTATTTAAAAAGTCTTCCTAATTCTACATATTTTTGTACTCTTTTGAACATGGCACTCTCTCTCTCTTTGATGGTTACCTATGAAAGTATGGGCTACCTTTCTCTCTTCTTTTTTTCTTCATGCTTTTAGCATGGGATTATTTTTCTCATGCTCCTTGGCATGCATTTTTTTCTCTCATGCCTTTTGGCATGGATATTTTTTTCTTTTTTTAGCATAGCCCATATTTCCTTTTGGCATATGAAAAACTTTAGAGAGAGACTCATGATAAATGAATGGAGTAATTATTTGGTGGCCGAAAAAACATGTTTTTGTGTAACTCTAAGTGTAAGAGTTAGCGGTTTTATTTGTGGGTGTACGTGTGTCTTGATCATGGGTGCATGACGAGAATCTCTACAAGGATCACAACAATTTGACAAAGTTCAGTGCAATAACAAGCAGCATATGATGAAGGTTTTGCATTTTATAGTGTCATATGGCCTTGGTAGGAAATTATAATCACTGAGGAACTTTTCAAATTTTATCATTTTGGAAATAAAACTCTAGATGTCAAGTTTCTCTTAGAACAAAGTCATAGCAAATTCCATTTGTACCATATCATAACTTGTAACAACTTTGAAAAGGATCATGCGTTTGCAACCCACATGTTTCAAGTTTTAGGATGAGACATTTTTAGCCAACAAACTTAAATCTTGGGGAATACTAAGTTATAAATTAGGCACAGATGAATTATAAAATAGAGCAACTATTCATCATTTCAATAAAGGAGAAATTAAACATACTTACTACACATATGTGGAGTGGAATAAATATTATTTATTTATTTTATTATTATCATTATTATTATTGTATTTTATTATTATTATTATTTTAATCAAGGTTCACCAAACAAAATTTCATCTATGCTGTCATCTCAAAGACTTGCCCTCATAAAGTTGATATATTCCTACAAGGGTTAGTCCATATAATCAACCAACATCTATACTAGTAGTTTTGGTTCAAAGATTAAACTAGACATTGTGTCTAAATTGATTGAGGTAGAATTTTTAACCTAAGCACCATGCTCAAATTAAAAAGCCTATAGAAGCATGATCATTACATCAGAACTTCAAACTAAGCACCATGCTTAATTAGAAGATGTAAAACCAAAACTTCCAAACCAAAACATGTCGGCATAGACAGAGGAAGCATGAAATGATAAACAAGATTTATCCAACAGCGGTGAAAACATTGAATGGTGAACAAAAGAACCATAGGGTTTTTTTATTATTTATTTCTCTTTTTTTAGGCAAGGTAACAGAAAGTGGTGAGAGTGCAAGATACACGTTACCTTGTGGGGGCCCTCCCCCAGGCTAGCTCAAAGTCTATGGTGTGGGGTTGTATCCCCATGCTTTTTAGCTCTTCCTGCATGGTTAGGATATGGTAGATCATGAGTGGAATTACCATCCCTCTTGATTACCGCATTGATATTTTTAAATGAAATCTCAGGGTGCCCCGAGATCTTTTCAAAATCATATGCAAGAATTGTAGCAGCAATTTGAGCTAGTTGAGTTTCAAACATTTTATTAAGGCTTAATTGATTTTCGAAGGAAAAGTTTAAGCCTTCTAAATTTAATTTAATGTTTTCAAAAATTTCGTTGTTAGAGGCAAGTTTCTTTGTCAAGTTTTCATTTATTTGAGCTTGCCCTAACACAAGATCTATCAAGGAAGGTTGATTCGAATTGTAATGGGAATTGAAGTTTGAATTACCTTCTTTGAATGGTGGACGTGATTGGTTGTTCCACCTGTTATTAGCTCCTTGTGGATGGAACCCGTTGTTCATGTAGGTGTCATCCCAGGGCAATCGTTCCACGAATGTCCAATTTCACCATAGACGTCGCATGTCATATGCAAGTCCATGGCCTTGACGGTGCCGTATATTGCCTCCTTCTTATGGGCATGCTTGTCTAGCCTTTTTATTAGGAGGTCCATTTTTGCGGCAAGCATATATAACAACCTAGGTTTTTGAGCATCCAAAATTGCGAGCTTTCTAAAATTTTTCCTGCAAATGTGTGTAGCATGTAGCATCTAGGTCAAACTCGAGTCTAATACACTCACAAATCGTTGCATCCAATTAGAATTGTTTGTAGGAGTGTGCCGGTGCTCTCGAGTTTGTTCTGTATTTGAGACTTCTTAGAGTTTACAGTGCACAAATCCATAGCAAGAATTCCCTCTTTGAATCTCCTCTCGAATCCCTTTTGAAATCAACTCAAATTCCTTTTGAAATTCCCTCTCAAATTATTTGAATCATAAATGGAAATCCCCTTCTTTTCCCCTTGGGCTCAAACCCCTTAGCCAGCCCCACTCTCGTCCTTCCTTCTTACCCCCGCCGGCCCAACTCACCACCCTTCCTCCCTTCCCTTTTCCTGCTGTCGAGCAGCCCACCAGGCCCAGCTCGCCTCCCCACCGTCCTGCTCACCTAGGCCCTTGCCTTGCCTCTCCCAGGGCCCAGCTCCCTTCCTCTACTGTGTGGCCTAGCAGCACCACGACCTGCTCAGCCCAACGTCCATGCTCGCAACCCACTCGGCCCCCATAGGCCTTTGTCGCCACCCCAAAACACTAGGGGCCACGTGCCTCAACCCTAGACGCCGCCGCTGCTACATGCGCATCCATGCCACACCATGCCTCGACATCCATACCCCCACACCCCGCATTTGCCACCATGTGTTTCGTTTGTGGCACGGACGCTAGAGACCATTAGAGCAACGGGAACCCTAGCCTACAGAGCCTATAAATACCGAGCCACAGCCGCTCCTCTTCGACATTCCCAATCCACCGCCGCCACTCCTTTCTCCTCCTCCTCATAGCCGTGCTGAGCCCCCTCGCTGCTCCGCACCACTGGGGCACCACAGTAGCCGGGCACCACTGCGTCGAGGTCGCTCGGCCCTCCTTCGCTCCACCATGCGAACACGCTCACTATTCTCACGCCACCCCACCACAACAGCTTGCCTTGCTATAAGGTGCCACCATGACCCTAATCCACCATAGCAGTGCCTCCGCGATCTGCCTCCTCTTTCTCACCTCCGAGCCTACCTCCACCTCGTCAACTTCCATGCCATGCCCCTACACCATGAGCTCCTCCCCGCTCACCCAGTGCCAACAGCGTTCCTTACCGTGATGTCGTGCTCCACTGTGGCAGCATGTCGGAGTAGTGCCAAGCCCCACCTTGTCCTCCTGTGCCTACATTGATGTCGTCCATGATGTGTTCTGCCTTCTCCTTGCACCAAGCCCGCACCTAAGCCCCAGTGAATGTCCTTCCTCGCCACTGGCTCCTTGTCAGCAGCATCATGGCCTTGACTTCCTCTATGTCGAGCCACGTCTCTGTTGAGCCCCTACTTCATCCTTGCCATGCCTCTACTCCATTTGCCGAGCAGGTGGTCACGCGTGACCTCACCGAGGAGCCGCGTCACCACCAACCTCCGATGCCTGAGCAGCACCACCACCTTGCCGCCTTCCTCTTCCTCGCCGGCGACAAATCATCCTCCACCACCGGTGAGCACTGGGTTCCTAAAGCTCCCTATTTTTCTTAGACAATGGCAGTCATCCCTAACCCCCTCCCTTTATATACTACAACGATGATGAACCACTGCAACCGAGATGGCAAGCTATCGCCTTGATGCCTCACCGGTTCCCTTCCTCGACCACAGCGAGCCCCTCCTCTAAGATGCTACCTTGTGGCGCCCCTACGACCTCATTCTCGACCACCGCCTGGGGCAGCAGCTACCGGACATTGCCAGACCCCTTCCTTGCCACCGGTGCCATATCTCGCAGCAACAGCAATCGTGCCTCGGTCATCTTTGGCCACCTGTAGCCAGCTGCAGCAAGCCGCAACCAGCCGTAGCCAGCCAATAGCAAGCTGCAGCGCCAAGACAAGCTATAGCAGCCCTCCACCTTCCTCGCAGCAAGGTCAACTTTTGAACTCCGTCGACCCCATCTTCGATGTCGGTAAAACCCTTGTTCTCCATTTCCTTGCTCTTTCATACACTTGGTACATGATCTAAAATATATATAACTATCCCTTGTCTATGTCATGGTTTCACCGCCGGTCTAAATTCTTGTTGCTACGGACATGTGTCACTCCACTTAGTTGTTGTGTTGGTTTGGTTCTTGGTTCTTAAGTCGTTCGTGTCGTTGGTTAGTGTGTCTTTGTTGTTGTCTATGGACCGTGCCTATGAGCCAGTCGAGGGATTGTACTTCATTTGAACATTTTGGTTGCGGGTTCATCATGCCGTGGCTGTAACTTCGAGCGTAACTCGTTCCCTCGCTTCTTAGTTGGCTCTGAAGTGCTAAAACCACTAGCTCCTATCCACATCCCTAGGACATGGCCGTTGTGGACTTGATGTCGATGCGGTCCTTACCTGCACATTTTGAGGCCTATGTGACCTAGTCTAGTGGGATGCAAATTAGGGGACAACCTTCATAGAACCGTCAGAAGCCAACTCGTTTAGGTGAAACACATCGCCATGAGTTGCTCGCTATGACCATTGGGCTTTACCTCTTTTGCTTGCTTGTTTATCCTAACCACCTCGTATGCTTGTACCACTTTGACCATAGCGTTCCTTCAGACCTAGCGGTGACATCCGCATTGCAATGGACCTTAGGGATAGCCTTGTGCCAATTTAGTTGCACAGTCATGGTGCCCTACAAGTGGGTTCAGATCATGGGATCATGTCTCCTTTCTTCCAACCTTCGCCGGTCCATGACGAGTTGGTCGAAAGAGTGCGGATTCCATTCTTCTCTCCTCTGTTGTGCTCAATCCTTATCGATCTAGGAAGACGTGGATTGAGCCCTTCGCTTGTTTGGTGTTTATTGCTCTCTTGATCCCATTCCTTTCATTCCTATTGTATGCTATGGCAAGCGGATCAAAGGAAGCTGAATCCCGTGTCCCCTTCTTTTGGTTCTGTCGTGCATAAGCCCTTGTATGCTTGTACCTATTTAGACCATAGCATTTTTTTGGTTCTTGCGGTGATAATCGCACCGCAAAGAACCCTAGGGATGTCTTAGTGCATTTAGTGCACCTAGGTCATTTTACCCTACAAGTAGTTTGGGCACTCGTGTTCTCTTGTGTGTCGCTCCTTTGGATGCCCGTCTCGTGCCATGGTTTGTGGATTGGAAGAAGTAGACCACCTCCCATCTCTCTTCTATCCCCCGTTCCACCCTCTCTTGATTCTCATCAATTATAATGGCTTATGGATTGAGAGAGACTAGAACTGCTTCCTTTCCCCCTTAGCCACTCTTTTTTATTCTCGTCAATCTCCATGATGCCCGAATCAAAAGACTACGAGCTATGGTGTTTGCTTAAGATGAGCTAGGGTCTATGCCATTTTTGGTGAAGCCATATAGGTCGACGACATGATCCAGCCAAGAAGTATTGGCAAGGCTAAGACTTAAGCTTGTGCTTAGCAAACAACCACTTCTGTTTCTTTTGGCCCAGGGATCGGACATCCACCGAGAGGGCTAAGTCATTTTCCCTTTGGTGTTCTTTTGGTGTAGTTGTTCTTCCATATCTTGTTGCCTTTTTAGAGTATTGATTGCTTTCTATCTTGCTTAAGAGATCAACTACGAGTACACTAAAGATCTCAGAGATGACCAATCTATAGGTGCCACGTCCCACCCAACCACATAGAATCTTATTAGACATGCAACAATGTAGCTACTAGTGCTTTACTCTTATGCAAATGATCTGTGATAGGTTGCATGGTAGATTTCCTTGAAGCCTTTACCTTGACGCAACCTTTACCCCTGCACACCCGTTGTTGGGATAGACACTCACATACTACTTACTACTTGTTTCTACTATTCATTATATCTATGATGTGATGCTTGGTGAAGGATTGTTTGTGAGTGGCTATGGCACATGGTGCTGCTAAAACTGATAACAACTTGTGGAGATCTTGGCATGCGTCTTGGGTGTGTGGTGAGGGTCGAGTCGACCGGGCAATATCTTACAATGAGTCATTGGACGAGTCATGCCAAGGGGGTGCGACCTAGGCATCCCCTATGAGAGGTACCTATGGCAGGTGCATGTGAGACGTGGAGATCCCGAGGTGGAGTGTCTTTGTGGGATTAAGCCCCAAGACAGAGGTGCCATCGAGGCATGGGGTGTTGATTATCCCCTTTGATTAGATATCCTATCCAGTCCCCCTAAGGACTGGTATGTTGAGAGAACTAGATCATAGGACCCTACATACACAACACTCGCTCCTGAATGGGCAAGGGACAGTTACCCGACCAACTAGCATGGTGCCATTACTACTAGGTTGGAAGTGGTTAGTGTACGGAGGTATGGAAATATGGCCCACACCCTCCGAAGATAGCGTAGTGACCTTTGGGGGGCTGGTACTATGTCTCATAGTCTCAGCGTGTCGGTGCACTTTGGGGTGGCCCAGGGCTGAGTGGTAGGGTGGTACAATACCGGTTGGGCGGCAGTCGGTATTAGCCTCGGTGGGGCACATCACCAATGATGGTGATCTTGTGGTTCCAAGTGTACTTGCTCTGTAGAGTTGATCGATCTATACATATAGCCATGTCCACGGATATGAACATTCCTATGACCAATGCTTCCCTTAATTAGAGAGAGGTGAACATTTTTCTTCTCCCCCTGGGTTTGGTGTTGGTTCTAGCTTTGGACATTGAGTCAAGGCACGAGAGGGAGTTGTCCTTGCCGCCTAGAAAGTGAGAGTGTGGTGAGATGTGTGTGATGGGATGGGTGAACATGTGGATGAGAAGGGTTAGAACTTGATGAAGTATTATAAAATATGGATGAACTTGCATAGTAAACCTATAGACATATATAGGTCTTTAGCTCTACCCTTGCATTCCACCTACCACAAAGCATAGGGTGGGAGCCATTGGCTAGTACAAATCATACTGAAAGATATTTGGCAAGTTTTGGATGTCATCTACGATGATGACAATGGAGATCTAAGGATTAGGATTAGTTGGTCTTGTTCCAACACTCAAGTTTGGTTGAGGAGATGAAGTCTACGCCCGCTGACATTCGACGCCTACTCTAATGATTACCCATGAAGGAGGATCCTTCACCCGCCGACATGCTACGTCAACTCTAATAAAGATCTATGTGCGTTTCTGCTAGTATGCGTTATACTTAGGTGTGTTATCCAGTGTTGTAATGCCTTGTAATCTTGTAATTCCACGATGTATGCCTGTGATATTAGCTGAATAATAATAATGTGATAGCTTGGTTTTTCCGAGATTGTCACATTATGATGTAATCTGTGGATTTCCCTTTGAGAAAATCATTGATCGTTTTAGTTGGTATCAGAGCCATACTTGAACCTAGGACGAGATCTTTAGGACCAAACATTAGAATAGAATCCAACCATCCTGTTTGTTGTAGAACGATAGATGCTAACACTTGTTTCCCTCCCTGCCTTGAGTTCTGATGCTAACTAAGCCCCTATTTTGGAAAGTTGACCCATAGAACCTTCCCCATTACCGACCACACTACATCGGTGGTTGTGTGAGAATTTGAAGGCCTTGGAGTCGCCTTAAGTCAACACTATGCATTAGGAGATGTAATGCTATTTCATTGCCTGGATCTTGTGTTGTTGTGCTTCTTAATGCCTGAGTGTAGGCTATAGAACCTGTTTTGTGTGTGTAAGACTATGGACCCTGGCCAACCAAGCTAGCTAAACCAGGCCTGCCATACGCTATGTCGATCGGATGACAGTTCTAAGAAGAATGCCAAAGATGGAGAACAAGAATGCCTGAGCTAGACAAGCTAGACAACCTATCAGTGGTCACAGCTTGGAGAGTCTAGAGGACAATGACCTTGATATGATTCTGGACACCAATCGCCCTAGTGTGAATCTCAGATGCCACAGTCCATCGTCTAGGAGTGAACCTTGGATAAACTTATAGCTTGACCAGAGTCCTCGATTTGAGATCCTAGAAGCACCAAGACTGACAACAGCTATAGCATAGCAAACCCGTATCTTGCAGAGAAGATTGCGGATGTAGTAGCAGCTGAGCCATCCTTCATCATGAAGCTCAAGAAGTTCTACAACTAAACCCTCCTTTGACTATGTCGATAACCAGATCCAAGCAGATGACCAGTTATGTGGAATTAAATAAAGAGGCTTGAACTGGTAAAATGCACCGACAAGGAAGGTTTGAACATTGCCACCTTTTAGCTCAGAGGCAGCGCAAACTCACAATGGGATTGCTTTTGTGCTATCCACCCCAAACCCCGTCAACATTGGATGGACAAAGTCTGCACGAGCATTTCGCAAGTACCACCTCATGGAAGGAACGATGGAAGTAAAGGGAGAAGAATTTTAAGAAATTACCAATGTGAACCATGTTAGTCGGGGCTATACCGCTAGGATCATTAATCAAGCACATATCTCATCAGTTGCATGTACCTAAGTGCACCGAAACTGAGAAGCAAAGGAAGCACTACTACATGATGGATCTTCCCCGAGGCCTACGAAGTGTTCTCGTCGCACATGATTACCTAACTTTGAAGAAGCAAATCAACACAGCTGCACTCATGGAAATGGATCTTAAGTAAAGTACGCTAGATAAAAAAGCACCTCATAGTAAGAAGAGACAGAGACCTCAGCCAAATCCTTAGAATTCAAGTTTTTATAGGCTCGGAGATGCGACAGTTCCCTATCCCCAACACAAACTATGTAGACCCCCACTGGAATAAGGCTAAGAACAACCTAAGCACGCGACAGGTTTCTTAGCACATGGAATAGATGTGCCAAGTACACATGGAATAGACATGCCAAGTGCACTAAGAGTAAGAAGAAGAAGAAGGTAATTGATGATTGCCACGCTTGTTACCAAATTGGACATAAGGACCAAAGTTGCCCTCAACGTCAATTATCTATGCAGTTTGGACTACTTGTGAGCCAATTGGCACTAGCTCGAAGCATGCTAGTTGTATCCTCCAAAGATCGTGGAAGACTTCCATGATGTTGAGTTTGGAAAGATGAAAGTAGAAGGAACCCCGCAGCAGTCTTAATTGACCTAGGAAGCCATTAGTTGCACCTTGGTATGCAAATCAGCAGGACCCTAGAATGCACAATATAATACTAGCAGATCTGATGGTCCTCACATCTAATGGTGAAATTGACCTGATTCTTGGAATAAGTTGGTGGACCAAGCACAAGCATTTAAACCCATGCCCTCTTTATTTGTTAGCTAAAACACCCTGGAGTTCAAAGAATAGATTGATGCTACATATCATTTAGATAATGCAGAGAGAGCTAAACCTCATGCCTTGATAGAGAAGACATTGCAAGACGTGCTAGTTGTCTAAGTAACCGGACATCTTTCTAGAGGATATACCAGGAAAGCCCTCTGATCGGAACATTGAGTTCGTATTTGTTCCTTCCAGTTCACTAGTGTGCCCACATAGTTGATGGACGAGAGCTTCATAGAAGAATTAGACAATCTATCATGGTTATCATTGACAACATCATGATCTATTCAGAAACAGATGAAGGACATGAGAAGTATTTTAGAGATGTGCTAGAAAAGCTAATACAGAATCAGTCATATGCCGAGTTTGAGAAGTGTGAATTTTGGTTTTAAAAAACCCGTATGTGATGACCACAGATGGAATTTTCAATGGAACCATCCAAGATGGGAGCAGCCATAGAATGGTTCCAATATCATAAATTTTCTTAGATTAGCTAGACATTGTCATCGACCTTACCCGATAGTCATTAGAATTTTGTGGAATAATGTGATGCTTCCAAGCAAGGTTTAGGATATGTTCTTACGGTGAATGATCGAGTGAATGCTTATGCTTCAAGATAGTTGAGGAATCTTGAGAAGAGCTACCCATGCATGACTATGAAGTTAGCTGCAGTTGATGACGCTCCCAAGATTTAGAAGCACTACCTAACCACCAACAAGTGTGATATCTACACCAATCACAAGAATCTCAAGTACTATATCATGCAAAATGAGCTGAATATGAGACAACATAGATGGTTAGAATTGAACAAGGACTATGATCTGGAGATTCACTACCATCCAGGGAAAGCCAATATTGTGGCAGATGCTTGGAATAGGAAGAGCTACTGCATCCCCTTGGTAGCTTCAGTATAGGTGACTCAGGGTATGCAAAGATAACCATTGTCACACCCTTGTAACACCTTGGTTGCCCTAGAGCATTTTCCAAGTTACTTGAAGAGTTTGAGAAGCTTATGATAGTAGTCTCAAGATGCTTGTGTAGGAATAAAAGCTCCGGAGCAACAGGATAGATGAACAAGACACCCTTTGGTTGAAGGGTCAGCTATGCGTTACACAAGATCAACTGATCCAAGAAACCATCCCGATGGAAGCACATAACTCTAGATGCGACATTTGCCAAAGAGTGGGGGATGAACATTAGAGACCCACAGGATTACTTCAGCCCTTGGGCATCCTTCTAAGGAGATAGGATGATATCAGCATGAACATTGCAGTTGGGCATTACAGTTGGTATGGACGTTACAATTGGATTACCCCGCTCTTAGGAAGGAAGCGACTCGATATGGGATATAGTCGATCACTGGACCAAAATGACTCATTTTATTCTTGGAAGGTCCTGGATTACGACACAGCTTTCACAACACCATGGTACTACCTTGGATTATAATAGAATCTTCCACTCCCTAGACTGATAGTCGGACTAAAAGAGTAAATTAGATCTAGGAAGACCAGCTTAGAGTTCGTGTATTGACTCAAGTATCAGATTGGGAGAAAAGCCCATCCTTCGTGGAGTTCTCCTACAACAACAGCTCTCAAGCGAGCCAGAATGTGATATTGACAAAGGTTTATAACCCCACTCATATAGTTAGAAATTAGAGAAAGATAGTTCTTTAGATTAGTAGTGATAAAGGAAGCCAAAGAGCAAGAGACTAAGGTCACGAGAGAACTGAAGATAGCCCAGATCTAACGGAAGAGCTAAGCTGACAAAAGGAGAGATCTTAGTTTCTAGATTGATGACAACGTGTATCTCGAGCCTGAAGTTAGCTACAGTTGGTATCACCTTTCAGAGGCACTGTGAGATTTCATGTCAAGAGCAACCTAGCACCTCGGTTCATAGTCCTCTACAAGATCTTGAACAGAATTGGGAAGATCGCCTACAAGTTGGAGTTGCCAACTAACCTAGATAGAGTACACCCTGTGTTCCATGTCTTAGACTGAGGAAGTGCCTGTAGGATTCTAGAAAAAGATGTTCATACTGAAGCCATAGACCTACAAGACCCTCTTGAGTACCTGGACCACCTTGTAAAGGATTTGGATCGAGCTATCAGGAAACTAGAAGGATGACCATTCCTTTCTACAAGGTCTTATGGAGCAAGCACGCCGAACGAGAAGCAACATGGTAGAAGTAAGAGGAACTTTGGAAGTAGCACCCCCACCTCTTCACCGACCGAGTAGCACCTTAATCTTGAGGGTGAGATTCCTGTGAGGGGGAAGGACTATAAGAAACCTAGGTTTTTAAGCATCCAAAAATGTGAGCTTTCTAATTTTTTTCAAGCAAATGTGTGAAGCATGTAGCTTCTAGGTCAAACCCAAGTCTAACCCACTAACAAATTGTTGCATCCATTTATAATTGTTTGTAGGAGTGTGCTAGTGCTCTCGAGTTTGTTCTATGTTTGAGTCTTGTTAGAGTTTGGAGCGCACAAATCTGTAGCAATAATTCCCTCTTTGAATCTCTTCTTGAATCCCTTTTAAAATCATCTCAAATTCCTTTTGAAATTCCCTCTCAAATTTTTTGAATCATAAATGGAAATCAACTTCTTTTCCCTTTGGGCTCAAACCCCTTAGCTAGCCCATATCTCCTGCTTCCTTCTTACCCCTACTGGCCCAACTCACCACCCTTCCTTCCTTCCCTTTTCCCGCTGCCAAGCACCCCACTAGGCCCAGCTCGCATCCCCCGCCATCCTACTCACCTGGGACCTCGCCTTGCATCTCCTGTGGCCTAGCTCCCTCCCTCTATCACATGGCCTAGTAGCACCATGGCTTGCTCACCCTAGCGTCCATGCCCATGGCCTGCTCGGCTCCTATAGGCATATGTCGCCACGCCCAAACCCTAGGGGCAGCGCGCCTCAACCCCAAACGCCGCTGCCACCGCTACATGCATGTCCGTGCCGCACCACACCACGACGTCCGTACCCCCACACCCTGCATTTGCCACCACGTGTCTTGTCTGTGGCATGGACGCCGAAGATCATCAAAGCCACAGGAACCCTAGCCCACGCAGCCTATAAATGCCGAGCCACTACCGCTCCTCTTCTCCATTCCCAATCCACCACCACCACTCATTTCTCCTCCTGCTCGTAGCCACGTCGAGCCCCCTCGGTCCACCGTGCGGACACGCTCATCATTCTTGCACCGCCCCACAGCAGCAGCTTGCCTCACCGTACCGTGCCATCATGACCTGAGCCACCATAGCAGTGCCTCCACATCCACCTCCTCTTCCTCACCTCTAAGCCACCTCCACCTTGCCAACCTCCATGCCGTGCCCCTGCACCGCGAGCTCCTCCTTGCTTGCCCAGTACCGCTAGTGTTCCTTACCACCCTGTCATGCCCAAGTCACGTCGCGACAACATGCTCCACCGCTGCAGCAGGTCGGAGACGTGCCAAACCTTGCCTTGTCCTCCCATGCCTACCTCAACTCGGTCCACGTCACACTCTGCCTCCTCCTCATGCCAAGCCCACACCCGAGCCCCAGCAAATGTCCTTCCTTGCCGCTGGCTCCTCATCAGCAGCACCATGGCCTCGGCTTCGTCTCCATCGGGCCAAATCTTGGTTGAGCCCCTGCTTCATCCTCGTCGTGCCTCTACTCCATTTGCCAAGTTGGTGGTCACACATGACCTCACCAGGGAGCCACCTTATAACACCCTGGGTGTTACCACTTGCTAGGCAGTGGGTTTGAGCTCAAACATGACATGTTAAGTGGTAATCAGGAGCTTTAGTTCCTTATCTCTAAAATGGTGATGAAGGTGTTGAGGTCAAATCTATGAAAATGAGCCCAACTTAAATTTGGACAACACACCATTGCTTACATGTTGACCCTTTTCAAATGTATGCTTGAGTAGTGTTAAACATGGCTCTTTCATGAGCATCACCTTACCATTTATCTATCTCCACCATTGGAAAAGTTTCATGAAGTTTGGAGCCAAGAAGTCACACGAAATGATAAGTTATAACCTTGCTTGAAATGCTTTATTAAGTGAATGGGAATATGCGATGTTGATCAAACCCTGCAACCTTGCTCAAACAGCTCCAACTCATGAACAAAAGTCATGAAGGGTTCGTGTTGAGCTAATGTCAATAAAATGCCTCAATTGGTCGACAACCCTAATTCCAGGGTGGTTTCCTTATTTTTTAGTGCCATCATTTGGAGCTACACCTCACTACCACCTCTTGTACTTTTACTTTTACTAGTTTTGAGAGCAAGGCAAAAGCTACTTTGAGAGCTTGTCTCCTTGGAAGAAGAGCACTTTGGTATGAATAATACTATGAAGAGTTCTTCCATAGTCATGCTCTCATATCATTTATATAGTAGTGCATATGAACTAGAGTATTATTTTCATGTTATAATCATGATATATGAACTAGCATATAGTTTGTGTGTTATCATCTTAGCATGTTCAACTTCTTGTTTTCATGTTACAATCATTCATAAGTGAATGGCAATATGGGATGTCGACCAAACCCTACGACCTTGCTCAAACAGCTCCAATTCAACTCATGAACAAAAGTCATGAAGGGTTCGTGTTGAGCTAATGTCAATAAAATGCCTCAATTGGTTGACAACCCTAATTCCAGGGTTTAAGGAGGTGCTGCTTTGACCAAGCCCCTATTCAACTCCTAAGTGGCTCAAATAGTTGCCTCAAGTTTGAATGCAGTGCTCTTTTGGGCTCTCAGAAATATTTCTAAGTCCCTGATCGGCAACAGCGAGTTGACATGTTGTGACATTTTAATCTTCTAAATTCATATGGTAAATCAACTAGATTGCTTAATATGTGTTGGAGTACACTATGTGGAGGAAACAACTAAACAAGTCTCATCAGTTTTGGAGCTTGTTTGGATGTTCAAATTGAATTTCAAAAATAGAACCTCGCACTGTTCGGTCCCTGTTTGGATTGAATGTCTAAACCCTGAATTTCAGTTTCGGATACTACACTTTGGAGCCTTGTATCTCTCCAACCAAGACGAACCAATCAATGATCCTTTAAGCAAAGTTGTTCACCGCATATAGTTTTACAACTCTTAGTAAGGAAGTTTGATCCGCTACAACACAAAATCGGGAGATACAGAGGGGAAAAGTTTGGGGATTCAGTCGGTTTTTGAACGGTTCTAAAATAGCTTTAGGAGATCATGGCCGACCATCTGCAAATGTTGAGCACCACATGGCTCCTCTGTGCTACCCTCATTCGCCACCTCACCCATGCTCAAGAGAAGAAAACAGAGACCGGCGCCCTCCCTTCTCTCGCTCTCTCATTCTTTTTCTCTCGGTCTCTCTGTCTCTCACTCCGTGTCTCTGTCCATCACGGCAGAGCCGCTATTGCTGCTGACTTGCGACCTCTAGGATTCCCCACCCTCGCTAGCACCACCAGCAACCCCACCTCATGGTTCCCCATCTGTGCTACCTCCTTCCCAGCGTCGTAGTTCGCTGTGCTGCCCTACCACCGTGCTGCTCCGTCTTGAAGCACTGCTGCTCATGGCGGGGCTACCATAGACTACCTAGAGCAAAGCCAAAGCCCTCTGCAGGTGTGCGCTAGCCCAGGCATGCTCAAGCGCCGCCCCTTTGCCGCCGGTGTGCTCCCACGATGGCCGAATGGATAGGCCCGAGCCGTCTCTGCTCTATTTCCTGTCGAGGAAGAAGAAAAGGGAGTGTAAAAAGGAAATAGAAACTCTTTGCAGGGTTCCTGATGCTTAATGACCAGAGGGAAGGATTTTTCAGATCTGGGCTTAGTTAATTAGGGGAAAGTTTAGGGTCTTCGATGCAAATGTGTTTCTCCTTTATTGCTTTTAAATTAGGTAAAACTTTGGAAAATCATAATAAATCGTAGAAAAATTGTAAAATAGCAAATGAAGACTTTTTAGAATCCTTGAGAGTAGATCTATGCAGTAGAGTCATCTTATGACATATGTTAGTAGAAGGTTTTTGCTGTATTTATTTATCTATGTTAATTAGGGTTTTCTAGAAATAAATTCATATCTAAAGTTGTGGTGCTCCAATTGCTATAAAGTTTTTATGGTAGGCTACTGATGCTACATGTGTGCTGTGATAAAAATTTAATGCTCATGGGAAGCAGTATGGTTGAGTTATTGATTTACCTTGTTTAATGCTTGATAAATAATTTTAAATGAGTTATATTTTTTATGAAGGTGTAAAAATGGAAAATGTTGTTCCATTACCTTTGTAGGTGGTTGTTGTGTTATGTTGATACATAATATGGCTATGTGTTTATAGAAAACAATGTGTTTTAGATTTATCTTGCTCCCACATGTTTTCTTGCAATAGTAATATGTCTTTTTTTGTAATAATTAATCTATAAAACCTAAGCATGTGAAATTTGTGCAATAGCCATGTTTTGATAGAACCTACCACTCATAAAAATCTAGGTACAAACTAGATGTTTGCCACATTACCTAAAAATCAATATATAGCTTATATATAAATAGGAGAGTAAAAGTTGCTAGTAGATGCATGTAGTTAAGTCATATGATGCTCCCTTGCTTACCCTAAGTTGAATGTTGCTGAGCTAGGAGCAATAACGGTTTAAAGCTAGTTCAATGTCTTATATGCTTGCTCTCTTGTTAATATAATAACCAGCGAGTACGTTGCCTATGCATATTTCTAGTCCTTGCTTTAGCTCTTACTCTAATGTGTGCTATGTGTATGTTAGTGTATGTTTGTGTGTTGTTAAGGCCAGCCCCTAAATCACCTTGGGGCAGGTTGCTTTCCTTTATAGGTTTGTCTATGTTTGCTAATTAGTAAACAAGTGCCCATAGAATAAAAATGAGATAGGAACATCAATATGTAACCTCTATGTTTTGGAGATGTGTTAAGATGCTTTTTATGCTAACCATAACTAATGTTGAGTGACCATGTTAATAGTAGTTTGTGATCCATGTGATTAGTGGTACATGTATGGCCTTGTTAAAGAATGAAGTGAAGCACCACTTTGCTTATGTGCTGAAAATGGCTGCATGTATAGTTTGTGTGGTGGTGATATTTTTGTGATGCAAATGATGCTTTCTGTAGATATGTTGAATATAGAAGTTGTATAAAATTTCCTCATCTTGATTTTCCTAAAATTTCATGATTTTAGGCCCGCTGGTTTAAGAGGTATAGATTTGACAAGTTTGCTGTCAGCTTTTGCATGTGCTCTAAACAAATCTAAATGATTGTATTGTTTGGCTTATTTAAACAAGGAATCATGTATTGGTGATAATAGGAGAGTTGTAGTTCTTTTCCTAAGCTTTCTAAAATGTCTAAGATCACTGCTTTTGGTGGTCTAGAACTCTAGTTATTGCTGTTTAAAGTGGAATGGCAGGTTCTGTTCAAATCTGGACAGAGATGTCTTTATTGGTTTGTTTAACCTTGTTACCTATAGAATCATCTTAAGATGATAATAAGAAAGTTATAAGTAACTTAATAATATTTCCATAAAGTTAAGGATCACATTTTGGATGATTAAAACTCTAGTTATGCATTTCTGAAATTCATGTCAGTTTTCTATCCTAGTTTGAGCAGATCGGCTTGTTAGTGTTTTTCACCCTTGTTAACCTTTGAATCAGCTCAAGGTGAATATAATAAAGTTGTAGAAAATTTCCTAAGATTTCCAGAAAGTCTAGGATCACCTTAGTTTGCTGCCTATAGCTCCAGTTATGGTTGAAACAAGTAACTGGCGTGCTGCTGCCCAGAATCTGAGCATGTTCCTAAAGTTGTTTGCTTCACTTTGCATTGCTTTGTATGCTTGTTAGTGTTGGCTCATGACACTACTAGATTTAAATTGATCTACCTG
Organism: Miscanthus lutarioriparius; assembly: GCA_904845875.1. NCBI lineage: Eukaryota > Viridiplantae > Streptophyta > Magnoliopsida > Poales > Poaceae > Miscanthus > Miscanthus lutarioriparius. The sequence goes on from CAJGYO010000019.1 coordinate 41,819,392, forward strand.
AGGTATCTTATAAATGTGTTATATAATGTTGGTCAAGCATGTAACTAATAAATGGTCATGTATGCATGTTGCCATAGAATGATCTGGATGCATGTTTTGCTAGAGCTTTAATTATGTTGGTGCCATTCACCGCGGCACTAGTTCTTATGTGATGCTAGGCTTAATTAGTTCTTGATTGTTGAATGCTTGTAATAGTTTGACTTGAGTTAACTGGTGTGCCATGCCTGTTATGCTTGCTACCCCTATGCTAGACTTGAGTGATAGTTAGTTAAATGACTTGCTCTCTAAGTGCATATGTCTTGATGTGTAACCATATACTTGTCTTGAATGCTTTTATATGATGCATCTCATGTTACCATTCTTCGCATTCATGTACTTGCATTGTTGGATCCCTTCTAGGTACGCTAGATGCACAACGCGTGGACGTGAAGCTCGTGATAATGGAGTCGAACCAGAAGACGGTGTTGGTGGACCTATCCCAAAGATAGAAGGAGCCCTGGAGTGCATGCCTAGTGTGGAAGATGTTCACCAAGATGGTGCAAGCTAACTGAACTAACTTTGTATTAGATCCTAGGCAAGCCACATAGCATTCTAAGCCTCCTATGTTTTTACAAATATCACTTGCGTCCTTTATGTTTGATGCATTAGGTTAATGTAGTTGATTGGAAACACTTGATGCATATAACTTCCTTGTCCAGAAATATACCTTAAACTCTATGTAGATCCAGGATCAAATATATGCTTAGCAATGCTTAGACCGGTAGAAGTCGAGTGATTTCCTATCACCTACGAGATATAGGTGGATACCGAAGCACGGTTGGCAATATTTGCTATCGTGGAACAGAACCATTGGGTAATGTAACTGGAGGCCAGGTGGAGTCTATGTGTAGGTTGACTCATGTGATTATGTCTGTGTCGATTAAGGACCACATCGTTGGAGGCCCTCTTGTCATTTTGAATGCATGCCATGCCTTCATGTTCTGAATGAGATATCCGACCAGCTAAGTGAGAGGCATGCGTTGAAAATGATCGAGGAACAACAATGGTACGGTCCTTAATCGGCACAGACAGAATCACATGAGTCAACCTACAATATAGACTCCATCCGGCCTCGATTTACAACATCCATGGTTCTTTTACACGATAGCAAATATAGACAACCGTGGTTCAGTGCCCACCTATATCTCGCAGGTGATAGAAAGTCACCCGACTTCTACCGGTCTAAGCATGACTAAGCATATACTTGATCCTGGACCTACACATGGTTAAAGGTATATTTATCTAGACAAGGTAGTTTTATGCATCAAGTGTTTCCAATTCAACTCTTATAACCTAATGCATCAAACATAAAGACTCAAGTGATATTTTATAAAACATGGGAGGTTTAAAATGCTTCGGGGCTTGCCTTTGAGGAAAGAGGTTGGCCTATGATGTAACACCCTAGGTGTTTGGCTTCAACATTTGCACTTGCATTTCATAAACATGAGCATCATTCATCCATTCATGAGCTTAGATTGTTTGGAACATGCTTTTGAAACATTGCAACATATGTTTATATTCCGTGTGTGTCTATTTTATGAAATGGATAGTGTGCAACACTCAAGTGCAACATGTGGAACTCACTCTTGAAACATGTCACATACTTTAGTGAAACATGGTTAGTTAGTACTATGCAACAAACTCATGAAACATATGAAACATGGCTATGAAACAAAAGTAGCAATTCACTTGTTTTTCCTTGTTTCAATGCATGCGATGCTTGATTTTGGTGTGATCAATGTGTGGTGTGTTAATTATCCCCTAAAACACCTTAACTACACTTAGGGAACATAGTGGAGCACTGTTCATGTTAACTAAATTGACTAATTATGCCCCTAAGTGAGGTTTGACCAGATTGGAAACCCTAGAACCAATTTGTTTGACCTTTTAAAAAGTGTTACTTAGAAGCTTTGAATGACAATGCACTTTTTGGCAAAGTTGTAGATAATTTTACAATGAACAAAAGTTGTAAAGGTGCCAAGCTATGAAAATGTGCAGAACATGCTCAAAATTGGATCACAACATGAAATTTACCCCTGATTTCAAAGACAAAATTTTTCTAAGTGTTAACTCTGAAAAAACAGTTTCATGTACTCTACTTGTTAGCCCTGTAGCTCCCAAACCAAGCCAAACCAGCTCGATCTCCAATTGGCAAAGTTGAAGATCTCACTTGGTACTACAACTTTGTCAACTACACCTTAACCTAGATCATCACGGATTAGGAGATAATGAATGATGAACTCGCCCTGTCAGTCCCCCTAATGGAGTTCAAATCTGAAAAATTCAGATTCACCTCAGCCGACCGGCGTCAGGGCGTGCTCGATGTGTGGATGCCACGCGCGGCCTCCATCTGACCTAGACACTCGCTGTCAGGCCTCAGGTGTACGCCGCGCTCACCCCGGCTACGCCCTTGCTCCATTTGCTCCACCCGCGCGCGCCTGAGCCGCTGAGAAAGCCACTGCCGTCGCCATTTGCTCCGCCGAGCTCGCGCGAGCTCGCCGCTGCACCACAGCCAACACCATCCTACCCACAGCTCTGCTAACACCTCATGGACCTCGTCGACATTCTCGCTGAGCCAGCCGAGCCCTAGGTGAGCGACATTGCCAACTCTGCCCCGGCCAAATCTCACCGGAGCGTCGCCACGCTCGCGGTCCACCGTGGCCAGCACATCACTGCACCTCTCCTCCTTCCCTAGCTCTCGTCTCATCTTCTCCATCATGTGTAGATGCTCAGGTGAAGACGCTACCAACAATGACGGTCTGCCTGGGCCGGAACACAGCCGCGCACCGCCGCGCCATGGCCACCGTCGGTGACCTCACGCGGCCACACTTGACCACTTCACCGCAGCTAGTAGCAGTAGCGTAGGGAGGTCCGCCATGGTCCTAGGAAGCCTATGGGCACCTTAGCCGGACATCTAGAGCTGGGGTTCATCAGAGCACCGCCGTGCGCCATGGCCGATGCACCTAGAGGCCGGTAGAGTTTAGGTTTAGGAGGTCACTCGATGCGGGAGGTCGAGGCGGACACGGTGGTACCCTCCTTGTCACCGGCGACCTCACCATCATCGAGATTCCTCATAGTCAATGGTGTCCCCTGCGCTGCTATCTCTGTCCGGTGGGGTTTGTTGACTCCCTGGGTCCCGCCTGTCAGTGGCTTGAATTAGGGTTTAGGTGATTTAAATCTAGATTTTGAGTGCTGTTTTGTAAAATTCATATCTCTAGTTTGGCGAATCCAAATTGGGTGGTTCCAATTTTTTTTTATGATCTTGGTGAAGTGTAGTATTTAGGAAAAATATAACATGAACACTTGTAGTAAAGTTTCTAGAAGAATTAAATTGCAACTTAAAATATGTTTTTAAATGAATGCAAACTTGTTTAACTCATATCTAGAGTTCCAATGCTCCAAAAATTATGAAATTTGTATGGTGAGCTGTTCTTGATGAGTAGAAGCTCTGGTAAAAATTTTAGAGTCAGTGCATGAATAGTTTTTGAGTTATGAATTTCCCTTTTATAATTAGGTTATCCTTGTGTGAATGTTAATAATTAATCTATGAATCCAATGCTCATGAAATTTATTGGAGGTTGTCCTAGTACCTGAAGGATGCTAAGAAAAATATTGCTTCTGTTGTTTGACACTTTTCAATAGGGTTTCTCATTTAGGCCAAAATCAGCCTTGCTGCCTTGTTATTTTTGTGTAGAATGTTTCTATTGGTAACTTTGGGTGAAATTTTTACAGTAGCCTACTTGGAGCATGTAGTATGAACTGTAAGTTTTGTAGATTAAACTGTGCAGTTTTCATATATGTTCATTATTCCACTTAAATAACTAAATAAATTAAGAAAGGCATTAAAAGAAATGAATTGGTGGTGAACACCTTACTTTCTGGTGATCGTATATCATGTGTGAACTGGTGATGCACTTGGTTTGGTCAGAAATCATGTTTGGCACATAAGTAAATATTTAATTTTAGCATTTTTATAATTCTGGATAGTTTCTAGCACTTGGTGAATTAGGCTTTGATAATGGTGTTTGCTGGGAATCATGTGAATACCAAATTTGTAGTTAACTTACTAAACTAGCTTGTGTTAAAATTTGGTGGCATTTGGACAAGTAGTTTAGGAGATATGTCTGTCCTCATTTTGAGTCCAGTTTTGGCTGCTCTCTATCTTGTGAAGACATATTTCTGTTGTTAAGTGATTTCGACCTGGTAAAAGTTGGAATCATGCCTTGAGGTCTAAAAATGAATTTTAGGCAATTTCATAAGCTTTCCAAATTGTCTTGTTGCATGTCATTTGGATTTGTAAATCTTCAGTTATGGTCAGTTTACTATGCTGCTGTATAGTCCTAGTTTTGCTGAAATATGAATGCTTGTGTGAATGCTTTGTAGCATTGTTCTTGTTGATTGTTTAGGTGCTAGGCTAACTTGAGAAAATGCTTAGGTGCACGTGCTAGGTCCTTAACTGAAGATGAGCAATTGTATATTAGGTTGTCTAAACTTGGTAAGTTAAAGTGATTTGAATAGAGCTTAAGTTGGAATATGTGTACTGCAGTAAGCATGTGCATTCCTTCGTTCATGTGCATCCATAATATTTATCTTGCGCATACATACAATAGGTGTGCTGGAGGGTGTGACGCTTCTGGAGTTCGAGGGAGCGAGCTAGGAGGAGGAGCAGCCGGAGGAGCCCGAGGTTCATGCAACCGACGAAGCAGCCGCCGAGGAGGAGTTGCCCGAGTGCCCTGATCACCGCCCATCCTCTTTCCTAAAAGGCAAGCCCCAGTGCATGCTAATCCCCTATTTTATAAATATCATTTGAGTCAATTTTACATGTTTGATGCATTAAGTTGTAGGAGTTGTGTGAAAACACTTGATGCATTATATATCTATCCTTGTCCAGATATCACACTTGAATCCTATTTAAGTTTAGGAACAGGTTAAATGCTTAGCCATGCTTAGTGTGATAGAAGTCGAGTGATTTCCTATCACCTACGAGCTTTAGGATGAGGTGGGTCATGGTTGGCTATACTTGCTATCGTGGAAAAAAAACCATGTTAATAATGAATTGAGACCGGGCAGAGTCTTGTGTAGGGTTAGACATAGTGACTCCGTCTGTGTTGTTTAAGGACCGATACACTATACGTCATCATGTCATGTTGAACGCAGCCTAACACTTAGCTGGCCGGATAAGTCGTTCCGACCACGAAGCCTAGTAGCTCGACTCAGGCCGGGAACCGGGAGGTTATAGTGCGCATTCTGGAGGCAGTAATGATGTGCTTGGGGACATTGGCGTGAGTCCAAGGGGTCAGGTGCTTAAAATTCCTACACTTCTTGGCAGAGTGTCGCCCTTGAGAATGCGGCGCTGTCTGGACCCGTGACTCCTGAGTTGTACCAAAGGTGACTTGATTGCGACCCCGACGAGGGAAGCAAGGTTTTGTTAGGAATACCCCTCCAGCTGGATAGGAATCGATTCGAGTCGCCGTCTCTCCCAGATAGTGAGAACTTGACTGAGCAGCGACAACGTAGATTCACTTAATTTAACGATATGGTTAAATGGATGATGATGATAATGTTGCCACAGTTTATACCTGCTATGGTTAATAATGTTTGCATCTTAATCAAGTGATTGCTTAGTACAGGTGCTAATATGGATGACAGGTTAATGGCTAAAAGTCACTGGTAGCTTAGGTTAAAAGTTGACCATTATTACTTATGCCTTTCCACAAAAAGAAAGTGTCAGCCAGATCCACTAAATTAAGCTATACATGATCCTTGGTGTCATTTATTTTTGGTTTCTGATGAGTAAGTCTAGCTGAGTACATTCTCGTACTCAGGGTTTATTCCCTCTTGTTGCACATGACCATCTTTATCAGGGCTTCTGTAAGTACTATCTCCACCTTGCGGGTGACGAAGACTAGATCACGGGCATGATCTCTGTTTATCTTATCCGAATGCTTTTGTGGGATGTGATCGGCGAGCTGGTACTTGTATTTGAACTCGTGTGTGAGAGTTAAACTATTTGCTTCCTCTACTTTGCAAGACTTAGTTTGTAATAACTATGACTCTGAAGTGTTGTAATCTATCTATGAACTGTTTGTGAAATGTTGTAACATGTGATGTGTTATGTTGAATCACGTACGATCTTGGTTGTATGCAAGTTGGTTTGAAATCCTTCACGATTTTGATGGACTACCGGAATTATATGGGCTCAAGTGCAAGAATTTGATCGTTTTGGCGATCGTTTTTGTACTTGTGCTCTTATAATTTGGACGGTTCTGTTACATGTGATGTAGGCACTTAGGATGGTTCTTAAGAGTTTGCTCCCCTCCTTCTGGAGCTATGGCCTAAGGTGTTTCCTGTTGTTCCTCTTCTTCTTCTTCGTTGAACTCCAAAAGAGTTATCCCCTTGGACAATCCTATATGCATGATCATGGAATAAGATACCGTGGTTGCATATATAATGACATCTATTAAGGTGATAACAAGTTACATCTTATTTTACTAAGTAGGTGCATATGTCTTCTCTAATAACTAAACAAATTCTCATCAAAGCAATTTTCTGGACTACAAGACAACAGCCACTTGTTTTGACCATAACTAAAGTTATACACATCTAGGTGCATATGGTTGTGGACATTCTGGAAAGCTAATGAAATTGCCTACAACCTTATTTTAATCATATTAATGTGATTAAGCAGTTATCTAGGTCAAACAATTCAATCTTTTCAAATCTGTCCAGAGAGCAAGCATTTCTGACAGCAGAATTCTAATAGCCATAATTCTTAAACCATAAAACCTATGACCATGAAAATTTAACACAAAGGTAGATAAGTAAGTTATCTACAACTTTGTTATTAACCATTTTTACAGAAAAGATCATTATCATCATGAAATCATCACTACAACAAAAACTATACATGCAGCCATCTAGTTGAATTATAAAGCAATAATTAACTAGTTGCCTATAAACAAATACTTATAAGCCTCACTATAGTATCAACAGATTATATGCATCACACACACCACAGAAAACATCATGGTTAAGCCTAACTAATTTATTTATTTTCATTTATTAATTTTCTTAGATAATAAGGTGATTTACAGAGTAAATATTTCTATTGCTCAATAAATTCCAAGAAAATTATAGTAGGCTACACATGACCCTAATAGTCTACTTTACAAATTTTGAGCCATTTGGACAAGTATAGCAACCTCTACAAAAATGACAAGTTACGTAGGCTTATTTTAGCAAAAATAGTTTAGCTTAATGAAAAGTGTCAAGTAACATATTTAATATTTTTCTTACTTTCCTCCTTGCATGAGAATACCGTGTAAAAATTTGTACAATCATATGTTATGTATTTTTACCCCAATTAATTTCATTAGAAACTAACAATTAATTAAGATTAAATAGGAAGACCATATTTCAAGTATTCTCACTGTAGGTTTAATATTTTTTGTAGATAGAGCATGTCAACATAAGACCAGCAAAATTGGAATCACAATTTTATCACGTTCCTAGCTCAAGCTATGCAATTTACAAGATATACACATTTAAAATCACTCAATTTATTCAATTTAATTCTCCAAGAAAAATGCCCTAAGGAGTAGATTTCATATTTTTTTTTATAAAATAGTACACTTCAAGATGAATCCAACAAAATTTGTTTCACCCCATTTGGATACTCCTAGCTCTAGATTTGAATTTTTGAAATTGGTATTCAAATCTATGAAATTAATTCAAAAAACAACTAAACACTAAATGCTATGTACACCCGGTCTACTACACCCACGGTGCCTGACACGCGGGTCCCGCAGTCAACCCGACCCCACCTATTAGTGGAACCAGAGCAGAGCACCGGCGAGAACTCGCCGTCGGCGAGGTCACCACCATTGTGTTCCCCACACCCTTGCGCACCCGTTGGTACCCTTGGTTGGCTCAGCGGATCACCGGAGTTAACTCTGGTGAAGATGTGACCAAACAAGCACAACTACGACTTCTACAAACCCTAGCATAGCTCTATGGCGTGGATTAGGTCAAGGTGGAGTGGCGACGAAGCTTGGCCACGTGCATGGTGGCATGGTGGCGTGAACACGTCGGCGGCATGGTGATGTTTCGGTGGGAAAGGTGACGCAAGCGTGCATCCGTCTTCCCCGTGAGCTTTGCCATCCTAAGGCTAAACCATAATGCCTAACTACAAGAGAGAGCGGTGACTGGACTAGCGCAACCACAGTGACGTGCATGGCGGCGACGCTCTTGGCTCACGGTGGTGCGGCTTGCCTTCCGGCATCAGCAACGTGGTAGCGGCTCAACTAGCTACGGCTATAGGTTCTGGGACCTACGATGAAGATGAATCGAGAGAGAGAGAGAGATTGGAGGAGCGGTGGATAGAGCTGACCACAGTAGCTCAGAGCTCGGCGGTGCTCCATGGTCATGGTGGCGACGACAACGGCCTGTAGGCCTTGACCTTGGCTCGATTGGCACAGCTAACTGGTCGGCGAGGTGGAGGAGGTGATGGACGAGCAGTGTGCGTGAGCAATCACACAATGGCGTGGTGGTGGTGGCGTGCGAGCTCAGCGGAGGTGCAGCGGCGACAGTGGTTGTGGTAAGTCACCATCATTGCCACCTTGGCTGGTGCCAGCTCCAGCGCGAGTGCGAGTCATCTGCAAAATTGCAACAATAAGTGATTATTGGATGTTGTCAAGAGATTGTAGATGAATTGTGTAATTGTGCCAAACTAAAATTACTGGAGAGAATCTTAGATTCATACAATAAAATAGATGCACAATTCATTCTCACAACATAACATCACCAATTTGATCACTTATTGTACTCACAACGCGTTAACACTCATGTCATTTTTCACCAGTAAAACAAAACTAGAATTTCATCAAAGTTCAACCCATCATGGATTAACATGCCAAGTACCAATATTACACCGAAGTTACATCACGAGTACTAAAGTTCAAACTACAAGTATGTTCCAACAAAATGGTGCAACTCTCGTGAGAATAACGTTATAATAGAAAATAGTTACCTAACCGAATAAGAGACATATAAGGGGAGGAACAATGCAAGTGTGTAATGAATGATTGATCATGATGCATGTACATTTCATACGTCCTCACAAACTTAGGAAAATTAAACTTCTAATTACATACACGGTGGCATACATGCATTCTCTCATATATAACGTAGCTAGTCGGGCTACATGTTTCGCTGTTAGTGTACCTGCACAAGAATTTTATTTCAGCCCAACCCTAGAATTATATATAGAGAATGTAAATCTGGGCTCTAGGTTGTAAGCTAAATACTTCCATATATATACTTCCATTTCAAAGCTACTCGAGAGTAAATATGTCCTATATATACATATAAATATCCATATATAGCCGTATCAAAGCTAACCCGCAATTAAATACTTATGTATATATATGAGGCATATATACACTTCAGTATTAAAGCTAACTCTCCCCATAGACCGCATGCTCACCTCTTGTGGTCATGCCACTATGATGATGAGTGGCATCTTACCTTGGGCGTAGAGGCATTTGATCCATACATTACCACTCAAGTGAATGGCATCCATACAATAGCACGCCGTATGGATGACGAAATTGAAAACCCCCAAGTTAGTACTTAGTTAGCCACCTGAAGTCATTAACTAGGCATAAAAGAAGTGATCACTCGCACACTTTAGATTCAAACACCTATATATATCAGTTGCCAAAACTAGTTTTGGAAAAGCAAAAACCTTTGTTTTAAATACACACGTGGCAATTAATGTTGAATCTTGCTCTTATGCCAGCGGCAACTCTATATAATGTTCTTATCTATATGCTTTTGTCAGAGGATGTCATATATGCTAGCAATGTATTTGGAACTTATATTATTGTAATCATTTGAAAGCTATGTTGTTTTGACTAATCGGTTTTGAAACTCAAACTTGTATTATTATTTATGAACTCATTGTAAACATTATTTTCGCTGCAACTCTGTTTATATAATGTGTATTTGCTTAATCGTGCGATCTTGGTTGTGATGTTGATCTACCGAGGTCCTTCATGACATTTGGTGGACTATCGGGTTTATATAAGTGAAAGTATGTGCGCGTCAACGTGTTAAATGGGGGTAGCCATACTTGCGCTTGTATGAATTGGGCGGTTCTATCACAGCTGGTATCGGAGCAAGATTAAGCATAATACTATCATGTACATAGTTTTAAAAACAAAGTTTTGATTTTAAAAGCCTATTTGGACTAAAACTTTAGCTACAGACAAATTTATCAAAACTAATTTGCAAAACTATGGTAGCGAGAACCTCAAGTTAAGCCCTATTAAGGACTACTAGGTGGCTAAGTAAACTAATACTAACTATGGGGGATTTACTTAATTACAATTTTTATTTTGTCGTCCACACAACGTGCTATTGTATGGATGCCATTCGCTTGAATGGTAATGTTTTAATCAATATACCTCTACGCCCAAGTAAGTTGGTGAGTGGCATGACCGCAAGATGTGAGCATGCGGTCAAAGGGGAGAGATAGTTTTGATACTAAAGTATATATATCTCATATATATACGGAAGTATTTAATTGTGGGTTAGCTTTGGTACAGCTATATATGCATATTCTGTATGTATGTATAGACGTATTTACATAAGGGTAGCTTTAATACAGAAGTATATATATATTCTATATATATATGGAAGTATTTAGAATGAAACCTAGAGACCAAACTTTCATTTCTATATATATAATTGTGGGGTTGGGCTGAAATGAAATTCTTCTGCAGGTACGCTAACCATGAATGCGTAGATTGAATGTAGCTGACAACTAGCTATATGTCGAGAGAGTAAGTGTTATGCCACTGAAATAGAACGTGATTGCCACCTTAGGCTGGCAATTTTGTGAGGATGAATAGGACGGTCATGCATCATGATTGTGCTTCTCATAAATATGCTTCCCTCACTTTTTTCTAATAATAAGTAACTTCCGATCAATGTGATGTTACTATCTTCCCTGTGTGAAGCTAGGCAAAATGCCTTGTTCTATGCCGCTTGAATAGCTGTGCTTGAAGATAGTGTGTGATTAGCTTTGCCTTGTATGTTTGCTTCTAGAGGAAGTAGATGACAAGTTAGTAGTTAGCAAAAACTTCACCCTTTTGAAAACTAAAATTGGTAGTGATACCTTGTTAGAAGCCTGCACATGCTTTTCTTTTAAATATAATGTCAGCTTCTTCCTTTCAAGTTATCTTCACATTAGTTCTTTAGACGTGTGGTTGCTTGCTTTCTAGGTATTACCATGATGTATGTGTGAATGTGTTGTGATCTAGGTGGTACCATAGTTGTCACCCTTTTTGTCCTCGGTAAGCATGTGAGTGTGAACAGCCTTATCCTAGAACAACACTCAAGTTATGTTAATCTCATGGTTGTCTCCAAGTAGATTCCCTTGCTTAGGAGCTTAAGCCTATGTGTGTGATTGTTAGCCCTTGAATGTTTGTGTATCCATGCTTTTGCTTGACTCGTGAGTCCAACTTGGTTCCCTTAAATGCTTGCATATGTCGTGGATGTCTTGCTCCTATGTGTGAAGACCATGCCAAAAAATCCTTGTCGGACATCTCTGCCCTTATCCTAGAGGTGATCTGGTGCAACGCTAACCTCTCGCTGCCTGAACCTCAGAGTCTTTTCCTTGCAAATCATTTTGTTGCTTTATCAACTGAATCTCTGAGTAGTGTATCGGCTCTGTCCCTCAAATCTCTCTTGTTTAATCTCAAACTCTCTCAAGTCTCAGAATGTTTATCGGTCTTGATCTCATGTTGCTTCCCAACAAGACCAAATCTCATGTAATCTTTTATCTGGTAATTTCCTTTGTAAACGCAAGGTGTGTGTGCAATTAAAGCAAGAGTCTCAAGCTCAGTTGTCTTTGTTAGTTAATTTATGTTTCTCTTGTGCCATGTCTTTACCTTGGACCACACTTGTTGACTCCTAACCTTGTGACTACCTTTGCCTGCTATCCCTCCTTCGCATGGTGCATGCTCCTATGCAACCCAATTTGTGCCACGTGAGAACTCTTGTGGGTTGTAGGTTCAATAATGGTACCACGATTAGCAATCTATGGTGCCACGATGAAACTGAGAGCCTCCTGTTGTGGCCGACACAAGGTTGTGCTGCTCGGCACGCGTTGGTATTGAGGTTTCTAGTCATCACCCATTATGGAACTACACCGATGAGTTGTCTCCTCGTGAGCTTTTCCTTGGTAATCTCTCCATATCCTATCAGAAGATCCATATATTGGACCAAAAGTAGTAGAGTTTCCTTCTGAAGTTGCAAGAAGGATAACCTGGAAGAATAGATCAGCGACATAAACAATAGCAGACTACAAGAAGTGGTAGACAAGTGACTCTACTTGACTATCCCTATGATGACATCGGTCAACAAGTGGGCAACTTGTGTCATCCCCGTTGGATCAGAAAGTTACACAAAACTTAATGTTGGACCACCAAAATGTGTCAATCGTGCCGGGCACACGAGCAAGCCGAAAGGGCCTGCTCGATGGAGCTAGAGATCCGCCTGGCTTCAATGCAGGGATGATCAATCCTACATACTCTTCTCGAGATGTGCCAGTCAAATTGAACCTACAATTGACAAGGAGAGAAAGTTTATCAGTAATTTAAGGTGGAACGTGTCGGTCTGTGCCCAGACAGTTCCAAGTGTGCCACTTCGGGAGCAGCCATACAGGAAAAAGCGACTGAATAGCCGATCCACACATAAATTAGCTGTTATGAACTGTAAAGCTCATGGGTAGCAATTGATTTTATGTTGATAGGTACAGTACATGTATATGTAAATGAGATCATCAGATAGGTGGATATTATCAATATGAATTATTGAGCCGATGAATTTGACGATAAAGGATATACCACGCGAACAAATCGACTATCCAATATGAACGGATCTACAGACGCTCTAAATCCAATCTGTTACCATCAATAGTGAGGTTCGACCAGATCGATGGCAGCTATGATGATAATAACAAACTAAAACTGGAGAATCCATAAAACCATCTACACTTTGATAGACTTTTTGAAAGACATGCTATACGTAAAGGCTAGGATGAATCGGCTAAAATAGCGAATTCAGGTGAAGAGAACTACAGCGTGTGAACAATCGATTGTTTCACGTGAACAAACCTACGGACTCCATAGACTCAATCCACTATCTCTAATAGTGGGGTTCAACCAGATCGATGTAGCCATGAAAAAGACAACGAATCAAACCCTTAAAGTACATAGATCTACTCACGCTTAACGGAATCATGTAAAAATGTTGTAGGCGTTAACGCACAGGCGATCGGCTACTTAGCCGATGCAGGCATAGAAAATAGCTAAGGCCATGCCTAACTAGGAACAAGTCTACTAACTAGCATCCTCTAATCTACAGTGCCATCTGTGGGGATCGACCGGATCGTTACAGCCATAATGGTGAACCATAAACTAGATTCAACTAGCCAGCAGACCTCTTCAAGATTATGCATGCCTTAAACGCGTACTATGCACAATCAAGATCAAAGTAAAACAGCCAATGAAACATAAACCGTCGTTCAAGGTAGATAATATCGTGTTGTAATAAACAAACGATGGATCTAAAGGATATGAGGCTGATCTAATTCGATCTCGACGGGGCAAATTGATGTTGCTGTAAAATAATAACAATGAAAACATCAGCAAGATCGGTAAGCTAAAACAAAATCAGTGGCAAATCTGTAAATAAGTGAAAACGTATTTTTGAAGTCAACCGAGCAAAATACGCTTTTTAAAAGAGCTAACCGTAATCTACGGATTGCGCAATGGACCGCGGGTTTGAAAATAGAGAACTAGAGGGGCTCTTTTGCAAATCTAGCAGCAAAGGGGTATGACGAGTTCTGGATCATTAGATTAGAGAGGAGCGGCTCAGATTGGATCGGTGGGGGGAGAGAGAGAGCTGGCCATCGACGTTGACTGGGATGGCGGCGGCACCATGGCCAGCCAAGGAAGCTTGGCGGCGAAACAAGGAAATGGCCTTAGAGGCCACGGTTTTCGATGGGGAAGCCACAGGAGGAGAGAGAGCGGCAAGGAGAACTTACCAAGGGGATTTTCGATAGCATGGAGCAAGTGGAGATGGCGCTGTGCTTGGCTGGGTGACGGTGGACGGCGACGCTAGGTGGCGACGCAGCTGCGAGCGCTTGGGCGATGCGGTTGGAGCGGGATAGGGAGGCAGTGGGCACGGGCATCCGATATTTAAAGCCCCGGAGCCTTGGGAGGCATGGCAGGCGAAGGGAGACGTGGGCGGGGTGGACACGGCCGGTAGCAGTGGAGTCTGCGTCAGTGACGACATGAGGAAGGAGAGGCACCCGACAAGTGGGCCCGGCATGTCAGCACGGTGGAGGGAGCTCACGTAGGGCGCGGTGTGATCTGGGTGGTGGTGGAGCTGGGCCTCGGTCTGCCTTGCTGGGTCGTTGCGCGAAGGGAGGCATGGGGGGAAGGCCACAGGCGTGGGAGCAGGCCCACAGGCCAAAAGCAGGGGAAAGGGAGAAACAGGCCAGTGGGGAAGAAACTCAGGCCGGGTGGAAGCTGGCCGTTTGGGCCAAAAGCAAGGGGAGGAAAAGAAATCCTTTTCTATTTTCTCAACCAATTTCAAATATGAATCAAATCAAATTGGAATAGGGTTTCAAACACCCTTTTCAATTCAAATAAAATGGGAAAATAATTTTTTGTAAGTTTTCCAAAAATAAATCTTACACCTTTTTAAATTCTTTTATTTGCAAATTTCCTTTTCTTTTATTCAAAGCCATTTTTAATTTCATTTGAAAAAACAATTTAAACCATTTTAAATTTTCAATCAAAACCACTCAACCAAATAAGTCAAAATGGCTTAGAACCTTACTCGAGGACTAGCAAAGGATTAAGTGTGGGGGAGCTTGTTGGCGGTGTTTAGCTCATATTTATTTCCGCCAATTTATTAATAAAATGGGGAAATATGATTACTGATGGGTATGGGGATCCCAATCTTCCGTCAAGTGATGATAACTATCATTTTGGTGGAGCACGACAAACCGATCCGGCTTTAGAAACAAAGACCCAAACCCTACATTCTTAGCACCATGACTCCTCAGGTTATCAACCGTGTCACCAAACCAGTTGACCTTGCCAAGAAGGCTAATCTCTGCCTAAAAAATGAAGAACCCAAGCAAGAACTCAAAAGAACACAGCTCTAGATTTGGGACAAACTGCAGATGAATGACTAAGCACACGAGTTGGGTTTCACAAATCGATAGACGGTGACTGTCAATGACAAAATGATCTAAGCAAAACCCAAACCTAATGTAGGTGGTGGCTACTGATTATATAACCTAAGTGGTATCCAAGGACCTCTTTTTTTGCGTCCCTAAGAAGTCCAACACGTTACAGGGCCCAAACGGCCCAAAAGATGGCGACGTAGTGTCTTGACAAATTCTGGATGTCAACTTGTTTCCATGATTCTTGTTAAGTCTTAAGGAATTTTGACGTGGGACCACTTGTAATGGTTATCTTATCAAAATAGATTTCTATCCATATATGGATCATTGAAAATAGATTCCATTTGTGACCTGGGCGTCCATTTTACTACAGACTACTCCTGGAGCCCGAGATTGATTTGAATTTCACATGGATTGGGCCTCCAACTTAGCTTGTACGCCCTTGCTTGCCTCCTAAGGTGGTGGCCAAGGGGGAGGACATCCAAAGGCTTTCTTTATGTGTTCTCCATCTCCTTGGGGTGTGCTCCAACTTGGGCCAGGGTCCCAAGGGTGAAAGACAAGCCCATGATGATGATGTAGCTCCCGGCAGAAACAGTGACAGCATGTCTTGATGATTTGGTGGCCTTGCCGACGTGATATTGAGATGGGACTAGATCTATTTAAAAGCTTATCAAACAAGCTCTCCATCAATTGCTACATTGACTACAATCGCACTATGGATGGAGGAGTTATGGCCTTCCCAATGAAGCTTTGTCGGGTCGCCGATGAACTGAAAGTTCAACTTTGATGGACTTGCCCTTTGAGAAACATTTGTAGCTACAAGCAAATAATGACATATACAAGTGGAACCAAGTGAATTGTACCAAAAATCACTATGCAAATGTAGGAACAGGCTCACCTTATAATCAATGGTCATATCCGATGGTGTCATGTCCTCATCATCCTTCCCTTCTTGACAGCAAACTATCCTCGCTTTGAGCTTAGCTGAAGGACACGTTGTAGGTAGTAGCCAACATTGCTTCCCTTCTTGAAATTTAACCTATTTCTTTATAACAAAACTAGGGAAACTCGACATGATAAGATTATAGCAATTGTAGTCCTTTGGTTGATCATATGTTTACACAATATAAGGAGAGTTTAGATTTGAACAAATGTAGACATGATGCACCATATACTCCCCATTACAATTATATTTGCCAATAAAGTGACATGTACATCTAGACAACCAAGGCAATTCAGTGCATAAAAAGTTCTCCCTCAAACTACTTAGAGCACACAGAGTATCAAACTCAATATAACCCAAAGTATTTAAAGAAGGCAGCAATTTTAGTTCATCTCTTTCAGTAGCAATTGGAAGCAAATGTTTATTTTAACACAAGTATTTGGTTCCAGAACAAAAGCATCATGCTCATTGACTAGTTGTGGCATAGGTATAAGAAAAGCATTGTCACACAACTCTTCTTTATCACAAGCATTCTTAGAACAATTATTTTGTGACGAAGGCAATTTAGATTTAGTGTCCACTAAATGTTGCTCTATTATAGCATCACTAGTGGACAAATTCAGCACATCATCACTAATGTCAACAATATCAGATTTTGTAGCAACCATAAAAGAACCTTTCAATTTAGATACTTGCTTAATTTCATATTGAACATCAAATTCTTTCTTTCCATTGGTAGCTCTATCTCCATTAGTTTGTACAATTTCATCATGGTTTAAAGTTTTACTAGACTCCAAAATGTGTGTGGGAGGTGGTGGTGAAGATGCTGTTGCAGGGGCAGAAATAGCGACAACATGTCTTGATGATTTGGTGGCCTGGCCAATGTGATATTGAGATTATCAAAACTTAGATTTAGGAGTTTTAACTCACAATTTCCATAAGTTTTGGAGTTTACATGTTTTGCAGGACATATACATGAAAATACATCAAAATGTGCAAAACATGAAAGCATATCCAAGCAAAACGAGAGAAAAGCCACATACCTACGGATTCTGGGGGAGATACCTACGAAGATGAGGCCTAGGCCTATCCAACAAGCGCCACGATGAAGGCGGTGCAGGAAGGTGCCACCCAGGATGTGTGCGCACCCAGGGTGCGGTCGCACCCCCTCTATTGCCTTACGGGCCCACCTTTTTCTAGTCGGTACATTGATTGCACCTAAGGATGGCTGCAAGATCCCAGAGAATATCCCTCCACAACCGTCCTAAGAGAGCTACATAAGCAAGGGAGAGGCTCCTTCCTCCATCATCAATCATACACAAGAGAAAAAGAAGAAGAACCTCATTCATATCTTTAGCCTCTAGCTAAGAGTAGTATAGGAAGTGAGAGAGAGAGAAGAGTTAGAGAAGTACCGGAGTTGTTGGCTACCTCCACTAGTGTGCTCGGTGCACTTGTACACTTAACGGAGGAGTGCTAGAGCTATTGTTTTCCTCTACACTTGTACCTCTACGTTCATCTTACTAATTGGAGTAAGAAGCTCGTGTTCATCTATTGGTGTTAATTTCTTAAGTAAGTTATCATTGTTCATTATTTACTTGTGGGTTTGTCGTTCGTCCCTGTTGGTATTTATTAACTTATCACTTGTTTTATAAACCTATAACTCCTAACATTATTTTACTAGGTTGTCATCCCTAGTGATGATGCCAGAGATGCTTGTTGGTACTACATAGCATTACTACTAGAATAATACTAAGCAGTTCTTTATCATTTTGTGTGACTATAAAGAATATATAAATATATGAATGAAAAGGATATGCAAGCGCAAAGATAATATACCATTGTAGCACTTCACCTGGGAGTATTCTAGGTATCATTATTTATATTTTTACCACATGGAAGGTCTAGCATGGACATGTATTAATAACTTATACTATTAATGGAGAAGTAAACCATAACAAATATTCTACTCATAATAGGGGTAAGTCATAGGATAAGATATATATATGATAAGTATTGATCAATGATAATGATAAATCACTTAGAGTACTCCTTTCTATGGCATTACCATGGTCAGATAGAATATTAGATGGATAATTCCTAAGTCATTCTTAATTACAAGTCAAAGCATACATTGATTAGTGTAATTATACCTAGTAATGATTGCTAAGATCATTATCATATCTACACATAAGGGATATTACTAAGGAAGATTAAGAATAGAGCTTGTCTTCCTTCGTAACCGCATCCTACGTGCACCTCCATTTGAGGAGTGGACTACAAAGGACTCAACGAGGGTGTCACGTCCGTGATCTACCACATGATCCAGAATATAGGGTGTATCCATAGGTAAACAACATAT
Source organism: Miscanthus lutarioriparius (assembly GCA_904845875.1). NCBI lineage: Eukaryota > Viridiplantae > Streptophyta > Magnoliopsida > Poales > Poaceae > Miscanthus > Miscanthus lutarioriparius. The sequence goes on from CAJGYO010000019.1 coordinate 41,837,998, forward strand.
AAGCACCATGCTTACAGAATGTCAACCACCCACCCATGGATCCTTAGAGTGAGCGCTATACGAACTTATGCATAAACATAATGATAATCCAACTATACTAAGCATATAATCAAAGTAGACGATGAACATTATAATGAAGAACATAAATGAGATGAATATTAATATTGTCATAACAACTATAGCAAGCATATAAAAATAATGGAGATACAGAAGAGATGGGTACAAAGATTATACCAAACCATGCTCTTGACATGATCAGGAATACAAGCGAAGCCTGCTTGCCTCCCTCTAGACCCAGCCTAACTAGCTATGTCCTAGAATTGATGGAGCTCTGAGGATGATTAGGGTTTCTGCCTTCTCAAATGACTTATCTCTATATGCCTTAGGGGGTGGTAGGGGCTGGTATATATAGGCTAGAGCATCCAACGTGAGCCCTTTGACCAAACCAACTTAAAGGACGGTGTAGATGCAACCTAGGAGGCAGTGGAAAACCGACATTGTGACACAAAGAGCCACTCGGGCTCCGCCTCGGTTTGTAGTCCTGTCGAGTCTTCTAGAGTCTTTTGGTGTCCATTTCGCTACGGATAATGGTTGTTAACTACCATCAACAAGCTCCCACAAGCTTAACCTTTGCTAGTCCCATAGCAAAGCTAAACTTAGCAAATGGATTAGGAGTTTAAGGATTTTGAAAACATTGATGCAACTCCTCAAAAGTACACATGTATTCAAACAAAAATTCTCCTCTAGACCAAAATAAACCGATCTGACTTTCTAACTCCCCCATATTACCTTTAACCATGTGGCTTTTTAACCTTCACTTGGGTCTTGAGCAATTGAAAGACAGAACGATCAAGTCAAGCACTATGTCTCAAGTTCTTTGTTCAACCATTATTCTAGAGTTTTTATAAGTTTTCAAAATAAAACTCGGAGCTTCCTTTGTATGACACTCTCAAGTCTCTCAATATTTGTGGTATTTGTGGTATTTGTGGATCCTCACAAAGGCAATAGTGGTGTTATGATGTTCTCTTCCTATAACTAAGGCTTATGTGGAGCTCATAGGAATGGAGAAAGCATAAAACAACATACTTGCAATACATATATTGTAAAGTCAAACCTTGGATCTAAAAAGAGTTGAGTCATACAATCAAATTAAAATGTGCATGTGTGTGGATGTATGTGGTGGATATATATGAAGGCTAACCTATTTGTACATCCTCCTTGAAAACTTTTATCTCATTTGAAACTTGGAAACATTTGCAAGAGAACATGGGATATCTTATTCATCTCCTCTCTTTTTTTAGGTGGGCATCTAAGTACCCATTGTTTTCAATATCTCAGACACTTGTCCATTTTTTCTTAACTTTTTTCTTTTCTCTTTTTTTATGAATAACTTTTGCATAGCCCCATATCTCTTTTCTACAACAAAAATTTTGAGAGATAGGAACAAGAACTTGGAGCATTTATTTGGTAGATATCCTATCAAGAATATTTTTGGTGTTTACTCCCAGTGTAGGAGTAAAACATTTTTGGGTGGATCAAGATGGAATGGCATGTTGTTGCACCTACCCCCAGTGTAGGAGTAGTGCATATTTGGGTGGTGTGTACGTGATCTTGATTTTAAGAGCACGACAAACCTCCATAAGGGTCAACAAAGCTTGACTAAACTCAATGCAAAACAAGCAGCATATAAGTGGAAGTTTTCCTAGTCTAAATAACATATATGGCTTTGATAGGAATTCAAGCTTTGTCATACAGGAGCTCATCATGTAGGATGTTCATATTTTTCAAAAAATAAATCTCCAGAACATTTGTATCACTTGGAATAAAATAAACAACAGCTTAGACCTTCTCATATCATATCCATCAATTACCTAGACTTAGATCAAGCATATGCTACCCACGAGTTTCAAGTTCAGAGTAAGTTCTTATATCAAAACAGTCGTGTCCAAAACTCGGGAAAATTCAAGGCTGAAAACTAGGTACTTGAAAGGAATTATGACAAAGCAACTATTTATCATTTCCATGTTAAGGGATTATCCTTCAGAGTCCATTTATTTAGCTCTTAAAAATAGAAAACTAGACACACTCTTTCTATTTTGTTTTCATTTTTAAGATCACACCTTACTATTATATATAAAGGACAAAGATAGTAATAATTTTTTTTATTTTGCTTTTAGTGAGTTATGCATCTTTTTATGACTTAGAAACAATAGAACAAAAGGGAAAGAAATACTTATCTAAATACATGGGGGATGTCTTTCCCCCAAGATGGATGTTGGCTCGGTCAAATGTTGTAGTTGAGTGATCATTTTCGGAGCAGATTTGCCAGCAGATGTCCCTCTCGTCCTGGGATGGAATGAGATGAAGACAATCGGGTGAATGTGCTCTTGATCTCGGTGCATCATCCTGAAAAATATCAACAGGAATACCAAAACTAGTGGAACGAATTAGGATAAAGGGTTAGCGGTCAGCCGTCCAGAGATTAGTTGTTCTTGTGGTTTAGAAATATTTCTATTTTGGCAGTTTTTTAACAGGATGTCTTTCTAATCTCTTTTTGGATTTTCTTTTTTTATATGCCAACAAGAAATATGTATGTAAGGTACTTTTAAATTTTTATGCCAGCACAGTGAATATTTCCATGGGTATTTACACCATAGATTTATTCACATGGGGCTTAGGATTTATGATGCAATGATGTAATGTAGTCGTGAAACTTTTTATCTTCCTTTTCTAAATGCAATGCTAAAAGTAAATATGCTAAAGTAAAAAGTAATTTATGCAATGCTAGGAAGTAAATATGGATAACTATCGATGTTACCTCTCGGCGAGGGTTTGGAATTTTAAGTCCTCTGGACAGGACTTTACTAGAGAAAAACCCTTTACTCTTCGGGTGCATCATCCGGTCTTAGTGATGGAGACAATGATTTAGATGTTGCCACCTTTTCTTTCCATACCTGCTTGGTCTGTGGACTTTACTTTGGTGGAGTGGACTCATCTTTTACAACTTCTTCAGGTTCCTCATCTTCCTCTCAATTTTTCTTTAGGGATTGATTCTTTTGGTTTCGGGATGATCGACGTCTCCTCCTAGAGCGGGACTTCTTTGGCTACTCATAAGTGGTATAACTATTGAAATAACAGCGTACCTTTTCTCCAAGAAATTGGAAGTGGACTTGTCTAGATCTGACATAGATGATCGCGTGGTAGTGTTGAGGAACGATCTTCTAAGGATGATGGGTGTATCATCTTCTTCTTCTACCATGTCTAGAACCATGAAGTTGGCAAGGGCATAGCAATCGTGTATCCTTACCATGACATCTTTTACTATTCCTTCTAAAAATCAGATTGATTGGTCCGCCATCTGCAATTGCATATATGTAGGGAACAAAGGTTCATTACCAAATAAGTATTCATATGTTACCTTGGATATTATATTGACACCCGACCCAATGTCGCAGAAGGTCTTGTGGAAGATTCTTTGTCCAATGGTACACATGATCGTGGGTATGCCTGGATCATCCTTCTTAACAAGGAATGGTGAAGCGAGGAGGTGGTCGTACTCTGATCAAAGTGTGTTGATCATGTTGACTGATTCTTCTTGTGGTTGCCTAGCTTTGTTCTTTCTCCTTCTCCTATTATTCTTCTTCTTGGTCATTGTTCTCTTTGAGCAGGAATGGCTTCTATGGATGTCTAGGAGATTGCAAGATGCGATTCTTGAAAGAAAACTTTTCCTTTCTGTCCTTGATTGTGAAACATATCTTGGCACTGTCCACGTAGATGATGGCTTTTGCGGTGCTTAGGAAAGGTCAGCCCAAAATAATGGGTGCCCTTACATCTCCACCTATTTCCAAAACCACAAAGTCTATGGGAACATATGATTGTCTCACTCAAATAATAGCATCTTCAAGAAGTCCCTTGGGGTAACAGAGTGACTGATCTACAAGCTACAACGCATATTTGTGTACAACAAAGTATCTCGATTAATTTGATCATAAATTACCTTAGGCATGATGTTGACACTTGCTCCCAAATCACAGATAGCTTCTTGAAAAATGTGAGGTCCAATGGCGATGGGATGACAGGTCTCCCTGGATCTCTCATCTTCTCTAGCAAGGTATAATCGATCCACCTTCCCATCGATGGTTGTATACAATAATATGCTGCATTGTGAACAGTGTTTTCCTAAACGCTAAACGGTAAACAGTCGGTCACCTACCATTTAGCCATTATTCGGACAAAACATCCCATTAAACGGGCTAAACGGCCAATTAAACGGGGTAAACGGGTGATTAAACGGAAACGGCGCACCACCGTGTAGCGTTTACACGGTGTTTAAACGGGCTAAACGACCGTTTAGGCGAACAGTGATTGTGAATATCGACAAGATTTGCAGTTTCTAGATCTTTCGATTGCCCTAGAATCTTACCTTTGTCGGATGGAGGAACAGCAGCAGCCAGATAAGCTATTTGTGATTCTATCATTTTATTAAAGCTATGCTAGTTTTTAATGGCAGAAGCAAAGATATCCATTCTATTATTTAAGTTCTCTAGAATTTTATCATTGGTAGCTACCTTTCTAGATAATCCTTCCATAAGTTTGGATTGGCTAGAAATTAATTCACTCAAGGGTGGTTGATTGAAATTATTAAAATTATTACCTTGATAGTTACCTTGGTAGTTCGGCCTTTGTTGCTGATTCCATCCTTAATTCTGCTAAGGACGAAAGTAGTTGTTGTTGACAAAGTTCACATCCCCTTGGGTTTTAGGATAGTTGTTTCCTAAATGCCCAATGTTTCCACACACACTTCACATGTCATGCGAGAATCATGAATATGCATGACTTCTTGCTTCTCATTGGCTTGATCTTCAAGCTTCTTCATTAGTAGGTCCATCTTGGTAGATAGCATGTCTACCTCCTTGAGTTGATGCATACTTCCACCCCTCTTGTGGGTTTGAACATGTTCTTCATTCCAACCCTGATTGGAGGCCATCTTCTCCATAAGAGCTGTTAAAGCTGGTATGGTGAGTGACAGGAATGCACCTCCAGCGACAACATCCATAGTCTCACGGGCACTGTTGGTCAACCCATGGTAGAAAGTCTGCATGAGTAGCCAATTCTCCATCCCATGATAAGGACATTCATTAATGTAATCTTGAAAGCGTTCCCATGCCTCAGGGACAGATTCATCATGTTGTTGTGGCTTGAAATTCTCCCACATAGAGCATTAGTCTTCCCTATGGGAAAGAACTTTGGTAGAAAGGTAGTGGAGCAGTTGTCCCATGTAGTATTTCTATCTTTGTTAGCATAGAACCATTGCTTTGCCGTCCCCAAGAGTGAGAATGGGAAGAGGCAAAGTAATATGGCATCCTGGGTTACTCCTTTGATGGTGAAAGTGCTACAAATCTCTAGGAAGTGTTGGAGATGTGCACTCGCATCTTCATGTTCCTTTCCACAAAATTGGTTTACTTGCACCATGTTGATGAGAGCTGGCTTGAGCTCGAATCCATTGTCTCCAACATTGACTGTCGGTCCAGTACAGATGTTGGCCATAGTTGGAGCGGAGAAATCACGGAGAGTCCTGCTAGCCATGGCTTCAAATTCTGGTGTTAAGCTTCGCCTTATATAGTTTTCTTCTGACTTTAAAGCTAGAACTTTCTTGAGTTTAGCTCTAGTCCTTCTAATTAATGCTTCTAGATCTTCAATGTAGTTTGTCGGAAGGTCCAAACCGATCATACATTACCCTACATAAGATACACAAGTAGACAAAACAAGGGTAGCCTGTTTGAGCAGAGGTCAATGGCTATCTTCAATCAAATCAATAAATATAAGTTTATCAATACTTCCTTTGCCTAGCTATCTTCCACGGCAACGGCGCCAAAAATTCTTATTGACATTTCTTAGCATTGCTACTAAGAACTAAGTTTTAAATCAAGTCCCTTGTAACAGCACCAAAAATGCTTGTTGGTATTTATTAATGTCTCACTTGTTTTTAAATAACCACCTATTATAATCCTATATCTCCTAATTTTACTAGGTTGTCATCCCTAGTGATGATATTAGAGATACTTGTTGGTACTACATATCATTACTACTAGAATAATACTAAGCAGTTCTTTATAAATTATGTGACTAGGAAGAATAAATAAATATATGAATGAAAATTATCTGCAAGTGCACAGATAATATACCATAGTAGCATTTTACCAGAGAGTATTACAGGTATCGTTATTTATATTTTTACCACAGGGTAGGTCTAGTAAGGATATGTATTAATAACTTATACTATCAGAGGAGAAGTAAACCATAAGATATATGTATATATGATGAGTATTGATCAATGATAATGATAAATAACTCAGAGTACTCCGTTCTATGGCATTAGCATGGTCAGGGTAAAATATTAGAGAAATAATTCATAAGTCATTCTTAATTATAAGTCAAAGTATACATTGATTAGTGCAATTATACCTAGTAATCATTGCTAAGATCATCGTCATATCTACACATAAGGGATATTACTAAGGAAGATTAAGAACAGAGCTTACTCTTCCTTCATAGCCAAACCCTACGTGCGCCTATATTCGGGGAGTGGACAACAAAGGACTCAATAGGAGTGTCACATCCGTGATCTAGTACATGAGCTAGAATATAGGGTGTATCCATAGGTAAACAATGTATAAGCACCACGCATCTCAAACAAACCAACATACAAACCAAGATCGTACATGATTCAACATAACCAGTCACATGTTACATCACAGTTCACAAATAGTTCACCATTTTCTCACATACATCGGAGTTCAAATAGTTATTACAAACCAAGTTTAAATAGCGGAAGCAACATAGTTTAGAACGACATCAACAGTAGTTTAGATACATAGCCAGTTTTCATAGTCATCTCCAACACAGCACAAGGGTGAGATGAAATACAGAATGACCATGCCCATGGTCCTATTCCTCATCCATTGTAGGAGCAAAGCAGTGCTTGTAGTAGCCGTGGTACATAACATTATCTGCAACAATGGGAATAAAACCCTGAGTATGAGAAGGTACTCAGCTAGACTTACCCATCAACAACTAAAATACTAAGACACCAAGTAGTATGCAAGGCTTTATAAGTAGAGCTGGTAGACATTATTTGCATAAAAAGCATTAGTTGTCCAATATCTTTTAAACTGTGAATCACCAGTTATTAATCCTATCTTATACTAGATTAGCAACTATCCTATGCCAAACATGTTGGTATCATTAAGTCATCACAATAATAACCATATCCAGTTGAGTTCTTTCATAATCTCATAACCAACACTTCCATCAACTATTACGATGAAGCGTACTCCTGTGAAGTTCTCACTATCCGGGAGAGACGGTGATTCAAATCGATTCCTACCCAGCTAGGGAATTATTCCTAACACACACCCATACTCCCCCCATCGGGGTCGCATCAGGTCACCTTTGGTACAACTCAAGTCCAATTGCGGGTAAGACAAGCGCCGCGCCCTCAAAGATACTACCAATCTGCCAGGAAGCTTGGGACTCAAATCCACCCATGTACTCACGCCATTGGCTCTCCACACATCCTTACTGCCTCTAGGGTGTGCACTTTAATTGCTCATGTCCTCGGCCTGAGTTGAGCTACTCAGCTTCGTGGTCGGAATGACTTATTCGGCCAACTATGTGAGAGGCATGTGTTCAACATGACAAGATGACCTCCAATGACTGGTCCTTAAACAACACAGATGGAATCACTATGATTACACCAACATAAGACTCTGCCTGGTCTCCAATCAATGAACAACACCAAGTTATGTTCCATGATAGCACAATATAGCCAACCATGATCAAGTTATCTCGTATGGCTCGCAGGTGACAGAAACTCACCCGACTTCTACCGGTCTAAGCATAGCTAAGCATAAGGAGCGTTTCTGGACTTAAATAGGATTCAGGGTAGATATTTCTAGACAAGGAAATGTAATATGCAAGCAAGTGTTCACAAACAACTCCTATCACGTAATGGAGCAATACGAGTAACTTAGGTGACATTAATAAAATAGGGAGACTTATAATGCTCCGAGGCTTGCCTTTCATGAATGTGGTAGGTTGATGATCTAGGCACTCGGGAAGATGATCAGCTTTAGGCTCTCCTTCTCCAGGAATCTCCTAGTGCTGCACCTCTTGGCTCTCCTCTTGTGGATCGGCTTCAAGTTCCACCAACGTGATCTCCTCGATTGCACCTATTGTATGCATATGCATAAGTAAGTTCCATGAATGCATAAGAAGGATCATGGATGATGTGACATGGGAATGTACATGCTATGATAATGATGTTAAGTTACACAATGATAACAATGCTAACTCCATGTTTACTGAGTAGGTGCATAACTCTTCTCTATCCACTTCCAATATTCTTCACAAGACAATTTCTGATCTACACACAACTGTTACAAGTTTAAATCATAACTATAGTTCTACCTATCGAGATACTGTGATCTTAGACTTTATGGAAAGCTTATAAAATTGCCTACAACTCTTATTTAATTACCAAAAGCTAATTCAAACTCTATCCTAACCAAAACAGGTAATTTTTCCAGCTCTGTCCAAAAATTCCAGAGAACAAGCATTTCGGAAGACCAACTTCAAACAGCTATAACTCCTAAACTATTTGGCCTATTGCCCTGAACGTTTGACACAAGATAGATGAAGAAGTTCCCTATAACTTTGTTATTAACTATTTTTACGGTAAACTTTATTTTGACTATGCAAAATACCGAACAACAGAATCTATCCAAAAACACCTCTAAATTAAATTATAGAGCAATAATATTTTCACAGCATATAAGCATTCAAAATTGGACATCACCAAATATACCAATAGTTCAGGAATATCAACTACACTCTAGAAAACATAATGGTCAAGCCCAATTTATCTATTTAAATGCCTTTATTAATTTAATTAGATAATAAGGTGAAATAACAAACATATATCAAATGTGCACAGTAAATTCTTAGAAAATTACAATAGCTTCCAACTTCTCCCAATAGGCTACTGTATAAATTTCATACCATTTGAACATATACAACACCCTCTACAAAAATGACAAGCTAGCAGGGTTTATTTTAATGAAAATAGTTAACCCAATAGAAAAGTGTCAAGAAACAGATTTTATATTTTTCTAAGCTTCATTCTAGTACCATAATACTGTAGAAAAATTTGCATGCCAATATGTTACTTATTTTTGACCTTATGAAATTCCTCAGAAAACACCATTTATTAAAAGATAAATAGAAAGACCCTACTCCAATCTTGTTTATTGCAAGTTTAGTATTTTTCTTGGCTACAGCATGTCAACACAAAATCAGCAAAATTGGAATCACAATTTTATCACTTTCCTAGCTCAAGTTTTGCATTTTACAAGATTGAAAACATTCAAAAAGCATTTATCTAGCTCTATTTTATTCACCTTGAAAAGTACCAGAAATAGTGCATTTTATATTTTTATAAAATACTACATTTCATGAGGAATCCAACAAAATTTGTTTCACTCAATTTGCACAATCCTAGATCTAGATATAAAATTCTGAAACAAGCATTCAAATCTGTGAAAACAATGTGGAAAATGAACTAAAACACAGACTAACAGATGGGGCCCGCTAGTCAGTGAGACCCAGACATCAGCGACTCCAGAGCAGAGGAGGTGCTTCGACCAGTGATATTTTGCTGGCGGCGAGATCACCGACGACGGCGACAACACTGACGTGCTAGTCTCATCAAGCCGCGTCGATAGGTGTGCTCGTCTAGCCTGGAAGCTCACCGGAAGTAGCTCGCCGACGGCAATGGCGGACAGCGGTGGTCACGCGGTGGTACGCTGGCGTCCTCCGGCCACCATATGCTCTGGTGAGGTGCTCTACAGCTACGTGGTAACCTATCGGAGCTAACCTAGGTGGCTAGGGTTCCTGTGATGTGATGGCGAGCTCTGACCGCGTATATGCCCACGCGGCGACGCACGGAGCACGACGGTGCTCTCCCTGTTCCGGTGAGATGGTGATAGGAGAGAGATCTCCATCATGCCAATAGCTAGACCTAGGGTTACCCTACCAAAGGTGCGATAGTATAGAGGAACACGGTCGACTAGCTCGACGGCGACGACCTTCCGTGCCACGACGGCAATGGCAGCCGCGCGCGGAGCGGCGAACCTTTCCGGCACTGACACATAGTAGTGTCAACCCTCGTTTCGACCTAAGCTACTAGACACTAGCGGGGTGCTAGACCAAAGGAGATGGATGCATATGGGGCAGTGGAATATCTGGGCCACTACGAGCATGGAGCTCGGCGGCGCTCCGGTGATAGCACGGGGGCGACGAAGCAAAATGCGCCCTTACCCTAGCTCAGCAAGAGGGGCAAGTTGGTCAGGGTGGAAGAGGTGACAAAGGTGGAGCTACAAGTGCGATCTATTGGGGAATAGTGTGGTGATAACATCGATCAAGCACGGTAGAGCAACGGCAATGGTACGGCAGCGCTGTGCTGCGTAATGCTCATGCGCGGGCGAGAGAAGAGTGGGGCGCGAGATTGAAATGGAGCGTGCAGTAGAGGCAAGTGGCTTAACTCTCTGCGCTGGCCCGACCGGCCGGGCTGATGCCAACATATGGCCGCCACGCGATGCACTTGGCCTGCCCCGGTCGGCCACGGCCACTGCCAGCGACGCCGAAGCGGCATCAGGCCTAGATGAACGTGACTGATAGAGCTAATTCACGCGATCAAAACTCCTAAACAGTTCGTCCATTGCAAAAACTTCCTCAACAAGAATCGTAGAACTACACGAGATCTACAATATTGCTTACATGAGTTTAGTCTAGATCGGCCTAGTTTACAAACTACAGCGTGTCAATCTAGGGTACTTGAAATTGTAAACGCAGTTTAGACTTAGATAATTTTTTAAGTCTTCAAAACAGCACTGCATTGATTTTTGTGAGCACGATTTGACCATATTAAGCAGAGAATTAGACCTTGACCCAAAAATAAAAGTTGTTGCTCTAATCAGGTACTACAACTTTGCTTAAGGGTGCACTGCCATGCAAACATTCTATGTTATAGTTCAACTTAGGTCAACCATACAACTTGAAAATGGTAAGTTACACTATAACCATGACTTAGAGGCCAAATTGGTCCAAGTCATGAATACCAAAGTTGTTCCATATGACATTCTAAACATGTTTAAGGTACTCCTAGGGTCCCACAAACATTTTATACATTGGTTACATGTAAACCCTAGCATATGTAAAGCATTTTAGTGACAACACATGTGATATAAGCAATTATAGAGATAAAATTTGAGATGCTAATGCTCATGAATGATCAATGATGCTTGTCCTAATGCAATGCCAATGCTAAATGCATGCTTAACACCTAGGGTGTTACAGGCTCCTAAAGATTGGTGTTGGAGGGGAAACCACTTCACCAATTAGAAATGCAATTCGAAGGTTTCCCAAGGATGAGCTTCTATCCTAAAACAAGCACTTTTGGAAGATAATATGAGTTTTCACCTTCTTCTGTGATACCCTTGTGAAGTGAGCATAGAAACATAATTGTGAAAATATTCCTTCGGGTATTTTGGTCACTAACCATTCCACGTTTGAAGCAAAAAGACTAAAGGATGACGACTCAAGGTATGTCCAACCAATCATCATGCAACACTAAATCACATCCATCCAAACTTGACTTTACCTTACAAAATTCAAGACTAGGGGATAAGCTTCTTTGAAAAATCTTATGTCATGTGGCTAATTCATTTTGGTCATCTCTATTGTTAAATCATGCTCAACTTGCTAAACAACAATCATGTTCATTCATCTCTTTTTGAATAAATCTCTACAACACTTTCATGCTACCTTTGTTTACTATAGTATGCGTTGCTTTTGAAGTTTTTTCATACACCTTTTAAATTAGGCATGGTGCTCGATTCAAACTATTTTCTTGAATTAAATTAGACATAGTGTTTAGTTTGATTCTTGAACCAAGAGGTGTGTTGATCTTACTTCCAAAGGCTTTTTAAATTAAGCGTGGAGCTTAGGTTAAAATGCCTTCCTAAATCAAATTAGACATGGTGTCTAGGTTGATTTTTGAGCTAGTAGTATGCCTTAGTTGATATTGGATATTTTGTTGGACTAACCCTATGCAGGAAACTTTTATTTCAATATTGGTAAGTCACGAGATGAAATCAAATCAGAGATGAAGCAAGACACAACTCATTCTTTATAGATGTAAGAAATACATACGTCATTCAACATGGATGAAATAACTATAAGTACCAAAGTTCATTCACTTTGTCTTTTGCTTCAAGTTACCTTTGCCTTGAGCCATGCTTGTATAAAACATGATCTCTATACTAAACTAATCCCAAAACCATCTTTTCATTAGCATAGAGGGAAATCACAAAATTTTGGACAAACTACACGTGTTTCAAAATTGTATATTCCTTTAGGTATATGTTGTCCACTAATCCTTTGTAGGCATAAAACAATTAGTGAGGCAAAAGTCTAACAAGGTGTCAATAGATCGAAGAGAAGAAAGATGGCATAACAAAAGGATGAGAAAGAAAGGGTGCAATTTAGGAAACAAGAAGCTCATGAACAGCTCAAGCTGTGAGACTAGCCGAACAAGGAAAACTTCAAGCAAAAGGGAAGGACCTTCACAAGTCATCTACCATTCATCATATGGTGACATTATGATCTAATGACAAAGGTAACATCCTAAGGTAAATGGTCATTATTTAAAAAGCTTTTCCTTCATTCTAGTAGGCACATAAATAAGAAACAAAATATGTTTGAGTTATAATTTACCTGATCAGACCTAATTAGCTCAACATGTCTTGTTTTTTAAGCTTGTTCCTAGCACCACTTTCTTGATCTCATAGTTTAAAACAAATATGTTAAAATATTCCACATCTTATGTTTGAAAAATGATAGTCATAATCATATAAAGTTTGATACATTATGTAAAGATAGACAATCCTTCCAAGGATTAAGAAACTCAACCCTTTTGGACAAATGAACTTAAATGCTACATGCATGCTCAATCTTCTGATCTTATCACCCATGACATAATTGAACCGACCACATAAACATCAACTTCATCATATTCAATGTGCCGAAGGTTAGAGAGGAATGAATAAAATTTTGGTTCTGTTGGTGTTTTCCAACCAACAGAGCCCATGCAATTGATCTCTACCTTGTCTTTATGAGCAGGACACACTTTAAGCAAAGTGTGGGGGAAGGCAGTTGACTCCCCAATTTCTACAAGTGTTCTAAACCTGCTAAACCAAAGTCCAAACTCAAAACCAAGACGAGTTTGGTAGAAGGAGGTGACATCTCCATTAGAGGCACCACCACAAGAATCCTCCTCTTCAGAGCAAACCGAGGTATTTGGTCAATAAACTTCACAAGGAAAAGTCTGGTTCGAAGGACTTAAAACACCAAACCCTCACCGAAAGAGCTAGCTAGGGGGAGAAGCACTCCCATGTATCTAGGTAAGTATGCTTTCCCTTTGTTCTAGTTTTAGTTTCTTTAAATAGTTAGGAAAATAGTAAAATTGAAAACAAAATAAAAGATGTGTCTAGTTTGCTTTAATTTGTTGTTAAGAGCTGAATAAAATAACGAGGACTCACAATTATCTCTTAAATGGAAATAATGAATAGTTGCTTTGTTATAATTCCTTTCAAGTACCTAGTTTTCAGCCTTGAATTCTCCTGAGTTTTGGATACGACTAATTTGATATAAGAATTTACTCAGAACTTAAAACTCGTGGGTAGCGAATGCTTGATCAAGTCTAGGTAATTGACGGGAATGATATGAGAAGGTCTAAGCTGTTGTTTATCTTGTTCCAAGTGACACTAAAGTTCTAGAGATTTATCTTTAGAAAAACACAAAAATGCTAAATGATGAGTTCATGTATGACAAAGCTTGAATTCCTACTAGAGCCATACATGTTATTTAGTCTAGGAAAACTTTCACATATATGCTACTTGCTTTTGAATTGAGTTTTATCAAGCTTTGTTGACCCTTATGAGAGGTTTGTCATGCTCTTAAAATCAAGATCATCTACACACGACCCAAATATGCACTACACCTACACTAGGGGTAGGCGCAAGAACATGCCTTCAATTTAGATCCACCCAAAAATGTTCTACTGTTGCACTAGGAGTGAGCACCAAAAACATGCTTGTTAGGTTACCCATACACCAAATAAATGCTCCAAGTTCTTGTTGCTATCTCTCAAAAGTTTTGTTGCAGAAAAGAGACATGGGGCTATGCAAAAGTTACTCATAAAAAAAAGAAGAAAAAAAGGAAAAAAAAGAGATGAGAAAAAAATGGACAAGTGTCCAAGATATTTAAAACAATGGGTACTTAGATGCCCGCCTAAAAAAAGAGAAGTGAAAGAGAGATGAATAAGATAGCCCCTGCTCTCTAGCAAATGTTTCCAGGTTTCAAAGGAGAGATATGTTTTTAAGGAGCATAGTAGAATTAGGTTAGCCATCATATATATCCACCACATATCCACACACATGCACATCTTGATTTGATTGTATGACTCAACTCTCTTTGGATCCGTTGTTTGACTTTACAATATATGCATTGTAAGTATGCTCTAGCTTTCTCCCTACCTACGAACTCTACATAAGCCTTAGTGGTAGGAAGAGAAAAACACATACATCATTATTGCCTTGGTGAGGATCCACCACATATATTGAGTGACTTGAGAGTGTCATACAATGGAATCTCTGAGTTTTATTTTGAAAACTTATAAAAACTCTAGAATAATGGTAGAACAAAGAATTTGAGACATAGTGCTTGATTTGACCATTTTGTCTTTCAATTGCTCAAGACCCAAGTGAAGGTTGAGAAGCCCCATGATTGAAGGTAATATGGGTAAGTTTGAAAGTCAGATCAGTTTATTCTAACCCATAGGATAATTTTTGATTGAACGCATGTGTACTTTTGCTGAGTTTAGCTTTGCTCAGGGACTAGCAAAGGTTAAGCTTAGGGGAAATTGTTGACAGTTACTAAAATCAATTATAAACCATCAACATAACCTATATTTATACTTAATTCCATCACCAATCATAGGTATAGAGGTTTAAACTAATAAATTTAACGAGTTTTGATGAGTGTGTGTTTTCAGCATGGTTTATCCAGAAAACCGTCAAGGGGGACATATTCGTCAAAGGAAATTATGGAATTCTACCGTGTAATCGATGTGGGAAGACTCTAGAAGACTCCAGAAGGCGAATAACCAAAGCAGAGCCTATATCTCTAACATGTGGGGCCCACTGGCCCCACCTAGAGGCCGCTCAACATGTGGACCCCCATGTCAGCCTCCCATTGCTATCTCAGTTCCCCACTGCCTCCTAGGTTGCATCTACACCATCCTTTAAGTCGGTTTGATCCAAAGCTCACATTGGATGCTTTGGCCTATATATACCAGCCCCTACCACCCTCCTTAGAGCCATCCTAAAACCCTAATTCATATTCTCCTCACCAAGATCAGAGCCAGCTATATAGAGAAGATTAGTCCTCTATATGATCTAGTCTTATGAATAGAAATAGTGAGATAGAGCGTGAGGGAAGAGTTTAGAGGAGCTGCCGGCCTGTCGATGCTCTCTTTACGCCTTGTACCTTGGCGGATCCAAGTTCTACTTGAGCTTGCCTTCAAGATACCTCTGGTAATCAACTTCTAATTTGAGTACGCATCTTGTTTATATTGTTCATCAGGATCACGACTCTTTTGAGTGCTTTATTCCTGTTCTAGACGGAGTAGAGTATTAATCATAAGTCTAAGCGTGGTGCTAAGACTTGGGTTAATCGTGGATGCACCCTGCATTCCGGAAGGTGGTAGATCGTGTGAGTGACATAAGTTCTATATAGCCTATACTATATAGCTTCATTGATCCTTTGTAGTCCACCTCCTGTCTGTAGGCACACATAGGACGTGGTTACGAAGGAAAGCATCCTCTGCTGGTGTCTTTCCCTAGTAATGTCCCTAGTTGAATAGTAGAACACATAAGCTTACCAAAGTTAGAAATAGAGAACTTTAGTTATCCTCTCAACGCTCCTATTTATCCTAACCTTGTTGCTACCCATAGTTAAGTTAGACCGTAGTTAGTCTCACACATTTTCCTATGGATACGATACTTGGAATACCTTCGGGTGAAAGCTACAGCGGTATCCGTACACTTGCAAATTTATCTGTGTGCGTTAAATATACCAAGAACCACCAAGATGTGCGACCACTACTTCGAGGGAGTAGCTAGGATGTGCCGTTTATGGCTCCATGGCGGCATCAACTGCGGTGAAGTCGGTGGTTCAAGCTCCACTCATGGCTAGGTAATGCACACTCTTTAGATTAGAACTCCTTATATGTAGGTTTTCTATCTTAATTTCATGACAGTTTTGTTGGTAGCATCTGAGTTGGATGAGTTTGTTGCTAAAATAATTTGGCTCTTGCCATTCTCTCATCCCAGACCCAGATCGAGCAGAGAAAACAACTTAGTGTAGAATAAATGCAGATGTAACTAAAGTTTTTATACAAGCAATGTAAACTGTCATATATTGTATTTTGCAGTAGCATTGAGATTTGAGTAGATTGCTTTATCTAGATGTTTATCATAGATCAATGATTTTAATCTTGTGAATAATTTTGATGGTGCCACTTCAATATTTCAGCATTGTGATTTGAGTAGATTGGGTTTCATCTCTTTGGGGTGGGTCTAAGTCTTTATGTGCATTGTTAGTAGCAGCTAGATGTTTTATTTTTGTAATTTGCTATGATTCTGGTGTTCACAAGGTCATGAACTTTGTAGCCTATAATTGATTATATGAAACTTATATGATTCTGATTTGTATGATAGATAATGAAACATATGAATGCAAATGAAACTTATATGCAGTTTTTTTGTCACAGTATCTAGATTTATGCTGGATTTTCATATTTGTTCCTATAATTGTTTCTATGCATATAGGTTCGATCTTATCAGCTACAAGTAGGATTACTCAAGATGCGTGTTGGAAACACAAGTCTGCAACAAAATACACATCTGCAATAAGAGATCTTACTATAGACGTGTGTCACGTACGCGCGTCCATAGAGTTTGATCCTGTTATCTGAGACTCGGAAATCACAACACGCGTCTATAATAACTGCTATAGCTACAGATGTGTTTTATATACACGCGTCTGTAGATTTAGCTTAGATACATTTTACCAACACGTGTCTGCAGCAAGCGCTTATTACAGACACGTGTTGACCTCGCTGGATCGGCGACCCCCACTGGTGACTTACTATAGACGTGCATCAAGAAGGCGCATCTATAGTTGTACTATAGCAGACACGCTTTACTGGTCGCGTCTGTGGTGAGGTGGTGGATATGTGGCTTTTTTACGTAGTGCCAGGAATGTCCTAGCCATCGATTTTGATAGCAGGTGTGCAGAGGAGCGGATGGACCGCTCGGTTGGGCCGGTCCAGCTAGCTAGAAAGCCTAATTTTTAGCACAGAACGTAGAACAACATCCAGTTTATCGGTTTACCTCCGGTTCAGGGCCCAAATGTCCGGTTCTCGTCTTGTTTTCTATGCAGGTTAGTTGGGAAATTTCTAGACGTGATCTATGTGATCACCACGCAAAGAAGGTCGATTTGATCCGACGATGATCAAGAAAAGTGGTGCGAATCGATGATGTGGCATTTCCTTGGTCTGTACTCCATCCTCCCTATAATAGGACCCCCATACCTCCTCTAGGAGGCCCTATGCTCTAGAGCTTCATTATTTCATACACACATTGTAGTAGTGTCCCTCTAGGTGATTCTCACCTAGTTGAATTATAGAAAATAGGGAGAGAGAGGAGAGGCGACATATCTAAGGAGAAGCCAGATTTGTCGGATTCTTCTCGACTTTGTACCTCTACGGATCTGATTCATCTTTGAGTTTTATTCAGGTTCTTCATTTATTATTTCTAAATTCTCTATTTAGTTATGTTTAGTTCTTATTATATTTTATTCATGGGAACTCCGCTTGCATTGAGTGCTCTAATTATAAGTGACTAGAGTAGTAAACACTACTGTAGACGTGGTGTCTAGGCTAGAATTTATCTGAGTTTGCGCCCAATCCTACGGTCAGTTGTGGCAGCCCCAGAGGTGACAGCTCTATCAGGCCTTTGTAATCCATCTCGTTTGGGTTGGTGTTTCATAGAGTTTTTTAGCAGCCTTCCCCCAACGACTCTTTCTCACCTTTTTCAAGGGTTGGAAAGGTACTATTGCTCCAAAGTAAGTAAGGTATAGTAAGCCCAATTTTGATTAGCTAGATCAACTTATAAAACCTTAGAAAGTCCCTCTCTACCCATGAAATTATTTTAACTTATCTTTACCATTAGACAACCTTGATTCTTGATTAGTACACTTCGCGTTCCTCGTGGACATCCATACCTTGGAATACTCTCAGGTAGAAGCTACATCAATATCCATGCACTTGCGGATTTTTCTATGTGCGTTAAAAATACCAACAGCCAGCCGCGCCTTGTGCTATACACTAGTTCGTGCTCTACATACAACTTAGATGGAGTGCCAGTGTCCAAAGACTTAGTGCCTAAGAGTACCTATATGAGAGATTTTTTTAGATAAAGGATAGTTTATATCCGGCTTCATCTACTGAGGTAGAATCAGGCCCATTATTACAAAGTTCACAGCACACCACTTTCAAGGTTGAGAAGCTCACATCCAGACTTTGGGAAACAAAACATGAAGAGAAGTCTTAACTAAGAAAGACCAAAAAAACCTAGTAGATAACCATCCACTGGAACTAAAGAAATGCAGGGCCCAAGTCTCCAAATGCTGCCCAACAAGGGTCAGGTGGTCCCGTAGATCATCACGCCGCTGCAGTCTTGCCCACTGTCGTAGCCAATGGGTTCCCCTGAAGAGCACCTACAAAAAAGTTTTTGGTCTGCATTTGTCAAAAACCACTTCATTTCTTGTTAATCAAATTGTCCAACATAAAGCCGCTGCTGCCGTTAATAACAATGAGTTATAAATAACACCACCCATCTTAGACCAAGTAACAAATAAATCATCTATGTTGAGAGGAGGTGCTATTCCAAATAATAAGTGTACAGCGTGCCATAGAAATTTGGCATAAGAACATTCGAAAAAAAAAGGTGGTGAATAGTCTCTATAGAGTGACAAAAGCAACAACTTTTGTCACCATTCCAGTTACGTCTTGCAAGGTTATCTTTGGTTAGGATTACACCTCTTTTTAGGTACCACAAGAATATCTTTATTCTTGTAGGAATCTTGATCTGCCATAAATCTTGTGACACTCTGACACCATTGTTAATTAACTTGGCATACATAGATTTAACCGAGAAGGTACCTGATGAATGTAAAGCCCAAACAAATGTGTCTCTTTCCCCCAGTAAGTTCACATCTTGTATAGAAGCAACAATTCTAAGCCAGTCCCTTAGATTCCTACTCACTAAATTGCAGCAAAAGGAAATGTTAAGTGGGACTGAAGCAAGTACTCTTGCCACCGAATCTTGTTTTCTTCTCACAATATTGAACAACGCAGGAAATCTATCTTTTAGTGGCTGGTCACCCAACTAAGCATCAATCCAAAAACGAGTTTGTGATCCGTCTTTCACTCTAAATGAACCCAAAGCCATGAAAGTATCTTTAACATTCATCAAGCCTTTCCAGAAATGAGAGTTAGTTGGCTTTTTAGTACAACTCCCTAGAGTCTTATCTTTTATGTATTTATTCCTCAATAATTCTTGCCACATGCCATCCTCATTTAGTAATTTGAAAAGCCATTTACTTAACAGACATCTATTTTGTAAGTCCAAATTTTGAATACCTAAGCCACCTTGGTTTTTTGGTTGGCACAAAATTTCCCATTTAGCCAGCCTATATTTGCGCTTGTGTTGGTCATTTTGCCAGTAGAATCTTGATCTTAAACAATCAATCTTTTCCAAAACTCCTTTTGGGAGTTCGAAAAATGACATCATAAACATCGGTAAGCTAGAGAGCACCGAGTTTATTAAAACCAAGCGACCTCCTACCGAAAGCAACTTGCCTTTCCAACCACTAAGCTTCTTCTCAATTATGTTTTCGATTGTCTGCCAATCTTTATTACTCAACTTCCTAGTGTGTATAGGTAAACCAAGGTAACAGAAAGGAAACTTACCCACCCCACATCCAAATAGCTGCGAGTAAAACACCTTATGATCCTTTGCCTTACCAAAGCAAAAGATCTCACTCTTGTGAAAGTTAATTTTAAGCCTTGAGAGTTGCTCAAAAGTACTTAAAATTAACTTCATGTTTCTCGCTCTTTCAACATCATGGCTCATAAATATTACTGTGTCGTCCGCATATTAGAGGATGGACAAGCCATCTTGGACAAGGTGAGGTAAGACCCCTTCTACCTGACCTGCTTCCTTTGCTCTAGCAATAAGTATAGCCAGCATATCTACCACTATATTAAATAGTATTGGAGACATTGGGTCACCTTGCCTTAAACCTTTTATCGTTTGGAAGTATGAACCAAGTTGATCGTTCACCTTAATATTTACATTTCCTCCTTGTGTGAACTGCTTCACCCAAGAGCACCATTTTTGTGAGAAACCTTTCATCCTTAAAGTTTGTTGTAGAAAGCTCCATTTTACTTTATCATATGCCTTTTCAAAGTCTATCTTGAAAATTATCCCATCTTGTTTTTTCGAGTGAAGTTCATGTATTGTATCATGAATTATTACTGTGCCTTCCATAATGTTTCTACCTAGAAGGAATGTTGTTTGTGTTGGTCTAATAATCTTCTGGGCAACAGTAGATAATCTATTAGTTGCAACTTTGGTAAAGATTTTAAAAGAAACATTCAACAAACATATTGGTCTGTATTGTTGAATCACTTTTGCATCTTTCTTTTTTGGTAGCAAAATTATCGTTCCAAAGTTGAGACTATTCAAAGGCAAGGTTCCCTCATGGAATTCCATAAACATAGCCATCAGATCATCTTTTAATAAGTCCCAGAAGACCTGATAAAACTCTGGTGGAAAACCATCTAGGCCTGGTGCCTTATTATGTTCCATTTGGAACACTGTTGTCCTTAATTCTGATTCTAAGAAGGCATCTGTCAAATGCTCATTTTCTAGTTCAGAGACTTGTGGAATGTCATGAACATAGTGTTCATCTAACTCAATAAAAGAATTCTCCGGAGGACCAAAAAGACTCTTGTAATAATTGGTAATATGTTGCTTCAACTGAGCATCACCATCTATTACAGTGTGACCGTCCTCCAACTAGAAAATATGAGTTTTCCGATGTCTTCCGTTAGCCAACAAATGGTAATATTTTGTGTTAGCATCACCCTCCAGTAGGTGCTTAACCTTTGCCCTTTGGTACCATTTGAGTTCCTCTTCTCGAAGTATTTTAGCAAGCCTTTCATTTAACACGTGTTTTAAGTTTAGTTCCGACTCATTAAGCAAAGAGTTCTCTGCCTTTTTATCTAGCTCATCGAGTTTGTTTAACAAGGTCTTATTTTCTTTCTTATAGGCACCACTCACAGTTTTTGCCCATCCTCTAAGGTATTGGTGGAGCTTTCTAATTTTCGTTTGCCACCACTCTAGGGGGCTGCCCTCAACGAGCACACTATGCCACACATCTCTCACCATGTCACAAAATCCATCCCTAAGCAACCAACCCAATTCGAACTTAAATTGTGGCTGGTAAGCCGGAGATGGGCTATTTGTGCTATAAAACAGTGGAGTGTGATCAGAAATCTCTCTGCTCAATGCTCGGACACTAGAAACAGGGTATTTGGACTCAAAATCCGTACAAACAAGAATTCTATCTAATTTCTCGAATGTCTGATTTTGTAAATTATTTGCCCAAGTAAACTTCCTGCCATTTCTAATTCTCTAAGGTTTAAAGTATCTATTACATCATTGAATAGAAAAGGCCATCTATCATTATAGTTGTCATTGTTTTTCTCATCTGGTCTACAAATAATGTTAAAATCACCACCTATAATAAGAGGTAATGTTTCTTTTGAACATACTCGGACTAGTTCAGATAAGAAATGTGATTTAAGATCCGCTTGAGTTGGGCCATACACCGAGTTTAAATTGAACTTGAGGCAAGAGTGATCACCATGACGCCTCTAGCTATCCTGCCTCCATCGAGTAGTGGGTTTAGCAGTGGCAACAAGATGAAGTCCACAGCATGCACCAAGGCACCACAAGGTGGCACCAAGGTCAGGCAGGCGCCCCCAACAAGGCCACTCATGGGCGTCATCGGCCTCAAGAGGAAGGCATCCGAAGGCAACGAGCCAAATAAGAAAACTCTTGTAACACCTTCGGGCAGCTCTGTATCTCATCCGAGTGCCCTTCCTATTCATAGTTACACTGTAGTGTGCATAAAGAAACCCGATGGCGTGTATGGTAAAGCCCACATGCGCAAGCCAGCGTTGAAAGGAAAGGGCTGGCTAAAGTTCTCGCGTGCAAACTAACTCCCAAAGAAAAAGAGCTAGATGATTCTTCATCCCAGCCCCATAGGATCAGGAGGTTCAAGAATCCTCCAGTCATTAAGGGACCTACTGGAATTTTCAAGAGCAGCGATGAGGAAGCTGTAGTGAAACAAAAACTTCCTACTATTGCCACGCGCAGCGCTAAAGTTAAAACTATGCACGAGGATATTAGGAATCTCAATGGCCGCCTAGTTAAGAGTCTCATCCAGAATAGAAACCTTTAGGATGTCATCCACAACCTTGGTCGTGGGTTGACGAACCAAATCTTTAGGCTGGCCAGGGCAGCACACGTGGCCAACTTCATGAATCAACCATTTTAGGCCACTATTATCAAAATAATCAGGCGCTTTTATCATTCTTAGTTTACAATTCCAATCATTTTTTATTTCATCATGGTAATGCGCCTCTATCAAATTTGTTATTATTCAATAAAGAGCTTTGTTATGAATTATTTGTCTGCACCTGTCTTTTTGTACATTCCTCTATTATCAAAATAAAAATAAAGATAGAAAAAGACAAGTTTGGGGGAGGCGCCACCAACTTCTTCAACAAAGATGCACAAAGGAATCAACACTTTAAAAAGTTTGGTTTGTGCATTCTCTCTCTTTATATTAAAAAAAATTAAAACTAAATAAATTTAAAAAGATAAGATAAAATAAATGCTCTATCTCCATATCTTCCTATGATTAAAAGTTTGTATACTTTTTTATTCCTTGCTAAAATTCCTATGATTTGTGAACAGTCATAATAGGGACCCCATTTTATCTAGGTAAATGGAAGTTGAGATATAGTAGGATGATACGAAACATGCTCACTCTAGTGAAGTACTTGGGATTTATCTTTGGAGAACAAAATTCAAATAGCATGTTCCTTGAATGATGTACAAAATTCTCACCAAAAAGCCATACATGTTCACATTTCGCATAAACCTTCTACACATGCAACTTACTCTGTGTTGAGTTTTGTTAAGTTCTGTGATCCCTATTGAAGAGGTTTTTCATGTTCCTAAGATCAAAACTCACGTACACTCCACATATAATAGCTATTCCTACACTGGGAATACACTAAAACATCCTTCCATCACCATTAAATAAATACTCCATGTTCTAAAAATATGATCTCTCTAGCATAGTTAAAGAAACAGAAAGGTTATCTTAAAAAAATGAGACACATGAAGGTCTCAAAATAGTAAAAGAAAAAGAATGGAACACATGAAGGTTCCAAAGTGTTTAAAAAAATGATGAGCACAATAAAGGCTCACAAGAATATAATGCTAGCCATGTCTAAAAATATAAGCTAGAAGAAAAGATCATATCAAAAAGAGGAGTATAGTTCCACCATATTTCCACACACTTACATTGTTTTGATCTAAGGGTATGACGCTTCTCTCCAGAGGATCTAGAATTTGACCTTACAATATATGCAAGGTAAGTATATCTCAACCTTCATTGCTTCCTGATCTCCATATAAGCTTTTAGAAGTAGGATGATAAAAAAGAAGGCAAATATTCAAAATATGCCTTAGTGAGGAACTACTTACATATTTGAGTTACATGAGAGAATCATTCAAGGAACATAAGCTATCTTTGTTTTCAAAACCATGAAAAAAACAAAAGTTTCTAAACCAAAGTTGAGTAAGAAGATTTGAATCTAGCCGTTCCACTTTCCAATTACTCAAGACATTTTGGTAGACACTCAGAAGTTCACAAGTTTATGGTGAACCTTGGAATCACCAGTATACAGATTTCGAATCAAGGAGATGAGCCCGCCTATTCCTTAGAACCTTACTCGAGGATGAGCAAAGGATTAAGTGTGGGGGAGCCTGCTGGCGGTGTTTAGCTCATATTTATTACCACCAATTTATTAGTAAAAAGGGGAAATATGATTACTAATGGGTATGGGGATCCCAATCTTCCATCAGGTGATGATAACTATCATTTTGGTGGAGCATGACAAACCGATCCGACTTCAGATCCAAAGACCCAAACCCTGCAATCTTAGCACCATGACTCCTCAGGTTATCAACCGTGTCACCAAACCGGTTGACCTCACCAAGAAGGCTAATCTCTGCCTACAAAATGAAGAACACAAGCAAAAACTCAAAAGAACGTAGCTCAAGATTTGGGACAAACTACAGATGAATGTTTAAGCACACGAGTTGGGTTTCACAAATCGATAGACGGTGACTGTCAATGACAGAATGATCTAAGCAAAACCCAAACCTAACATAGGCGGCGGCTACTGACTATATAACCTAAGTGGTATCCAAGGACCTCTTTTTGCATCCCTAAGAAGTCCGACACCTTACAAGGCCCAAACGGCCCAAAAGATGGCGACGCAGTGTCCTGACAAATTCTGGATGTCAACTTGTTTCAATTATTCCTGTTAATTCTTAAGGAATTTTGATGTGGGACCACTTGTAATGGTTATCTTATCAAAATAGCTTTCTATCCTTATATGGATCATTGAAAACGGATTCCGTTTGTGACCTAGGCGTCCATTTTACTACAGAATGCTCCTGGAGCCCGAGATTGACTCGAATTTCACATGGATTGGGCCTCCAACTTGGCTTGGACGCCCTTGCTTGCCTCCTAAGGTGGTGGCCAAGGGGGAGGACGTCCAAGGGATTTCTTTATGTGTTCTCCATCTCCTTGGGGCGTGCTCCAACTTGGGCCAGGGTCCCAAGGGTGAAAGAAAAGCCCATGATGATGATGTAGCTCCCGGCTGAAACAACGACAACATGTCTTGATGATTTGGTGGCCTTGCTGATGTGATATTGAGATGGGACTAGATCTATATGAAAGCTTGTCATCAAGTGCTACATTGACAGCAATCGCACTCCGGATGGAGGAGATATGGCCTTCCCAATGAAGCATTGTCGGGTCGTCGATGAACTGAAAGTTCAACTTTGATGGACTTGCCCTTTGAGAAATATTTGTACCTACAAGCAAATAATGACATATACATGTGCAACCAAGTGAATTGTACCAAAAATCACTATGCAAATGTAGAAATAAGCTCACCTTATAATCAATGGTCATGTCCTCATCATCCTTCCCTTCTTGACAGCAAACCATCCTCGGTTTGAGCTTAGCTGAAGGACACGTTGTAGGTAGTAGCCAACATTGCTTCCCTTCTTAAAATTTAACTTGTTTCTTTATAACAAAACTAGGGAAACTTGACATGACAAGATTATAGCAATTGTAGTCCTTTGTTTGATAATATTTTTGCACAATATAAGAAGATTTCAGATTTGAACAAATGTAGACACGATACACCATATACTCCCCATTACAATTATATTTGCCAATAAAGTGACATGTACATCTAGACAACCAAGGCAATTCAGTGCATAAAAAGTTCTCCCTCAAACTACTTAGAGCACACAGAGTATCAAACTCAATATAACCCAAAGTATTTAAAGAAGGCAGTAATTTTAGTTCATCTCTTTCAGTAGCAATTGGAAGCAAATGTTTATTTTAACACAAGTATTTGGTTCCAGAACAAAAGCATCATGCTCAATGACTAGTTGTGGCATAGGTATAAGAAAAGAATTGTCACACAACTCTTCTTTATCACAAGCATTCTTAGAACAATTATTTTGTGACAAAGGCAATTCAGATTTAGTGTCCACTAAATGTTGCTCTATTATAGCATCACTGGTGGGCAAATTCAGCACATCATCACTAATTTCAGCAATATCAGATTTTGTAGCAACCAT
This sequence comes from Miscanthus lutarioriparius, assembly GCA_904845875.1. Taxonomy (NCBI): domain Eukaryota; kingdom Viridiplantae; phylum Streptophyta; class Magnoliopsida; order Poales; family Poaceae; genus Miscanthus; species Miscanthus lutarioriparius. Next base: position 41,864,270 of record CAJGYO010000019.1, read on the forward strand.
AAAAGAACCTCTCAATTCAGATACTTACTTATTTTTAGATTGAACATCGAATTATTTCTGTCAATTGGTAGCTCTATCTCCATTAGTTTGTACAATTTCATCATGGTTTAAAGTTTTACCAGACTCCAAAATGTGTGTGGGAGGTGGTGGTGAAGATGTTGTTCTAGGGGCAGAAACAACGACAGCATGTATTTATGATTTGGTGGCCTGGCTGACGTGATATTGAGATTACCAAGACTTAGATATAGGATTTTTAACTCACAATTTCCATAAGTTTTGGTGTTTACATGTTTTGCAGGACATATACATGAAAATACATCAAAATGCACAAAACATGAAAGCGTATCCAAGCAAAACGAGAGAAAAGCCACATACCTACGGATTCTGGGGTAGATACCCATGAAGATGAGGCCTAGGCCTATCCAACAACCGCCATGACGAAGGCGGTGTAGGGAGGTGCCACCCAGGATGTGGGCGCACCCAGGGTGCGGCCTCACCCCCTCTACTGCCTTATGGGCCCACCTTTTTCTAGTTGGTACATTGATTGCTCCTAAGGATGGTTGCAAGATCCAAGAGAATATCCCTCCATAGCCATCCTAAGAGAGCAATATAAGCAAGGGAGAGGCTCCTTCCTCCATCATCAATCATACATAAGAGAAGAAGAAGAAGAGCCTCATTCATATCTTTAGCTTCTAGCTAAGAGTAGTATAGGAAGTTAGAGAGAGAAGAGTTAGAGAAGTACCGGAGTTGTCGGCTACCTCCACTAGTGTGCTCGGTGCACTTGTACACTTAACAGAAGGAGTGTTGGAGCTATTGTTTTCCTCTACACTTGTACCTCTATGTTCATCTTACTAATTGGATTAAGAAGTTTGTGTTCATCTATTGGTGTTAATTTCTTAAGTAAGTTATCATTGTTCTTTATTTACTTGTAGGTTTGTCGTTCGTCCCTGTTGGTATTTATTAACTTATCACTTTTTTATAAACCTATAACTCCTAACATTATTTTACTAGGTTGTCATCCCTAGTGATGATGCTAGAGATGCTTGTTGGTACTACATAGCATTACTACTAGAATAATACTAAGCAGTTCTTTGTCATTTTGTGTGACTAGAAAGAATATATAAATATATGAACGAAAAGGATCTACAAGCGCAAAGATAATATACCATTATAGCACTTCACCCAAGAGTATTCTATGTATTGTTATTTATATTTTTACCACATGGAAGGTCTAGCATGGACATGTATTAATAACTTATACTATTAATGGAGAAGTAAACATAACAAATATTCTATTCATAATAGGGGTAAGTCATAGGATAAGATATATATATATGATAAGTATTGATCAATGATAATTATAAATCACTTAGAGTACTCCTAGTAATGATTGCTAAGATCATTATCATATCAACCCATAAGGGATATTACTAAGGAAGATTAAGAATAGAGCTTGTCTTCCTTTGTAACCGCATCCTACATGCACCTCCATTCGAGGAGTGTCACGTGCGTGATCTACCACATGATCCAGAATATAGGGTGTTTCCATAGGTAAACAACATATAAGCACCACGCTTACACAATGTCAACCACCCACCCATGGATCCTTAGAGTGAGCGCTATACGAACTTATGCATAAACATAATGATAATCCAACTATACTAAGCATATAATCAAAGTAGATGATGAACATTATAATAAAGAACATAAATGAGATGAATATTAATATTGTCATAACAACTATAGCAAGCATATAAAAGTAATGGAGATACAGAAGAGAGGGGTATAAAGATTATACCAAACTATGCTCTTGACACGATCAGGAATCCAAGCGAAGCCTGCTTGCCTCCCTCTAGACCTAGCCTAACTAGCTATGCCCTAGAATTGATGGAGCTCTGAGGATGATTAGGGTTTCTATCTTCTCAAATGACTTATCTCTATATGCCTCAGGGGGTGGTAGGGACTGGTATATATAGGCCGGAGCATCCAACGTGAGCCGTTGGACCAAACCAACTTAAAGGACGGCGTAAATGCAACCTAGGAGGTGGTGGAGAACCGACGTTGCGACATGGAGAGCCACTCGAGCTCTGCCTCGGTTTGTAGTCCTCTCGAGTCTTCTAGTGTCCATTTCACTGCAGATAATGGTTGTCAACTACCGTCAACAAGCTCCCCCAAGCTTAACCTTTGCTAGTCCCTTAGCAAAGCTAAACTTAGCAAATGGATCAGGAGTTTAAGGATTTTGAAAACATTGACGCAACTCCTCAAAAGTACACATGCGTTCAAACAAAAATTCTCCTCCGGTCTAGAATAAACCGATCTGACTTTCTAACTCATCCATATTACCTTGAACCATGGGGCTTTTTAACCTTCACTTGGGTCTTGAGCAATTGAAATATAGAACGATCAAGTCAAGCACTATGTCTCAAGTTCTTTGCTCAACCATTATTCTGGAGTTTTTTAAGTTTTCAAAATAAAACTCAGAGCTTCCTTTGTATGACACTCCCAAGTCTCTCAATATATGTGGTATTTGTGGTATTTGTGGATCTTCACAAAGGCAATAGTGGTGCTATGCCATTGTCTTCCTACAACTAAGGCTTATGTGGAGCTCATAGGAATGGAGAAAGCATAAAAGAGAATACTTGCAATACATATATTATAAAATCAAACCTCCGATCTAAAGAGAGTTGAGTCATACAATCAAATCAAAATATGCATGTGTGTGGATGTATGTGGTGGATATATATGAAGGCTAACCTATTTCTACATGCTCCTTGAAAACTTTTATCTCATTTGAAACTTGGAAACATTTGCAAGAGAACATGGGCTATCTTATTCATCTCCTCTCTTTTTTCAGGTGGGCATCTAAGTACCCATTGTTTTCAATATCTCAGACACTAGTCCATGTTTTCTTAACTTTTTTTCTTTTTCTCTTTTTTTATGATTAACTTTTGCATAGCCCCATATCTCTTTTCTGCAACAAAAATTTTGAGAGATAGCAACAAGAACTTGGAGCATTTATTTGGTAGATATCCTATCAAGAATATTTTTTGTGTTTACTCCCAGTGTAGGAGTAAAACATTTTTGGGTGGATCTAGATGGAATGGCATGTTGTTGCGCCTACCCCCAGTGTAGGAGTAGTGCATATTTGGTTGGTGTGTTCGTGATCTTGATTTTAAGAGCATGACAAACCTCTCATAAGGGTCAACAAAGCTTGACTAAACTCAATGCAAAACAAGCAGCATGTAAGTGGAAGTTTTCCTAGTCTAAATAACATATATGGCTTTGATAGGAATTCAAGCTTTGTCATATAGGAGCTCACCATGTAGGATTTTCATATTTTTCAAAAGATAAATCTCCAAAACTTTTGTATCACTTGGAATAAAATAAACAACAGCTCAGACCTTCTCATATCATATCCGCCAATTACCTAGACTTAGATCAAGCATATGCTACCCACGAGTTTAAAGTTTAGAGTAAATTCTTATATCAGAACAGTTGTATCCAAAACTCAGGAGAATTCATGGCTGAAAACTAGGTACTTGAAAGGAAATACGACAGAGCAACTATTCATCATTTCCATGTTAAGAGATTATCCTTCAGAGTCCATTTATTTAGCTCTTAAAAACAGAAAACTAGACACACTCTTTTTATTTTTTTTCATTTTTAAGATCACACCTTACTATTATATATAAAAGACAAACATAATAATAATAAAAAATTATTTTGCTTTTAGTGTGTTATATATCTTTTTATGACTTAGAAAGAATAGAACAAAAGGGAAAGAAATACTTAGCTAACTACATGGGGGTGTCTTTCCCCCAAAGATGGATGTTGGCGCGGTCGAATGTTGTAGTTGAGTGATCATTTTCGGAGCAGATTTGCTAGCAGATGTCCCTCTTGTCCCAGGATGGAATGAGATGAAGACAATCAGCTGAATGTGCTCTTGATCTCGGTGCATCAACCTGCAAAATATCAACAGGAATACCAAAACTAGTGGAACAGATTAGGATAAAGGGTTAGCGGCCAGCCATCCAGAGATTTGTTGTTCTTGCGGTTTAGAAATATTTTTGTTTTGGCAGTTTTTTAACAGGATGTCTTTCTAATATCTTTTTGGATTTTCTTTTTTATATGCCTGCAAGAAATATGTATGTATGGTACTTTTAAATTTTTATGCCACCACAGTGAATATTTCCATGGGTATTTACACCGTAGATTTATTCACGTGGGGCTTAGGATTTATGATGCAATGATGTAATGCAGTCGTGAAACTTTTTATCTTCCTTTTCTAAATGCAATGCTAATGCAGAAAAGTAAATATGCTAAAGTGAAAAGTAATTCATAAAATGCTAGGAAGTAAATATGGACAACTACCGATGTTACCTCTCGATGAGGGTTTGGAATTTTAAGTCCTCCGGATAGGACTTTACTGGAGAAAAAACCTTTACTCTTTGGGTGCATCATCCGGTCTCAGTGATGGAGACAATGATTTAGATGTTGCCACCTTTTCTTTCCATACCTGCTTGGTCTTTGGACTTGACTTTGGTGGAGCGGACTCATCTTTTACAACTTCTTTAGGTTCCTCATCTTCCTCTAAATTTTTCTTTGGGGATTGATTCTTTTGGTTTTTGGATGATCGACGTCTCCTCCTAGAGCGAGACTGCTTCGGCTGCTCATAAGTGGTATAACTATTGAAATAACAGTGTACCTTTTCTCCAGGAAATTGGAAGTGGTTTTGTCTAGATCCGACATAGCTAATCACATTCGTAGTGTTGAGGAACGGTCTTCTAAGGATGATAGGTGTATCATCTTCTTCTTCTCCCATGTCTAGAACCATGAAGTTGGCAAGGGCATAGCAATCATGTATCCTTACCATGACATCTTTTACTATTCCTTTTGAAAATTAGATTAATTGGTCCGCCATCTGCAATTGCATATATGTAGGGAACAAAGGTTCATTACCGAATAAGTATTCATACGTTCCCTTGGATATTATATTGACACCTGACCTAATGTCATAGAAGGTCTTGTGGAAGATTCTTTGTCCAATGGTACACACGATCATGGGTACGCCTAGATCATCCTTCTTAGCAAGGAATGGTGAAGTGAGGAGGTGGTCGTATCTGATCGGAGTGTGTTGATCATGTAGACTGATTCTTCTAGTGGCTGCCTAGCTTTGTTCTTTCTCCTTCTCCTGTTATTCTTCTTCTTGGTCACTGTTCTCTTTGGGCAGGTATGGCATATGCGGATGTCTAGGAGATTGCAAGATGCGATTCTTGAAAGAAAACTTTTCCTTTCTATCATAGACAGCTTCTTGAAAAATGTGAGGTCCAATGGCGATGGGGATGATAGGTCTCCCTGGATCGATCATCTTCTCTAGCAAGGTATAGTCAATCCACCTTCCCAGCAATGGTTGTATACAGTAATATGCTTCATTGTGAATATCGACAAGATTTGTAGTTTCTAGATCTTCCGGTTGCCCTAGAATCTTACCTTTGTTGGATGGATGAATAGTAGCAGCCAGCTGAGCTATTTGTGATTCTATCGTTTTATTAAAGATATGCTAGTTTTTAATGGCAGAAGCAAAGATATCCATTCTATTATTTATGTTCTCTAGAATTTTATCATTGGTAGCTACCTTTCTAATCCTTCCATAAGTCTGGATTGGCCAGCAATTAATTCACTCTAGGGTAGTTGATTGAAATTATTAAAAGTATTACCTTGATAGTTACCTTGGTAATTACCTTGGTAGTTCAGCCTTTGTTGTTGATTCCATCCTTGATTCTACTGAGGATGAAAATAGTTGTTGTTGTTGACAAAGTTCACATCCTTTTGGGTTTTAGGATAGCTGTTTCCTAAACACCCAATGTTTCCACACACTTCACATGTCATGTGAGAATCATGAATATGCATGACTTCTTGCTTCCCATTGGCTTGATCGTCAAGCTTCTTCATTAGCAGGTCCATCTTGGCATATAGCATGTCTACCTCATTGAGTTGATGCATACTTCCACCCCTCTTGCGGGTTTGAACATGTTCTTCATTCCAACCCTGATTGGAGGCCATCTTCTCCATAAGAGCTGTTGTAGCTAGTATGGTGAGTGATAGGAATGCACCTCCTACAGCAACATCCATAGTCTCACAGGCACTGTTGGTCAACCCATGGTAGAAAGTCGGCATGAGTAGCCAATTCTCCATCCCATGATGAGGACATTCTACAATGTAATCATGAAAGCGTTCCTATGCCTCAGGGATAGATTCATCATGTTGTTGTTGAAAGCTTGAAATTCTCCCACACAGAGCATTAGTCTTCCCTATGGGAAAGAACTTTGCTAAAAAGGCAGTGGAGCTGTTATCCCATGTAGTATTTCTATCTTTGCTAGCATAGAACCATTGCTTTGCCTTCTCCATGAGTGAGAATGGGAAGAGGCGAAGTAATATGGCATCCTGGGTTACTCCTTTGATGGTGAAAGTGCTACAAATCTCCAGAAAGTGTTGGAGATGTGCACTCGCATCTTCATGTTCCTTTCCACAAAAATGGTTTGCTTGCACCATGTTGATGAGAGCTGGCTTGAGCTTGAATCCATTGTCTCCAACATTGACTATCAGTCCAGTACGGATGTTGGCCATAGTTGGAGCAGAGAAATCACGGAGAGTCCTGTTAGCCATGGCTTCAAATTCTGGTGTTAAGCTTCACCTTATATAGTTTTGTTTTGACTTTAAAGCTAGAACTTTGTTGAGTTTAGCTCTAGTCCTTCTGATTAATGCTTCTAGATCTTCAACGTAGTTTGTCAGAAGGTCAAAACCGATCATACATTACCCTACATAAGATGCACAAGTAGACAAAACAGGGGTAAGCCTGTTTGAGCAGAGGACAATGGCTATCTTCGATCACATCAATAAATATAAGTTTATCAATACTTGCTTTGCCTAGCTACCTTCCACGGCAATGGCGCCAAAAATTCTTGTGGACATTTCTTAGCATCGCTACTAAGAACTGAGTTTTAAATCAAGTCCCGTGTAACAGCACCAAAAATGATTGTTGGTATTTATTAACGTCTCACTTGTTTTTAAATAACCACATATTATAAACCTATATCTCCTAATTTTACTAGGTTGTCATCCCTAGTGATGATATTAGAGATACTTGTTGGTAATACATAGCATTACTACTAGAATAATACTAATCGGTTCTTTATTAAGTATGTGACTAGGAAGAATAAATAAATATATGAATGAAAAAGATCTGCAAGCCCACAGATAATATACCATTGTAGCATTTTACCTGAGAGTATTTCAGGTATCATTATTTATATTTTTACGACAGGGAAGGTCTAGTATGGATATGTATTAAAAACTTATACTATCGAAGGAGAAGTAAACCATAACCAATATTCTACTCATAACAGGGGTAAGTCATAGGATAATATAATATATATATATATATATGATCAGTATTGATCAATGATAATGATAAATAACTCAGAGTACTCCTTTCTATGGCATTGGCATGGTCAGGTAGAATATTAGAGAAATAATTCCTAAGTCATTCTTAATTATAAGTCAAAGTATACATTGATTAGTGCAATTATACCTAGTAATCAATGCTAAGATCATCGTCATATCTACACATAAGGGATATTATTAAGGAAGATTAAGAACAGAGCTTGCTCTTCCTTCATAACCGAACCCTACGTGCGCCTATATTTGGGGAGTGGACTACAAAGGACTCAACTAGAGTGTCACATCCACGATCTAGCACATGACCTAGAATATAGGGTGTATCCATCGGTAAACAACGTATAAGCACCATGCTTACACAATGTCGACCACCCACCCATGGATCATTAGAGTGAGTGCTATACGAACTTATGCATGAACATAATGATAATCCAACTATACTAAGCATATAATCAAAGTAGACCATGAACATTATAAGAAAGAACATGAATAAGATGAATACTAATATTGTCATAACAATTGTAACTACCATATAAAAGTAATGGAGCAACAAAAGAGAGAGGGGTACAAAGATTATATGAAACCACGCTCTTGACAAGATCAGGAATCCAAGCGAAGCCTGCTTACCTCCCTCGAGACCTAGCCTAACTAGATATGCCCTAGAATATGGTGGAGCTCTGAGAATGATTAGGGTTTCTGTCTTCTCAAATGACTTCTGCCTTCTCAGGGGGCAAGGGCTGATATATATAGGCGGAGCATCCAACGTGAGCCCTTGGATCAAACTGACTTAAAGGACGACGTAGATGCAACCTAGGAGGTGGTGGAGAACCGACATAACAACGAGGGGCTAATAGGTGGGCCCCAAGGGCTAGGTGGCTTATAGGTGGGGCCGGCCAGCCCCACCTGGCGGCGTCTCGCCCTTTGCTTTAGTGTGGAGTCCTCCCAAGTTTTCTAGAGTCTTCTAGTATCCGTTTCGCTACCGATAAGCGCAATTAAATCTAACATGTAGGTCCACCTTCTTGGTTTTCTGGATAAACCCTATAGAAAATACAGATTCACCAAAACTAGTGGAATTTGTTAGTTTAAACCCCTAAACCTTCATTGGTGATTATATTTATGCCCTTATACATGTTATATTGATGGTTTATAATGGTTGTTAACTACCGTCAACAATCATCAGAGGGCCTTTTGCACACAAATCTATGATGGAACAGAGGAAAATCCTTGATCACATTCTAGCAAAACACACCTCTTTCGTCATAGAAATGAAACCCTTCTAGGTGAAAGCCATGTCGAGCATTGAGAAGTCCTCATCAGCTGAATCCAAACCCATAGCATCCTTAGATTTGACTCATGAGCCCTCACTTGAACCATGAACACCGAAGGAAAGAATACTTCATCCTTCGGAGTTCCTTATCAAATTTGAGGATTATGGCAATACCTCAAAACACTTTTGGCACAATCCTCTCGAAGCTTCCCCCAAGGTAGAACCATCAAAGGAATGGTTAATGGAAGTGAAACGTTCTTCCAAACCAATTCGGATTCCTTCACCTTCCACGACCATACCTTGTTCATTAAGGGGAACTATCATAGAAGCCCTAATAACCCCATGGTCGAGACTAATATCATGTCTGAATTCCTTGTGGAAACCCTTTTGGGCACAATGCCGCTAGTCTCGACCAATAAACTCTTTAGAAGTCCTTCGGGACTCATCTTTGAGTGTTGTGGGATTGCCAGGGCCGTGCTAATCAGACTAGACAAAAATGGTTCACTGGACTTCCGTATCTATGGCCTTGTTCACTTTGCTGAAAAGCCATGGCTGAAAGTACTGTTTGATGATTTGTTGTGCGAGGAAAACACTATTCATTCACTAAAATAGTATAGCTCATAAGACAAGCGAACATGGCCTATGTCATCCTTGAATTTGAGCTTCTCATAGCACAACCCTAGGACAATCTTTTCCAAGAAAAACCCTCCCAAGGGCGCCTAAATTAAAAGTTGGGAAAACTGCTTCGACCACTCCTATCTCTCGTCCAGAGAGTTCAGTGGTGAAGCAGCATCCCAACCATGACCTATTCAAGGAGGTGAAGTTCATATATCCATTCGTTTCACCTAAACTTTATTGTGAAACAAAACATCCATCATCACCCTCGCTCTAACAAGAACCATGTCCCTCTAGTGATCTAAACATCGTTCTTGAGAAAGAAAACCTCTATGCCGTGGACATTCCTAAAGCACCAACTCTAGAGACCGAGAAGAAGGATTCCGCTACTGAGCATGAAAGTTTCTCTTTCGAGACCCCTCACATTTCATGCTCACTTTTGAAGTCTCCAGAGTTCGTCATGTTTAGTACCATATGCTTCTATGAGGACCACAACTATAACACCCTAGGTGTTAAGCATGCATTTGGCATTGGCATCGCATGAGCACAAGCATCATTGATCATTCATGAGCATGAGCTTCTCAAATATTATCTCTATGTTTGCTTTTATCGCATGTGTTTGTCACTAAATGCTTTACATATGATAGTGTTTACATGTAACCAATGTATAAAATGTTTGTGGGACCTTAGGAGTACCTTAAACATGTTTAGAATGTCACATGGAACAACTTTGGTACTCATGACTTGGATCCATTTGGCCTCTAAGTCATGCTTATAGTGCAAGTTATCATTTTCAAGTTGCATGTTTGACCTAAGTTGAACTATAGCATAGATTGTTTGCATGATAGTGCACCCTTAAGCAAAGTTGTAGTACTTGATTAGAGCAACAACTTTTATTTTTGGGTCAAGACCTAATTTGGTGCCTAGCATGCTCAAAAACAGCTCTCAAGTAGCCTAGAAATGTTGTTGCTACACAGAAATTTTGGTTGTGCTAATTGTGATTTCAGTTTCAATGTACCTATGTTTGACGTGCTGTAGTTTGCAAACTAGGCCAATCTAGACTGAACTCATGTAGGCAATATTGTAGATCATATGTAGCCCTACAACTTTTGTTAATAGGGATTTTGCTAAGAACGAACGGATTTGGAGTTAGATGATCGCTAAGTTGCTTCATCTGTTGTGTCATCGGGGTCTGATGGCCGTGGACGCTGCGTCGTCAGTGACCGACTGGGGCAAGCCAGGCGCACTGCGTGGTGGCTGTATGCCAGCGTTGGCCCAGCCAGTCAGGCCAGCGTAGAAAGATAAGCCACGCGCCTCTACTGCTCGCTCCATTTCACTCTCGTGCCCTGCTCTTCTCTCGCCCACGCCTAAGCAAAGCGTAGCACCAAGCCGCTGCGCCATCACCGTCGCTCCGTCGTGCTCACTCACTATCATCACCGCACCATTTTCCAATTGATCGCGTCAATAGCTCCGCCATTGTCACCTCTTCCACCCTGACCTACTTGCCCTTCTTGCCGAGCCAGGGTAAGGGCGCATTTTGCTTCACCGCCACCGTTCCATCAAAGGAGCGCCGCCGCGCTCGCTACTCGCCATGGCCCGACCATTCCACTGCTCCATAGGCATCCATATCCTTTGGTCCAGCACCCCGCTAGTGTCTAGTAGCTTAGGTCGAATCGAGGGTTGACGCTACTGCATGTTGGTGCCAGAACGGTTTGCCGCTCCACTCGCGGTCGCCGTTGCCGCCGTGCCACCTGAGCTTGCCATGCCGAGCTAGCCCATCGCCTCCCTCCTCTTTCATGAGCCTTAGGTTAGGTAAGCATTGACCCAGCATATGGCATAATGGAGTCCTGCCTCTTGCCGCCGTCATTCTGAAACTGTCAGAGCACCGCCGTGCTCCGTGCACCGCCGCGTGGGCATGCACGCAGTCAAAGCTCACTACCACCTCACCAGAACCCTAACCACCCTAGATAGCGTCTCTAGGAGTCCATGAAGCAGTAGCGTACCTCACCGGAGCATGAGGTGGCCGGTGTACCGCCGCGCTGCCTCTGCCATCCACCATCGCCGCCGGCGAGGGTGCTCTAGTGCACCACTCGTCCAACGAAGGGTACTACTAGGTGCGGGGGATCACAAGAAGCACGTAGGTGTCATCGTCGTCGCTGGTGATCTCACCGTCGGTGAGATATCACTGGCCGAAGCACCTCCTCTGCTCTGGAGTTGCTGACGTGTGGGTGCTACTGACCAGCAGGCCCCATCTATCAGTCAGCGTATTAGTTGGTTTTCTGAATTATTTTCACAAATTTGAATGCTTGTTTCAAAAAATCATATCTCAAGTTTGGAGTGTCTAATTTTGGTGAACCAAATTTTGTTGGATTCCCCATGAAGTGTAGTATTTTATAAAAATATAAAATGCACTATTTCTGATATTTTTTAAGGTGAATAAAATGTAGCTAGATAAGTGCTTTTAAATTGTTTGCAATCTTGTAAAATACATAACCTGAGCTAGGGAAGTCATAAAATTGTGATTTAAATTTTGTTGATCTTGTGTTGACATGCTCTAGATAGGAAAAATACTAAACTAGCAGTAAACTTGATTGGAGTAAGGTCTTTCTATTTATCTTTTAATAAATGGTATTTTCTAAGTAAACTCGTAACGATAAAAATAAGTAACATATTGCCATGCAAATTTTTGTATAGTATTATGGTACTAGAATGAAGCTAAGAAAAATAGAAATCTGTTGTTTGACACTTTTCAATAGGGGTAACTATTTTCACTAAAAATAAACCTTGCTAGCTTGTTGTTTTTGTAGAGGATGCTACACATGTCCTAATAGTATGAAATTTTTACAGTAGCCTATTAGGAGCACTTGGAATCTACTGTAATTTTCTGAGAATTTATTGTGTACATTTGTTATATGTTTGTTATTTCACCTAATTATCTAATTAAATTAATAAAGGCATTGAAATAAATAAATTGGGCTTGACCTTTATGTTTTCTAGAGTGTATTTGATATTCCTGAACTGTTGGTACTAATGGTGTTGCTAAATTTGAGATTTTTATATGCTGTGAAAATATTATTGCTGTATAATTCCATTTTGAGGTGTTTTTGGACAGATTCTGTTGTTGGGTATTTTGCATAGTCAAAATGAAGTTTACTGTAAAAATAGTTAATAACAAAGTTGTAGGGAACTTCTTCATCTCTCCTGTGTCAAGATTTTAGGGCCATAGGACAAACGGTTTAGGAGTTATAGCTGTTTGAAGTTGGTCTCCTGAAATACTTGTTCTTTGGATTTTCTGGACAGAGCTAGAAAAATTGCCTCTTTTGGTTAGGATAGAGTTTGATTAGCTTTTGGTGATTAAATAAGAGTTGTAGGCAATTTTATAAGCTTTCTAAAAAGTCTAAGATCATAGTATTTAGATAGGTAGAACTACTGTTATGATTTAAACTTATAACTGTTGTGTGTAGATCAGAAATTATCTTGTGATGAATATTGGAAATGGATAGAGAAGAGTTATGCACCTACTCAGTAAACAAGAAATTAATGTTGTTATCATTTAAGTAACTTAACATCATTATCACAGCATCATGTACATTCCCATGTCACATCATCCATGATCCTTCTTATGCATTCATGGAACTTACTTATGCATATGCATACAATAGGTGTAGCCGAAGAGATCACGTTGGTGGAACTCAAAGCCGATCCACAATAGGAGAGCCAAGAGGTGTACCACTAGGAGATTCCTAGAGAAGGAGAGCCTAAAGCTGATCATCTTCCCGAGTGCCTAGATCACCAGCCTGCCACATTCGTGAAAGGCAAGCCCCGGAGCATTATAAGTCTCCCTATTTTATTAATGTCACCTAAGTTACTCGTATTGATGCATTATGTGATAGGAGTTGTTTGAGAACACTTGCTGCATTTTACCTTTCCTTGTCTAGAAATATCTACCCTGAATCCTATTAAAGTCCAGGAACACTCCTTACACATAACTATGCTTAGACCGGTAGAAGTTGGGTGATTTCCTGTCACCTGCGAGCCATAGGTGATAACTTGATCACGGTTGGCTATATTGTGCTGTCGTGGAACATAACTTGGTGTTGTTGATCAATTGGAGACTGGGCGGGGTCTTATGTTGGTGGTGATCATAGTGATTTCGTCTGTGTCATTTAAGGACTGGGCGGGGTCTTATCTCTGAGGGTGCGGCGCTGATTGGACCCACAATTTGGACCTGAATTGTACCAAATGTAACCCGAGGTAGCCCCTGATCAGTTTGCTTGGGTGTGTGTTAGGAATATTTCCTCAGCTGGGTAGGAATCGATTTGAAACGTCGTCTCTCCCGGATAGTGAGAACTTAACAGGTGTATGCTTCATCGTAGTAATTGATGGAAGTGTTGGTTATGAGATTATGAAAGAGCTCAACTTGATATGGTTATTATTGTATTGACTTAATGGTACCAACATGTTTGGCATAGCATAGTTGCTAATCTAGTATGAGATAGGATTAATAACTAGAGATTCACATTTTAAAAGATATTAAACAACTAATGCTTTTTATGCATATAATGTCGGCCAGCTCTACTTATAAAGCTTTGCATACTCCTTGGTGTCTTAGCATTTTAGTTGATGATGGGTAAGTCTAGCTGAGTACCTTCTTGTACTTAGGGTTTTATTCCCATTGTTGTAGATAATGTTATGTACCATGGCTACTATAAGTACTACTTTGCTCCTGCAGTGGATGAGGAATAGGACCATGGGCATGGTTATTTTGTATATCATCTCACCCTTGTGCTTTTGTTGGAGATGACTATGAAAACTGGCTATGTATCTAAACTATTGTTGGTGTCGTTCTGAACTATGTTGCTTCCGTTGTTGCTAAATTGATGTTGTAATAACTAAGTTGGAACTCCGATGTATGACAAACTGTTTGTGAACTTGTTGTAACATGTGGCTTGCATGTTGAATCATGTACGATCTTGGCTTGTATGTTAGTTGATTTGAGATCCTTCGTGATACTCGACAGACTACCGGATTTATATGGGCTCAAGTGTGATGGTTTAACTGCCTTGGTGGTTGCTATTGGACTTGTGCTCTTATAAATTGGATGGTTCTATTACAGCTGGTATCGGAGCAGGATCCAACACTAAACTTGCCACATGTGTAATTAAAACAAAGGTTTTTGTTTTATAAATTTAATTTCTACAACTGTAGTAATAAGATTAGAGTGTTGAAGATTGAACATAAAACTATAGTGTGTCAGTGGTCATCTCCTTTATGCCCAGTTAAGGACTATTAGGTGGCTATTTAAGTACTAACATGGGGGGTTTTACTTTCGTCGTCCATACGGCGTGCTATTGTATGGGTGACACTCACTTGAGTGGTAATGTATGGATTAGTTGCCTCTACGCTAGGTAAGAAGGTAAGTTGATGAGTGACATGACCGCAAGAAGTGAGCATGCGGTCGGGGAGAGCTAGCTATGATATGATTGTATATGCATGCTTGCATGTGTGTATGGTGCGTATTTAATTGTGGGTAGTGTATTGATCATCGGGTAGCTTTGATATAGAAGTATATATATGGCATATATATATATGGAAGTATTTAGTTTATTGCTTTCATATATATCTTGCTATCCTTGATATTCAACTTAGAGCCCAGATTTACCTTTCTATACATATAACTATTGGGTTGGGCTGAAATGGATCTTCTGTAGGTACACTAACAACGAAACGTGTAGCTCGTTTAGTTACGATTATATCGAGAGAACGTATGTATGCCACCACGTATGTCGTTAGGATTTATTTTTCTAAGTTTGTGAGGATGTATGGATGAGCATACATCATGATACATCATTCATTCATATCATTGCATTGTTCCTCCCCTTGCAAGATCTGATTGTTAAGTAACTCTTTTCTATAATCGTGTTGTCTCACTAAATTGTAACATTTTGCTACAGATGGTAGCCCCAGGAGCCCCTGTTGCTAGCGACACCTTTTTTGCATTGTTTGGGACTCCCACCTTACTATGGAGGGTACTACACTCTGTCGGGTATGCTGAATTGCCTCACTATTTTTGTAGCGAAGTGGTAACTGAGGGACAACAGTGGTACGATGTGCGGGTCACTATCCCTGCCCATGTGGACAACCCTCAGTGGCAAGGATGGAGTATCAAGTCAGATGGATAGACCCCTTGGGAGGGTGCCCAAGTGGCCTCTTTTGAAGTTTTCAGCAAAATCTATCAAGAATTCGGTGATGAGCTTGTCAATGGGCCTGTTGGATCTTTTCCTCGAGTGGATGCATCACAAACCGCTTGGAACCAGCCATGCAGTAATGCTTTGGTAAGAGACAGGGATGAAAGAGCAGGAATTAGTAATGCTGCCATTAGTGCCATGTATGCAGTTATGAGAATGTTTTACTCTCGCCAAGATAGCTACATCAGCTGTATGCAAGAGCTCCAAAGAGCATAGGCTACACAACGTAGGATGTGAGGACATGTGCATAGGCACCGAAGGGTAGTTAGGGCAGCTCAGAATGAGATAGGTAATTATATGACAGCCTTTGAAGCCCATTGGGGGTAGTTTGCCCATGATGTTGCTGAAAGAGATGCAGCTAGGGCTAAGTTACAGGATGTCTATGCTGAGAGGGATGAGGTCATTCGCCTTGCTAAAACTAGGGAGGCAGCTAGGATCAGGACTATGTTTTAGGCTACTAGGCAGGCAACAGAGTTTGATCGCAGAGAGCAGGAACTCATACGTCAAATTGAAGAGCTTCAGCTAGATGTTCATCGTCTCAACAACATGGTGAACCCAATTCTTCCTCCAGCTCTAGCGGTGGAAGAAGATCCCAATGTGTTGATTCCTGAGGACAATGGCATGGAGGTGGACACCGAGGAGGGGTCTGAAGATGAAGAGGTTGAGCCTTTTGAGGACGATCACGGTGATGGTGTGTCCGACATCGACAGCGCCACCCCAAGGAGTAGCTTAGCTATAATATCTAGCTAGATGTGTTAGCTCTTTATCTTTAATCCTTGTGTAATGAACTCATAATGTAGGTCTCGATTTCATGATGTACCCCTTTTCGATGTTATTGGAACCGTGCATGTAATACTTGTGGTGATTGCACTTTTTAATGAATTCCCAGTTGTTTTGGCAAGAAAATTTTGGCATGTACGGAACGCGTTGTGAGTACGACAAGTGGTTCTTTTGGTGATGTTATGTTGTGGAAATGAATTATTGTGCCTCTATGTTATTGTATGAATTTAAGATTCTCCCCAGTAATTGCAGTATGGCATGATTATACAATTCTTCTGCAATCTCTTAACATCACCTAATAATCAATTGTTGTTGCAACTTTGTAGATGACTCGCACTCGCGAAGGGGCTGGTACCAGTCGTGATCATGATGGTGATGATGATCTTCCACCACCACCGCATCCTACACCAGCAGAAATGATGGCACACCTCCTGGAGACCCAATGGTCTATGGGGGAAGTACTACGCGGGCTTGCGCAGAACACCGGTCATGGATGGGGATGGGACCAACACCAGGGACCCGAACCAAATTAGTACAGTGAGTTCAAGGACTTTTTGGACACTAAACCTCCTATCTTTAAGGAGGCAGAGGAGCCATTGCAAGCCAATGAATGGCTCAATACCATTGAGTAGAAGTTTCATCTCTTGAGAGTTACAGAGCATATGAAGGCTGAGTATGCCTCACATCAGTTGCATGGTCCAGAAGGCATTTGGTGGACTCATTACCTGCCTACCCTCCCTGCTAATGCCCAGGTTACATGGAATGAGTTCAAGGCTGCTTATAGGGGGCATCATATTCCCCTAGGTCTTATGAGCATGAAACATACAGAGTTTATGAGGCTTACTCAGGGCACCAAAAGTCTCACTGAGTACTTGCATGCCTTCAATAATCTCTCTAGGTATGCGACTGAGTTTGTGAATACCGATGCTAAGAAAATTGCAAGCTTCAAGAGAGGACTATGTCCAAAGTTGATGAATACTCTAGCAAATGACAAGAGTGTGACCTACAACGAATTCATGAGTGATGCGCTCACACAAGAGAATCATAATAATATTTATGTGGCATCCAAGAGCCATAAGAGGGCATTTGAAGCCGGTGCATCTCAGCAGAGAGCTCTAGTGGTGGCAAGAACCCAAGCAAATAAAGGGTATCATCGGGCATACTCTATTGCTCTACCGCCTAAGGGTGGTGCAGGACAAGGCAACTCAAAGGCACCACCTAACAATCAACCATGCTTCAATTGCAACAAGATTGGTCATTGGGCGAGGGAGTGCCCTTACCCCAAGAAGAACATTCAGATGCCAGCAGCTGCAAATGCACGTCGGGGTTATGTGCATTACACCACCATGGAAGAGATTCCCTCTGGTGAGGTTGTCATAGCTGGTTTGTTTCTTGTGAACCATCACCCTATAGTTGTTCTATTTGATTCTGGAGCTTCGCATTCATTCATGAGTCCCACATTTGCCTCTCAGTATAATTAGAAGGTAGTTACTGTAGAAAAAGGCGGCTATTGTATAAGTGCAGCTGGGAGTCAAATCTCCAACAATCAAATAGTTAGAGAAGTATGTATCTTGATAAGTAATAGGGAGTACACTATCGATCTTGTGGTATTGCCTAGTTTGGGGATACATGTAATTTTGGGAATGAAGTGGATGAGTGGTCATGGAGTTCTTATTGATACCTCCACTAGAGTAATTATGTTGAGAGAACCCAAGACCAACGAGGCATTTCTGGTGCCCCTTCCCAAAGAGATTGACCTTCATAATACAGCTAATGCCATTCAGCTTCCGATAATTACTGATATTCCTATAGTATGTGAGTTCCCATATGTCTTTCCTAATGAACTGTCGGGGTTACCACCTGACAGAGAGATAGAGTTCAAGATAGAATTATTACCGGGTATCGCATCCATTTCTCGAAGACCATATAGAATGCCGCCTAATGAGTTGGCAGAACTGAAGATCCAACTACAAGAACTGTTAGAGAAGGGTCTCATTCACCCAAGTTCATCACCATGGGGTTGTCCAGCCATATTCGTGAAAAAGGAGGACAAGTCTTTGTGGAAGTGTGTGGACTATCGACCACTCAATGTTGTTACTATCAAGAATAAATACCCCT
This sequence comes from Miscanthus lutarioriparius, assembly GCA_904845875.1. Taxonomy (NCBI): domain Eukaryota; kingdom Viridiplantae; phylum Streptophyta; class Magnoliopsida; order Poales; family Poaceae; genus Miscanthus; species Miscanthus lutarioriparius. Next base: position 41,882,756 of record CAJGYO010000019.1, read on the forward strand.
TGTCTCATATTGATATCTTATTTGATCAATTGGCAAAGGCAAAGGTTTTCCCTAAAATTGATTTGAGATCAGGGTATCACCAAATTAAGATTAGGCCAGAAGACATACCTAAGACGGCTTTTTCCACTAAGTATGGTCTGTATGAGTATTTAGTCATGTCCTTTGTATTGACCAATGCTCCTGCCTATTTCATGTATTTCATGAACTCGGTGTTCATGCTCGAACTTGATAAGTTCGTGGTTGTGTTTATTGATAATATCTTGATTTATTCAGAGACTGCAGAAGAGGATGAGGATCATTTGAGAGTGGTGTAGTCGAGACTAAGAGAGCATAAGTTGTATGCAAAGTTTAGTAAATATGAGTTTTGGTTGAAGAAGGTACCATTCCTAGGTCACGTATTATTTGAAGATGGAATTTCTATAGACCCATCCAAAGTGCAAGAAGTGTTGGATTGGAAAGCTCCCACCTCTATTCATGAGGTTCAGAGTTTTCTAGGCTTAGCAAGATATTATCATTGGTTTATCCTAGATTTCTCCAAGATAACCAAGCCTATGATCAGACTACTTCAAAGGGATGAAAAGTTTGTATGGACACCAGAGTGTGAAGCAGTTTTTCACATTTTGCGGACTTTGCTAACTACTGCTCCTATTTTAGCATAGCCGGACATTGAGAAACTGTTTGATGTATTTTGTGATGCATCAGGTACTGGTTTAGGGTGTGTTTTAATGCAGGAAGGCCGAGTCATTGCTTACGCCTCGTGCCAATTGAGAAAGCATGAAGTCAATTATCCAACTCATGATTTAGAGCAAGCAGCAGTTGTCCATGCTCTAAAAATTTGGACACATTACCTGCTTGGTAATGTTTGCCATATCTACACCGATCACAAGAGTCTCAAGTACTTTTTCAACCAACCAAAATTGCATATGAGGCAGAGAAGATGGTTGGAATTGATCAAGGATTACAACCTAGAAGTACATTATCATCCGGGAAAAGCCAATGTGGTTGCAGACACCTTAAGCCGGAAGTATCATTGTAATTCTTTGTTGGAAGATGGTTTCAACTTATTGCATCTGGCAGTCTTACACAAATATCACTGTTACTTGCTCTCTTGAGGCAAAAATCATTGAGCTCCAAAAGACTAATGTTGGTATATTCCACCTAAAGAGGAAGATGAAAGAAGAAGAAAGTAAGCATTTTTTATTGGATGAGAATTGTGTTCTATGGTTTAAAGATCGGCTGGTAGTAGCGAAAGATAGAGAGCTTAGGAACCAGATCTTGGATGAAGCTCATTCTTCTAAGCAATCCATTCACCCAGGTAGCAGCAAGATGTACCAAGACTTGAAAACTCGATTTTGGTGGACAGAAATGAAGAAAGAAATTGGGGCATATGTTGCTAGATGTGATAACTGCTACCGAGTTAAGGCCATTCATATGAAACTAGTAGGGTTACTTCAGCCACTATCTATTCCAAGTTGGAAATGGGAGGACATTAGTATGGATTTTATTAATGGACTTCCACACACCCAAAAGGGTCATGATTCAATATGGGTAATTGTTGACCGTCTCACCAAGTCTATACATTTTATTCCTGTCAATGTCAAGTGTTGACCTCATCAATCTGCAAAGTTATACATTGATCAAATTGTAAGGTTGCATGAAGTACCTAAGAGTATTGTATCAAATCAAGGGCCCCAGTTTGTTAATCATTTTTTGGAACACCTGCACAAGTACTTAGGTACCACATTGATTCACAGCTCTGCTTATCACCCTCAGACAGCAGGTCAAACTGAGCGTGTGAATTAGATCTTAGAAGATATGTTGAGAGCATGTGTGATTTCTTCCAAGGGTTCATGGGAGGATTGGTTACCTTTGGCTGAATTCTCCTATAATAATAGCTATCAAGAGAGCATCAAGATGGCTCCATTTGAAGCTTTATATGGTCACAAGTGTAGGACCCCTCTTAATTGGATTGAGCCAGGTGAAAGGAGATATTATGGTATTGACTTTGTCAAAGAAGCTGAAGAATGAGTTCAAATCATTCAACAGCATATAGAAACTGCTCAATCAAGACAAAAGAGTTATGCAGATAAAAGGAGAAGTCCTATTGTATTCCAAATTAGAGATTATGTGTATTTGAAGGTGTCCCCAATGAAGAAAGTACAAAGGTTTGGAGTGAGACGAAAACTTGCTCCTAGGTATATCGGTCCATATCAGGTCATTGCACAAAAAGGACCAGTGGCATACAAACTCCAATTACCTCCGAAAATGAGAGCTATACTCAATGTTTTCCATGTCTCCCAACTCAAGAAATGTCTTCGTGTGCCTAAAGAAGCTATTGAACCCGCTAGTGTCAAGATCCAGTCGGATTTGACCTATGAAGAAAGACCTATTTGATTGCTTGAAGAAATGGAAAGAGTGACCAGTAGCAAAGTTATTAAATTCTACAAGGTGGTATGGAATAATCATAGTGAGCAAGACGCTACGTGGGAGCGAGAGGATTATCTTCGTGAGCTCTATCCGGTTTTCTACCAGAAATGGTTGGTAGTACAAATCTTGGGACGAGATTTCTTTAAGGGGGGAAGGGAAGTAACCCTAGGTGTTAAGCATGCATTTGGCATTGGCATCGCATGAGCACAAGCATCATTGATCATTCATGAGCATGAGCATCTCAAATGTTCTCTATGTTTGCTTATATCGCATGTGTTTGTCACTAAATGCTTTACATATGATAGGGTTTACATGTAACCAATGTATAAAATGTTTGTGGGACCTTAGGAGTACCTTAAACACTTTTAGAATGTCACATGGAACAGCTTTGGTATTCATGACTTGGAACCATTTGGCCTCTAAGTCTTGGTTATAGTGTAAGTTATCATTTTAAAGTTGCATGTTTGACCTAAGTTGAACTATAGCATATAATATTTGTATGGCAGTGCACCCTTAAGCAAAGTTGTAGTACTTGATTAGAGCAACAACTTTTATTTTTGGGTCAAGACCTAATTCGGTGCCTAGCATGCTCAAAAATAGTTCTCAAGTTGCCTAGAAATGTTGTTGCTACACTTAGAAATTTTGGCTATGCTAATTGTGATTTTAGTTTCAATGTACCTATGTTTGACGTGCTGTAGTTTGTAAACTAGGCTGATCTAGACTGAACTCATGTAAGCAATATTGTAGATCATATGTAGCTCTACAACTTTTGTTAATAGAGATTTTGCTAAGAATGAACAGATTTGGAGTTAGATGATCGCTAAGTTGCTTCATCAGTCGTGTCATCGGGGTCTGATGGCCATGGACGCCATGCCATCAGTGGCCGACCGGGGTAGGCCAGGCGTGCCGCGTGGCGGCCATATGCCGGCGTCGGCTCGGCCGATCAGGCCAGCGTGGAAAGATAAGCCACACGCCTCTGCTGCTCGCTCCATTTCACTCGTGCATCCCGCTCTTCTCTCGCCTGCGCTTGAGCAAAGCGCAGCACCACGCCACCGTGCCATCACTGTCGCTCCACCGTGCTCGCTCGCTATCATCACCGCACCATTTTCCAATCGATCGCGTCAATAGCTCTGCCATTGTCACCTCTTCCACCCTGGCCCACTTGCCCCTCTTGCAGACCCAGGGTAAGGGCGCATTTTGCTTCGCCGCCACCGCGCCATCACTAGAGCACCGCCGCGCTCGCGGCTTGCCATGGCCCTACCATTCCACTACTTCGTAGGCATCCATATCCTTTGGTCCAGCACCCCGCTAGAGTATAGTAGCTTAGGTCAAATCGAGGGTTGATGCTACTATGTGTCGGTGCCGGAACGGTTCACCGCTCCGCGCGCGGTCACCATTGCCGCCGTGGCACGTGAGCTCGCCGTGCTGAGCTGGCCCATCGCCTCCCTCCTCTTTTGCAAGCCTTAGGTTAGGTAAGCCTTGACCTAGCATATGGCATAATGGAGTCCTGCCTCTCGCTGCCATCTTGTCGAAACGGTGGGAGCACCACCATGCTCTGTGTGCTGCCGCGCGGGCATGCACGCAGTCAAAGCTCACTACAGCCACACCGAAACCCTAACCACCCTAGATAGCTTTTCTAGGAGTCCATGAAGCCATAGCATACGTGACCAGAGCACAAGGTGGCTACAGAATGATGGCGTACCACCGCGCTGCCTCCGCCGTCCGCCAACACCACCGGCGAGGGTGCTCTAGTGCACTACTTGTCCAACGAAGGGTACTACGAGGTGCGGGGGATCACAGGAAGCACGTAGGTGTCATCGTCATCGTCGGTGATCTTGCCACTGGCGAGATATCGCTAGCTGGAGCACCTCCTATACTCTGGAGTCACTGACGTGTGGGTCCTACTGACTAGCGGGCCCCATCTATTAGTCTGCGTATTAGTTGATTTTCTGAATTGTTTTCATAGATTTGAATGCTTGTTTCAAAATTTCATATCTCAAGTTTGGAATGTCCAATTTTGGTGACCTAAATTTTGTTCGATTCCTCCTGAAGTATAGTATTTTATAAAAATATGAAATGCACTGTTTCTGGTATTTTTCATGGTGAATAAAATGAAGCTATATAAGTGCTTTTAAATTGTTTGCAATCTTGTAAAATACATAACTTGAGCTAGGGAAGCGATAAAATTGTGATTCCAAATTTGCTGATCTTGTGTTGACATGCTCTAGCTAGGAAAAATACTAAACTTGTAGTAAACATGATTGGAGTAAGGTCTTTCTATTTATCTTTTAATAAATGGTATTTTCTAAGGAAACACATAACGATAAAAATAAGAAACATATTGCCATGTAAATTTTTGTACAGTGTTATGGTACTAGAATTAAGCTAAGAAAAATATAAAATCTATTGTTAGACACTTTTCAAATGGGGGTAACTATTTTCACTAAAAATAAACCTTGCTAGCTTATTATTTTTGTAGAGCATGCTACTCATGTCCTAATGGTATAAAATTTTTACAGTAGCCTACTGGGAGTACTAGAAAGCAACTATAATTTTATGAGAATTTATTGTGCACATTTGTTATATGTTTGTTATTTCACCTAATTATCTAATTAAATTAATAAAGGCATTGAAATAAATAAATTGGGCTTGACCTTTATGTTTTCTATAGTGTATTTGATATTCCTGAACTGTTGGTGCTAATGGTGTTGCTCAATTTGAGATTTTTATATGCAGTGAAAATATTATTGCTCTATAATTCCATTTTGAGGTGTTTTTGAATAGATTCTGTTGTTGGGTATTTTGCATAGTCAAAATGAAGTTTACTGTAAAAATGGTTAATAACAAAGTTTTAGGGAACTTCTTCATCTCTGTTGTGTCAAAATTTTAGGGCGATAGGACAAATGTTTTAGGAGTTATAGTTATTTGAAGTTGGTCTCCTGAAATACTTGTTCTTTGGAATTTTTGGACAGAGCTAGAAAAATTGCCTGTTTTGGTTAGGATAGATTTTGAATTAGCTTTTGTTGATTAAATAAGAGTTGTAGGCAATTTTGTAAGCTTTCTAGAAAGCCCAAGATCACAGTATTTGGATAGGTAGAACTACTGTTATGATTTAAACTTATAACTGCTGTATGTAGATCAGAAATTATCTTGTGATGAATATTGGAAATGGATAGAGAAGAGTTATGCACCTACTAAGTAAACAAGAAATTAACATTGTTATCATTTAAGTAACTTAACATCTTTATCACAGCATCATGTATATTCCCATGTCACATCATCCATGATCCTTCTTATGCATTCATGGAATTTACTTATGCATATGCATACAATAGGTGCAGCCGAAGAGATCACGTTGGTGGAACTCGAAGCTGATCCACAAGAGGAGAGCCAAGAGGTGCAGCACCAGAAGATTCCCGGAGAAGGAGAGCCTGAAGCTGATCATCTCCCTGAGTGCCCAGATCACCAGCCTACCACATTTGTGAAAGGCAAGCCCCGAAGCATTATAAGTCTCCCTATTTTATTAAAGTCACCTAAGTTACTCGTACTGATGAATTACGTGATAGGAGTTGTTTGGAAACACTTGCTGCATTTTATCTTTCCTTGTCCAGAAATATCTACCTTGAATCCTATTAAAGTCTAGAAACGCTCCTTACACTTAACTATGCCTAGACCGGTAGAAGTTGGGTGATTTCCTATCACCTGCGAGCCATAGGCGAGAACTTGATCACGGTTGTCTATATTGTGCTGTCGTGGAACATAACTTGGTGTTGTTGATCAATTGGAGATCGGGCGGGGTCTTATGTTGGTGGTGATCATAGTGATTCTGTCTATGTCGTTTAAGGATAGGTCGTTGGAGGTCATCTTGTCATATTGAACACATGCCTCTCACATAGTTGGCCGGATTAGTCGTTCCGATCGCGAAGCCGAGTAGCTCAATTCTGGCCGGGACCCAATAAGTGAAAGTGCACACTCTGGAGGTAGTAAGGATGTGCAGGGAGCCAATGGCGTGAGCCTAAGGGTGGGTTAGAGTCTCGAGCTTCCTGGCAGATTGGTAGTATCTCTGAGGGTGCGGTGCTGATTGGACACGCGATTTGGACCTGAATTGTACCAAAGGTAACCCGAGGTGGCCACTGATCAGGTTGCTTGGGTGTGTGTTAGGAATATTTCCCCAGCCAGATACTGAGAACTTGATAGGAGTACGCTTCATCGTAGTAATTGATGGAAGTGTTGGTTATGAGATTATGAAAGAGCTTAACTTTATATGGTTATTATTGTATTGACTTAATGGTACCAACATGTTTGGCATAGGATAGTTGCTAATCTAGTATGAGATAGGATTAATAACTAGAGATTCACAGTTTAAAAAATATTGAACAACTAATGCTTTTTGTGCAAATAATGTCGACCAGCTCTACTTATAAAACTTTGCATACTCCTTGGTGTCTTAGCAGTTTAGTTGATGACGGGTAAGTCTAGCTGAGTACCTTCTTGTACTTAGGGTTTTTATTCCCATTGTTGTAGATAATGTTATGTACCACGGCTACTGCAAGTACTACTTTGCTCATCTCACCCTTGTGCTTTTGTTGGAGATGACTATGAAAACTAGTTATTTATCTAAACTACTGTTGGTGTCGTTCTGAACTATGTTGCTTCCGTTGTTGCTAAACTGATGTTATAATAACTATGTTGGAACTCCGATGTATGACAAACTATTTGTGAACTTGTTGTAACATGTGGTTTATATGTTGAATCATGTACGATCTTGGCTTGTATGTTGGTTGATTCGAGATCCTTCGTTATACTCGATGGACTACCGGATTTATATGGGCTCAAGTGTGATGGTTTAACTGCCTCGGTGGTTGCTGTTGGACTTGTGCTCTTATAAATTGGATGGTTCTGTTACAGCAACCATCTCTCAGTCCTTGTTTGCAAACTTTTTAGGAAGATGGTTCTGGATGCCTACGTTTATCACAAATACTACAAGTTGCAATGTGGTACCAACCTTGCAGCTTGGACAACAATGTTAAATGCTTGGTGGTGAAGCTAGGAACTACACCACTATCGACAGTTGTAGGATGAGTTCCCAAGGTCAAGCTTATGACTATAAATAAAGCACTACCGAGAGATACCCTGATTATCATAATATATATATGATGTATATTAAAAAACTAAATGTTCACCAACTTATTTACTCATATTTGTCTCCATATGATTTTTGCTCATATAAGTTCATGTTGCCTTTGTTTATGTTGTATGCTCTGGTTTGGATGTAATCACGTGTGATACGCCCATAGGCCTTTTAAATTAAGCATGGTGCTTATGTTAAAAATGGCCTTCTTTAATCAATTTAGACATGATGTTTAATTTTGATTAATGAACTTTGAGTAATTACTCTCATTAACAATAGTGGTAATCTATGATAGAGATAAAAAAGGCTAGGAATACTTTGCAACTTTACTTTAGCCTTGCTTGAGTTAAATTGAAGAAAAAAAATAAAAGTTGGGTGAACAAGTTTCTAATAATAATAAACAATAATATAATAAAAATAATAAAATTTAGGCTCCCAGTGTTTTAGCTGGTAGAGCCCTAAATTTTTTCCACCTTTGTTTCTTTTTGAATAAAAGCATGTACAAGAATAAGTGTGGGGGAGATCTCTGAAGCATAACAAACACACACTCGAGATCTCCCTCCCAACATGTTGCAAAACATAAAAATCCAACATGTAGAAGGACAAGACAGATAGCTCCAGAGAGGAATGATTAAACATCTAGTTTAGCAAAACCACCTCTGACTCAACTCCTTCTCTTCAAAACGATGGTTTGTGCAACACTACCCTCAACTCTACTAAACTTTGAAATTTAAAATTCAATAAATTAAAAATGCAAAACAATAACGCTTCATCTCCATGCTATACTTGGATTAAGTTTGCATACTCTTTATTTCTCACCAAAATTCCTATAACTTGTCAACAACTTATCATAGGGACCCCATGCTATCTAAGTAATTGGAATATGTGATATAGTAGGATGAAAAAGAACCTTGCTCTCTCATGTGAAGAACTTGGGATTTATTTTACAAAATCAAAATTCAAATAGCACGCTCCTCAATGATATGCAAATTCCTATCAAAGCCATATCTAATGTTTAGAGCTTAAAACCTCCAAAATTATGCTATTTATTCCTACATTGAGTTTTGTCAAGTCTTGTTGACCCTTGTTGAGAAAGTTATCATGCCCCTAAGATCAAGATCACGTACACCCACATACATAAGCTATTCCTACACTGAGAATACGCTAAAACATGCTTCCATCCACCAAAATATTCTACTTTTATACTAGGAGTGGACAAAAACATGTCTTGAAATAAATACTCCATGTTCTATAAAATAGTGATCTCTCTCAATATGTAGTTTAAGAGACATGAAGGCTATGCAAAAGTATTGAAAAAATAGGACACATGAAGGTCCTAAGGAATTGAAAAAATATGATGAGCACATGAAGGCTCATAGAAGAAGAAAATAATGATAGCTATGTCTTAGAATAAAAGTTCATGAGAGAGAGATCATTCATATCAAGGAGTATAATATTGGTTTAACATTGTTTTATCCACACACATACACTTCTTTATCTAAGGGTATGACATCTTTCTCTTTGGATCCGAGCTTTGACTTAACACAATATGCAGAGTAAGTATGCCTTCATGTCTTTGCCTACCCAAAAGATTCATATAAGCTTTTTAGAAGTAGGAAAGAAAGAAGGCAACACTATGATATGCCTTGGTGAGGAACCAAACACAAATACGAGCGATCCAAGAGAATCATTTGAGGAGCTAAGCTATGTTTACATTTTTCAAAAACAAATGAAAACCCAAGTTTCTGAACTGACTGATGCAAGGCAATTTGAATCCATGTTGTTCCATTATTCAATCACCCAAGATAATGTGGTAGACACTCCAAAGTTCACAAGTGTAGGTAAAGCTTGGAATAACTTGTATGCAGATGTCATATCAAGGAGATGACCCATCTTAGTCCTTAACTTTACTCGAGGACAAGCAATGGGTTAAGTGTGGGGGAGCTTGTTGGCGGTCCTTAACTCCAATTACTAACCGCCAACTTTTACACAAAATTGACTCATACAAACAACAAACTTAGAATTAGAGCTTATAACTAATAAAACTCCACAAGTTTTGGTGTTTACATGTTTTGCAGGACATATACACGAATACAATGGAAAATAAAGCCAAAAGGCACAATTAGGCAAAGCGCAATGCAGATCCAAGCCAAGTAATAAGAAGGCCCACATACCTTGAAGACCTAGCCCCCAAACCAACATACCTAAGGTCTAGGCCCATCTAGAGGCCTGCCACGCGAAGATGGTCATGGGGCAGCGTCACCAGGGGGCGGCCACACCCCTAGCTCCACCTCCTCCAGCGCGCCTGTACGTGGGCCCTCTCATCAATGCTCCAACGTGGTTGCATGTGGGATCACCCAAATATTCCTCTAGAAACTACCCTTTTGGTGCTATAAAAGAAGGAGGAGAGCCCTCCTCTCACAACAATACATCAAGGAAGAGCAACATCCCACTTGAGCTTCACTCCAGGGCTTAGGCCATACCTAGAGTTGTGTAGTAGGGAGGGATGTAAGGGAGAGTTCGGGGAAGTGCCAGACCTGTCAGTCTTCCCCGCTTGTACCTCGACTAACACCTGTACCTCAACAGAATCTTCCGCTAAGTGTGTGTCTATGGTTCTTTTGGTTATAAAGTCTTTGATTAGTTAAGCTTTACTCTTACTTGTTTGCGGGTTTGTCGTCCGTCCCCGTGGCGCTGATGCTCTAGTAGAGAGCTCCTGATAAATACGGATCACCTTGTACAACGCTAGTGTAGTAGTCGATAGCATAGATGTGGTGTCTAGGCTAGAGGCTACCTTCGTTTGCTAGAACGTCATCAAAACCTCTATGAAATGGTGTTCTAGAGGTTTGTGTACTAGAGTTTGTGTGTGATGTCTAATGGGGATGTTAGTGAACATCTAGAGGTACATAAGTGACATGCTAGTGTTGTGTAGCTTAGGGTTTGATCACACATTTGGAATTCTAGAGGTTGGGAATTTTGATGACACATGATTGAGAGATGCAAAACCTAGCAAAAAGAGATTGATGAACTTATCTTGATAAGTTGGTGACCATGGGTCACCAAGCTCAAGCTTGTAGTCTTGGTCTTCTTGCATCCATGTTAGGGAGATGAATTTGGGGACAAAAATTGAATTCCTTTCATCAAACATGTACATAGAAATTAGAGAGGAATTAAGATGAGCATGAGGATGAAATCCAATATGTGAGTAGGGCTTACATTTGTGATGCATTTGGTAAGAGCAATCTTCATCTTCTGCAACATCCAAGATGAGATCAAGGATTAACATTGGGATTTATTCATGAGAATGAGAGTAAGAGATTCATAAGCTTACACTTGTGAGAGATTTGGGGGAGATGAGCTTCATCTTCTTCTCCATGAGCTAAGCAAGTCTTGAGCTTGATTTCTCTTCTCCATTCCCTCTTTTCCTTTAATTTCCTTCCCTTTCTTTGTTCTCCTTTCTTTGATTTCTTGTTCTTCATCTTTAGAAAGAGAGGGACATATGAGAGTGGTACAATGAGTGAGAAGAGGAGACTGATTCTGGTCGTTTGGGACATCCAATTTGAGCTTGCATGTGGGATCAACAGAGGGGAGAGGAGGACAGCTCATCCACTTGCAAGCTTGCTGAATCAGTGTCCTGGTGGACAGTCAGCAGAAAGGGTTGGACGACCTGTCAAAACCTCATTGAATCCATTGTGTTGACTGTTCAACTAGGTCTAACATATTCTATGGAACAGTATGAGGAACAGTGCCAGAAAGGGATGGACGATCCGTTATAGCCTCGATGAATCTGTTGTGTTGACAGGTCAACTAGGGTCTAACACACTCTAAGGAAGGGTCTGAGGAACAGTGTCGAATGGTTTGAGGGAACACTAAAAGATCCTAATTTCCTTGATCAAAGTGCGGGATTGTGCACCGGTGTTGATAATTACTTGTGGGGAGTAGATTAGTAACATTGAAGCTTGGGGATTACCTTCTGGTTTATTTGTTGAGGTCTCAGTTCAGATAGGATGGTCGGGTTGAGTTGACTGGAGATTCTCCTGGGGTCTTCTAGCTTGCTTCTGAGGATTCCATCGTCGGGATTAGAGTTGCAAGATATTCACTGCGTTAACATGGTTAACCTTTACAGGAGAAGAGCAGAGAGAAAGCAATCTCGTAATAGGGACGAGTCAGGGCTCAAAGTTAGGAGAGGTTTCTTGTGATTAGTTGGGTCCACTTTGAGGCTCAGGGAGGTAATAGTTATGGGCTTCCAAGGAGGTTTTTGCAAAGTTTAAATTTGGAACAACCGTCGGGTCGTGACACCTCACATACTAACCAATATGATCTAAATGATCTAAGAAAATGTATGATCTTTAAGTCTACATGATATAAGGAGCAACTATGGAGGATTTATTGTGGGAATGATGATGCACTTACTTATGCCACATATAAACTAATACCTTGTTAAATAATCATCAGATAAACATATGCATTTGAGTTTAGGATCTATATGGATGTATACTAGGTATATATAATTATGTAAAGACATGCTAATTTACAGAGCCACCATACATAGCACTAGAAGTATGCATCGACATCCACTAGATAAGTCGCGCATTACTGATGAAGTACTTTTAGAAACCTGATGCTAAAATAAAAGTACTTTTAGAAACCGAAACGATCTATGCAATATATAACTTATTGCGTAAGAACTGGACATATACTTTAGCACTGTCATATACGTTACCGGTAACTACGGGCAATATATGGCTACAAAGTAATGTTGCTCGAAATATACCGGTATACTTTGGTTTAAATTCAATTTTTTCCGAAGTAAGGAATTGTCACGGGCCTATATAAATCAAACCACTACTAGGTTCATCTCCATGTCAAGCAATTCAACATAGGTGATTTCAGTGACAAAGTTTACTGTTTTTTGCTGCTGACATTAGATTCAAAATGGTTGATACAAAGTTAGAAAGTGAAAATCATGAAGAAATAGTGAGCAACAATGTGAGAATTGCAGATGTGGCAGAAGTGGACACAAAGTCTGATGTGTCACATGACCATCAGCTATCCCCTGGCAATCAGGTGGGCTGGACATTTTATGGTTCTGCTGGTTGTTTTCATCTCATGTTATGCATGTACTTAGGTGTAATAACTCATTTGTTTTGTATAACAAGCAATGTGTTCCAGTAAAAGGTGATCTTCCTCTTTTTCTTTGAGCTTGACCTGTAAATGTAGAGGGGTGGAGTTGATATTGATTTTATATATGTATTATCGTACCATCATTTTATTTGTTACACACTTCTTTTTGCAGACTAGTCAAGGTACCAACATCACTTCGATGGATGGCAACCCAATGTCCTCCCATGTCAGTGCTCTAGCTATGGGAACAGGAACCATAATAGCTCCCTCAGAAACTACTGTCAATGATGACGTCGACAACACAGACTCTGATAGTGATTACAGCTACATGTTTTATTACTACTCAGGCAGTGAAGCTAGCGAGAGTGACAATGAAGAGAGCGGTAGCAGTAGTGTCAACACACCTAGATCTGTGCTATCTTCAAAACTCTTTTCTTGCTGCTTGTATGGTGATAGCTCGAGCGATAGTGATGCTATTACAGATGTTAATAATGCCAGTGGCAGCATCTGCGTTGTGGCTGGTTGCCGGATGTGTATGTTATACATCATGGTTCCTGTGGGCACTAGTGTTTGCTTCCGGTGCGGCAACTCTGGCCTTATTCATTTTGGTGGCAGTGGACAAGCCTGAGTGACCCACCATGGTTGAGCACATAGAAATAAGGTAGTTGTACCCGCCTCCAGATATTGATAAAGTTTCCATGTAACTAGTGTCGTCTAAGTTTAAGTTTAATATGAGCATGAGTGATCCTCAATTAGGATGTGTACCCCTCTCTGTAATGGATATTTCACAAGCATTTATTGTTAGTGAAAGATATATTAGAAAATTATTATCTCAGAGAGACAGATATGAACAAGGCTCCCTTATTGTCGCGCTTCAATAGTAAGGTCAATATTTGATTGCACCACAATGGGGCCTTGGCAGCCACAAATTTGAACTATTTCAGTAGCTCTTCCTATTAGATTGGCAAACCACATATTTGCAGTTCTCTATTCTTTCCACTCAACTTCCCTTACGCTCGATAGAGTGCGATCCTATAGCAATTTTCAACGAACCAACATGTATTTGCAATGTACCAATCAGGTAATCTGGATATATGTACTTCGAGCAAGTTTAGCTGCTTGTACTAGAACCTTGTTGTTGACAATCAAAAGTGTCCCAACATGGATATGGGCATCTCCAGCAAGTTCTCAGCGTCATAGACATGTTGAGGATCAATTGGCGCGACAAAATAGCAAAAGAAACACGCAGAGAAGAAGGCGACCCACGCAAGCCCTGACCTAGTCGGCTTAGCCGACTAAGCCGATTCACGAGCCATAGTCGGCTAAGCCAACTCCCCCTTCTCAGCAGCCCAAGCTGTGGTGCTGAGCCCGCAAAAGTCGGTGAGTCAGCTAAGCCGACTGCCTGTGTGGTTCAGAGTCGGTTTGGTTTCCAATTCAATTTTGGACTAATTTTGGACGTCGAAAACTTGGAGAACACGTTTTGGATTTGTTTCCTACAGTGATAAGACCACTCCACTCTATATATAGGAAAAAGTATACATAACCACCCAACCTTTGGCACCGTGTCTACTTCACCCCCTGAACTATGAAACCATGTATCGAGCATCCTAAACTTTCCTAAACCAACTATTTAACCCCTTCTAGTGGTTTCGGCTCATAGTTTTGCTGATGTGGTGGACTCACATTGACACTGTGGGGGATATGATTTATTACGACTCTTATAGATGTTGTAATTCAAATAGTCTAGGATACTTTTCTTGCAACCTTTCCCTTCCAGAATACATAAGGAGGGACAGGGATCCCCTAGTCGACATCTAGATCCAGATACAAATCTTAGGTTTAGCCGGGTTATCTAATTAATACTAACCAATAGAGCACATGACGTAGGGTTTTACGTTGTCTTGACGGCCTGAATCTGTCTAAATTTTGTGTCTTGTGTCTCTATTACCATCTCGTTTATTATCACATGCACATCTACCACACAAATCAATCATCGTGGGTATTGTGGGGGGTCTGACCCTAGCTACCCACGGCGATGAACATGGGTCGCACTAACAGGGACGGTCTAACCCACAAGACGAAGACTTGCGGCGCACGACACCGCTCGGTCCACGTCGCAAGACATCTCGGCAACATCCTGAAGATAGCATAGGATCTGTTAGGATATGTTGAATGTAATATTCCATGTACAGATTATCTGTTACCCGATTAGACTTAGATCTGATCGGCTTGTAATCTTACCCCCGGGCTATACACTGCCGGAATCCTCAAACTTACCGAGTGTTTTTATGTTTGCCGAGTGTATTCTCTCGGACACTCGGCGAACAAGTTCTTTGCCGAGTGCTGCGCTAAAAACACTCGACAAATAGAGGGTTTGCCGAGTGTCAAAAAAAAACATTCGTTAAATAGGGGGTTTGCCGAGTGTAAAAAAAACATTCGTTAAATAGGGGGTTTGCCGAGTGTCAAAAAAAACACTCGACAAATAAATAAAATATTTTTTTCTAGAAAAGAAGAAGAAGAAGAAAAATAAAAAAAACTTTGCCGAGTGCTCAGATTTAAAACACTCGACAAAAAAAAAACTTTACCGACTGTCCGATCTGGGACACTCGGCAAACAAACGAAATATCGTACTTAACCAGCGCCCAGCGCCCCCTCTCCTCCCGTCTCCACTCCTTCTTCCCCTCTCCTCCCGGCCCCCAGCGCCCCCTCTCCTCCCGCCAGCGCCACCTCCCTCCCCTCCTCTCCTGGCCGCCCTCTTCCCCTCCGGCCGCCATAGAAATCTTCGAATGCTCCTGTCGTCCTCCGGGATTCATCACGTGTGTCCATATGTGATTTTCGTACTACTGTGTTCTAGTTTTCCCCCTTTTTCGTTCTTGCTTCGATCTGTTTGATTCGAGGTTTTGGGGGTGTTTCGGTCGGCTAGATTCGTGCAATGATATGTGCTGATGTTGCTCTATAAATGAATTCGATTGAATCAAGACGAGAGCTGATTTTCGGTTTTGGGAAAAGTTTTCGTTCCTTGGCTTCGATCTGAATTTTCCGGAGGCAGAGTTCAAATTGGGCAATGATTTCTTGAGAATAGCTTCCCTCCTCCGCTGTGATTGCCTGTGCAAAATTTGGGAGCGATTCGTTTTGATTTGATCTAGTTTTCATTGAATTTTTTGGTCGCGTCCCTTTTCTGCTTAAGTCCGTCGGCTCTGTCCGGCGTCCGCAGGAGCGCGCCCAGCGCCCGAGTCCGTGCTCGCTAGCGCACAGAGCACACCGGTGTGGTACCGTTGTTGGGCCACCGGATTCAAGGTCCAAAGACCCTGCGCTGGTACGCTCCCTCCTCTCTCTGTGTTTCTTCTCTCTCTCTGGTTGATTTGTGAAAAGGAGTCGAACTCCAGGAAGCAGTCCGCCGCTCCCAGGCTGCTCGGTCCGACTCCCTCCGTTCGTTGCTTGTTCCTGCTTCAGGCACATGAGCGTAGGATCCAGTAGCAGCAGGTGCATCTCGCTGTTAGCTTTTGAGCGGCAAGTGCAGCAGTCCGTGCTTATTTTTTGATTGGTCAAAAGTTTACTAGCATCTCTTTCTCTCTGTTCGGTGCCTGATTCTGTGTGGTGCTCAGCTGCAAGAGAAATTAATCCAACAATTTTTCATGCACTTACGTGTGATCAGCTGTATAAATTCTATATTTCTTTTCCTGGACTTATATCTGCTAGAGTCAGTGAAGTGGATCTCCTGGTAGACCTTCAGTTTTTTGTTTGGTTGACTGCTTGCAAATTATTCTCTAATTAACATGAAACTGTTTGTGTATTGGAAATTGTCATGTATGATAGTGTAATTCTTAATTATTTTTTTCTTTGGAAAATAGGTTTGCCGAGTGTAATTCTTAAAAGCACTCGACAAACAACAATGGTATGCTGAGAAAAAAATTATTATTTTTTCTTTGAAAAATAGGTTTGCCGAGTGTAATTCCCCAAAACACTCGGCAAACAATAATCTCTTTGCCGAGTGTTTTTCCAAAAACACTCGGCAAACCACTTTTTTTTTTGCCGAGTGTCAAATTTGATTTTGACACTCCCATTTGCCGAGTACGCGATAAAAAACACTCGGCAAATAGCTATTTGCCGACACGTAGATGTCGTGTGCTGTTTGCCGAGTATTACACTCGGCAAAGCCTTTGCCGAGTGTTTTTTTTGTCTTTGCCAAGTACCTGTGGCACACGGCAAAGTCACTGTTTCTGATAGTAATATAAGGCGGATAGGGGACCCCTCAAAACTCATTCAATCATATACGATAGCCAATACAAACCGACAGAACATAGGGCTAGGGTATTACGTCGAACTAACGGCTTGAACTGTCTAATCTTTTGTCTCTGTCACTGTCTCGTTTCTGTTCACGCGTACCTCTCCGATCAATCTTCCATCGTGGGTTTCCTCCTCGGTGGACTGCTGACGGTATTTAGTCGACAGGTATATCCCTTGGTGGACTATCAATGATATCTCGTCGACAGTTGATGCGTCAGATAGGGATGTGCGTGTAGATCCAATGACGAACCTGATGGAGCTCAAGATTGACGTCAACCGTGGCGACTAAGTTGATCGCGGCGACATCCTAGGGCAATGGTAACTATCAGCCTGTTCGGTTGGTTGGTTCGTTTCGTTGCTGGTTTGTGAAGAAGTACTGTTGGCTGATTTGTGTGAGAGAAAAATACTGTTTCGACTAAAAATTTATGATTATTTACGATGAGCCACAGCCAAACGAACACGCTGAATGACCGACAGCTGACGCCGAATCACAACTCGCAGGAGCGAGTTCTGGTGTGCGGAGCCCCGCAGCGACCCCGTGGCTGCCGCATATTGGAGCAACCCGACAACTCGACGGATCTGGCTCAGCAACGATGTGCTTCATTCTCAAGCCGATGTCTCATCCAGATGCCAACACCTGCGATTATTATTGGTGGACGCCACAACTGTATATTGAAGCCCGTGATCGTCCGTGCCTTTAATTGGACGTGATTTCCGCCAACACGTACACAACAACACGCAGATGCCAAATGCTAAGCGAGTGCGCATGGCATGTAACCATGATCAATCGTTGTGCTAGCTCACGGCAAGTACTCCGAGGCGGTGTGTAATAGCTGATGGGGACTCAGATCACACGGGTCAAGTCCAACTCGGATGTGATAACCTCATCCGTCTCGATTTCATGATACTGTCATTGGTTCTAATCACCACACGCACCAAGAGTACTTGCGCATCTACACAGCATACGCGCATATGGAGCAAATCCACATGCCAGGTACAAGCCACCAGCGCAAGTTCCTGAGCTCGGTTCAAGCTGTCCAAGCCGGAAGCGAGCTGTTCGACTCAATCAAGCTGTACATCAAGCCGTATGACTGCAGCGAGCCGCTAAGTGCACCGCTCGAGCCGTCAAGCGGGCTGCCCGAGCAGCTAAGCGAACCGCTCGAGTCGTAAGCGAGCCGTCCACGCAACATCCGTCTACTCGGACATCATGACACGCTGACAACTCCACTCGGCCGTCGATCAAATTGAATGCGGCTACGTCAACGATCTCCCCCAATCTTATCTGCCTAAGGCCAACAATCGGCATAAGGACGACGTCGCCCGGACTACTCGCTCTGACCGCCTACTGCTTCGCAATGATAATCGCCGCGAAGAACGGCGCTATGACGACCGCGACCGCCGCCACGACGATAGACCGGAAAGCTCAAGGGCCGGGCAATTTCGTCGTCGCCAACCAGATGTTCAAACTAAAGATAAGTACCATTCCTATATCTGCATTTAATACAATTTTCTCCTCAGTGTCTCTCTAATTATTTTTATTCCATTTTTTCTCGGTGTTTAATATCTTTAAGATACTCCATTTATTCTCCATGCGTGATATCTTTTAAGATACTCCATTTGTGCTTCATCGACTCGCCGACCAGTCACGTTCTCATTTGTGTTACCTAGAAATAGCCCTGTTCTCAATCTCGCACCTACACGTGCATGGGCAGCAGCGCTCTGCGTCATGGGCGGTCGGCAGCGGCTCCTTGGCGATGCCTGTACTCTTATGCGTATACGGGTGATAATAATCACTCTATGCCATGGGTATGTGATAGCTGGGCTGGTGATGCAATAAAGAACCAACCAGAAAGAAATTACTCATAATTTAAATATGATGCAAACTTTAAATAAATATAATATTTATCTACAACTTATCGGCGAGCTACAAAATCTTTTCATAAGTTTATCTTAATCTACTCCGCCTTGTTTTCTTCTTCACCGAACAGGTCTAGGTCGTTGGCCTGCTTGAACGTCGACTCCATCGCTTCTTCTTCAAGGGCTGTGATGTGCTCTGCAGTCTTCCTTTGGGCAAAATCTCCATCGATCACTTCTAGCCGACCAGTTAAACTGGTCAGATACCTATTTTTCACTGGTCAACTTCGAGTTAAACTGCTCGGACAGCTTCAAGACGGGGTCGCTCGGCCGATACAAGATACTCGATGACTGGCTGCTTAGCAAGTCTAGGTCGCTGGACAGTTTGATCGCCAACTCCGACTACTCTTGCGAAGCTGAAATTCTCAGAAGGAAAATTCACGTGCCGGTTTACTACGTTTTGATGGCGTTACATGCCATGTGTGTTATCAAGCTGCTCAATGTTGTTCGGATTAGAGTGCTGATTTTGGGCGGCACGTCGGGAGCCTTGATAAGAACATGGCAGATGACGCTGGCTATTTCACGTATCAATACTGGAATATCCTATTTGAGCAAGTTCGAGGCCTGCTGACCAGTTAAACTGGTCGGCTGTTTATTTTGACCGGTGGTGCAAGTTAAAATGCTCGGACAGCATTAAGATGACGCTGCTTACATCTTTGATCTTGTGAATTAAATTTTGAGACCCTGCTACAAGATGTTTCTCTATCTTCTAACAGACTTGGGGACTAAGTGTGTACACTTTACCTAGTGGTAAGTGTACTCTTTCTTCTTGTTAATGGTTTTCAGCTAAGCTGGAGACTGGCTATATGATCAGCTAGCATCTAGAGTCTTCTTTTTTTTGACCGTGGCACTAATTATTCACCTACCATCAGGCTCGGGGATAAAGTGGCTACACTTCACCTGGTGGTGAATGTAGTGCTTTTTTCCTGATTTACCCTCCTTATTAACTCAGTCATGGATAATAATCATCCAACCTCCCAAATGTAGTCTAAGTGGCTACACTTCATCTAAAGTGAAGAATTTTCAAATTTTATCTTGATCCCCTTATATCCTTCTGGCAAGCCTTACTTGATTTAGTCCATGGCCTCCTGATCAGTTAAACTAGCCTGTTTCCAGTCAGATTACCAGTTAAACTGATTGGATACCTATTTTTACTAGTATGCTTCAAGTTAAACTGCTCAGACATGATCAAGACTGGCGTTCCTCGGCATATACAAGGCGCTCGGGGACTAGCTATGGGGGATATACCTCCGGGTACCACAAGATGATAGAAGATATGATTTATTAGGACTCTTATAGATGTTGTAATTGCTGACGATCCTTAACACCTCATTTTAGACCATCAACCATGCTTAATTTAGTCATATAAATGACATAAACCATAGTCATATAGGGCTTATTTCTAACCATTTCCACAAGTTGTGATGACTATATGAGTGTAGGAGCAAGAAGGCTACATACATGCAAAACCACTTCATCAAATGCCTATTTTGACCACACCATGTTAAAGAGCTCGTCGAGATACATGAAGTCGAGTTTTAGTTCACCAAATTCGGGTTCCGAATGACAAAGTTACGCCTTCCGGAAGATCGCAAGACGTGCCGAGCTGGACTTGGGCAAGGGGGCGTCGAACGATGTGGATGGAGGCTGGCCGGCCTGGACTTGTGTCTAATGGCCACCAAACTTGGTCCAAGGCCTCTACACTCAACTAGGAGACCAAGGGAAGCCTTGTTCATCACATTGGATCACATGGGGGTTCGGAAAAGCCCATACAAAGTGGCCCAATCCAACATAAGCTTTTATGTGTCCATATCAGGAGGAAGGAAATTCCGATTTGCACCAAACTTCATGCCAATGAACTGGAGGACCATAGATGAAGTGAACGGACTTAAGATCGATGGAAAAGGGTTCAAAGCCACTCTGAGCGGTGGCCCAAGGGCGCCGGCCGTGACCTATTTTCACCAAACCGCCTCATCTTTGGACAGCATGCACACTAGCACAAGTGGAGGAATGTCATGCGTCCATTTATGACGGTTCAAGGTCAGTTGCATCCAAGGGTGGAGAAGGATGATCACGCGGATCATTGACGTGGCGATGGAGTATCCCCTACTCCACCTCAAGCTATAAATAGGACCCATCTTCCTTATTTGTAAACGCACCATCTCATTCCATTACTCCAAGTGAGAGTAGTAACTAGGCAAAGCTCTGTAGCTCTACTACTTAGAAGTAGAAGATAGGGAGAGAGTGAGGAGAAGCTTGGGGGGGAGCCGGGGCTGTTGGTATCCTCTCAACTTGTGCTTCGACGGATGAAGCTCTTCTTCAAGTGAAGTCCGACATCTTTCTGTGATAACTCTACTTTTTTGCATTACTTAAGTATTATTTATATTATTGTGTTTACTGGTTTCACTGCTTGGTTAGAGTGCTCTAATGTTGTTTCACCATACGTAGGGTTAGAGTAGTAAGTTTATAGATTAAGTGTGGTGCTTAAGCTATAACTTACTTGTATTTATGGCTAGGCCTCCGAATAGATTATAGTAGGTGGCAGGTGGTTTAGCCCTGTCCATCCTCTGTATTTCACCATGATAGGTCTAGTTATTAAACCGTAGGGCTCATGGCAAACCTTGTCTAGTTATCCCTCCTGGTTGCTATGCGGGATATGCCCCAAGTAAACAACTATGATATAGTATTTTTTAGTCTTACCTTAGTTCATAGAGACCACAGATATCCTCTCTATCTATTACTTTTACCCTTGGACACTCTTAGTTCTCAGCTAGTCCACTTCACCTTTCCTGTGGAAATTCGATACCCTAAAATACTTCTAGGTAAAAGCTAAATTGACATCCGTGCGCTTGAGGATTTATCTGTTTGTCATGTTTAATGTCAATAGTAATCCAAATAGAATACCTACTATATAGCCGACTAGGATACTTTCCTTGTAACCCTACCCCTCCAGAGTGTATAAGGAGAGACAGAAGTCCCCTAATCGACATCTAGATCCAGATACAAATCCTAGGTTTAGCCTAGGCTTATCTAATCAATGCAAACCAACCGAGCACAAAATATTGGGTTTAAGTTGTCTTAACGGCTTATACCTGTGCCAATCCTATGTCTTATGTTTCTGTTACCATCTCATTTCTAATCAGGCACACCTCTATCGTACAAATCTACCATCATGTGTATAACCCTGGGTGGATTATCGACGATATCTCGTCGACAACCCACAAATTATAGAAAGGCAGATGTAGAGACGAAGTCTCAGAGTAGAGGAGCGAGGCTGAAGGTGCGGCTCGGTGAGCTCTCCGTGGCCGTCGCGGTGCTCGTCGACAAGGAGCATAGGAGCTCATGGCCGTCTCGGCCCCGCTCAAGGCCACCCAGGCACGGTGCCGCGGTGGTGGCGCATGAGGCCAGGGCCAGGGGCGAGGGCGCGGATTCAGGTGCCGGCTGCCAGCGCTACCAGACAGCTGTTCCTGACGCACGGGGAGCACGCGCCGAGCTCCGCTGTCTCGCCAAGGCTGTGTCGCACCGACTCCGATCGATCTGCAGCAACCTCACCGACCATACCGGACGCCGCTGCGACATGGGTAACCCGCGGCCGGACCAGACGCCGTCGTCTCCGCAGACGCCGCTGCCAGAGCTTAGCTCGCCTCGTCGTCCCTAAACCCACTGCCGCCGTCCCTGCTGGCCCGCGCCGAGCCGAGCACCGCTCTCACCATCGTCTGCCTTGGAGGTCTGCTTTGCAGGTTGGATGTGAACAGTGTCACTGGATTTGGCTCTGTTCGTGAGCGCGGTGGCACGCAGGCGCAGCACAGGTGGAGCTGAGCGATCGCTGAGCCAACTCGAGAAGATGAGGAGGACCCAGATATCAAGGGTGGCAAAGACGTTGTCCTCAACTTGTAGCATCGGTGACCGTGATGCACTTGCGGATTCTGGGGACAAACACAACGGCGTCTCGCTCTCGTTGGTCCTTGTCGTTGCGGTAGTAGAAACATGCGCGCCAACAGTCGAGCTATGCTTGCAAGTTGCAAGCCACAGTGATGTCCACCGAGAGGCAATAGTTCTCGTGATTCGTGAACGTTGTTGCAACTGCAGAGGACAACCTGCTACTGCTGGTTGCGCAGCTGGTAGTGATGGTGACTGGTGAGGGAGGAGGTGCGGCATGCCGGGCTGGAGAGCACCATTCTGGGCGGCAGAGAAGCGCGTGGCCCGCCTGCGTCAGTATCAGTCACATAGTGAAAGCAGCTGCTGAAGAGGCTTGGGGTCAACCCCGAGGTGCATCCGACACCGGCAAGGCGGAGCTCGCCGGTGTCTCGTTGATGGTGGCGGCATCATGCAGCTGCTGTGCCTTGATGCCACCACGACGCCATTCTGGAGCCCCTCAACATCGATGACAACCTCGAGCTGCAGGCCCTTCATCGCGTCGGCCCTCCAATGCGCCTCCTGTTTCTGCAGTGCAGCGTCCACTCGTCAAGGATGGCACGCAAGTGCCGGCACACGAGGCGGACCTAGCGCCGTCAGCTCCGAGGCAGGCGCAACAGGACCCAGCACCGTCAGCTCGGAGGCAGGCGCAGGTGCCACAGTGGCATTCTATTCCAGGGCTGCCACATGAGCTAAACCACCCTTCAAAACCACCTTGTGGTTATTTGACCAACATTGCATAGTTTAAGGTGCTCAATACATGGTTTCATAGTTCAGGGAGTGAAGTAGACACAGTGGCAAAGGTCAGGGGTTATGTAGACTTTTTTCATATATATATACGATGAGAGGATCATGGCCGATTGAGGATCCCAATTTTCAATCATCAAAATCAATCTACTACAACCCTTTTACCACTTTCCTCTCTATCTTGCCATTCGTCATGTCTCATAGCAAGATTCGGCGGTGTTCTACAATGTCTTGCTGGTCCTAGGACACCTTCCATGTGCTCCTCCCCAACTCATCTTCCTTGGAGATGTTCGGGAGTCTATCAAGCGAAGAACGGGCTCAACGTCGACCTAACCGGTCTCTAGATCGGTTTTGTCGATCTCGCTGCATTCTTGCTGCGTTGAAGGTTGTTTTGCAACCACCGGCCATGCTAGCCCTTACTGGCCAGAGCACCCATCTGTCGTCAACACACTTTTTGACTACTCCGATGGGGAAGAAAAAGAAGAGTAAGATCCAATCTAGTAGTGACGTGGCAGCGAAAGGTGATGATGACAAGACTAATCCTCACAACCAAGGCAACATCATCTTCCCATCATCGGTCGATGAGCTTCCAGATGCCAGAAGCTTCAGGCCAAGCTTGATGCTGATGTGAAGGCTTTTTTGGAAAGTTGTACCAAAGATCGGCGTGACAAGGTCACATAATTTTGTGAGCCTAACTTCGGGATTCTACCGCTTCTACATCCATTGATTCCGAGGTAAAGGCTATTGAAAAGCCTAATTAAAAGCTAATGAAGAGGTAACCGATTCTTATCCTACTCATGCTAATTATGCTAAGGTGTTGCAAGATGAAAGGAATATATGTACGAATAGTATTTAGCATCTTGCTAGTATACTTAATGCTCGTATGGATAAGATAGAAGGCTAGACGACCGGTTATGACCAATCAACGCCAAGCAATGTCAATTTGGTATGCCTCTAAATTTTTATGAGAACCAAAGCTCTTTTGCAGTGGATAACAAACTCAAATCAGCCTCTTCGACATTTGAAACCGATAAGGTCGGTTTAGGTGGAGCTAGCACATCTTTGTCAACACTCGCTTTTGCTCAAATTTTGGTTCGTAGTACACAAACCGATCATGGGGCAGCAGTGAATAGAGCTTTGATGGGGTATAATACAGTTCTTCCTAACCCACCAAAGTCACCTAGCTAAATCCCTATGTTTAATGTTGCTCCCAATACTACTATTGTCGATTTTAATGAAGCTATAAATTGGTTTAGAGATTAATTGTCTAGATCTCCTGAGAGTAGTTTGGTTGTGCAGATTAAACCCAATAGGAATACATATCATAAGTCGTATCCCTCTGTTTTTTATTTCATGAAATCACCCGGTGGTTGGAGGGTGCCAAAATTTTATAAATTCAGTGGTGATGATAGTAAATCTACTAAGAAGCATTTTAGTATGTTTCGTGCTCAATGGGGTGAGGGTAGTAACATAGATTTCATGAATGTATGGCATTTTGTTTGGTTTACATCATTACCGTCTTGTTTTATTAGTTCATGGGTTGAATTAGAAGAGAAATTCCATGATCACTTTTATAATGGAGTCCATGAAACTAGATTGTCTCACCTTACATCCGTTCATCAAGGATGTGATGAGTCCGTCCTTCATTTTGTAAAACGCTTGAAAGAGATTAAGAATCGATGCTTCATCTAATGATTTTCGAAGGGGACTTAACTGTTTTGCATTAGCTGGTTTATCTTCTAGCATTCAAGAAAAGCTTTAGCATTATGAGTTTCTTAATGTTAATCAATTGTTACAAAAGGCTGATGCGGTCGAAACTCGTTTAAAAGAATCTTGTGATACTCATAGGTATCATGGTCCAAATGTGAATGTCATAGAAAGCTATTCTGATAGCTCAGACGATGAAAATAAAGAATACAATGTTGCTGAAGTTGTATGACTAGTAGAAAATAAATTGGTTACTTATCCTTCTCTCAGTCTACGTCACAAGAATTGGCAAGAGGATTTGAAATTTACTTTTAATATTTCTAAATGTGACCGAATCTTTGATAAATTGCTTAAATTCAGTTATATTAGAATTACTCATAAATTGCCATCACTTGAAGAGTTAATGAGGAGGGCTTATTACAAATATCATAACTCTTTTTCTCATACCACTAATAATTGCAATGTTTTTCATTAGCGGGTCCAATCGGCTCTCAATGGGCCTATTCGCTTCGAGGAATTCTGGAGGAATTTGGATGGTTTGGAGGAATGCTGGAGGAATTTGTGAGAGAAAAACACTGTTCCGGATGAAAAAAAAGCGGATCAAGCCGGGTTTAAAGACACGCGAACGGGGCCAATAAGGGATGATTGAGTCTTACTGAAATGCAAGTTAATAAGGTTCTGTTCCTGGTCAATATAATTGAAAAGGCCAGTTTGTCTCTACAAGTCCTACTCAAACTTTATTTTAGTCGGGATTTGAACGTATTTTCGCATAGGAAACTTGGAGTTGTTTCCTATTATGATAAGACTACACCTCTCTATATATATAAGAGGATCTCAGCTAATGGAAGGATCCAACCCCTAATCATCAAAAAACACATCTACAAACCATTTTACCCTCTCCTCTCTCTACCTTGTAGTTCATCATGTCTCTCGATGAGATTTGATGGGCGTTTTAGGTGGCTTTTGCTAATCCTAGGACACCCTATACGTCATCCTCCACAACAGGTCTTCCTGCGAGATGTTCGGGAGTTTTCTAGGCAACGAACAAGCCCAAATTTAGTCTAACCGGTCTCTAGATAGATTTCATCGGTTCACGTGCGTTCTTGCTAGTTGTGGGTTGTTTGCAACCCATGGACGTGCTAGCCCTAATACTCTACCCGTTTTAAATTATAAAACGTTTTGGTTTTACAGATACATTGTTTTTACATTGCATCTACATATAACATATATCTAAATTTATTTACAATATAAGGTACGTATGTAAAAGAACTATATCGTCTCATAATTTAGAATTGAGATTGCGCGAAAGATTGTAATCTGCTGGATACTCCATAGGGAAATACAGCTCCGTGGTCAAGGGAAGTCGGAATCTTAAATCTGACAGAGTTTTGTATTTGCTCACTGTTCTATACTGACCTTCAGGTGCAGGCCTCGCGTGACCGACGGCCTCCATCATTTGCTTTAAGGATGCCCTGGCCACATTTCGTGTTTGCCACCTCTTCCGCCGAAGAAGCCTCCGCCGACATGTCAGAGTCACCGGATCCACCAAACGGACTCACCGCTGGAGGGGTGGTGTGCCGGATGTCGTCCTCCTGTCGTGCTCCATTCCTCTGCTTTGCGTCGACGCTGTTCCTCATAGAGCCGTCGTTCCACCGCTTGAAGCTGGGAGACCTGGTGTCCTTCCTGTCGTAGTGGTGCAGCCACGCGCGCAGGCGCCGCAGCGACAGGCTCCCTGCCTCGGACTCCGCCGCCCTCAGCTCGTTCCGCTCACGGTAGACGAACGTGGCGAGGTAGACGATGAGCATAAGACCCGAGGCTACACCGGTGACGAGAACAGCCCGCTGAAGCTCCAGAAGCTGAGGCTGGACGAGCCCTCGCCCCTGTTCTGGCTGTCACAGGCACCCGGATCGCCGAACCATTTCCTCTCTATGAGCGCCATCTCGTTCCCTTCCGTCAGCGACACAATCGCGCGTGACAAGTCCGGCGCCATGGGAGATCCTTTCGGGAATACCTGCGCGCCATGACGAAACAACAATAATATCACGACCTGGTTAGTTCTGCATGCATCGATCTGCTATTTAATTAACTGGAACATGAACGAACGGCACCAAGAGAATTACAAAGCCGAAGCCAGCGTCCTTGTAGATGGGGCCGACCATGGCGTAGCTGCCGCAATACTGAGACAAAAAGAGCTTCAGGTATGGTATCTCATCGAAAATTGCAGCAACGACGCCTCCGTTTGCGGAACCTTTGGACAGCGCTTGGGCGTACTGATCCGGAGTGCTATAGCTCCTCAACCTGCTCTCGTCGAAGTTCATCTTCTTGAGCTCGCTAGACACGAAGGAGCCCTCTTAGAATTCAACGTAATCGCCACGTCCGATAAGCTCGTTCACATCTGTCAGCGTTGGCTGGAGCTGCTGGACCGTCAGCATCGATGTCAGGCTTGCCGTGTAGCTGGACGTCAAGATCAGGACGACGAACACCCATATGATCACCTCGAACCGTGACAGATTACTCACCAGTTTCTCCTCTGGAAATTAATGAATGTTCTCAAATTTCCTGTGCTTCATTTTGAGTTTTGAGAACCATTGTAAGAAAAGCTAGAGGCATACATACTGTGTGTGCGAAAACGAGCGTGGAGAAGGCGTAGTAGAAGATGAGTCCCAGCTGCTGCCACGGCGTGCCCCGGCACTCGGGGTTGATCCGGTGCTCGATCACCCACACAACGAAGCCTGTGAAGACGAAGAAGGCGAAACTGGCAAGCCAAAGGCTGGCTGTCAGTGGCTTGAGGAAGAAGAACATGCTTGTGCTGGTGCCCGTCTGCACCGCCACGACCATCGACCACCCCGACTCGGTGAAAGGCATCGTGTAGTCTACCTCGCCCATCCTACTCGAGGTGATTGTCACGTCGCCGACAACCACGTCAGCTTTCTACAGAGTCATCAATCCGTCACTAATTCGATCAGTGGCATACTTAGCAGAGCATATCTAAGAGATTAGCTAAATCATTTTCTAAAGTAAAATTTGGCTATTATTAAAGCATGTCTCTAACAGACTCTGTAAATGACTCTTCAAATCTACTACCTCTCTATCTTATGTCATTCGCTCTCTACTTTTGGATAGCTTTCCTCATGCATCTCAACTTAGATAGTCTATTGGAGCAGTCTAGTTTTTTTTAAGTAAGATTCATTTTAGAAAATAGCTAAATCACTAAATTTAGATAATCATTTTGGCTAATCTCTAGCAAAATGTAGTGGTCACTGTAAAGAACATATCAGCTTTAACCAGCTGTCAGGGTGAACGACCAGTAAAAATAACAAACTTTATTGATGTCGCCTAAGAAATGCCACTATAAATATTTAAGTTGATGATTTTCTTAAAAAAAATGAAAACCACCGTTGTAAATGATTTTCAAAAATTTCAAAATTAGGCTCAAAAAATAAAAAAAATTATACGAGGAGGCTGACACTAGGTAGACACACACAATTTTTAGCATTTTTTTTTATTTTGGTTTGAAGGAATCCAACTCAGAAGCAGCGCCACACAGTTTTTAACATTTTTTTTATTTTGCTTCCTAGAAGTCACAACCTCAGGCCTCGCACGTTATGCCCCTTACCACTCCACCCTTAAGTCAATTATGACTTAACAACAACAGAAATATTCTCTTAGTATTCACACCACCAGATTTTGAAATGGAGATTTGAAGCACTAAACAGATTTAAATAAAAAAATTAACTACAACTTTGCTCATAGCTGTTTTTCCATGGTAGGCCATTTGCAAAATTCAAAAAACTTGTTTTAAAATTATTAATCTCAAAACATAATTTTGAGCTCTAAATGATTTCAATGAAAAAGTAGTCAACTAAAAGTTATAGATCTTTTCGAATACTACAACTTTTGTTTAGACCATTTCTCTATCTGAGATCATTTAAAAAAATTTAAAAAATAAATAAAATATCAATAGTGAACATAGATTAAGAAAACTAATAGTATAAATTAATTTTTACTAGCTGTTTTTAAGTGTACCGCCAGTAGAAATCATCTACTGGTGGTGGGCTTCAGAAAATAAACGGTTAAAATGAATTCACATTGGCGGTTCATGACCATAGCCCACAATTTTATTTGTACTGCTGTCTATACATTATGAACCGTTAGTGAAAAAATCACAAGTGTCAACAAAAATCAATTTTGTACTGGTGGATGCCTAGTGAACCATCAGAAATCAGAATTATGTGCGTCCCTTAACTACAGGTGTTATGTCGTTCGGCACTGACCTGTTCGGGAATCAGGCGCACAAGCTGATCATAAGATTCCGAGCTGGCATTGAACGGCATGTACTGGTAGCTCACCGGAGATGGCAGTGCGTTCATCACTGCATCCAACACGTCGATGCAGTAGCCAGTGACCCTCAGTCTTCCATTCGTCGAGCCGCCAGACACGTCCACGAACTGGTTAAATCCATGCTTGACCGGCACAGCGACGACAAGATCTTGCCCGGTGGGCGAAACAGCCAACCCTTTTGGAACGCGGGAGTGTGATTGCTCACCCGGCCAGATGATTTGCATCAAACCGTCGGAACTCGTTGCGTGTAAATCCTGTGATATCTTGGAATTCTCTGTCCAAAATCCTACTGCCTTGGTGCCATCGGGAACAACGTTTACCATCTCGTATGCTGGCATCTGCAACTGCGCGTCCACAAGCCTGAACTTCCCTGCTAGCCCGTCGAAAGTTGTGTCGAGCACGGCCTTGAGAAGAGCTGTTCCGGCGGTTGACACGTCCACCTGATGATTCACTTCCGGCCCTGCCCCACTTCCTCGCGGTGTCTCGAATATTGCTGGGTTAGATGATGATGATATCCCCAGTGCCTCAGCTGCCACCGCGACTGCCCATGCTGTGTCGTACGCCCAGAGCATCGGCAGAGTTGGGTCCTTCTGGATCTGCAGTGATCCTTGCACGATAAGAGCACCCTGCATCGCACCGATGTCCTCGGGGCTCAGCCTGTTCAGGCCGCCGATGCCGTCCGTCGCAATCCAGACGTAGCCTCGGGACATGAAGCCGGCTTTCCTGGCTCTGCCGAACAGGCGCCGCGACACAGGAGGGGACATGTGCACCACGATGACGCGCGTCGTCTTCGACACGGCGCGCGCGCGGTACAGCACTGCATCGAGCCGGTCGTCGGACGCGTCAAAGGGCACTGCCGCGCGGCCCGCTATGGTGGCGCCAACGTCCAAGAACGCGTCCGCGAGCGTGGGGATGATGCCGATGCCGATGCCGAAGCGCCTCGTGCACAAGGACCGCCGCGCGCCAACCGAAACTGCGCAGGATGTCGGCGACAGGCGCGGCCAGAACGGAATCGTCTGCACAGGTGCGCAACAGAAAACTGGTGTCGGATGGGGACACTGGTTGCGCGGTGGCGTCGTAGGACAAGACCGGAACCTGGGCTCGGCTGCCGACGGTGGCCACGAACTCGGCCTCTGCCGGCGTCTCGGGCCCGATGATGGCTTGCACCTCGGCGTTCTTCACCAGGTCCTCCGCTGCAAGTGGCAAGCGTGCATCGTTCAGACATCTCTGCAGTTGTCAGCCGTGGTCAGCGTTAAATTTGGTAGTATCTGACGGGGTGTCGCTGAACTCACCGGCAGAGACGGCCGCGACGGCATTGCCAGGCGAGTCCCTGAAGTGCAGTTCGATCCTCGTGGCTGAGTCCGGGTGCACGGCGTAATAATCCTCCACAGACATCCGGATAGCGGTCCGCAACCTCAATCCAGTAGCCGACGCCAAGTCCAGCATGACGCCAACACGGACATGCGCCGGCGGTCCTCCGCGCAGCGCATCGGTGCTGTGGGCAATAAGAGCGCACAGGTGTACAAAGATGAAAACGGAAGAGAAGGCTACGCAACGCCTCTCTTTCCACGCCATCTCAACCCTCGCCACCAACACCACTAGTGATCGCGCCTGGCGTGGCAGATCCTAAGGGCCTGTTCGCTTATCTGAATTCTGGAGGAATTTGGATGATTTAGAGGAATGCTGGAGAAATTTGTGAGAGAAAAACACTGTTTCAGATAAAAAAATAAGCGGATCAAACCGAGTTTAAGGGCACGCGAACGGGGCCTAAACCGATAGTGCAAACTTGTGGGCAATAAATTGGGTCAACACTCAAGAGCTCAATGGGGTATACTTGTAATCTCGTTTGCGTCGTCGTGTACGTTATGACAACGTTGCTTTTGCCTCGGATGACACATCTTGTGCTGTCCTGTATGCTCACTTCTGTGGTTCTTGTTCTGCTCCATTGATAATTTGATAGTGAAGAGTTGGTTGTCCAATTTGGAAACAGACCTTTTGGATGGCGACTTGGTTAGTGTTTTTCTCCAGCTGGCTGGGTGAATATCTCTAATATGAATACGAATATGATATGAGATAAGGATAGCAACTAGTTACATTTCCTATGCGCTCTCCTAGTAGTAATCATCTAGTGGTCCTCCAGAAAACATGCTTCCTCCTGTCCTTTCTCCTTGCGAGTGACAAAATTGCTCAGCTGGATCAAAGGTGGCCCATCAGAATTCAGAATGACCCACAGCGACAGGTGGTGCTCAGGATGCAGGCGGGGCGGGTTGCGGACAGCCGCAAACCCACAAAGCCTGCCGCAAACTAAATACTGCGGGTATGTGGCTGTCCGCTTGTTAATTCTAGTGGCTCAACTTGTATTTGTGGGTTCAGTGGTGGATTAGCATAAACCCGCATAGTCCGCAATACTAGAAAAACTAAATTAACCTCACAGCTCAGCTTACTTGCCTCTGCCGTACTGTACTTGTACTTACGAGCCTAATTCTATAATGCAGTTATTTATGCAGATGACTAATAGTGTCGATTGTTGCTACTAAATAAACAAAAAGGTAACGAAAATACGTATACATGATCAAATATAGATTACATCGTTGCTGTAGAGCTTCATACGAATAGCTTGCAGTGGCTGAAAAAATTAGCTACCAGCTACGATTTCTCAACCATATGTCAGAATTCAGGAATACATATATGAATAGCATGATAGGGTGCTGAGGACTGAGGACCGAGGAAACATGACTGGGCCACCGCCGGCCTCATCTCCGTGGAACCAATCGTCGGCTGACGAAGCCGCAGCCACTATGAGGCATCAGCATCCCCAGAAGCGAACGCCTGCATCTGCGTGGCAGCCATGTCGGCCCCATCCTCTCCTGCCTCCTCCTCCGCCGCCGCGGCCATGTCGCCGGCGCCTGGCATGGCGGCAAGCATACTTTCCATTTGCGGGGTTTCGAGGTAGAGTGGGCGAAGGAGACGAAGAGCGGAGGAGTACGACACCGTCAGCTTCGACGATAGCAGCTGTGGTTCTTGCGGGTTCTTAACGAGCTTATTGTGTTGTCCAATGGGCTTGGCGGACCAAACGATGTTAGGCCACGAGGAACTTGCAGCTGAACCGCGTCGTCCGCGAACGTTGATTTTGCGGGGCGGGTTGGTGGGCAACGTTAAAAACCCGCCCCACCTGCATCCTGAGGTGGTGCTCACGAAAATCGCTGATTTACCGCCTACCAGGAAACTATTGGGTAGGGTTTGGAGTTCTGGACACAGCCGCGTACTGTATGATTTTGACTTTTATAAGAGCATCTCCACCGGTGATAACATCGTAAGGAGAAAGTGGACCGGTGACCCAACTGGTTATTTCTGTAACCACAGTGAAACTCTATCTCATCTTCTATTTCAGTGCAGCACAGCTAAGGCTGTGTGGGCAATTGTTGCAAAATGTATTGGTGCCACTAATGTGCCTAGATCATTTGAACAATGTTGGCTTTGGTGTCATACTTGGTTACCTTCAGGAAACAGTTCCACACTGTAGGGATAGCAGCAGTGTGCTGGGCTATTTGAAAAGCTCGGAACAGAGTCTGTTTCGAAGGCAAACCTTTGACAAATCCTATGACAATCATACGCCAAGAAAGCACTGAAAGATGGAGCAAGCACAATGTCGCAGATTGCAGCCAATCTGTTGGGCAAGAAGCTAGCAAAGGAAGGGCAGTTGCTCTTGACGGTTTCATTTGGTTGGGGGTAATTGGAAGCAGGAAATGAGAGTTTAGAGATAGCTTAGAAATATTTTGTTTGTTTTGTGGGAATGGAAGTTCTGATGAGAAGGGGAAGGGGAGTTTAGAGGGCTAACTCCTATTAATCAATTCCCTAGGGGATGGGTGGGAATTGGGTGGGAGTTGTGTTCTTAATAAAACAAAAGTAGATATGCACCGTCCATCATGATTTGCCTTTTAATTTTTCTCTCAAAACCCCCGTAGCAAACAGAGGATATGAATTCCCTCTTCAATTCTCTTTCTTGTTTCTCTTCACGAACCAAACAAGCGATTGGGACTAAAAGTCAACTTCTCACCTTAATTCCCTCTATCAAGTCTCACCACTAATTTCCGTGCGTCTTTCCACGTAGTTGCCAAACACAACCTGAAGGATAAAGATGGCGACAACAAGGACTAAAGTGGTTTTCTTCACCGATAATAGCCGCCAGAACGGTTCCTTGGCCTTCTGTGATATGGTTCGGATTGTTGGCTCTGTGTTGAGTCAAAAACTTGTCTGGCCTTCTTGCCCAAGGGGTACTTGTTGCTATATCTCTTGGCTGTCTAGATGGGAACTGCCTGTAATAGGGCATAGTCGTAAGTCTTCTGAATGTTCACTCTTTCTCTCAGTCTGATAACTGCTGTATTTCCATTAGATATAATGGAGATGGGGTTACCCCCGGTTAAAAAAAATCTAACACCTCTATTTTACTTTTTCCCTTGATTTGTGTAAAAAAGTTAATCCAGAGGTGCTACATTTGAAATGATAAGGATTATAAGCTGGCCCTTACCATACTAAACTTCAAAGGTGGTACTCAACAAACCAACATACCTGAGCAAATTGTGCCCAGCCTGAGCCCGATGGCCAGAAAAATTTGTTCTTAGCCAGAACCTGGCCCAAAATACTATTTTTATCTATTTTACACTGTGAAATGTGCGGGCGGCCTGCCTAGTCCGGTCCGAAAAATTAGGCCCGACTTGCCAAGTGGAATGGTCATGGGCGAAACTTTTTCTCGGCCCCAAATAACAGGGCTTTTTTTCAGCGCAGCCCACAAAATTCTCAGGACTACCCACCAACATCAACTCATGTGCCACATGGGCCACATGGCTAACTCCACAACTATTACAGGCTTCTAATGGGCTGGGGAATTGCATTCACCCCCTTAAGGGCTGACGCCCCTCAGCAGCTCACCGCATATGCAGCAGATGTTTAGGTGAAACGATCCCGATTTTCCACGAAGGGAAAATCCACCGATACGAATTATAATGTGATAGTCCAGGAGATCAAGCCATCACATTATCAAATAACAGTTGATAGCACAGTTCATACATAGCGGAAGTACAAGTTTATAAGGTATTACAACACTTGGTTACACACCTAAATACATCGTTATACTAGCGTAAACGCACACAGGGCTTCATTAGAGTAGACGTGGCGCATTGGTGGGTGAAGGCTGCTCCTTCACGGACTATCATTAGAGTCGACGTGGAGCGTCGACAGGTGAAGGCACCTTCTTCACGAGCAATCATCAGAGTAGGCGTAGAACAACAGTGGGCGTAGACTTCATCTTCATCTCCTCAACTAAACTTGAGTGCAGGCACGAGACCATTTAATCCTTCTAATCTCCGTTGTCATCGTCGTAGTTGACATCCAAAACCTGCCAAATATCTTTCAGTACGATTTGTACTGGCCACTGGCTCCCACCCTATGTTTTGTGGTAAGTGGAATGTAAGGGTAGAGCAAAAGGCCTATATATGGTTGGAGGTTTCCTATGCAAGTTCATCCATATTTTATAATAGTTCATCAAGTTTTAACCCATCTCATCCACATGTTCACCCATCCCATCACACACATTTCACCACACTCTCACTCTCTAGGCGGCAAGGATGACTCCCGCTCGTACCTTGCCTCAATGGCCCAAGCCAGAAACCAACACCAAACCCCAGGGGGAAAAGAAGAAAGAACACCTCTCACTAGTCAAGTGAAGCGGTAACACAAGAAAGGTCCATAGCCTAAAGGACGGCCTATGTTTCAATCAATCAACCATACACTCTTTAGAGGTTTACACTACCCACAAGATACACCATCATCAACAGTGGCCCCCATCTTGGCTGATTCCAGGCTACCTTCCAACTAGCACGATGCCACCCTACCACTCCGCCTGGGCACCTCGGAGTCCACCGGCACGCTGAGACTATGAGACGTAGTACTAGGCCCCCAGAGGTCACTATGATGTCTTAGGAGGGTGTGGGTCCCATGCCTATACCTCCCTACACTATCCGCTAACAACCTAGTAGTAGTGGCACTGCCCTAGCTAGTCAGTCATCCGTCTTTCCCCTAATGGAAAGTGAGTGGGGTGCAAGGATTCATATGAACTGGTTCCCAGAACATATAAGTCCTTAGGGTGACCGAACAAGACATCTTCTCGTGAAGCCAACCAATGCGCCATGCCTCAATGGCACATCCATCCCGGGGCTTCATCCCATAATGAAACTCCACCTCGGTATCTCCCCATCTCACATGTACCCGCCACAGGTACCTCTCATAGGGAATGCCCAGGTCGCATCCCCCTAGCAAGACTCGTCCAAAGACTCGTCATAGAATCCTGCTCAGTCGACTCGACCCTCACCACACACCCAAGACGCACGCCAAGATCTCCCCAAGTTGTTACCAGTTTTAGCGGCACCACGTGCCTTAGCCACTCACAAGCAATCCTCCACCAAGCATCACATCATAGATATAATGCGTAGTAGAAGTAAGTAGTAAGTAGTATGCGAGCATCTATCCTAATAGCGGGTGTGCAGGGGTAACGGTTGCATCAAGGTAATGGCTTTCAAGCAATTCTACCATGCATCCTATCACAGATCATTTGCATAAAAGTAAAGCACTAGCAGCTACATTGTTGCATGTCTAATAGAATTCTACAAGGTTGGGTGGGACGTGGCACCTATTGTCTGGTTGTCTCCCATATCCTCAGTGTACTCGTAGTCATTCTCCTTGAAGTCCTATTGTCATTCATGTTTCCTTCCTCCAATGGGTTCCGGTCCGATCAACACTATCCTCGATGCAACTACCTTGATAGAGCGACAACCAAGATAGAAAGCAATCAAAAACTCTAAAAAGGCAACAAGACACAGAAGAACAACTACACCGAAAGAACACCAAGGGAAAACGACTTAGCCCTCTCGATGGATGTCCGATCCCTAGGCAAAAAGAAACAGAAGTGGTTGTTTGCTAAGCACAAGTGAAAGGTCCTTGTTTGGTTTTGGTAATTGAGTGAGAACCTTAGGTGGACTAATGTGTTTAAGTGAGATACATAGGTGATTAGTCCACATGTACATGTGTGTGAGCAACATATGCCATGACGGTGATGATGGCTCAAAGATGTTGCAAGCGTGAAGGGCAAGTTGGAGGCTTTGGAGCAATGGACCACGTGGCGGTGAAGCTTGAGCAAGACTTGGCGCCGATGGACGAAGGCAACAGTGAAAAGCAAGTGAAGTCAAGATCGATGAACCAATATGATCACGTGATGATATGAAGTGGATCATATCATTATTGATCATGTTGGTGCATGTGTTGCATCAACAATGGAGAAGATGGAATAGAATGGGCAAGGCAAAGGTATAACCTAGGGCATTTCATTTCACTGATCATAGGTGAGTAGAGAAGTTTATGACCGGGTTTAGGATAGATGGCCGTACTATCAAGAGGGGCAAACTTATTTGCATATCGGTCATCTAGTGCCACTCGAGTGATCTAACTTTGCATCGTTGCTAGGATCAAGTGGCGTGGCAAGTTGAGTGGCTAATCCTTTGGAAAATGTTTGTGAAAAGCTAACACACATATACATGGTGGTGAACACTTGGTGGTGTTGGCACATTTGCAAAGGAGAAGAAGTTGGTGAAGAAAAGGAGTTGAATGTGCTGGTCCCGGGGTGACCGGACGCGTTCGGTATCTTCCTGACATGACCGGATGTGTCGGATATCCATACCGGACGCGTCCGATATTCTAGCCAGGCGCTACAGAGTTGACGAGGTGACCGAACTCTGGGTCATAGCAGTGACCAAACACTGAGTAATCACTATTTAGCATCTGGTCGAGGTAACATGGGGCGCGGGTGTTGGTCTAGAGAGGACCAGACGCAGGGGTGCGTCTGGTCAGCCACACCAGATGCGTCTGGTCACAGTTGAGCGCCTCTGGGAGCTCTCTAGACTCGACCAGATGCAGAGACCAGACGCGTTCGGTCACCACACTAGACGCGTCCGATGTGAACCTACAAGATGGGTTGTTAGCGCTATAATTGATCGAACGCTGGGACCGTCCGGTCCGGTGTGACCGGACACGTCCGGTCGGCCCAGAGCGGCTCTGGGAGCTCTTTGGACTCGACCGGACACTGCATCTCCTGTGTCTGATCATTTTCTAATGGCGTGTCCGATCACGTGGTATTACTATGCGTAGTGATAGCCGTTGGGCGCGAATGGCTAAACAATTTGGAAGGGACATGTGGCGGTCAGGCTATGACCGGATACTACGAGCCGGTGGTGCTTGTTACTTTTGGAGGTTGCGACCTCCTAGATGGCTTGGTGGTGGTCTTCGATGAAGCCCATAAGAAGCTTGTGCGGTGCTTCAGAGAAGAGCTTTGTGAGGGGCATTGTCTCACCCTACGGGAGCTATGAAGAGCAACTCTAGTAGAGCGAGACACGAAGGGCGACAAGTGGTCCGATCGGGTCAAGTGCTAGAGCTTGTGGTAAGCATTCCACGTGGGAGAGTGTGACTTGTGGGTCACCACTAGCAAGAGGACCGGCGGCAACCTTAGAACTTGTCTCAATGGGGATGTAGCGTGTTGGCAAGCACGTGAACCTCAGGAGAAAATCACTGTGTCAACATTGTTCTTCCCGTTGGTTTACAATCCCCTTAAACATTCTTGTAATTACTTTCAAATACATTGTGCTTGTGTAATTGCTCTTATAATTAGTTAGCTTGTATAGCTCACTAGTTACCTTCTTGCTTGTGTAGCATAGAAGTAGCTCCCTTGCGTGGCTAATTTAGTTTGTGTAACCTTGTTAGTCACATTGCTTAGTTTGTGTAGCTAAGTATTTGCGCTCTCTAATTTAGCATTGGTTGCCTTGTTATTGAGCTTTGCTAGTGAGCTTAGGTGGCTTTGTGCTTTTGCATACTAGCATGTGTAGGAGCTTCCTCATTGCTTAAAATACTAGTGGCATAGGTTTGTGTGACCTTGCTCCTAGAATTGGATAGGTGAGCTCTAGCTAGCCCGTCACCTTTATTGTCTCATTAGGATCTTTATAAGGTGCTTGTGAACTTCGATAGAGGGGTGTAGTCTTGGCTAGACCGATTGTTTTAATTCCACACTTGTTTTGGTTAGCCGGCATGATTAAGTTTTAGAAAGGACTATTCACCCCCCTCTAGTCCGCCATCTAGACCCTACAACAAGGTTAAGTCTTAGCCTAGCTAGTACTTCTCGGGTCGATCATGTCGACCTATACAACTTCAATAGAAATGCCATAGACCCTAGCTCATCTTCAGCGAACACCACAGCTCATGGTCTTCTGATCTAGGCATCTTGGGGATTGATGGGAATCAAAATGAGCGGCTAAGGGGGAAAGGATGCAGTTCCGGTCTTTGTCAATCCTTATGCCATTATAATTGACGAGAACCAAGAGAGGGTGGAATAGAGGAGAGAAGAGAAGGGAGGTGGTCTACTTCTTCCAATCCACATGCCATGGCAAGAGACGGGGCATCAAAAGGGGTGACAGACAAGAGAACATGAGTGCCCAACTACTTGTAGGGTACCAGGACCTAGGTGCACTAAATGCACTAAGACATCCCTAGGGTTCTTAGCGGTGCGGTTGTCACCGCAAGAACCAAAGAAATGATATGGTCTAAATAGGTACAAGCATACAAGGGCTTAAGCACAATAGAACCAAAAGAGGGGAACACAGGATCCACCTTCCTTTGATCCACTCGCCATAGCAACAACGGGAATCAAAGGAATGGAATCAAGAGAGCAATAAACACCAAACAAGCGAAGGGCTCAATCCACATATTACTGGATTGATGAGGATTGAGAATAGGAGAGGAGAGAAGAATGGAATCCGCACTCTTTTGACCAACTCATCATGGAACGGATGAAGGTTGGAAGAAAGGAGACATGATCCCACGATCCAAACCCACACAAAGGGCACCATGACCGTGCAATTAAATTGGCATAGGGCTATCCCTAAGGTCCATAGCAATGCGATTGTCACTACTAGATCTAAAGGAATGCTAGGGTCTATGTGGTACAAGCATACGAGGTGGTTAGGATAATCAAGTGAACAAAAGAGGTAGAACCCGATGGTCATGGCGAGGCAACTCGCGGCCATGAGCTTTACCTAAATGAGTTGGCTTCCATAAGTCCCATGATGGTCATCCCCTAGTTCGTCTCCTATAGACTAGATCATGATGGGCTCATCGTGTGCGGGTAGGAGGCGCACCAATATCGAGTCCATGGTGGCCATGTCCTTGAGCTGTAGGAGGGGCCAACGATCATGGCACTACAAAGTCAACAAAAAATGAGGGGTCGAGTTATGCTCGGCGTTATGGCCATAGCGGGATGAAACCATGACCGAAATGATTAAACGAAGTACGATCCCTCAACCAGCTCGAAGGCACGGTCCACAGAGGACAACAACGATACACTAACCGATGACACGAATGACTTAAAGACCAAGAACCACACTGACACAACAACTAAGTGGAGTGGCACATGTCCATAGCAATAGAGGAGATAGACCAGCAGCGAAGGCATGACACAGGCAGTCATAGATATAGATAGGTGATCATGTATAGTAGCAAGTATGAAATGAAATGGAAGGCAAGAGCTTTGTCGATGTCGAGGTTGGCGTCGACGGGGTTCAAAGGCTCAATCGACCTTGCTGCAAGGAAGGTAGAGGGCTGTTGCAGCTGGTCCCAGTAGGCTGCAGCTTGCTAGGTGTAGCTCCGGTCCCCGACGATGATGGCCAGAGTTTACAAATGATGCTGCATGGTTGCGGCTTGCAACTTACAGCAAGAAGCGGTCAAGAACAGCAAGAGCAACTGCCAATTTGGGGGAAAGTGGGTGACTGTGAAGCTCACCCAGGCCAAGGAAGATGACGGTCGACGGCGAGGTGTGCTACTGTCCTCCGGCGAGGTGGTTGGCATGGGGTGCAGCTCTCATTACTGGCTCCCTGCGGCTCTGGTTCGGCACAGGGGCTTCGGTGGCAGAGGAGAAGCTCACTGGCGATAAGGTGGTGATATGGAATGGCACCATTGAAGGAGTCCGATGTGGTGGAGATGGCTTGCATGGCCACAATGAGGATGACATAGAGTGTGGCGTCGTGGATGAGGTAGGCATGGTGTCTATGACGAGGAAGGGCGCAGCTTTGCGGTGTCCATGCTGCGGTGTAGCTCAGTGGCGAGGCTCGGTGTGGACAAAGGTGGAGGACAGCGAGGAGGATGCAGTGTGGCTCGAGGCAAGGTTGACATCAGGGCCATCCTGGGTGAAGTGTGTGGCGAGCGCGGTCGACGTCGCGGCATACCAGCAGGGAAGGGGCACTGGTGATGTCATGGTCTAGAGAAGGAGACGGCAGTGTCATGGTCACGATCGTTGTGGAGGACAAGCTCAGCGCTAGCGCTGCAAGTAGGAGAGCTCGACAAGGATGGAGGCGGTGTGCGGTGTCGCTGGCTTGGGGAAGAAGACGGCGATGCTGTGGGTTGAAGGAGGGGCTTGAAGTGGCATAGGTGTTTGGCTGCGACAACGAGTTGCTGGTGGTGTTGTGGTGTGGCTCCGGTGGAGTACCGAGCGGCGTTGTGGCTCAGAGTAAGGGCGAGACGGCGGTGGTGGATTGGGGAGAGCAGAGGAGCAGTAGCTCGAGATTCTTATAGCGCATGGCTAGGGTTTGGAGGCGGATGCAGCT
The DNA here is from genome assembly GCA_904845875.1 of Miscanthus lutarioriparius. NCBI lineage: Eukaryota > Viridiplantae > Streptophyta > Magnoliopsida > Poales > Poaceae > Miscanthus > Miscanthus lutarioriparius. The sequence goes on from CAJGYO010000019.1 coordinate 41,924,039, forward strand.
GCTCCTGGGCTTTCGTGCTTGAGATGGGACACGTGGCGAACATCGACGTCCGTGCCAAGGGATCGCGTGCTCGATCGGCGTAGAGCCCCCTAGCGGCAACTGGAGTCCCTATGAGCTATGGCTCCCCCTTAGGGTTTTGGAGGGGCATGCATGGGCTGGCCAGATAGGCCGTAGGTTGGGCTGAGCAGGGCACTACGCTGGTGGGCTGAGTGTGGGAGGAGGCGAGCGGCCTGCTGGGCTAAGCGGGGGAAGAGGGGTAGCTAGGCCGGCAGGGAAGGGAGAAGGGAGAGAGGACCGGTTGGGCCAAACGGGGAGGTGGGCTGATTGAGAAGGGAAAAAGCAAAAATGGATTCAAAAAAGATTTGAGGAGAATTCAAAGGAGATTGAGAGGAATTCTTGCTACGTATTTGTGCAGTCCAAACTCCAAACAAAACTCAAGTCAAACCAACTCAAGAACACATGCACTCTGCTACAAACAATTCTATATGATGCACCAATTATTAGTGGGTTTGACTTAGGTTTGACTTAGCGACTACATGAGTCACACATTGTAGGAAAATTTTTAAAAAGCTTGCATTTTTGGATGATCGAAAACCCGGGTTGTTACATTAGGCATCCCTTGGTACACCCCTCCACTGGCACATGTAGCAAGGGTTGATGTTCTAATAAGCACTTGTAATACCTCACGTCCAAAAACTACTTGTATGGCTCAGCTCCTCACGTGGAACGTGCTTGCATACGTGTAGCACCTCTCTTACATTTTTGTCCCCGTTCTATGTAAAAGGGTTAACACGGAGGTGCTACGTTTGGAAGGACAAGGATTATAAGCTAACCCTCACACTCCTAAACTTCTAAGGTAGTACTAAACACACCAACAATAACTCCTCATGTGGACATAGGCTAGAGGAGCCAACACCACAACTACTACTAGCTTTTAACGAGATGGGGTGTTACACATTTGTCATTAACAAAGAAATCTCTTCTTGCTCTATTCTCTCCCTCTCGTGACTCCCTTTCGTGCAGATGAAGAAGGCAAGTGTGGGGCATGACTCAACGGTGGGTGCTCGCCTAGCTTGTGTGCATGGCCCAGTAGTGGCTGCTTGCGTGCGCAAGCCGATAGTGGCTTGTCGTCCGTTGTGCGTGCACAACCCGATGGTGTCTCACCTGCTTGCTTGTGTACGTGGTGATGTTTGCCTTTTTGGCATGACACTCGACGTGGTGGCAGCTCATTGGGATGTGTGTGTGCCTGCGACATAGTGGTTGGCTTGCACGGTGGTGGCACAGTGTGATTGGCTGCTATTGGCACGGTGGCGATTCATAGTTTGTGGTGTCATGGCTTGTTGGCTCGATCATGCATGGAGATGGGACCAAGACATTTGTGAGAAGGGAAGAGAGAAAGGGGTTTGAGAAAAATTGCTACTTGTTCTTGTTCCCCTTTCTTTGAGGGATTGAAGGATCAAGAAAAAATTTAGAGAAAGGGGATTTGAAAGAGAATGTGTTGAGTATGTTTTCGTCTTCAATACCCTTTATCACTGGTCATAGGGAAAGAGGTTGCATTTGTTCAATTTGATGGAGACATTCTAAGATCGAGTATTATTGCAAAACCATTCTTTGTATGCACAATGAGTACACACTCGAGGCTAGGGATGAGAACGGGATAGATATTTCCTGATATCCGTTTGTCTAAAAAGGGTCAAAACGTTAAATGGATAATACATATTTGAATTCGAGCATTAATCCATACCATATCAAAATTTGAATACTCAAAATCAGATTTCTAATATGTATATGAGACATATCAATATCTGACATGATCCATATCCGGTTGACAGATCCAAAAAAGTATGGGATAAAATGTGGAATAAGGGGGATCACTAGTATCTATCAACATCAAATCCAGTTTCATCCCTACTAGAGGATCTTGGTTCATTGTTTAGTGACCTTGGTTCATATCTAGCGGACTTGTTTGATTAGTTGACAACCAAAGATTACCATAGCTAAGTTTTGTCATAGCAAGGAAAATCGAAACTTGGCCCATTTAGTTTGGATTTTGGTGTTTGATGATCAACGTGACCAAGTTGGACTAATGAATTTGGATGTGCCTTTCCGTAGTTCTATAGGATGCAAAAGTGGTTGGACGAAGGCAACATGATGATTCGATGATCAACACCTCAAGAAATACATTTGAAGCTGAGTAGAAGACCTACAAGACTTGCAAGTCCAAGCCACGAAAGATGGAACCAAGCTAGACGCTAAGATCATGAAGCAACAAACAAGAACGATGGGTTGTAGGGGCGTCGAACCCTATCACACAAGGCTTCGGACCAATTGCATCAGACCAAAGAGATGCAGAGCGTCGGACCGAATGCTTCCACTGTTCACAAGCACAGCAGTGTGAGAGTTGGACCTTGCTCAAATGCAAGCATCGGACCAATACATGCTTAGTCCGACCGCTTCTAGAGACACACTGAGAGGGGAGTTGGGCGTCAGACCACGTCTAACCACTGGGTGTTGGACCACACAGACAGACGTGCCCCTCCAATGATCGTCCAACAGCTATATCTACACACAACCGTTATGTGGGACTCGGACCAAGGAGAAATGGTCTAATGGGTGGACCTCAGATGATCCGATGACTAGCTATTATGTGTTGCTTGAACAATAGGAAACTTTTGCCAATCCTAATGTGGAGCTATCTACTAAAATTGAGCAACTTGAAGCTAGTGCAAGCACAAGTGAAAACACAATCAATGATGAGCAACTTGTGAAGAAAAATGAAAAGTTAAAAGAAAGTTAGCTAGCTTACAAAAAGCATATAAAAGTTTGCCTATTAAAATGAAAATCCTTTGCAAACATTGTGATGAGCTAAGTAATAAAGTTGCAAACCTTGAAGCCATCGCTACAAACCCCACCTAGGCACCAAAAAATAAAAGATCAATCTTTGAAACTAAAAAGGATGCCTCTACTTCTTGCAATGATTTATTTCAATTAAACTCACCCCTTTGCGACCAATTTTGTTTTGAGAAATTCATTGTAGAAACATGCACACAAGAGGTCGCAATGGAGAATGAGCAACTCAAGCAAGAAGTGACTCACCTCACCAAGGACTTGGGTCAAGTGAAAGGCAAGACAGAGCCAAACCAACCTCATCAAGATAACACCATCAAGGGAGTGAAGAAGCTTGATGAAGGAGAAACCATGGTTTGCTACGTGTGCCACAAGGAAGGTCACAAGTCCTATGAGTGCAAGGTGAAGAATGGGGGAGAAAAGAAGAAAGAAAAAACAAAAAGCAAACTAGCAAGCTCTCCAACACCTACATGAACAAGGTGAACAAGAAGGCCCCCACACCAAGTCACAAAAAAAAGAAGGCCCCCACACCTTTTCTCTTGGAGAAGAAGAAAAAGCACTAAGAAGGTGGTGGCCATCAAGGTGAACAAGCAAGCCAACACAAGTGGAGCCAAACACATTTGTGCCAAAGGAGATTATTTCCAACATGAAGAGCACTAAGGTTTGAATCCCAAAGGGGAAGTGAGAAGTCCAATCGACTTTGGGGAATTTGGAGACTTGGCAAAGTTTGGGTGCATTTCATGGGGTGCATCACATTGGATCATGTCATTGCCAAGTGGGTTAGTAAATACTATGGACCCAAATTCCCGTTCCCATGATTGGGTAACTAGATTTTAAATTCTTACAAGTTCAATTAGCATCTAGTTCCTTTTCATGCCTAGGTTTGCATTTGCACGTTTAAATTCTTGCCATGTATACACTAGGTAAATCATATGGTAGGATTGCTCGGTATCACTCTTAACCCTGGGAGCAAACCCACATGGTTTAAAATTGTTTAGGAGCATGACACTTAGCTCATTTTCAATTGACTTATCTTATATGTGCCAAAGTCCAAATTGTAGATGACTTACCCTAAATGGCAACTTCAAGTAATGTTCACTTTCATGTGACATTATCTCTTTCAATTGGTATTTTGACCTTAATAGTCAATGTGCATGTCTCCTACAAGTATTCCAAACTTGTATGCACACTTTTAGGGAGAGGTTACTCTACAAGTTCGATGCTTTGAGACTAACACCTTCTTCAAGTTTATCATGTGTGTAGTAGTCTCATTGCAAGGAAAATGGAATCCCCGGAGATAAGTATCATGCTTTCAAATTGCCTTCATTTGGTATCAATCCAATTGGATCTCTACATGTGGTATTCCTAAATCGATATCATTAAGTTGATTTTCAATTTGGTGTCTTTATATGTTTTCTCCATGCATTATATAGATTAAACTCCCTTGTGCATTAAATTGCCAGTTATGCATATATGCTTTGTAGGGGGAGCCTTATCTATGTAATGTGATAGTCAAGTTTTGTGATCAAATTCCACTCCACATATAAAGGATCACAAAATTCGACCCTCGCTTGTGCTACAAATGTCTTCGTTTTTGGTGTTTGATTCAAAAGTGGGAGAATTGTAGGACCAAAAGCATGCCCAACCCAAATAATATGAAATCCACCAAATTCAATTTTTGAAGAGACATTCAATTTGTATCAAGCTTTAATTTGGTGTCAGGCCAACATTCATTTGGTGCAATTGGTGTCAAGCACAAGTGGTTTTGGTTGTGGGGGGATCAAAGGGGGAGAACCCTATTTGGAAATGGTCAGAGAAAGGGAGAAAAGTGGATTATGGAGTTAGGGGAGGCTTAAGTCCGTAAAACCACAAGGGGGACATTCGCAAGGGCAAGATAAGTTATAAAAGTATCCTTTCATTTGCTATCTTTTAACAATATATGATCTTGCCTTTGCATTGCATCCTAGTAAGTAGATAGGTTTTCATTTGATATCTATTTGTCACACCCTAAAACTCCTATTTTGGGTTGTGAATAGGAAACACTAAATAAAAAAAATGATTTCAATATTTGTATAAAATTTTTCAAGATTAAGTAAGTTTCAAATTGTGTTTTCAAAATTTTCATATTAATATGACGTGCTTGTTTTCTTGATGTGATGTTTGCTTGTTGCTTGACTTGGTGTTACGAGTGAGTAAAATTTTCAACACACGTTTAGTAAGTCGTTTATCTTTCACCAGCCCGTGCTTTTTTTTCTAATAATTAAAATTCCTTGTTTTCTAGCTTAATTCTTTCGTTGGAGCTTCCCAAACTCTTTTCGTTCTACTCCGAATCACTCATTTGAGTTTCTCATCCATCAAAATATCTCTAAAAACTTCTCGTGAATTTTTTTCAGCTTTTTCTAGAATTCGTTCTCACATTTTTGCTAGCATAATCTAATTTACATATGCTCCAAAATATATTTTATTGAGCTTCAAATACTTTGGTTAGGTTTCTCATGTTCCAAAATGTCTCTGAGAATTTTTCCCAAATCTTCAGAATCTTCGGAGTATTTTTCGTGGCTCAAATAATAATTCTAGACTTTCTAGAATTGGTTTTAGTCATAAAACACATTAATTCCGAAATAATAAAATATAGTCCTTTTCCATCTTGGTTTTAACCTAGCGCATATAAATACATGCTACGTTTCTCTCTTTGATCTTATTGAGGATCTGAAATCCTTTTTCCGGAGTCGCCGCCGCCACCGCCAAAGTTCTGCTGTCCCAGCACCCATCGATCTCTTGGTTCAGCCGGCTGCCCGTCAGAACTCTGGTGGTCGTCATCGCTACATCAAACGCATAGCTGCATCCGGTCGTTTCTCTCATCCTACCGCTGAGCACCACCGCTGAGCTTAGCCACCTTAGCCGCCCTGCTCGGTTTCTACTTGTCGTCTTTGCTAGTTCACGCTGCACGCCGACGTTCCAGTACGTTCTGGGCACCTGCGTCCTTGCCAGCTGCTGTCATGCCAGCAACCAGAAGGAAACAAAGCAAGTCAAGACTCTTACTGTCTTCTCCTGCCGGTTTGGCGTGCTTCCCTGGTTCCTGTCTGCAGCAATCGATCAAAACCGAAACCAGCTGTCAACTAGCTCTGACCGTTGTGTTCTGGAAGAAAATAGAACTCACATCCATGCAAGTACGTGTCCGGCCAAGGAAGAAATAGCAGCCTTATATGACCAAGCACAGTACGTATCTATCTTTCTTTTAATCCTCTTTATCCGTTGCTAACTCTTGATATCCATATGTAGCTATTCTCGTCAAAGATTATCCATCACCGTTTGTTCGTTTCAGCTCTGAATTACCCAAAGTGGATTAACGTGCATACCACTAGTTTTCTAATTTGAAAGCAGTATTAGTTTGCTAATATTAACATGATCTTCATCAGGTATTAGCTTTCTTAGCTTAGACACACATCGTATATAGCTTGTTTGGATACTCTCTTGAATGTTTCTGTATTTTATAAATTAAATACTAATTTGATTAGTGTGCATGCTATATCAGTTTTCTGAATAAAAAATAATAAACATAGGTTCCACACCAAGGTCTTTCTTAAACGAATGTTAATAATATTGTTAACTGTTAACCAAAAATGTTTTTTTAATTATAACTAGGGTAGGCGGCCCTCGACTTAGTCTCCGCCGTGATCTTCCCGACACCTTTCCCCCTCACTGTCGATCGGGCTTGAGAGCGAGAGGTAGAAGAACAGGTAAATGATCTTGCTTGATTCAATATTTCAGTTTACATGGGAATATATAGCCATCGGCCCTAACCATCGAAACAAACTCCTCAATATATCTAAGATAGCAAATAATTTAAAAATAGGAATAGCTTTCCAAATTCAGAACATATATTCTCACGTGTTTTTCCATGTTTAATGTTTAATTTGACTTAAATTACATGGTCATAATTTTAATAGAATATGACTAATTCTAACTCAACTTTTAAATTAAATATGTTTTGATTAGAATTTGTGTAGCTGAACCCACGTCACGTCGAGAGGAACTCAGTTGTAGTAGATGTGCTCACATTGTTCTTTTATTCGAAAAGTTAAAGTTTATTTTGATTAAATAACACATGCATGTCTATAAATATAAAATATGGTTAAACTCGACTTTTCAAATTAAAAATGTTTTGACCAGTTTCAATTATTGTTCTTCACATGGTTTTAATTAGTTAAAATAAATCAATAGTCGTTAGTCTTACAATATATATAAAAGCTCCTGATAGTCGTTTCCTACGCTCTCACGGTCGTAGTAACGTTTAGTACGATGTTTTCTCTTATGTGGTGTGTTGTCTTAGTCTACTTTGTTTCTTGTATGTTTGCCTTTGCGTGGTGTTTGCTTTGAGTAGAACAAGAACTGTTTTTGCGAATCTTTGGAGATCGAAGTTGAGTGCGGTGAGTGAGAAGGCTGAGAAGTTGTAGAATGGAAGATAAAGTTAGGGCTTCTCTGAGCAAGTTGCTTTGGGTGTAAAGCAAGTTAAAGGCAAGTATAGCTAAGGACCTTCCTTGTTGTCCTATTTATGATGCTCACTAAAATACATATGCATGTGTCTTCCTTGCTACCTATGGTAGGATTTCCTAGGTTTTGAATACTCAATTACCTTGTCACCTTGGGAGGTTTGCATTAGGTAGTTCCATTGCTAGTGCAACAATCATGATCTTGAAACTTGATTAATGAATATGCTATAAACATAAACAAGATGACTTTTTAGCAACATAAGGTCTTGTCTTGTAACTAATTATCCGGGATTTAACGTACAACTGTGAGGGCTATATGGCTCTGGCTCTAGTCGCTTGAGAAACAATTTTCTAGCTGGTTGGAGGTCTGTGAGTTGGGTATAGGACAACCTCTGTCCTGTTGAGCCTAGCTTTGGAAGCGGCCTTTTACTTTATTTTTGGAAGGGGGGTTCCTATATCTGATGACCCTATGGCCCTGGCCGGTTAGACGACCTCTTGGGTGGCTTTATATGGTTCTCTGTGCTTTGGGCCTAGCTAACCCAGGCATACAAGAATCATGACTCACAGTGAAAGTGTACACCTCTGCGCAGAGTTAACAAACTGGTATACTAGCCATGCTGACGGATACGAGCGACCTTGGAACACTTACATTAAGGGATAATGACTTTTACTTGTTAAGATGATCATTTATGTTTGTTTAAGATATTGATTATTCATGTTCATTGATCATGTGTAAATGGGTTTTGCTACTACCTTGATGCTAATAAATGCTAAATTGGATGATCAATTAATTGCTAAACGCGCGGGCTTGAGAAGATGAAAACGGTAAAATTGTTAGCTTATTGAGCCTCATAAACCCCTCTAAGGCTATATTTGTTGAGTTCGAGATGGACTCACTCTTGCTATTTCCCCACCTCGTAGGAAGAGTTTAGGCTTGTGATCAATATGTTTTGATTAGAATTTGGATCCAATGGAGTGAAGTCTGCACCGGGAGATCAGAGTTGTCTATCCGTTGATTGCTTTCTAAGGTTATCTCTTTTGCTAAGTTCACTATATATTAAGCAATATAAATTGATACTACCCCTTCATTTGTAGCTATCTGTGAGATTTGATTTCCAGGGCTCACATATGGTGTGCATTCGGCTTTGTCCTTGAAACCGGGTGTTACACTATTATTATTTGCTTGCTTTGGTCGTGTTGTCATCAAACACCAAAAAGGAGGAGATTGTAAGGAAAATGGACCCTTGGCCCATTTAGTTTGGATTTTGGTGTTTGATGATCAACATGACCAAGCTAGACTAGTGAATTTGCAAGTGTATTTTCAATAGGATCCAAAAGTGACTTGGACGAAGCCAACGTGATGATTCGATGATCAACACCTCAAGAAATACACATGGTGGTGAACACTTGGTGGTGTTGGCACATTTGCAAAGGAGAAGTTGGTGAAGAAAAGGAGTTGAATGCGCTGGTCACGGGGTGACTGGACGCGTCCGGTATCTTGCCGACGTGACCGGACGCGTCCGATATCCATACCGGCCGCGTTCGGTATTCAGGTCAGGTGCGGTAGAGTTGACGAGGTGGCCGGACTTTGGGTCGTAGCAGTGACCGGACGCTGAGCAATCAGTGTTTCACGTCCGGTCGAGGTTGAAAGCATCTAGCCCCCTAGTTGGGTTTTGGTGATAAATGACAATACGTGATTACTGTGACTAACGTGTGTTTTGCAGAAGCAATTAAGTTAGGTCATGGTAATGGCACTTGATTGGGCAATCATGGTTGTCATGCCTCTACGATGGAAATCGTTTCGGTTTTCAAACGATGGACGACAAGGTTAAGGATGGACTAGTTCTAAGTGTCGTTTGGTGTTGAAGAGACACTTAGAGTAGTTTAGGACTTTGTTTTTCCTTTCGTCGTACTATAAAGCGGGGTATGGACGGGTAGCTTGACCTAGGTGAGTCTAGTGGGTTAGGTGTGGTGCACACTTGTCAAATCTAGCACTAGGTAGCTCCTAAATAGCCCTTAGATCAATTGGAGCAAACTTCATTCACATATGATTGAGAGTTGGAAGTGAATGGAGGGTCAAATGTTGACCAGACGCTGGCGCAGAGTCCGGTCAGTTCATTTGATCAAGGTGAAGTCGTCTGGATGCGACCGGACGCTGAGTGCAAAGTGACCGGACGCTGGGTGCTAGAGTCCGGTCAACATCAGTAAGGTTCTAGAGGGCGGTTTTCGTGACCGGACGCGTCCGGTCAGTGCTGACCAGACGCTGGTCAGTGTCCGGTCACAACTTAACTGCTCGGTGGTGGGGAGAGCTGAACGGAGCGTCCGGTCACCCCATAGTGGCACATAATAGTTCGTTTGTAATGAGGGTGTATAAATACTTCCTCTATTCAATTGAGGGATCACTTTTGCTCATTTCAACAGCTGAGAAACACCCTTGATAGTGCCAAGAAGAGCAAGGTCCTAGTGAGGTAATTGAGATTTGAGAATCCAAGAGAGAGGCCTCATTAGTGAAAGCAAAAGTAGCAAAGTGTGCATCCACCCTTCTCATTAGGCTTGCCGTGGTCAAGTGAGAGTTCATGCTTGTTACTCTTGGTGATTGCCATCACCTAGATGGCTTGGTGGTGATTGGGAGCTTGGTGATCATCCGGCGAACTTGTGGATGACCCAACTCAAGTTGTGAGCGGTTGTGTGTGATTCACCGCGATGGAGTGTCAAAGAATCAACCTGTAGAGAGCACTTGATCCTTGCGCGGATCAAGGGGGAGCTACACCCTTATGCGGGTGCTCCAACAAGGACTAGTGGGGAGTGGTGACTCTCTGATACCTCGGCAAAACATCACCGCGTTCCTCCTTCTCTCTTTACTTTAAGCATTTACTTTGAGCAATTCAATTGTTGTCTTTACATTCATAGAATTGCCATGCTAGAGTAGGATTGGAACTTAGGTTGCAAAACTTTTGTGCGGTAGAACATTAGAAACACATTCTAGGCACAAGGAGTGAAGTGGGCTAAGTGTAGGACTTAATTATTGCAAAGAATTTTAGAATTAGCCCAATTCACCCCCTCTTGGGCATCTTGATCCTTTCAATTGGTATTAGAGCCTCGTGCTCACGTATTTAGGCTTCACCGCCTAGAGAAAGATGTCTCACGGGGATGGTCCTCCTCCTTATTGGAAAATCCGCATGGAGGCGTATTTAGAAGCTCTAGATGTTGGAATACTTAGAGCCGCCTCACAAGGATTCCCAAAACCTCGAGATCCCACGCACCTTCAAGGCGATGAAGTGAACTATGAAAAATGGAATGCAAAGGCTAGAAACACCATCTTTAGAGGCCTTTGCAAAGATGTGTTTAACCGGGTGAGGAACCACAAGGACGCCCATGCACTATGGTCGGACATTTGTGCGCTCCATGAGGGAACTAAGAGCGAGCGTGAGGAACGATATCATCTCGTAATGAAAAAGCTTAATTCTTTTGAGATGCTTCCTAAAGAGAGTGCTAATGAAATGTACTCACGCTTGAATGTTCTTGTAGAGGAAGTCAATGGGCTTGGACTCACTCAAATGCAACCATCCGATGTTGTAACAAAAAATCTTGAGTGTCCTCCCCATTGATAAATATGGGTATATTGTGATTGTGCTTCATCAAGGTGATCTTTCCACCGCTACACCGACTCAAATCTTAGGAAAGATCAATGCTCATGAGATGTACATGCACATCACACCATAAGATGGCTCATCCTCTAACAAGAAGAAAGACAAAGACTTAGCATTCAAGGCTAGCCAAGAGAAGGGCAAAGCAAGAATTGAGTATGAGAGCTCAAGTGATGATGAAGTTGATGATGCTAGTCTTGCTCTCATGGTGAGAAGAACCGCCAAGATGCTAAAGAAGCTCAACAAGAATGGTGTCAAGTTTGATGACAAGAAAAAGAAGTTCTTCACTAGCACAAGAAGGAAGCCAATCTCTGAGATAGATTGCTACAATTGTGGAGAACTTGGTCATCTAGCTCATCAATGCACAAAGCCCAAGAAAGACAAGTACAAGAAGAAGAACAAGGGCAAAAAAGATGACTCAAGTGATGAAGATGAAGATGAAAAGAAGAAAAACAAGCCATACAAGAAGAAAGATGGCAAGAAGAAGGACTTCCACAAGAAAAAGAAAAATGGCAAGGCATACATCGCCGATGATTGGCTCAAGGACATTGATTCATCAAGTTGCTCATCCGATGATGATAGTGACAACGAGAAGGTGGCCGCCATTGTGATTGATTGTTCATCATCTTCACTGACACAACCGCCATCATCCTCTACACACCTATGCCTTATGGCCAAGGGTGAACGAAAGGTATCAAATGATGATGATAGTAGTGGTGATGATTATGCTAACAATGATGATAGTGATGATGATGAATTTGAATCACCTTCATATGATGATCTTGTCAAATTGCTAAACCAATACACTAAGATCATTAGAAAGACTAGAGCTAAGAATGACAAGCTAGAAGCTCAGAATGATTCTCTTTTAGCTAAATGTGATATAGCGAGAAAAGGCTAGTGTTGAGCTTAGAGAAGCAAATGATGCTGTGTCATCCAAACTCAAGGAGCTCAAATCTTCTAAGAAAGAGCTTAAACAAAAATATGATAAACTTGAGAGGATACATAATGAGCTCATCACTAGCCACAATATGCTAAAAGAAGAATATACAACTCTCAAGATCAAACATGATAATCTTGTTATTGCTCAAGAATTTTTATCCAATGAGCCACATGATGTTACTAACGATGTTGTTAAGATTGATATAGCTACATCATGTGATGATTTAATTGTTGAGAGCATTGAGCAAGGATCTAGTAGCAAAGGCAAGCAAGTGGTTGAAACTGACAACTATGATGAGTATGTCAAGCTCAAGCATGATAATGAAAAGCTCAAGAAAGATCTTGATGAGCTCAAAACCACCAACACTATAGTGTTAGAAACTCTTGATCATGATGGTGATTTGATTCTTGAAAATGAGAAGCTCAAAGAAGAGAACAAGAGACTCAAGGAAGAGAAAAATGATGATGTACTCAAAGAAGAGAACAAGAAGCTCAAGTTGGAAAAAGAGCATCTCAAGATTTGATTGAACAAGTTCACAAGAGGCAAGCATCTTCAAAGTGAGCTACTAATGAACACCATCATGGAGATGGATAGAAGTGGCATTGGGTATTTGGCAAACCAAGAGAAGAAGGCTCAAGCTCAACAACAACAACACAAGTCAAAGCCAAAGCCAAAGAGGTGTTTTGAGTGTGGACAAGAAGGCCACTTTGCCCATGAGTGTCAAACTCCACCACCACAACCCTTGCCCAAGCATGCTAGACCCTTTGCTTTCAATGCTCATTACATGCTTAGAAATGACTCTAGTGGAAAGATGAAAGTTATGTTCTTAGGACCTCCCAACAAGAATAGGCCTAAGAAAATTTGGGTTGCAAAGTCACTTGTTAAGAAAGTCAAGGGCCCTCAACAAGTTTGGGTTCCTAAAGCTTGATCTCTTGTGTGTAGGCGAACTACAAGACCGGTGGAAGTCATTGGGTAATTGATAGTGGTTGCACACAACATATGACCGGTGATCCTCGTATGTTCACCTCACTAGATGAAGAAGTAGATGGACAAGAAAGAATCACATTTGGAGATAATTCAAAGGGAAAAGTTAAATGATTGGGTAAAGTGGCAATATCAAATGATCATTCAATCTCAAATGTGCTATATGTTGCGTCATTGAGTTTCAACTTGCTATCTATTGGATAATTGTGTGATCTTGGCTTTCAATGCCTATTTACCAAGAAGGAAGTGGTTGTATCCAACAAAGATGATGATCAAGTGATATTCAAGGGATTTAGATACAACAACCTATATCTAGTGGACTTCACCTCCGAAGATGCTAACTTGAAGACATGCCTATTCACCAAAACAACACTTGGGTGGCTATGGCATAGAAGACTTGCTCATGTTGGGATGAGCTCACTCAATAAGCTAATGAAGAATGATTTGGTGAAAGGGTTGAAGGATGTGAAGTTTGAGAAGGACAAGCTTTGTTGTGCATATCAAGCCGGCAAACAAGTTGCAAACACTCATCCTATAAAAGGCTTTCATGTCAACCACAAGAGTGCTAGAGCTCCTTCACATGGACTTATTTGGACCAACAAGATACAAGAGTTTGGGAGGAAATCTTTATTGTCTTGTGATTGTTGATGACTACTCAAGGTATACATGGGTGTTCTTCCTTCATGACAAATCCAAAGTTACATCATGCTTCAAGAAGTTTGCCAAGATAGCACAAAATGAGTTTGAAGTGAAGCTCAAGAAGATTAGAAGTGACAATGGAAAGGAATTTGACAACACAAACATTGAAGCTTATTGTGACGAAGTTGGGATCAAGCATGAGGTCTCCGCAACATATACTCCTCAATAAAATGGTGTTGTTGATAGAAAGAACCGGACATTAATCACACTAGCAAGAACAATGCTTGATGAGTACAACACACCCAAAGCTCTATGGGCGGAAGCTATCAACACCGCATGTTATGCATCCAACCGCCTATTCCTTTAAAAGTTTCTTGGCAAGACATCTTATGAGTTGCTCAATGGGAAGAAGCCGGACGTCTCCTTTTTAGGGTGTTTGGTTGCAAATGTTACATCTACAAAAAGCGGCAACACCTAGGGAAGTTTCAAAGACGTTGTGATATTAGTTTTCTTGTTGGTTACTCATCAAAGTTCAAAGCATATAGAGTATTTAATCATGCCACCGGCTTGGTTGAAGAAACATATGATGTGGAATTTGATGAATCTAATGGCTCCCAAGGAGCACATGAGAATCTTGATGATGTAGGTGATGAACCATTGAGGGAGGCTATGAAGAACATTCTGGTTGGAGACATCAAGCCTCAAGATGATGAAGATGATGTACAAGTGATTAATCCACCTTCTTCATCAAATGTGCCACAAGATGGTAATAAAGATGGGAGAGTTGAAAATGAAGATACTCATGTCTCCCATGATCAAATGGTGGTACAAGCATAAGATGTTGATGCTCCACAACCTCCCCCTCAAGTGGTTGATAGAAGAAATGCACCTCTACTACAAACTCATTCACAAGATCTCATCATAGGGAGTCCATCAAAGGGTGTAATGACTCGATCTAAAAAACTTGCTTCATTTTTTGAACAGCACTCTTTTATCTCTTGCTTTGAGCCTACCAAGGTCGAAGAAGCTCTTCAAGATCCGGATTGGATAAATGCCATGCATGAAGAGTTAAACAACTTCACCCACAATGAAGTTTGGACTCTTGAAGAGCGACCACAAGGTGCAAGAGTCATTGGAACAAAGTGAGTGTTCCGCAACAAGCAAGATGATCAAGGCGTTGTTGTGAGGAACAAGGCAAGACTAGTTGCAAAGGGGTTCTATCAAGTTGAAGGGTTGGATTTTGGAGAGACTTTTGCACTGGTTGCAAGACTAGAAGCTATTTGTATCCTCCTTGCATATGCATCACATCATGAAATGAAATTATATCAAATGGATGTGAAAAGTGCATTTTTAAATGGCTTTATAAATGAACTAGTCTATGCTGATCAACCTCCCGGGTTTGAAGACCCTAGATATCCTAATCATGTTTATAGGTTGTCAAAGGCGCTATATGGGCTTAAGCAAGCTCCAAGAGCTTGGTATGAGCGCCTTCGGGATTTCCTCATTGAGAAGGGTTTCACCATTGGGAAGGTCGACACTACACTATTCACCAAGAAGCTTGATGGATATATCTTCATTTGTCAAGTGTATGTTGATGATATCATCTTTGGATCATCAAATAAAGATTCTTGCAAAGAGTTTGGCGAATTGATGTCGAAGGAGTTCGAGATGTCAATGATTGGAGAGCTTACATTCTTTCTTGGTTTTCAAGTCAAGCAAATGAGAGAAGGGATTTTCATCTCTTAAGAAAAGTATACCAAGGATCTTCTCAAGAGGTTTAATATGGATGAATGTAAGCCAATCAAGACACCAATGCTATCTAATGGACATTTCGACCTAGATGAGGGAGGTAAAATGGTTGATCAAACTCTCTACCGCTCTATGATTGGTAGCTTGTTATATTTAACCGCATCTAGGCCCGACATCATGTTTAGTGTGTGTGTGTGCAAGATTTCAAGCTAATCCTAAGGAAGCTCATTTATGTGCCGTTAAAAGAATCCTTAGGTCTCTTAAGCACACACCAAGCATTGGTCTTTGGTATCCCAAAGGAGCTAGATTTGAATTAATTGGCTATTCAGATTTGGATTATGCCAGTTGCAAAGTTGATAGAAAAAGCACATTTGGAGGGTGACATTTGCTTGGTAGATCACTTGTGTCTTGGTCCTCCAAGAAGCAAAATAGTGTGGCTTTGTCCACCGCCGAAGCAGAATACATTGCCGTGGGTGCTTGTTGTGCACAAATACTTTACATGAAACAAACTTTGCTAGACTATGGTGTAGTTCTAGAAAAGGTACCTCTTTTGTGTGACAATGAGAGTGCAGTAAAACTTGCTAATAATCCAGTTCAACACTCTCACACCAAGCACAGAGATATCCGCCATCACTTTCTTAGAGATCATGTTGCTAAGAATGATATATCATTAGAAGGTGTAAGGACCGAGGATCAATTGGCGGATATCTTCACTAAACCGCTAGATGAGGCAACATTTTGTCGGTTGAGGAATGAGCTCAATGTGCCTGATTTTAGCAACTTCACTAGAAAATGAGCTTGTGTTGTCCCTTGCATTGCATTGTAATATACAACATGTTTACTTTATGGTAATGCATTTAGGGCTTGTCTAACATTGTTAAGATAACCGCCGAAAAGCGAGTGAAGAAGCTTAACCTTGGATCAAACTTGATAAGCAACTAGAATTACTTTCAATTATTGCATTGCATAGGCATGAATGTTGTTTTGTCATTTCTCTTCAAACACCCTTTTATTGCCTATTTTCTTAAAAAGAATTATAGCATAAGGCAAAATATTTTGAAAAAAATTGAGGGTTTGAGAGAGGTCACTCACATTAGTCCCAATTGGTATTTATTTGGATCTTATTGAGGTTGGGACTTGATTGGGAACAGGCAGCGCGAACGACTTTGAAGATTTGCTAAAAAAGAGTGACCGGACGCTGCACCGGACTCTGAAGTCCAGCGTCTAGTTAGTTCATAGGAGGTGAACCGTTGCTGCAAAGGAGTGACCGGACGCTGAAACAGTTCTTTCCCTACGTCCGGTCAGATGACGTTCCTGCGTCCGGTCAAGCGAAGAAGAAGATCTAAGGATCGACCGGACTCTGGCTGTGTCCGGTCAGTGGTGATCGGACGCATCCGGTCCTGACTCGCAGGGATTTGGACCTCTCTGGAGTCGATCGGACTCTGGGTGGCAGCGTCCGATTGTTGCCACCAGAGCGTTCGGCTAGTAGAAAACGTGTGGGTTTCGAACTCCTATTCCGTTTCCTTTCTTAATCCGTTGGGGGCCACCATATAATCGTTGCGCCACCTTGACCTAATCCCCATCTCGCAACCACCGCGTCGACTTCGCCAGATCTCGAGCCGCCGCCTGCCGCGCCCAAATTGCCCGTGCCCTGACCCTAGCGCCGCCGCGCTCGCCTCTGCCTCGACGCCTGCCGCACTGCCACGTCCACGCCGTCCGCGCCCGCGCCACTGAAGCTCACCCACGCCACTGCTCCGTGCGCCCACAGCAATCTCGCGCCGCCATGCCCTGCTCTAGTTCTGCCACAGCACCAACAACCATGTGCTCTTGCCCTAGCTCGCGCTAGTGCCTGCATTGCACCTCCACGGCTGATCCATGCCACATTGCCGCAACCCTAACCCTAGCCTTGCATTGCCGACCGGTGGTTCCCCATGATTCGTTCCTCTTCTATTCGGTTCGCCGGTTCGTTAGGTAGCAAGCCCTCATTTTCAATTTTGTATCTATTGCTTGCTTCTTAGAATTTTGTATCTCTAGATGTATATTGAAATTATTCATATATCCAATCTATTCTAACGTCCAGCGAGTCGGTGTTGTTGAGGTCACTTTGGCATTTGTCAGTCAACTCAGGGCCAAGCTCGCAAGTATGGATCGAGGCCAAGCCTCAGAAGTGGCAGTTGGCGGTTGTTTCTTGATAGAGGCAGCAGCTCGTTCTAGATGGCACATGTCAAGAATGTCAGAGGTGGTCCTGGTGATGAAGATACGAGGCCCTCACTTCGCTTGCCTACTAATGTGAAAGGCAAGGCGACGAAGAAGCTCACATCAAAGAAGCAGAAGTATGCATATGCTAATACAGCTAGAGCAGCAGTAGTGGCAGCCACCGCAGAGCGTGCAAAGAGAGGAGTTGCTAGGAGTGGAGTCCAGATTGCTGATCAGCTTTAACTAGCACAGAGGGCAGCTATTGAGCAGGTTGAGCATCGTCATGGTAGTCCAGCTGGGACTGTCATGCTTGAGGGACGCCATGTTGTTTTAGAGGAGACTCAGCGTCAGGGGGAGTCACAGCAGCAGAAAGAGCAGACTCAGGAGGGAGAGCAGGCTGAGGAGACAGAGCAGGCACCACAACTTCACCGCTCTAGTTGTACCCCTACCCAGGTGACACCGAGGCCAGAGACACAAAAGTGGGGTTCTCGTCTGCCTCCTAGACCATAGGGTCCGCCTCCTATGACTCATCTAGATTTGAGGGCCGCCACGGCCAAGCAGGTACAGTAGCTCAGATTTGTGCAATTCGAGGAGTGGTTCCCGCCTAGGAGGTATGAGCGTGCTTCAGAGGGCTTCTATACACCACTGTAGGAAGAGTTTTATAATGCATATCTTAACACTAGGGTTGCATTCAGGTCTCACAGGGTCTGTTCCATTGAGCCCATTGTAGCAGTAGCAGGAGAGCAGATTCGCCCTTACCTATCTTATCTAACAGGACTGACAGATTTACTTGGGTGGATAGGTAGATATGTACCATCATGGGTCCGTGAGTTCTATGCTACACATTGGATTGACCCACATCACATATTCATTCACTTTGCATTCAGAGGCAGAGACTACAGGCTGATGAGCTTTAGGGTCAGAGAGATTCTTAGGCTTTAGGAGCAACCCATCTAGCTACATGAGGTTTTCTATGGTCAGACAGCGCCTCCCAGATGCCCTCATGGTGGTCTTGTGCCTCCTACAGATTTGGTCCACCATTGCTTCACAGACTCATTCGGCGAGGGATCGAGCAGGACACCCAGAGACCTCACTCCTACAGCTAGACTGCTCGATGCTATCATGAGGAGGACCCTACTTCCGAGGATGGGATATCGCGAGGGCTTGACTCACATTCAGTTATGGCTACTGAACTCTTTGATGCAGCATACTGTGTTTGATATTGGGGAACTTATTCTATCAGAGATGGAGGACACTCTTGCAGAGGGGTTCAGAGGTCACAGGCAGCTGCCTTATGCTCACTAGATTACATTTCTGATTCACAGGGCAGTTATAGTGAGGCCTCCAAAGATGTTGGCAGAGTATTCTGGTGCTACTACTGAGTTCCCTGCATATAACATGACCCAGGTGCTTCGTCATAGTAGGCCGAGTGCACCTAGCCAGCCGCGCCGCCTCCCAGAGGTGCCATAGACTGTAGCCTAGCAGGATGAGACTATCAGGGGCATAGCAGCAACAGAGGGGGAGCAGTTAGATGCTCAGCAGGAGGGTATGGTCTAGAGCAACTCCAGTGATAGTTCAGATGATGACTACTAGGATATCGCTCAGATGCCTCCTCGACGACATGACCATGAGGCCGGTAGCTCTAGTTCAGCTCCACCTGCACCATAGATAGACCCCGCTCTACTTGCTATTCTTGAGTGGATGAGGCAGGATTAGGCTCGCCAGGCCCAGGAGACCGCAGCTATATTTGCACAGTTTTAGGCCAGACAGGACGAGTTCCAGGGATAGCAGCAGGCGATCCAGCATCAGCAGCAGGCTATACAGTAGCAACAGCTTCTCATGCAGTAGCAGTTACTTGGATTTATGCAGCATGCAGCTACTGCTATTGGGGCTCCACCACCATAGCCTTCACCCCAGATTGGCCAGCCTGCCACCACTTCTATGACTTCAGCTTTATAGCCCAGTGGGCTTCAGAGTCAGGGACAGCCAGCGACATAGTTTCCCTCACCTACAGAGCAGGTGTCCCAGTGGTTTGCCTCACCCGTGCCAGCCCCGTAGTTCACACCTCTTCATACGGGCTTCAAACCGGCTCAAAGTTCGTCGTTGCTTGTGCCAGATATCCTAGTCTCTAGGAGCCTTGGTGCGACATTCAGTGAGTTGATAGGGCAGCCTACTCCACCAGATCTACATGTCCCTAGTCCTTCCACAGTTGCTCCTATCACTGGGACTACAAAGACGCTCCCTTCTTTAGTTGCATCATCTGAGCCGTCTGCTTCAGTGATACCTGTAGAGTCCCAGGCCGCACTAGTCCTAGATCTGACCCAGACCGCTTCAGCGTCACTTCTAGTGATAGAGGGTCATACAGCTCAGAGCTCAGGATCAGATGATGATGCTGCCTAGTTCCAGATCGCTCATCGCACCTCAACGCCTAACTCGTCCGCTGTAGCCCCGTCGACCGACCCTTAGGTTTTGGTGTTTGACGCCAAAGGGGGAGAGGGATCGAGTATGATAGACTTAGGGGGAGCAATACATTTAGGGGGAGCTTATCTATTATATTTGGTTTTTTATGTGTGATACACTATTATGCATTCATGTTTACTTTCATGCATCGAACTATATTTATGTGATAGTGATATCTACGTGATGTGATATTTATGTGATATGTGACATGTGCACTCTACTTTGAATTATTTATATGTCATGTCACTTGGTTATGCTCATTTGTTTTGCTTCCACATTTTACTCCGATGCAAATGAGCTTTATTTCTTGTACTCATGCTTATTTCATATCTATTGAGTACATTATGTTGGCTTGGGTCATATAAGCTTGCCTAACTCTTTTGTTCTTATTGTCAAAAGCTTATATGAACCAAGCATGTTGAAAACCTCATCTCTTTTTACTTACTCGAGGTTGTATTGTCATCAATCACTAAAAAGGGGGAGATTGAAAGCATCTAGGCCCCAAGTTGGGTTTTGGTGATTAATGACAATACGTGATTACTGTGACTAACGTGTGTTTTGCAGAGGCAATTAAGTTAGGTCACGGTAATGGCAATTGATTGGGCAATCATGGTTGTCATGCCCCTACGATGGAAATCGTTTCAGTTTTCAAAGGATGGATGACAAAGTTAACGATGGACTAGTTCTAAGTGTCGTTTGGTGTTGAAGAGACACTTAGAGTAGTTTAGGACTTTGTTTTTCCTTTGGCCGTACAATAAAGGGGGGTATGGATGGGTAGCTTGTCCTAGGTGAGTCTAGTGGGTTAGGTGTGGTGCACACCTATCAAATCTAGCACTAGGTAGCTCCTAAATAGCCCTTAGATCAATTGGAGCAAACTTCATTCACATATGATTGAGAGTTGGAAGTGAATGGAGGGTCAAATGTTGACCGGACGCTGGTTCTGGTGTGACCGAACACTGACGTAGAGTCCGGTCAGTTCATTTGATCAAGGTGAAGTCATCTGGATGCGACCGGACGCTGAGTGCAAAGTGACCGGACGCTGGGTGCTAGAGTCCGATCAACATTAGTAAGGTTCCAGAGGGCAGTTTTTGTGACCAGACATGTCCGGTCAATGCTGACCGGACACTGGTCAGTGTCTGGTCACAACTTAACTGCTCGGTGGCGGGGAGAACTGACCGATGCGTCCGTTCTCCCCGCAGTGGTACATAATGATTCATTTTGAATGAGGGTGTATAAATACTTCCTGTATTCACTTGAGGGATCACTTTTGTTCATTTCAACAGCTGAGAAACACCCTTGAGAGTGCCAAGAAAAGCAAGGTCCTAGTTAGGCGATTGAGATTTGAGAATCCAAGAGAGAGGCCTCATTAGTGAAAGCAAGAGTAGCAAAGTGTGCATCCACCCTTCTCATTAGGCTTGTTGTGGTCAAGTGAGAGTTCGTGCTTATTACTCTTGGTGATCGCCATCACCTAGACGGCTTGGTGGCGATTGGGAGCTTGGTGATCATCTGGCGAAGCTTGTGGATGACCCAACTCAAGTTGTGAGCGGTTGTGGGTGATTGACCGCGATGAAGTGTCAAAGAATCAACCCGTAGAGAGCACTTGATCCTTGCACGGATCAAGGGGGAGCTACACCCTTGCACGGGTGCACCAACAAGGACTAGTGGGGATTGGCAACTCTCCGATACCTTGGCAAAACATCACCGTGTTCCTCCTTCTCTCTTTACTTTAAGCATTTACTTTGAACAATTCAATTCTTGTCTTTATATTCATAGAACTGCAATGCTAGAGTAGGATTGGAAGTTAGGTTGGAAAACTTTTGTGCGGTAGAACATTAGAAACACATTCTAGGCACAAGGGGTGAAGTGGGCTAATTGTAGGACTTAATTATTGCAAAGAATTTTAGAATTCCCCAATTCACCCCCCCTCTTGGGCATCTTGATCCTTTCAGAGGTGACGTGGGGCGCGGGTGTTGGTCCAAAGAGGACCGGACGCAGGGGTGCATCCGGTCGGCAACACCGGACGTGTTCGGTCATAGTTGAGCGGCTTTGGGAGCTCTCTGGACTCGATCGGACGCAGCGACCGGACATGTCCGGTCGCCACACCAGACGCGTTTGGTGTGAACCTGCAAGACGGGTTGTCAGCGCTATAATTGATCGGGTGCTGGGAGCATCTGGTCTGGTGTGACCGGATGCGTTTAGCTGGCCCAGAGCGGCTCTGGGAGCTCTCTAGACTCGACCAGATGCTGCGTCTCCCATGTCCGATCATTTTCTAATGGCGCGTCTAATCACATGGTATTACTGTGCGCAGTGATAGCCATTGGGCACGAATGGCTAAACAATTTGAAAGGGACACATGGTGGTTAGGCTACGACTGGACGTAGTGACTGGACGTGTCCGGTCACCACACCAGACGCGTTCAGTGCACACAATCTGCATGTCCGGTCATCCCGAAAAATGCCTAGTGAAGGGGTAATGGCTATTTTAGCCCATGGGGCTATAAATAGAAGTGGTGGTTGGCCTTTGGCCAGCAGCTTAGCACACAAGAGCCTTTGTGTCTTATATGGTGGTGCTTGGGAGCCCTCTAACTCACTCTAGCTTGATAGTGTTCATCCGATTGAGTGACTGAGCTATTCTAGTGCGATTGTATCACGAGGTTGCATCGAGTGGCACTAGGTGGTTGTCTTTCAAGCTGGTGGTGCTTGTTACTCTTGGAGGTTGCCACCTCCTAAATGGCTTAGTGGTGGTCTCCGTCGAAGCCCGCAAGAAGCTTGTGCGGTGCTCCAGAGAAGAGCTTTCTGAGGGGCATTGTGCTCGCCCCGCGGGAGCCACGAAGAGCAACTCTTGTAGAGAGAGACATGAAGCGCAACAAGTGGTCTGACTGGGTCAAGTGCTAGAGCTTGTGGTAAGCACTCCACGTGGGAGAGTGTGACTTGAGGGTCAGCACTAGCAAGAGGACCGGTGGCAACCTTGGAGCTTGTCTCAACAGGGACGTAGCGTGTTGGCAAGCACATGAACCTCGGGAGAAAATCACCGTGTCAACATTGTTCTTCCCGTTGGTTTGCAATCCCCTTACACAATCTTGTAATTACTTTCATATACATTGTGCTTGTGTAATTGCTCTTGTAATTAGTTAGCTTGTGTAGCTCACTAGTTACCTTCTTGCTTGTGTAGCATAGAAGTAGCTCCCTTACGTGGCTAATTTGGTTTGTGTAACCTTGTTAGTCACATTGCTTAGTTTGTGTAGCTAAGTATTTGCGCTCTCTAATTTGGTATTGGTTGCCCTGTTATTGAGCTTAGGTTTTGTGCTTTTGCTTACTAGCATGTGTAGGAGCTCCCTCATTGCTTAAAATACTAGTGGCATAGGTTAGTGTGACCTTGCTCCTAGAATTGGATAGGTGAGCTCTAGCTAGCCCGGCACCTTTGTTGTCTAATTAGGATCTTTATAAGGTTCTTGTGAACTTTGATAGAGTGTAGTCTTAGCTAGACCGATTGTTTTAATTCCACACTTATTTTGGTTACTCGGTGTGATTAAGTTTTAGAAATGACTATTCACCGCCCCTCTAGTCCTCCATCTAGACCCTACATGTGGTATCACAGCTAGGTCTCTCATTTGTGGTCTTCACCAACCTGAGAGGATGGCGTCTAGTGGGCTAGATGTTTGTGAGACTCACATTTTTTATGGCACAAACTTTGCACTTTGGAAAAATCACATGCTTGATCATTTTTGTGCAAAGGGACCTAAGTTTTGGTGGATTGTCACTAGTGGTCTCACTCATGTCTTGGACCCTCACCAAAGCTCAAAGAGTTCTCTATGAACTTGATGCACATGCTTGTTGTTTTCTAATGGATACATTGAATTTTGATTTAATGAAACAAGTAAACTACACGGGAACCACTCGTGAGATATGGTAGTCCATCAAGCGCACCTTTGGTGATTCCTCCACATGGGATGATGGCAAGTTGAAGGAGGATGAACCCAAAAAAGTGGCGCATGAGGATGTTGAGCATGACCACAACTTGGTGATTGTGGAAGATTGCTCCACCTCACGGTCAAGTGATGATAATGACCGATCCACTACAAGTTCACTTGACAAGATTGATGATGCCACAAGTGTTGCAAATGATGATGCTACCCGATGCACACTTGATGGTTATGATGATGGATCATGCCCGAATGACATGGCTACTACAAGCTCTCCTACATCACCACATTGCTTCATGTCACAAGGTGACACCAAGGTATCAAATGCTAATGTGGTTGATCATGTTGATTCATATGATGAGCTTGTTAGTAGACTTGCTAGCATGACCATGTCTTTAGAAAATGAGAAAGCTAAAACAATGAAATTAGAAAATGAAAACTCATTTCTAAAGAACTCTTGTGAAGAAAATAAGAAATTACTTGATGTTCTTAAATCTTCACATTGTGAGCTAAAATTGAATCATGTGACACTACTTGCATCTCATGAAGAATTATTAGAACAACATGATTCTCTCATTAAAGTGTTTGCAAAGAACCTTAAAAATAATGAGAGCTCATCACATGGATCAAATGATAAGTTGCAAAATGTTGCTAACCCTGGTGATGTAAGCAAGAAGCATGTATCCACCTCTTGTGATGATTTATTAGATATGCCATGTTCTTCACATATAGATGCTTGTTCTACTTCTATGTCTTGTGAGACTAACCTTTTGAAGGAGAACAATGAGCTCAAAATGAAGTGAAGAATTTGAGCAACAAGTTAGAGAGGTGCTATAACTCAAAAGTCACCTTTGAGCACATGTTAAAGACTTAAAGAAATAATGTGACAAGTGTGGCATTGGCTTCAAGAAGTAGATGACAAAGGGAGAAAGAAAGAGAGAAAGAAAGATGAAGAAGCTACAACAAAGAAAGTTCTCTCATACCATGTTCTACCGGTGTCATGAAGCGGAACACCTTGAAAATGGTTGCCCTAACATTGAGAAGCTCAAGATGATAAAAGAAGAAGAGAGGCTCAAGCATGTGAAGTGCTTCAAGTGCCACACTTGGGGTCATCTTACCTCAATGTGCCCAACCAAGCAATTGGTGAAGCAACTAGAAGAGCCTCAACCAAAGCCACAAGTTGACCAAGAGAAGACACCCCAAGAGCAAGTCAAGATCTATCATGAAGATGGTGGTGACTTGATAACGAAGAAGAAGAAAACAAGAAGGGGTGGAAAGGCAAGGCATCCAATGCTAACTCAAGATGCCAAGATGATGAGCAAGAATGAAGATGAGAAGAAAGATTAAGCTCACATCAAGTGCTTCAAGTGTGGAAATATGGGACACTTTGCCTCTAAGTGTCCTACCAAGCTTGAGAAGAAGGCTCAAGCAATCCATGAGAGGCAAGGCAATGGGAAGCACCACATGAGCAAGGAAGAGAAGGTTCAATCAAAGAGAAAGTGCTACTCATGCCAGGAAAGGGGACACATGGCACATTCATGTCCCCTAGGTAAAAGTTCTAAGCCCATTTCAATCGATGATCATGATGTGCTTAGGAAGGATGGTAATGGTACCTCTATGGTTGCTATTGTAAAACATCCTGCTTCTCATACTAAGGGTTTGCCTAAGTATGTTGCTCCTAACTTGAGAGGACCCAAACTAGTTTGGGTACCATCAAAAAGTGGATGAATGTGTGTAGGTACCATGGCATTGGAGGCTTGATTCAATTGTTTTCATATTGATCACCATATGTTGAATCAAGCATTAAAGCTTAATGCAATTCTATCCCAATGCCAAGTCAAGAATTAGTGAAGTCCAAATGTGCTTCAACATAAAAGTGTCATGATCAAGTTGTGGTGATTTATTGGATGATTTGATGGCTTGCAAAAATACTTGAGTTAAGCTTGCTAATTGGATGATCATGAGCTAACCAAGGTATATCTCTTGTTGTTTATTTCATTTGGGTGCATATGAGTTGATTGAATTGCATAAATATGCAATGTTGCTTGCTATAAGATGATTGAATGGATAATTGCATAGTAATCAAGTTTGGATTGATTTGTGTTCGATAAATTCATAAGATGACATTTAGTAAGTGGATTGAATGGATTTATGTCTTGTGGAAGTGTTCAAACAAGTTGGTTTCAAGTTTAATTCATATTTGATGAAGTATAGCTCAATAGTTGAAATCTGTCCTATATTATAAAATCTGAGCTGGCTGTGATCTTAGCCATGTTTGAGTGACGAAAACTTATTGGATTGGCATAAAAATTGGTTTACATGCTCTAGGCTTTTGATATAAGACTCTGTAGGAATTTCATAAAAGCTGGATAAGAGATGCTTCGGTTTTGGAGTGGATCTTGTCAGCTACAGTGCAGCAGTTTTCAGCATGTAGCAGTGGTGGAAGAATTGAAATCTGGAAACAATCTAGAAGTCAAATGAAGCTCAAATTTTTACATATTCTAGATAACTTAGTTAACCACATCTCCACAAAATTTCGTGGTATTTGGATTTATACTTTGGGAGATATGTATTTTTCTTTGAAGAGTACAGAATCTGCCAGAAAAGTGACAATTATTGGATTTATTTGGAGTCACTTTGATTGAAAGGTCCTCAAGTTGGAATCATGTTTATAAGTGATTGAGGCACCTAAGTTTGGTTTTGAGATGATCTAGAAGCATGACAGGCAAATAGTATAACGCCATTTGATTGTGGAGTGTACTTTGCACACATTTGGTACTCAAGATGAAGATCAAGATCAAACTTAAGATGACGATGAAGTTTAAGTTCTATTGACTATTGGAAATCATTTGGTAGAAATAAAAGGACTTAAACAAGTAGAAAGAAAATGACTTAAAGAAGGAATCAAGGTTACTCATTAAGTTAAGTCCATCACTTGGATCAATCAATCAAGTTATTTCAAGTGAGTGTCAAGAATGGTTCTTTGGAGAGAGGTCACTTCTCCCTACTGTAGGGGCTTGCCGCCTATGTGTAGGTAAACCAAGTGTGGTACTTGCAAGGCTAACATGGAAGTGGTGATCCGAGGGACATTTGAGATACTTAGTTGAAGCAATCAAAAGGGTTGATCAAGGAAAGCAAGCAACACCCAAAAGAGAGCTAGTCATGGCAATTCAAGTGGTATTCCAAATAGTTCTCTCATGCAAAGCATTGATCAAAAGATGAAGCAAGCCAACCACAACAAGATAGTGCACTTGATCATAAGTGGTATTCATTTCATATGGGTGAAGAATGGAATTCAAAATGGTATCTATTGGTCTTCACCAAGCTTATAATTGGACTTCACATTGCTAATGGAGTAATAAATTGGAATCTATGTGACTATCCTCTACTCCAACATAGCAAAGGTATCATTGTAATGTGCATGATCATTTCGTCCCTTACTAGTATGCGATTAGTGCATATAGTACATGTTTCATAGGATCATGCATAACAAATGAAATGTTTTAAATTCATAGCCTACCCCCATTGCTTGAATGATTAGTTGATCTAGTGGTTAGCATATGAATTTGTTCATGAACTAGTGAACCTAAGTACTTGATTTAATTTGGATTGCTAAACAAGTGACAAGTACAACATTGGCAAGATAACCCTTGTAAGGGGTGTGAAGAAGCTTATCATTGGTTCAAACCAGACTTGGAAGCTTAGGCAAATCAATTTAGTTCAAGTCAACTTAGAAGCTCATAATAAATAACAAGAGTAAAAGCATAAGACAACAATGCAAATGGATATCTAGTTTGTTTGTTTCAAGTGGTATCTAGACTCATGTATTTCATCAAGAATTCACAAGTAATGTCTAGATCAACTCACAAGTGATATCCTATAAGTGGTACTCATGAAGATAGCAAAGGTTCAAGAAATGGTTTTTATTGATAAATCCAACAAGTGGTTCCATACTAGAAAATTCTTTCAAGTGGTATCACATCTACATGTGGTATCAATCATGCAAAATGATGGTTCCACAAGTGATCCTCAACTTTAAGTGATCATGAAATGAAGAATGCATCCCTCACCTACAAGAGCTCAAGTTTATCAAATGGATGACCCATGCTGTCACATAGGGGGAGGTGTCCCACAAAATGGTATCAAGGTCAAAGATCCTATGTGTGGTATCTCAAGAAGCTATACAAGTGGTGTCATTCCAACAATCAAGTGATGTCCATAAAAAATGCAAGATTTAAGCCTCAACCATCTACCCCAACTACAAATCTTTGCCTCAATGAGAAGCACACATTTTATGGAAATTGATGACAAAGGGGGAGAGATTGTACAAAGATATGAAAGCTTTGCTTTGGGAGAGATTGTGAAAGCTTTGGGGGATAGATTGAGAAGATATGAAAGCTTTGGGAGAAATTGAGACAAAGAAGTAGAGGTTGGACATGGACAAAGAGGGAGCAACATTGAAGGATGTGAAAGGATCAAAATTCTTGGACAAGAGAAGCACACAAGTAGGGGGAGCAAGCTCATGAACTTTGATTGATTGCATTTGATATGTGCATATTCATGTGCTTGCTTGAATTGCATAAGCTTTTAAATTCAATATGCATGCTTGTGTGGTGTATGCTAGTTGTAGAATTTGAATGATGATTTGATAACTAGCATACATAGGATGGTAGCTAGACTCATATTTTTACACGTGGTACTAGAACCTTGCTTATAATGTTGATCTCACGGGGTTTCTAGTGTTTTTGTTGTCTAGCTACTCACGATGCTAAGGATGGTGTTAAAAGTACAACTCCGATTGGTATCATGCTTCAAAGGTTATTCTATACACCTTAGCATCACTTAGTAGTGATAAAACTACCACAAATTTCATATTTATGCATGTGTGCAAACTTAAAACCAAATCATTTGAGCACACATGTAGGGGGAGCTATCACTACCAAGTCAGGTTTTATGATGCTTAATTTCCATATCTTTGTAGAGTTGTGTGAAGTGCTAGCTTGAAATGAGCTTAATTTCCATATCTTTGTAGAGTTGTCATCAATTACCAAAAAGGAGGAGATTGAAAGGTGCTTGTTTGGTTTTGGTAATTGAGTGACAACCTTAGGTGGACTAATGTGTTTAAGTGAGATACACAGGTGATTAGTCCACAAATACATGTGTGTGAGCAACATATGCCATGACAGTGATGATGTCTCAAAGATGTTGCAAAGCTCACACATGTGATGATGAAGGAGCTTATTACACATGAGACATGACATGGAGTCATGTGATCAAGGTGGAGAATATCAAGACATGACTTGGCTTGATGGACTGGTTGCAAGCGTGAAGGGCAAGTTGGAGGCTTTGGAGCAATGGACCACGTGGCGGTGAAGCTTGAGCAAGACTTGGTGCCGATGGACGAAGGCAACGGTGAAAAGCAAGTGAAGTCAAGATCGATGAACCAATATGATCACATGATGATATGAAGTGGATCATATCATTGTTAATCGTGTTGGTGCATGTGTTGCATCAACAATGGAGGAGATGGAATGGAATGCGCAAGGCAAAGGTATAACCTAGGGCATTTCATTTTACCGGTCATAGGTGAGTAGAGAAGTTTATGACCGGGTTTAGGATAGATGGCCATACTATCAAGAGGGGCAAACTTGTTTGCATATCGGTCATCTAGTGCCACTCGAGTGATCTAACTTTGCATCGTCGCTAGGATCAAGTGGCGTGGCAGGTCGAGTGGCTAATCCTTTGGAAAATGTTTGTGAGAAGCTAACACATACACATGGTGGTGTTAGCACATTTGCAAAGGAGAAGAAGTTGGTGAAGAAAAGGAGTTGAATGTGCTGGTCCCAGGATGACCGGACGCGTCCAACATGAGGACTGGACGTGTCCAGTATCTTCCTGACATGACCGGACATGTCGGATATCCATACCGGACGCGTCTGATATTCTAGCCAGGCGCTGCAGAGTTGATGAGGTGACCGAACTCTAGGTCATAGCAGTGACTGAATGCTGAGCAACCACTGTTTAGCGTCCGGTCGAGGTGACATGGGGCACGGGTGTTGGTCCAAAGAGGACTGGACGCAGGGGTGCGTCCGGTCAGCCACACTGGATGTGTCTGGTCATAGTTGAGCGCCTCTAGGAGCTCTCTGGACTCAACCGGATGTAGAGACCAATTGCGTCCGGTCACCACACTGGACGCGTCTGGTGTGAACCTGCAAGATGGGTTGTCAGCGCTATAATTGATCGGACACTAGGACCATTCTGTCCGGTGTGACCGGACGCGTCCGGTCAGCCCAGAGCGGCTCTAGCAGCTCTTTGGACTTGACTGAATGCTGGATCTCCTGTGTCCGGTCATTTTCTAATGGCGCATCCGATCATGTGGTATTACTATGCGTAGTGATAGCCGTTGGGCGCGAATGGCTAAACAATTTGGAAGGGACATGTGCCGGGTAGGCTTCGACTGGACACTGCGAGCCAGTGCTGCTTGTTACTCTTGGAGGTTGCCACCTCCTAGATGTCTTGGTGGTGGTCTTCGATGAAGCCCATAAGAAGCTTGTGCGGTGCTTCGGAGAAGAGCTTTGTGAGGGGCATTGTGCTCGCCCCACGGGAGCCGTGAAGAGCAACTCTAGTAGAGCGAGACATGAAGGGCGACAAGTGGTTTGACCGGGTCAAGTGCTAGAGCTTGTGGTAAGCATTCCACGTGGGAGTGTGTGATTTATGGGTCACCACTAGCAAGAGGACCGGTGGCAACCTTGGAGCTTGTCTCAATGGGGATGTAGCGTGTTGGCAAGCACGTGAACCTCAGGAGAAAATCACTGTGTCAATATTGTTGTTCCCATTGGTTTGCAATCCCCTTACACATTCTCATAATTACTTTCATATACATTGTGCTTGTGTAATTGCTCTTATAATTAGTTAGCTTGTGTAGCTCACAAGTTACCTTCTTGCTTGTGTAGCATAGAAGTAGCTCCCTTGCGTGGCTAATTTGGTTTGTGTAACCTTGTTAGTCAAATTGCTTAGTTTGTGTAGCTAAGTATTTGCGCTCTCTAATTTGGCATTGGTTGCCTTGTTATTGAGCTTTGCTAGTGAGCTTAGGTGGCTTTGTGCTTTTGCTTACT
Organism: Miscanthus lutarioriparius; assembly: GCA_904845875.1. Classification (NCBI taxonomy): domain Eukaryota; kingdom Viridiplantae; phylum Streptophyta; class Magnoliopsida; order Poales; family Poaceae; genus Miscanthus; species Miscanthus lutarioriparius. The sequence goes on from CAJGYO010000019.1 coordinate 41,955,034, forward strand.
AGCATGTGTAGGAGCTCCCTCATTGCTTAAAATACTAGTGTGACCTTGCTCCTAGAATTGGATAGGTGAGCTCTAGCTAGCTCGGCACCTTTATTGTCTAATTAGGATCTTTATAAGGTGCTTGTGAACTTCAATAGAGGGGTGTAGTCTTGGCTAGACTGATTGTTTTAATTCTGCACTTGTTTTGGTTAGCCGGCATGATTAAGTTTTAGAAAGAACTATTCACCCCCCTCTAGTCCGCCATCTAGACCCTACAACAAGCTTAAGTCTTAGCCTAGCCAGTACTTCTCAGGTCGATCATGTCGACCTGTACAGCTTCAATAGAAATGCCATAGACCCTAGCTCATCTTAAGCGAACACCACAGCTCATGGTCTTCTGATCCGGGCATCTTGGGGATTGATGGGAATCGAAAAGAGCGGCTAAGGGGGAAACGATGGAGTTCCAGTCTCTCTCAATCCTTATGCCATTATAATTGATGAGAACCAAGAGAGGGTGGAATGGGGGGAGAGAAGAGAAGGGAGGTGGTCTACTTCTTCCAATCCACACGCCATGGCAAGAGACGGGGCATCGAAAGGAGTGACAGACAAGAGAACACGAGTGCCCAACTACTTGTAGGGTACTAGGACCTAGGTGCACTAAATGCACTAAGACATCGCTAGGGTTCTTAGCAGTGTGGTTGTCACCGCAAGAACCAAAGAAATGCTATGGTCTAAATAGGTACAAACATACACGGGCTTAAGCACGACAGAACCAAAAGACAGGAACACAGGATCCACCTTCCTTTGATCCACTCACCATAGGAACAACAGGAATCGAAGGAATAGAATCAAGAGAGAAATAAACACCAAACAAGCGAAGGGCTCAATCCACATATTACTGGATTAATGAGGATTGAGAATATGAGAGGAGAGAAGAATGGAATCCGCACTCTTTCAACCAACTCGTCATGGAACGGATGAAGGTTGGAAGAAAGGAGACACGATCCCATGATCCAAACCCTCTCATAGGGCACCATGACCATGCAATTAAATTGGCACAAGGCTATCCCTAAGGTCCATAGCGATGCGATTGTCACTGCTAGATCTAAAGGAATGCTAGGGTCTATGTGGTACAAGCATACGAGGTGGTTAGAATAATCAAGCGAACAAAAGTGGTAGAACCCGATGACCATGGCGAGGCAACTCGCGGCCATGAGCTTTACCTAAATGAGTTGGCTTCCATAAGTCCCATGATGGTCGTCCCCTAGTTCATCTCCTATAGACTAGGTCATGATGGGCTCGTCATGTGCGGGTAGGAGGTGCACCAATATCGAGTCCATGGTGGCCATGTCCTTGAGCTGTAGGAGGGGCCAACAATCATGGCCCTACAAAGTCAACAAAAAATGAGGGGTCGAGTTATGCTCGGTGTTATGGCCATAGCGGGATGAAACCATGACCGAAACGATTGAACGAAGTACGATCCCTCAACCAGCTAAAAGGCACGGTCCACAGAGGACAACAACGATACACTAACCAATGACACGAATGACTTAAAGACCAAGAACCACACTGACACAACAACTAAGTGGAGTGGCACATGTCCTTAGCAACAGAGGAGATAGACCAGCAGCGAAGGCACGACATAGGCAATCATAGATATAGATAGGTGATCATGTATAGTAGCAAGTATGAAATGAAATGAAATGGAAGGCAAGAGCTTTGTCGATGTTGAGGTTGGTGTCGACGTGGTTCAAATGTAACAACCCAAAAATCCACACACCAAAAATACCAACTACAAAATTTTTCTCAAAACTTCCATGTGATGATGAGTGTCATGTATAGAAACCCAACCTAAGAGATGCATTAGGTCTAACCCCAACCCAAGTCAACACATAAGCATGGCATGCCATTAGTTAACTGTGTTTAATTAAATTCTAACAAATAAAGTATTGCATACATTGTTAATTCAAATTGTGATTTGGATTTCCATTTGCTTTATGTTATGCTTAACAACTCCATTAAAGTAATAAACCATAAAGTAATTATTAATCAAATCAAAAGAATAAATGCTTAAGGAGAAAACTAACCCTATTTTTGTATAACAAAACCACATCTATTTTTGTTATACAAAATAGCTAAACAATATTCCCTAAACTCCCATAAATAGGTTACATCAATTTTGAATTCATAATTCAAACCAAATTTGAATTCAAACAAAAGGAGAAGAAATGAAAAAAATAGAAAAAGGAAAAAGAAAAGATGAAGGAAGCCTCGCTGTGGCCCAGGCCCACTCGGCTTCACAGCCCATCCAGCCCCACCGCGCTAATCGGCCTGCCAACCGCGCCTGCCTTCACCCAGCGCGTGCGCGGCCCAGCTTGCGGCCCAGCCACACGTCGCCCACGCCCGCGCGCCTCTCCGCTTTCTCCTTGCTACCGCTGCCACTTGGCCCCGCATGTCAGCCAACCCCGTCCACAGCGTCGTCCTCTCCATGCCCACGCCCAACCGCCCACGCAACCAAGCCCCGACAGCGGTGGCAGGGCAGACCAGGGGGTCACGCCCGGGGCATGGCCCTGTCTCCCTTGCGCCGCGCTCACGCAACCTCACGCGAGCCGTCTGATGCATCGCACACCTCTCCACCGCTCGATCGCCGCCCGCCATGGGAGCATGGAGCTCGGTTATAAAACCCCGGCCTCGGATGCCCAAGCGCTCTCCTGTGCCCCGCCGCCACCTTGTGGCCATCCACAGCACACCCAAGCCAAGAGAGAAGAGGGAGAAGAGGAAGAAGGGGGGGGCGCAAACGCCGAAGCTGCTACGAGGGGGAAGAGCTTGCCGAAGTCACCGGAGCCGAGGGCGACGCCGTCGTCCTCATCACGGTCAGGGGTCGGCATGGCATTGCTTCCGGAGCTACATGGACGCAACCCGCCACTGCACCGCCATCCTATCTCCCACAACACCTACAGTGAGCCTCCCGGTCTCTCCTTGCTCGCCGTCGGACCTTACCATGTCGGCCATGGCGCTCCACACCGGGAGCGCGTAGACCAGGGCAGTCTCCGGCCTCTAGGAACACACGCACCCACGCGCACACCCATGACCACGCCATGACCGCCCTACCGGAGCCCCGTGGTGCACCCGTGCGTGCACGCCGCGCTCACGATGCCGCCGTCGTCCCGTGCACCACCACTCGCGCGCTCGGCCACCTCGCCGGACTAGGACATAGTCGTAGCACCGCCATGATGTCTAGAGAACAACCGTGTAGACCGAGTCATCGATAGCCGGCCGCGGTGACTTGGCCACATGCACCAGACCACCACCAGACCTCTGCCATGGCCGAAGCAAGCCGCCGCATTGGCCAAAGCCACCGAAGGCCCTGGAGGACCCCTTGACCTGCCCAACATGCCCGCTGGAGCATTATGACGCTCACGCACACCACAAACCCAGCCTATGCCGCTGCACCGGCGCCACCCCCGCACGCCGGTTGTGCTCGAGCCGCCGTTCACCGTGGCCAGCGACCTAGGAAGCCCTATCCGTCGCCCCGACCCCACCATTGCAATCACCATGGCACGGGGAGACTTTTCCCCACCACAATTGGACGCCTAAGCCATTGCGGGAGCTCGCTGGTAAGCACGTCGCCGGCGGGAGCACGCCGTGGAAGAAACAAAGGAGAAGGGGGCGAGTTGAGTAGCGCAGCCCTGCACCCGATGCACATGAGCCGAGCCGAGAGGGAAGGACGATGGACTTGGTCCACCATGGACCCTGCCTTAGGTCCATGGACTGTGAACTTGGGTCCACCGTGAGCCGTGCTCACTCCCACAGCCAGGAAACGAAGCCCAGTAAGAGCCCAACTGCGCCACGTGGCAGCACCACAGCACGCCACGTGTTCGGGTCAGCCCAGCCCAGACTAGCCCAAATCTAGCCCTGTCTAGGCCCAGTTTGGACCTGGCCCATGTTGGCCGTTGACCTATCAACGCTGACCTGGCCCCACATGTTAGTGGCACAGACACACTGGACCCACACGTCAGATGCTGACGTCATGCTGACGACGTGATGACGTCACGCGGGACCCACCTGTCAGTAGCAGCACGACCAAGGTGACGTCATGCTGATGTCACGCTAACATCAGCTGCTGACGTCAGCAGCCCTGGCCCCACACATCAGTGACCCTGACCGTTGACCGTAGACCGTTGACCGTTGACTCACCGTTGACTGACGTTGACCTTGACTAGACCCACATGTCAGTGACCCAAGAGCCCTTGGACCCCACCTGTCAGCTCGGAACCAAGATGATGATGTCATGCTAACGTTAGAATGCCACATGGACCAGTCACAGCGTGACACGTGTCAGCCCAGGATTAATTCAGCCTTTTTCATTTTCAGAAATGGATTTAATCTTCGGAAATTCATAAGTAATTCATATGACCTCAGAAAAATACGAAACTAGGACCAAAATTCATCTAAAATCAAGCTCTACACAACGAACCCATATTTGAGTGCATTTGGCTCTTTTGAATTTTCATTACTTCTTTGTGCCATTCTATAGACGTCGCTAACGCGTCTATAATGCGATCGTTTGCAGACTCGGAGGAGAACCGGACGGACGAGGATCGTGAGTACCATGAGGAGTATGGAGACGACTACACTGAAGGTGCCACATCCCACCCAACCTCGTAGCACCTATTACGCATGGCTAAAATAGAAATGCTAGTGCTTTACTTTATTGTTGTAATCACACTATGATAGGACTTGCATGGTAGAATGCTTTCTTGATGGCCTTTACCTTGACGCAACCTTACCCCTGCTCACCCTGTTGTTAGGCTAGTCACATGTTTGCTATTATATTTCATTGCTTATTACTTCTACTACGCTTGCACTACATTGATGCGTGGTGGAAACTGGTGATTGGGGAGAGTGCTGCGTGTGTGACTTGGGTGCGTGGAGGGTGAGGGTTGTGTCGACCAAGTTGGAGTATACGATGAGCCTAGGGCAAGTCTTGCCGTGGGGTGCTACCTAGGCACCCCTGGAATGGATACCTGGGGTGGGTAAATGGTATATGAGGTGGCCCTGGGTGTGATCCTGTGATGGGAGGAGCCCAGGGTGGAGGTGCTGTGGTGGGACGGTAAATGGAAACCCTGATGAAGACATTCTGGCTTGGTCATCCCTAAGGACTTACTAGTACTCAGATTCACCGGGAAGCCTTATGTACCACTCACCCTATATGGTGCGGGACAGCCGGACTACTTGGTAGGATATTGCCACTACTGCTAGGTTGATAGCGGACAGTGTAAGGAGGTACGGGGCGCGGAGGATTTCCCCCACACCCTTCCGAGACTTCATGGAGACCTTGTGGACCCGGCTCATGACTCATAGTTTTAGCCACCCCAGACTAGATTTGGGGTGTACCAGGGCTGAATGGTAGAGTGGCATTATCCTAGGCTAGCAAGTGGCCGGAATCAGCCCAGTTGATGACGGTCAGCGAGGAAGGCGGATCTTGTGGTTATGTAAAACCTCTGCAGAGTGTATGGTTGATCGATCGATACATATGTCGACTTGTCAGCTATGGACCTTTCCTGGGTTTGGCTTAAACTAGATAGTGAGATGAGTCCTTCTTTTCTCCCCCTGGGAGTGAGTGTTCGGACATAGCCAGGGCTACAGGCCTTGAGACAGTGCCGAGAGGGAGTTGGCTTGTCGACTGAGCAATGGTATGGGTGTGGTATGGTGATGGTGTGGAGATGATGGTATATCGATCCTAGGATCGAAACCTGGCTCTGGAATGGGAATGGGGTGGAATGTGTGGGAATGGTGTTAAAACTTGACCAACTATTATTATGTACTTGACATGCTAATACATAGGAAACTCCAGCCTTATAGGTTCCTTTTTGATTTTATCCAACTTGCATCCAAATTCCACAAAGCATTGCTCACAGGGTTAGGAGTGGCCAGTACAAATCGTACTGATAAATTTTGGCACACAGGTTCTGCTGAGGAGTATAGCTTCGAGGAGTTTGATGGTTGAGGGGTTCGTTTCTACGCTCGAGTTTGGCGATCTTATCTTCAAGCTGTTCTGAATGGATGCTACTTTTGAATCCGCCAATGCGGCGATGTAATAATTTATGTAATTCCGCACTATTTGTACTCTGATATTATCGTTGTATGGATGTGATATTCGACTGGAATTTGGGTAATATGATCTACAATGGTCCTATTACACTTCGACTCTGTGGATTTCCCTTCACGGAAATCGGGGTTGTTTCAGTTGGTATCAGAGCCATACTTGACCATAGGACGAAACCCTTAGAAACGGACGATAGAATAGGACATGAACAACCCTTCTTTCGGTTATATACCGACCCTGCATTCACTTTTATGCAAGGCTTATCTATTATTGACCTGCTAACACCTGTTTCCCTAAAAACATGTAGATGGCAACAAACGTCGAATGGCCACCTCTAGGACCGCTACCTCTGGACCACACCAAGCTTACCTTCGACCTACGTGAGCTCGGGGGTTTTGCACAGACCCTCTGTCAAGTTCTTGTCACGTTAGGAGTCCCTAACGAGCTTGTCAAGGTCACCTATACCTGGAAGTCAGCTCAAGATGGAGGAATCGAAGGACCGGTTGTCACCTCAGTCGAGTTCCCAGCTAGCACTACCTTACCTTCTGTCCTAGCTTTCACCGAGTTGACTATAGAGGACACAGTTGAGGAGGGACTGCGAGCTGTCTCACACAAGGCACTTCGCAGAGTGATGAGGGACCACTACGAGCACCTGAAGACAACAGAGTTCTATCTACTTCCCCAGGCCCTCAACCTCAGCCTTACCCCTAGTGAGCAGAGTTTCGTAGCCGGTAGAGTTATCTTTGTAGAGGAGGACAGATGCCTTCGTGTATTAGCTATCCACCTACTGGAGCAGGATAGGTACGTGACCCAGCTTGAGTAGAAGAGACATCAGGACCGGGCTCTTCTATGGGAGTGCTAGGAGCGAGACTCGCAGGGAGCACAGGAGCGAGCTAGTCTGCTCGAGACAGTTGCCAAGCTACAGGACGAGCTCAACCATCTTGAAGAAGTCGACAGAGCCGAGGTCGCTGACTTACCGAACAAAGCAGCCGGCCAAGGCAATAGGAACTGCTACCTCGACAGCAAGGTCTTGGAGTTGTAGAGGGAGTTGGATGACAAGAAGGCCGAGTTCCACCATAGAGGAGACAGAGAGAGGTCCAAGGGGATTGATATGCTGAAAATCCAATCTCGGAACAAGATCATGACCTAGGAGCTAGAGGAGTTCAGGAAGAAGGCCATTCGCAACTAGGGCCACCTGATCGAGGCACTCAGGCAGAACGAGTACCTACAGGACAAGTGTGAGAGGACTTGGCAGGCTTGTTAGAAGTCTGACAAGAAGCGCCTCAGGGAGATGAAGGGTATGTGGGATTAGCTACCCAAGGAGATTCGCAGCAAGACGAAGCCGAGGATAGAGGAGTTTGAGTTAGCACCGACTCGCCTCAACCTAGACACCTGCCCTACCCAACCTAGAGCCAAGCCTACTGAGGAGCTCGCCGAGGCCTTGAAGTACGTGTCCCGACTTCACAAGTCTGACGAGGAGATCGAGATCGAGAACAGTCGTATTCCAGCTGTGGTGTACGAGTTAGAGTAGATGACCCTGTGTGGTCATGAGTTATGTTAGTAGCTTCCATGAGTTGTACCCCATGATGTACCCCTTATGAGATGTATTATGAGACACTATGCGTAGTACGATTCTCGCATGTCTTCAAGTGTAGCTACTGGAGATGATGCTATGTAATAAAACCCATGTAATGAATGTTTTGGATCTTATTGCATCTTATGGATCTTATTGCTTCTTTGTAATGAGTGTTGGATAGTATAAATATTTTTCTTTAAATTGTCAAAATCATGTAATCATATTGAATTATAAGCACTTATGGCACAAGCACTAAAATTCCTATGATCCGTGTTGCAGATGCCAAACCGCCGATCTGGTGGCCTAATGAACCGTGGACGTGCGCCCATCCCCGAACCAGTCGAACCAAACAGGGGCCGTGGTGGCAACAACCGTGGCCGTGGCCATGGCCATGGAAGCAGAGGGATACCCTTCAACCTGGAGAATACCCCGCCGCCTGCCGAGGAGAACATTCCGCCACCACCACCACCAAACCTGACAGAAGTCATGGCGCAGCAGACCCAGCTTGTTGCAGCTCTTGTTGAAGGAGCAAACCGTCACCAGGGAGGTCAGCAGAATGATTTCCAAAGGAAGCTGGAAGGATTCTTGAAGCTAAGGCCACCTACCTATGATGGCACCAACCCTGACCCGCTTGTAGCCGATGACTGGCTCAAGGAGATGGAGAAGAAGCTTGACCTCACCACTTTCACCGACGATGAGTGTGTTGGAGCTGCCACACACCAGCTCATAGGTGCAACACGCGCCTGGTGGGACAGTTTCAGTGATTCCCATGAGGACCCTGCCAACATCTCGTGGGATGAGTTTGCCGAAGCATTCACTGAGTATCACATTCCCAAGGGTATCATGGAGGCCAAAGCCGAGGAGTTTCACAACATTAAAATGGGAAAGGACAAGGTGACCGAGTACACTACTCGTTTCACCAACCTTCTGCGCTATGCAGCTTCCTATGTTGTGAACTCTGAGAAGGAGAAGCTATACTATTACCGCAAGGGACTTAACCCGCACATCAAACTGAAGTTTGGCGGTATTGAGAGTAACACGTTGCGTGCTCTGGTGGATCGCTGCATCCCGATTAAGAAGGACTGTGCTGAAGCTGGAGAAGAGTACAGGGAGAGGAAGCGTAAGCCTGAGGAGTCTTTCTGTGGCCGTGATCGCAAGAGGTTCCACAGGGATGCACCATCCAGGGAACACTCACGCCACAACAGGGATGACAACCCCGGATCGAGTAGGGGAAGTGGAGGCTACACTGCCAAACACTCCTGCCCTGCTCAGGATCGTTACACCCGGGACCGTTATGCTCAGGACCGCAACACTCAGGACCGTTTCAACCGTCCCCGCTCTGTGAATGAACGCCCAGCACAGAACCGCTCCGCACCAAGCACTGGAAACTAGAAGGCACCTGCGCCAACCCCTACAGGCGGTGCGCCTTTCACCTGCTTCGCTTGTGGCCAACCGGGTCACAAAGCCACTGAATGCCCTCAGAACTTAGCTGCTCAGAAGTCTCAGTTCAAGGGATCTGCTACCCGTGGACGTCTCAACCATCTGGACACCGAGGAAGCACAGGCTGCCCCTAACGTTGTGTACGGTATGTTTTTAGTTAATAGCAATACTGCATTAGTTCTATTTGACTCTAGAGCAACTTGTTCATACATATCATCCAAGTTTGCACGAGAGCATGACATGCCTGTAACCCCATGTGAAAAGCCTATCATCACCAGTTCACCTTTAGGAGAACTAAAATGCACCCACATCTGTAAGGGAGTGAGTCTTACCATTGAGGTTCTTACCTTTAAAGCCGACCTAACCCTGTTACCTTCCACTAACCTAGATGTCATCTTAGGCATGGATTGGCTAACCATTCACCGAGGTATCATATCATGTTCACCTAGATACGTCCAAGTGACCCACCCATCGGGCCAAGTCATTAGATGTGAACCCTAGTCCGAAAAGTCCATCTCTATCCTATGTGCCCTTAAAGCGAGTTCAGAATCACAAAAATGATGAAAAGACAGTTCATGATGTGCCTGTGGTCAGAGACTATCCCGATGTATTCCCTGAAGAATTATCGGGTATGCCACCAGGCCATGATATAGAGTTCATCATTGATCTTTTGCTGGGAACAGGACCCATTGCTAAGAGGCCCTATCGCATGTTAGTTGATGAACTAGTCGAGCTCAAGAAACAGCTTGATGAGCTCATCTCAAAGGGATATATCAGACCCAGTGCTTCACCCTGGGGATCTCCTGTTCTGTTTGTTAAGAAGAAGGGTGGCTCAATGAGAATATGCATTGATTACCAGAACTTGAACGCAGTCACCATTAAGAACAGGTACCCCCTGCCAAGGATTGATGATTTACTTGATCAGCTTCAAGGTGCCAAGTATTTCTCCAAGATTGATCTCAGATCTAGCTATCATCAGATGAAGATTCGAGAGAGTGACATCCCGAAGACAACTTTCGTGACTAGGTATGGACAGTTTGAGTTCACTGTGGTATCCTTTGGACTCACAAATGCTCCCGCATACTTCATGAACATGATGAATAAGGTTTTCATGGATGATCTGGATAAGTTCGTGGTAGTATTCATTGATGACATCCTTGTCTATTCGTCCACCGCTGAAGAACACGAACATCATCTGAGAACTGTACTTGAGAAACTAGCCCAACATCAGCTCTACGCAAAGTTCAGCAAATGTGAGTTTTGGCTATAGTAAGTTGCCTTCCTAGGCCATGTACAATCAACTAAAGGTGTTGCAGTTGACCTAGCTAAGATTGAGGCTGTGAAAGAATGGGAACAACCCCGTATTGTGACAGAAGTCAGAAGTTTCTTGGGATTGGCTGGATATTATCGCCGATTCATCGAAAACTTCTCCAAGATAGCCCGTCCGATGACTAACCTTCTAAAGAAGACTAAGGAGTTTGAATGGACGCCCGAGTGCGAGCGAAGCTTCCAGGAATTAAAACAGAAGCTTACCACAACTCCTGTGCTAGCATTGCCTGATATCAGCAAAGATTTCGTGGTCTATTGTGATGCATCCCACCAAGGACTTGGCTGTGTATTGATGCAAGGAGGAAGAGTGATAGCTTATGTGTCTCGACAGTTGAAAGAACACGAGAACCGTTACCCTACTCATGATCTTGAGGTAGCATCAGTTGTGCATGCCTTGAAGATCTGGAGGTAGTACTTGATAGGCAACAAGTGTGATACCTACACCGATCACAAGAGCTTGAAGTACTTTTTCACTCAGGAAGATCTGAATATGAGGCAACGCCGATGGCTAGAATTGATCAAGGACTATGACCTATAAATTCACTATCACTTGGGAAAAGCTAATGTAGTCGCAGATGCTCTCAGCCGCAAGAGTTACTGTCACATTTTTGTCACTGAATCCGTACCACCTGAGCTCAAGGAAGAGATTGATGACTTCCAACTTGAGATACTACCGCATGGCTTGCTGAATGAGCTCCACATATAGTATGATCTCACAGATCGCATCCGTCGAGCTTAGAAAAATTGTGAAGAGATCGAATATCTCCGTGGTCTGATGAAACTAGGCTACAAGACCAACCACCATGAAGATGAACAAGGGACCATCTGGTTCAAGGACATAATCTGTGTACCTTCTGATCCAGCCCTACGAGAGGAAATTCTGTCAGAAGCCCATGATTCTAAGTATTGTATTCACCCTGGAGGTTCAAAGATGTATCAAGACTTGAAGAAACACTTTTGGTGGAAAGGCATGAAGACGGACATTGCAGGACATGTGGCATGATGTGACACCTGTAATAGAGTCAAGGCTGAACATCAAAGGCTTGCAGGATTGCTAAAGCCTCTTGACGTTCCCGAGTGGAAATGGGAGAGCATATCCATGGATTTTATAGTTGGATTGCCCCGTTCATAGAAAGGCAATGATTGCATCTGGGTGATTGTTGATCGTTTGACCAAGATTGCTCACTTTGTACCAGTGAAGACCAAGACCAATGCAGAAAAATTAGCAGATCTATATATTGAGCATATTCTCAGACTGCATGGAGCTCCCTCCAGTATTGTATCTGATCGTGGTCCTCAGTTTGTGTCCCGATTCTGGAAAGCTCTGCACAAGTCCATGGGAACCAAACTTGATTTCAGTACCGCTTATCACCCACAGACAAATGGATAGACAGAGTGAGTAAATCAGATCTTAGAAGACATGCTTCGCGCTAGTGTACTGAATTATGGCTCTGATTGGGAGAAATGTTTACCCTATGCAGAGTTCTCTTACAACAACAGCTACCAAGCCAGTATCAAGATGTCGCCGTTTGAAGCACTGTATGGTAGACCTTGTAAGACACCATTGATGTGGTCTCAACTAGGTGAAAGATCATTCTTTGATTCTGCTAAGATTCAAGATGCAGAAGAAGGAGTTGCTCAAGTGAAGGAGAATTTGAGAATTGCTCAAAGTCGATACAAGAGCTATGCTGATAAAAGGAGAAGAGAACTTGAGTTTAATGTGGGAGACTTCGTCTATCTCAAGGTATCCCCGCTACGTGGGACTATCAGATTCCATGTGAAAGGGAAGCTTGCCCCTAGATTTGTTGCCCCATAAAAGATTTGCAAGAGGATTGGAAAGATCGCATACAAACTTGAGCTACCTAAGGAATTGGTGGGTGTACATCCCATATTCCATGTCTCACGGCTACACAAGTGTTTGAGAGTGCCCGATGAAGTAGTTCCAACTGAGACACTTGACATACAAGATACACTTGAGTATAAAGAACATCCTATCAGAATTCTGGGCAGAGATACCAAAGAGACCCAAAGCAAGACTATTCCTATGTGCAAGATCCAATGGAGTAATCACACCGAGAGAGAAGCAACATGGGAGAAAGAGTCTGACCTCCGGCTACGATATCCTTACCTCTTCGAAGAGTACGTTACGCTTTAATCTCGGGGACGAGATTCTGTTAAGGGGGTAGGACTGTAACAACCAAAAAATCCACACACCAAAAATACCAACTACAAAAATTTTCTCAAAACTTCCATGTGATGATGAGTGTCATGTATAGAAACCCAACCTAAGAGATGCATTAGGTCTAACCCCAACCCAAGTCAACACATAAGCATGGCATGTCATTAGTTAACTGTGTTTAATTAAATTCTAACAAATAAAGTATTGCATACATTGTTAATTCAAATTGTGATTTGGATTTCCATTTGCTTTATGTTATGCTTAACAACTCCATTAAAGTAATAAACCATAAAGTAATTATTAATCGAATCAAAAGAATAAATGCTTAAGGAGAAAACTAACCCTATTTTTGTATAACAAAACCACATCTATTTTTGTTATACAAAATAGCTAAACAAAATTCCCTAAACTCCAATAAATAGGTTACATCAATTTTGAATTCATAATTCAAACCAAATTTGAATTCAAACAAAAGGAGAAGAAATGAAAAAAACACAAAAAGGAAAAAGAAAAGAAGAAGGAAGCCTCGCTGTGGACCAGGCCCGCTCGGCTTCACAGCCCATCTAGCCCCACCGCGCCAACCGGCCTGCCAACCGCGCCCGCCTTCACCCAGCGCGCGCACGCGGCCCAGCCGCACGTTGCCCACACCCACGTGCCTCTCCGCTTTCTCGTTGCCGCCGCTACCACATGGCCTCGCATGTCAGCCACCCCCGTCCACAACATCGTCTTCTCCACACCCACGCCCAACCGCCCACACGACGAAGCCCCGACAGTGGTGGCAGGGCGGACCAGGGGGTCACGCCCGGGGCATGGCCCTGTCTCCCTTGCGCCGCGCTCACGCAACCTCACGCGAGCCGTCTGATGCATCGCATGCCTCTCCACCGCTTGATCTCCGCCCGCCATGGGAGCATGGAGCTCGGTTATAAAACCCTGGCCTCGGATGCCCGAGCGCTCTCCTGTGCCCCGCCGGCACCTTGTGGCCGTCCACAGCACACCCGAGCCAAGAGAGAAGAGGGAGAAGAGGAAGAAGGGGGGGGGGGCGGGGAAACGCCAAAGCCGCTGCGAGGGGGAAGAGCTTGCCGAAGTCGCCGGAGCCGAGGGCGACGCCGTCGTCCTCATCACAGTCGGGGGTCGGCACGGCACTGCTTCTGGAGCTACACGGCCGCAACCCGCCACTGCACCACCATCCTATCTCCCACAACACCTAAGGTGAGCCTCCCGGTCTCTCCCTGCTCGCCGCCGGACCTTACCATGTCGGCCATGGCGCTCCACACTGGGAGCGCATAGGCCAGGGCCGTCTCTAGCCTCTAGGAACACACACACCCACGCGCACACCCGCGACCACGCCATGACCGCCCTACTGGAGCCCCGTGGTGCACCCGCGCATGCACGCCGCGCTCACGATGCCGCTGTCATACCGTGCACCACCATTCGCGCGCCCGGCCGCCTCGCTGGACTAGGACATAGTCACAGCACTGCCATGATGTTTGGAGAACAGCCGTGTAGACCGAGTCGTCGATAGTCGGCTGCGGTGACTTGGCCACGTGCACCAGACCACCACCAGACCTCCGCCATGGCCGAAGCAAGCCGCAGCCATGGCCAAAGCCACCAGAGGCCCTGGAGGACCCCTCGACCTACCCAACATGCCCGCTAGAGCATTATGACGCTCACGCACACCACAAACCCAGCCTATGCTGCTGCACCCGCGCCACCCCCGCACGCCGGTTGTGCTCGAGCCGCCGTTCGTCGTGGTCAGTGACCTAGGAGCCCTATCCGTCGCCCCGACCCCACTGTTGCAATCACCATGGCACGGGGAGACTTTTCCCCACCTCAATTGGACGCCTGAGCCATTGTGGGAACTCACCTGTGAGCACGTCGCTGGTGGGAGCACGCCGTGGAAGAAACAGAGGAGAAGGGGGCAAGTTGAGCAGCGCAGCCCTACACCCGGTGCACATGAGCCGAGCCGAGAGGGAAGGACGATGGACTTGGTCCACCATGGACCCTGCCTTAGGTCCATGGACCATGAACTTGGGTCCACCGTGAGCCGCGCTCACGCCCACAGCCAGGAAACGAAGCCCAGTAAGAGCCCAACTGCGCCACATGGCAGCGCCGCAGCACGCCACGTGTTCGGGTCAGCCTGGCCCAGATCGGCCCAAATCCAGCCCTGTTCAGGCCCAGTTTGGACCCGGCCCATGTTAGCCGTTGACCTGGCCCCACATGTCAGTGGCACAGACACACTAGACCCACACGTCAGATGTTGACGTCATGCTGATGATGTGATGACGTCATGTGGGACCCACCTGTCAGTAGCAGCACGGCCGAGGTGACGTCATGCTGACGTCACGCTGACATCAGCTGCTGACGTCAGCAGGCCTGGCCCCACACGTCAGTGACCCTGACCATTGACCATAGACCGTTGACTCGTCGTTGACTGACGTTGACCTTGACTGGACCCACATGTTAGTGACCCAAGTGCCCCTAGAACCCACCTGTCAGCTCGGAACCGAGACAATGACGTCATGCTGACGTCAGCATGCCACGTGGACCAGTCACAGCGTGACACGTGTCAGCCCAGGATTAATTCAGCCTTTTTCATTTTTAGAAATGGATTTAATCTTCGAAAATTCATAACTAATTCATATGACCTCAGAAAAATATGAAACTAGGACCAAAATTCATCTAAAATCAAGCTCTACGCAATGAACCCATGTTTGAGTGCATTTGGCTCTTTTGAATTTTCATTGCTTCTTTGTGCCATTCTATAGACGTCGCTAACGCGACTATAATGCGATCGTTTGCAGACTCGGAGGAGAACCGGACGGATGAGGATCATTGTCACAGAACCGACCAATTTATAAGAGCACAAGTACAAAAACAATCGTCGGAACGATCAAATTCTCGAACTTGAGCCCATATAAACCCGGTAGTCAACTGAAATCTCGATGGTTTTCAAACCAACTTGCATACAACCAAGATCATAGTAATTCAACATAACATATCGTATGTTACAACATTTCACAGACATTCGCAAATAGATTACATCATCACAGAGTAATCATTATTACAAAACCAGTCTTGTAAAACATGCGGAAGCAAATAGTTTAACTTACACACCCGAGTTCAAATACACATACTGGTTCGTTGATCACAGCCCGCAAAAGCATTCAGATAAGAGAACAGAGATCATGCCCATGATCTAGTCTTCATCACCCGCTGGGTGGAGACAATACTTACAGAATCCCTGATATAGAAGGTCACCTGCAACAAGAGGGAATAAACCCTGAGTACGGGAATGTTCTCAGCTAGACTTACCCGTCGAAAACCAAACAAATGACACCAAGGATTATGCATAGCTTAATGTAGTGGATCTGACTGACACTTTCTTTTTGCAGAAAAGCATAAGTAATAATGATCAACTCTTAGCCTGACTAGCAGTGACTTTTTAGCCATTAACCTATCATCTATATTAGCACATGTACTAAGCAATCACTTGATTAATATGCAAACATTATTAACCATAGCAGGTATAAAATCGTGGCAACATTATCCATCATCATCTTCTTCCATTTAACCATATCGTTAAATTAAGTGAATCTATGTTGCCGCTGCTCAAGTCAAGTTCTCACTATCCGGGAGAGACGGCGATTCGAATCGATTCCTATCCAGCTGGAGGGGTATTCCTAAACACAAACCCTGCTTCCCCCGTCAGGGTCGCAAACAAGTCACCTTTGGTACGATTCAGGAGTCGCGAGTCCGAACAGATCAACATTCTCAGAGAACCACTCTGCCAAGGTTGTTCGGGACTCTAATCCGCTTTGGACTTATGCCAATGGCTCTCCGCACATCCTTACTACCTCTAGAATGCACGCCACTGCTCGCGTCCCCAGCCTGAGTTGAGCTACTAGGCTTCGCGATCGGAACGACTTATCTGGCCAGCTAAGTGTTAGGCTGCGTTCAATATGACATGAGGATGTACAGCGTATCGGTCCTTAAATGACCCAGACGGAGTCACTATGTTTAAACCTACACAAGACCCCGCCCAGTCTTAATTCATTATTTACATGGTTCTTTTCCACGATAGCAAATATAGCCAACCGTGATCCACCTCATTCTAGAGCTCGCAGGTGATAGGAAATCACCTGACTTCTACCGCACTAAGCATGGCTAAGTATTTAACCTGTTCCTGAACTTAAATAGGATTCTAGTGCGATATCTGGACAAGGAAGGATATATATAATGCAGCAATTGGTTCCAACCAATTCCTATACTCAATGCATCATCAACAATAAAAGGTACTCAATGTATTTGTGAAAGCATGGGAGGCTTAATATGCTCCGGGGCTTGCCTTTCAGGAACGAGGAAGGCTGGTGGTCAGGGCACTCGGGCAATTCCTCCACGCGACTGCTTTGTTGGCTTCCTGCACCTCGGGCTCCTCCTCCTGGTTGGCTCCCTCGAACTCCAGCAACGTCACTCCCTCTGGCACACCTATCGCATGAATGCGCAACATAAATATCATGAATGCACATGAACGAATGTCAGGGATGCTCGGGGAATGCGCATGTTCGCTGTAGTTTGCATATTCCAACTTAAGCCCTATTCAAATCACTTTACTTACCAAGTTTATACAACCTAATGTATAATTGCTCATCTTCAGTTAATGACCTAGCACCTGCACCTAAGCATATCCTCAAGTTAGGCTAACCCCTAAACAATCAACGAGAACATTGCATCAAGCATACACTCAAGCATTTGTATTTCAGCAAAATGAAGACTATGTAGCGGTACAGTAAACTAGCCATAACTGGAGATTTATAAATCCAATTGACATGCAAAAAGACAATTTGGAAAGCTTATAAAATTGTCTACAATTTATTTTCAGACCTCAAAGCATGATTCAACACTTTACTAGGTCGAATTCTTTGATCAACAGAACTCTGTCCTCCCAAGACAGAGAGTAAGCAAAACTGGAACCTAACTTTAAACAACTGTAGTTTCTAAACTACTGGGCCAAATGCCCGCAAATTTTGATAGGAGCTAGATACATAAATTATCTACAACTCTTGTATTCATCACATTCACAGCAAATCAAAATATCATGGGGAACTTTTCAAAGTCCCCAGATCTATCCAGAGGGACATGATGCAAAAGAAATAATTATTAACTTATGATGTAAACAAATAATTGGACAAAACTAACTCTACTCACTTATTACACATATCACAAGAACACCAGAAAGTTGGGTGTTCATCACCCAAACATTTCTTTGCATACCTTTCTTAATTTATTTAATTAATTAGAGGAAATGGTAAACATATATGAAAACTACACAATTAAATCTACAAAAATTACAGTAGATACTACATGCTCTAAGTAGACTACCATAAAAATTTCACACCATTTGAGTAAGTATAACAGCCTACACAAAAATGATAAGGCATAATGGCTTAAAATGGCATAATTAGGAAACCTTAGTGAAAAGTGTCAAGCAATAGATTTTATATTTTTCTTAGCATCCTTAAGGTACTAGGACATTATCTAACAAATTTCATGGTCATTGGATTCATAGATAATTTACAAAAATTCATCCAAGTATCAATCAGTGATAAAAGGAAAATCTATAACTCAAAAACCATACATGCAATGACTCTCAAATTTTAACCAGAGCTTCTACTAAGCAAGACTAGCTTACCCACAAAATTTCATAATTTTTGGATCACAGAAACTCAAGATATAATTCATCCAAAATTTCTACATAATGTGCTCAAGACATATTTTTCTTAACTACTAGACCTCACAGTGAGTCTAACAAAATTTGAATCATACCATTTGGATCTACACATTTGGAGTTACGAAATTTACAAAACAGCATTCAAAACTAGAAATATTTGAACTAGCTTCTAATACTCAGTCACTGACAAGCGGGGTCCTTGGGTCAGACGACCCCACAGGTCAGCAAGAGGAAACAGGGGAGGGACTGCTGCGGTGCTCCGGCGAGCTTTTCCTCACCGGCGCGGAGGGCTTAGGCGGTTGCGTCACCACCGTCGCCATCTCCGAGCTCAACCGTGTTGAGGGATGTATGGAGCACGGCGAATGGCCCCTCGGAGCATGGACGGCGGCGGCCATGGCGGACAACGTAGACGCCCGACGGCACGCCGGCCAACTACGGCCACGGTATCACCCAGCGAAAGACGCTAGAGTTTCCTAGAGACCTAACGCAGAGATAGCCTAAGGTAAGGGCAGCTAGGGTAGCGCCGGTGAGCTTGGCCACACGCACAGTCACACGGCGGCGCCCCGAGCATCACGGCGGCATGGCTGTTCTGTCTCAACGGCGGCGAATCCAAGGACTACGTCTTCGAGGTAGATACTATGGCTCATAAAGGTCCTCATGCACCCGCTATAAGAGGCAGGAAAGGTTCAAGGCGGCCGGCCACGACGAGCTCGTGCTCGCTGCCATGGCGGACATGGTGAGGTGCACCGGGGTGTTCCCAGGCACATGCTCGGTAGCGTCTAGAGCTATTCCTACCAGAGCATCAGCAAGCTAGCACGGTGCTGGACCGGAGGATGAGGCAACGTGTGGTGCAGTGGAGTGCCATGGCCACATGAACCGCAAGCACGGCGTGCTCCGGTGAAGTCTCCGACGGCGGAAATTGAAATGTGCCTTACCAACGGTTCAAGGGAGTAGAGCGAGAGGTCCGGGAGGTGGAGTGGAAGAAGATGCGGTGATGGTCGAGACAGATTGGCCAACAGCATGGCATCGAAGGTGAGTTGCGGTGGCAAAGCGAGCGGCGTCGGCAATGGCGAGCAGCGGCGTTGCGAGAGAGAGCGAGTGGGAGGCAGAGCGCACGTGAGCGAGCAGAGAGGCAGCATGCGTCCTCCTCTTCACGCTGGCCAGTGCGTAGCGTGGTCAGGGCCAGTCGGACACGTGGCGTCCACGCGGCGGCAAGGCTCTACTGCCGGTCGGTCACTGTAGCGAGTCTAAAAATCCGATTCAGTTACCAAGTGAACATCCTGACAGGCGATTTTCAACGCTACATAACTCCTAATCGTCTCGGCCAAATTCTAATCCAGTTGGACTACATGATAGAGCTAAGTGAGTACTCCAAATGACTCAACATAAGCTCAAGCTAATTCACCATGGATTTCCATCTACAAGGTTCCAAAGTCGTCTTCATGAAACTGGAAAGCAGTTCCAACACTTAGAAAATTTCTAAGTGTTGAAACAGCACTGATCTTAGGCTTGTGGGCCCTATTTGAACATGTTCTGCTAATTTTCATGACTTGGCTTCTAAACAAAGTTTGTTCCATATAAAATTTACTACAACGTTGCTTTAGGTTGCTCAGACATGCAAACACTCGAAGCTACACTTTTTAAACAGTCAAACTCAGGAGCTCTAGGGGTCCATAATGGTCAAACCATGACTTGGGAACCTAATTAGGCAAAATGATCAACATGAATATTGTTCCTAATGACATTCTAAGTATAACTAAGGTTCTTAGGAGAATAATTAGCCACAACCCACATTGGTCACACAAGAATCAAGCATGGTATGTACTGAAACAATGAAAAACACATGAAATGTTACACTTGTTTCATAGTCATGTTTCACATGTTTCATGATCTTGTTGCATGGTACTAACTAACCATGTTTCACTAAAGTGTGTTGCATATGTTGCACTTGAGTGTTGCACACTATTCATTTCATAAAACAAACACACATGAAATATGACAATACGTTGCAATGTTTCACAAGCATGTTTCATGCAATATAAGCTCATGAATGGATGAATGATGCTCATGTTTATGAAATGCAAGTGCAAATGTGGAAGCCAAACACCTGGGGTGTTACAGCCCTCCCCCCTTATAAAAATCTCGTCCCGAGATTTGAAAAGCGTACCATTGTTGATAGAAATTCTTATAACCATCCCTCAAATAATCTTCCCTTTCCCACGTTGCATCGCGTTCACTACCCTGGTTACTCCACATGACTTTGTAAAACTTGACCACTCGACTCCGAGTCACTCGCTCACGAGTGTCAATCACTAGGACCGGCTTTTCTTCAAAGGTCAAATCAGATTTTAACTCGATATCCCCCAATGGAACTCTCTCTTCAGGGACGCGAAGACATTTCTTCAATTGGGATACATGAAAGACATTGAAGATAGCACTCATCTCTGGAGGCAATTGAATCTTGTACGCCACCTTACCACTTTGTCCAATGATTTCAAACAGACCAACATATCTCGGCACAAGCTTTCGCTTCACACCAAAGCGTTGGACACTCTTCATAGGTGAGACTTTCAGATAAACGAAGTCTCCAACTTCGAACTCAATAGGTTTTCTACATCGATCAACATAACTTTTCTTCCTAGCTTGAGCTACGGCCATGTGGGTTTGGATAGTACAGACTTGTTCTACGGCTTCTTGAACAAAATCAATTCCATAATATCTCCTTTCACCGGCTTCCACCCAGTTCAACGGGGTTCTACACTTTCGGCCATACAAAGCTTCAAACGGTGCCATCTTTATACTCTCTTGATAACTGTTATTGTACGAGAATTCAGCTAGGGGTAACCATTTTTCCCATGAGCCCTTAGCTGAGATGACACGTGCTCTCAACATATCTTCTAAGATTTGATTCACTCGTTCAGTTTGCCCATTGGTTTGTGGATGATAAGCAGAACTTCTTACTAGCTTAGTTCCTAATAATCCATGTAAGTGCTCCCAAAAGCGAGCAGTGAACTATGGTCCTCTATCAGAGACAATAGTACGAGGGATCCCATGAAGTCGGACTATGTGATTAAAGTACAACTCCGCATAGTCAGTGGGACGAAAGTCTATGCGGACAGGAATGAAGTGTGCTGACTTGGTCAAACGGTCTACAATCATCCAAATAGAGTTAAAGTTCCTCTGAGTAGTAGGGAGTCCAACAATAAAATCCATACTTATCTCCTCCCATTTCCAACCTAGAATAGAGAGTGGCTGAAGTAATCTAGCTTTCATGTGCACAGCCTTGACTCGACAACAAGTGTCACACCTAGCCACATAAGCGGCTATCTCTTTCTTCATTTTGGTCCACCAAAATCGAGGCTTTAAATCATGATACATTTTGCTACTACCAGGATGAATAGATAATTTAGAGGAATGGGCTTCAGATATGATTTGATTTCTAAGTTCTCTATCCTTTGGAACCACTAACCTATCCTTGAACCATAACACGTCGTTCTCATCTACCCAAAAATGTTTGGTTTCTTGCTCTTTTATCTTGCGCTTGATGTGGAACACACCGGCATCTGTCTTTTGTAGCTCGATAATTCGACTCTGTAGAGTACAACTGACAGTGATGTTGTGAAGGACTGTAGGATGAAGGAGCATTGACAAATGGACATCACTCTCAATCAATGAGTGGTAATGAGACTTCCTGCTTAAGGCATCCGCTGCGACATTTGCCTTGCCAGGGTGATAGTGCACTTGGAGGTTATAATCCTTGATCAACTCGAGCCATCTTCTCTGACACATATTCAACTCAGGTTGAGTGAAGATGTACTTGAGACTTTTATGATCAGTGTAGATGTTGCACACATTGCCAAGTAAATAATGTCTCCAGGCCTTCAAAGCATGAACAACGGCAGCGAGTTCCAAGTCATGCGTTGGATAATTCACTTCATGCTTCCGAAGTTGGCGAGAGGTATAATCAATGACTCTACCTTCCTGCATAAGAACACCTCCTAACCCAATACCTGATGCATCGCAGAACACATCAAAAGGTTTCTCGATATTCGGTTGTGCCAAAACCGGAGCCAAAGTTAGAAGAGTTCGCAGGGTATGAAAAGCCGCATCACACTCGGGAGTCCAGACAAACTTTATGTCTTTTTGTAGCAACCGAGTCATAAGCTTGGCTATTTTAGAGAAATCTGGGATGAAGCGACGATAATAGCTAGCCAACCCCAGAAAACTCCAAACCTTGTGCACCGAGATTGGAGCCTTCTAGTTCCACACTTCTTGCACCTTGGTGGGATCAACCATAATTCCACCATCCGACAATACGTGTCCAAGAAAAGGTACCTCGCGAAGCCAAAATTCACATTTGCTAAACTTTGCATACAGCTGGTGTTCCCGCAATCTAGTGAGAACCACCCGCAAATGTTCAACATGATCTTCTTCATTCTCAGAATAGACCAGGATATCATCTATAAATACCACCACAAATTTGTCCAACTCGGGCATAAACACCGAATTCATCAGATACATAAAATGTGCGGGGGCGTTGGTCAATCCAAAAGACATAACCAGGTACTTATACAGACCATATCTCGTAGAGAATGCGGTTTTTAGGACAACCTCAGGCCGAATTTTGATTTGATGATACCCAGATCTCAAATCAATCTTGGAAAAGACTTTTGCTTTAGACAACTGATCAAACAAGATATCTATGCATGGTAGAGGGTACTTATTCTTGATTGTAACTACATTCAAAGGTCTATAATCTACACACATGCGTAGGGATTGATCCTTCTTCTTCACAAAGATAGCTGGGCACCCCCACGGAGATGAACTAGGACAGATAAGGCCTTTCTTTAGAAGTTCATTCAACTGGGTCTTAAGTTCAGCTAGTTCATTGGGAGGCATTCTATATGGCCTTCTAGAGATAGGAGCTGTGCCAGGAAGCAACTCTAGAACTCCACTTCCCGATCTGGGGGCAATCCAGGCAAATCATCAGGAAAAACATCCAGAAAGTCACACACTACAGGGATATCTGCAATAGCCTTTGCTTGCACCGCATTAGCCGCACAAGAAAGATTGATGTCCCTGGGTAGTTGCACCAGAAAACCTTCCTGATTACTAGGATCTCTGAGCATGACTACTCTAGTCGATGTATCAATAAGCACCTCGTGACTGCTCATCCAATTCATTCCCAATATCACATCGATACCCAGCCCCGGTAAAACTACCAGATCAACCTGATAACTTCGCCCCTCTATCTCAAATTGTACGTCCCCAACTACCAGCTTGGTTGGGATAATACCACTGGCAGCCCTAATACAATAACCCTCACCCTCAACAGTATATGTTTTCTGCATAAACTTGGATGCAAATGCTGGACTAATAAAGGAATGCGAAGCACTTGAATCAAATAGTACAACTGCGGGGTGTTGATCAATCAGAAACTTACCAGCAGTCACTACCTCTCCTAAAGGAATCTCAGTAATATTAGTGTGGTTCACCTGCCCCTGACGGCCACCTTGGTAGTTATTCTTCTTAGGGTAAGGGCACTCCCTTGCCTAGTGGCCTGTCTTGTTGCAGTTCTAGCACGGCATGTTGCTTGGAGGAGCCCTGGAACTGCCCTGACTGGTAGTGCCCTTGGGAAGAGCAACTATAAATGCCTTGCGAAACCCAGTCTTGGCGGAATTCTTCTTCTGCGGTGGGCGAAACTTAGCGGCTGACGCTGGAGGACGGAATGGAGCCCTCTGTGTGACGGGAGCCTTGGATTGTGAGGCACCCGCCTCATAGGCCCTCTTACGACTTTTTGAAGCAGCATACATAGCATTGTTGTTCTCTTGCGATAAAGCATCACTCACAAACTCATTAAAATGAGCACACTTGCAATTTCCCATGGTCTTCATCAGTTTGGGGCTAAGTCCCCACTTGAAGCTAGCAATCTTCTTGGCATCGGTGTCCACAAACTCGATAGCATACCTTGCAAGGTTGTTGAAAGCTTGCAAGTATTCATTTAGGCTCTTGTTCCCCTGGGTTAGCTTCATGAATTCTATATGCTTGATCGCCATGAGACCAGGAGGAATATAATTTCCCCTGAAAGCAGACTTGAACTGATCCCAAGTGATTTGGGCATTAGCGGGCATAGTGGACCGATGATGACTCCACCAAATGCCAGCTGGCCCATGCAGTTGGTGAGATGCGTACTCAGTCTTCAGCACCTCAGTCAAGCGGAGCAGATGGAACTTCTGCTCGAGAGTATTCAACCACTCATCAGCTTGTAGAGGCTCCTCAGCCTCCTTGAAGATCGAGGGTTTTGTGTCAAGGAAATCCTTGAAATCACTGTATTGATTTGGTTCCGGTCCTTGGCGTGGACCACGGCCATCATGATTCACAATCATACGGAGGGCCTCGGCCATAGTGCGCTGTCCTTCCGCAAGCATTGCTATCAATTCCGTTGGTGTGGGTGGTGGTGGTGGTGGAAGATCATCATCATCATCACCACCCGCACCGGCGGAACGAGTACGAGGCATCTGCACAATGCACAACCAGTAATTATTGATGATGTCAGCACATTGGAGAGGAACAATGTAATTGTGCCAACCTGAATTTACTAACGAGAATGAAAACTTCATACAATAAACAGAGGCAATAATTCATTCTCCAATCACCACATCATCAAGTAGATTACAAGCGCCATACGTAGTGCATTCCAACATGACAAGTTTTAAACTTAACCAATACGATACACATCCCGAAGGGAGCGAATTAAAGTACATTACATGCCGAATTCAAATTTAAAAAGGTACATCCAACATCAGTCTTCGTACTTAAGTTCATTACATCAATGACTGCAAAAGCTAAACTAGTGAGACTTGTTAACGAACTACTCGTCAAAGTGATCGATGTCCACATCGGAGACACCTTGGACTTCTTCTGGGTCTTCCTCTTCTTCTTCATCTGCCGGCTCAGCTGCATTGTCAACCATTGCACGTCCTCTTCTTCCTCATTGGCCTAAATCACTTGAGGTCCACCCACATTTGGATACCTTGGTATGGGGCGAGGAATAGGAAATAGACGGTTGTGCAATTGATGGTGCTCAACCTGAAGCTCTTCAAGCTATTCTTGTAGTGCTTGCTCCCTTTGAAAGGCGTTGTGGTTGGCCGAAATCCAAGCCCGACATCTTTCTTCTGCTAACTCTAAAGCTGCATCCTGGTGATGTGTCACACGATCCAACTCTTGTGCAGCCTCATCTCTCTCAATAGTGAGGTTCATCAGCTGGTTATGAAGCTTGTCTCTCTCGCATGCGGTTTGACCCCACATTGCAGATGATAATTTGCAATACCGCGAATCTCCTCAACCTCTTGCTGAGCTCTCCCACATGCATCCACCCTACGGCGATACTTGCGGGCACGCAACCTGAATTTGTGCTGGGCTTCCATTGCCTTGCCAGCTTCATCTAGCGCACTCGAAAGGGTGTTTTGCCTGACTCGACAAAGCTTCAAGACTGCCATCATAGCACTCATTCCCGCGTTGTCGCTTTGCACACGTTCACCACGGCCTCGAACCAAGGCCTGACCAACGTCCTGAGTCCACTCAGCCTTAGTAGGAGACACTCGGAGAATGGATGAAGCAGGTCCACCCACTAACTCATCCCACATGAGAGGATTATTTTGCTGAGAGATTACACTTTACACTTGGGATAAGCAATTATAATGGAGGGAGTAATGCAATATGAATGACATGAGTGAATATGATGCATGTGCGTTCCGTACGTCCTCACAAACCTATTAAAATTTAAGCTTTAGCGGAATATAGGTGGCATACATACGTTCTCTCAATTAACGGTAACTAGTCGATCTACACGGTGCATTGTTAGCGTACCTGCAGAAACTTCATTGCAGCCCAACCCAACAAGATATAATGCTAATTATCACCAGTAGTAACTAAGATACTCTTCATATATACATCCCCCGATATATATACTTCGGTATCCAAACTACCCGACAAATGTACCCACAATTAAGTACCTTCATATATACATGTATGCACCATGTAAATACTCCAGTAACCACAACTAGCTCTCCCCTAGACCGACTGTTGGACGGTCATGGTCTCGTAACTCACACTTACCTTAGCGTAGAGGCAATTGATCCATACATTACCATTCAAACTAGTGGCACCCATGCAATATCACGCCGCATGGACGACGAAAAAGAAACAATCAATTCCCCCAAGTTAGTAATTATATATAAGCCACCTAGAAGTCCTTAAGTGGGCTATAAAGGATGTGATCACCAGTATACCATAAAAATTTTGATTTTTGAACACTTATATATAACTATAAGTTGGAAAACCATCTTTACAACAAAAGCTTTTGTTTAAAATAGCCGTAAGACATGTTTAATGTTGAATCTAGTTCTGATGCCAGCTGTCACAGAACCGACCAATTTATAAGAGCACAAGTACAAAAACAATCGCCGGAACAATCAAATTCTCGAACTTGAGACCGTATAAACACGGTAGTCAACTGAAATCTTGAAGGATTTCAAACCAACTTGCATACAAGCAAGATCACAGTAATTCAACATAACATATCGTACGTTACAACATTTCGCAGACGTTCGCAAATAGATTACATCATCACAGAGTCATCGTTATTACAAAACTAGTCTTGTAAAACATGCAGAAGCAAATAGTTTAACTTACACACCCGAGTTCAAATACACGTACTGGTTCGCTGAGCACAGCCCGCAAAAGCATTCAGATAAGAGAACAGAGATCATGCCCATGATCTAGTCTTCATCACCCGTCGGGTGGAGACAATACTTATAGAATCCCTGATATAGAAGGTCATCTGCAACAAGAGGGAATAAACCCTGAGTACGGGAATGTACTCAGCTAGACTTACCCGTCGAAAACCAAACAAATGACACCAAGGATTATGCATAGCTTAATGTAGTGGATCTGGCTGACACTTTCTTTTTGCAGAAAAGCATAAGTAATAATGATCAACTCTTAGCCTGACTAGCAGTGACTTTTTAGCCATTAACCTGTCATCTATATTAGCACCTATACTAAGCAATCACTTGATTAATATGCAAACATTATTAACCATAGCAGGTATAAATCGTGGCAACATTATCCATCATCATCTTCTTCCATTTAACCATATCGTTAAATTAAGTGAATCTACGTTGCCGCTGCTCAAGTCAAGTTCTCACTATCCGGGAGAGATGGCGATTCGAATCGATTCCTATCCAGCTAGAGGGGTATTCCTAAACACAAACCCTGCTTCCCCTGTCAGGGTCGCAAACAAGTCACCTTTGGTATCATTTAGGAGTCGCGAGTCCGAACAGATCGACATTCTCAGAGAACCACTCTACCAAGGTTGTTTGGGACTCTAACCCGCCTTGGACTTATGCCAATGGCTCTCCGCACATCCTTACTATCTCCAGAATACACGCCACTGCTCGCGTCCCCAGCCTGAGTCAAGCTACTAGGCTTCATGGTCGGAATGACTTATTCGGCTAGCTAAGTGTTAGGCTGCGTTCAAAATGACATGAGGACGTACGGCGTATCGGTCCTTAAACGACTCAGACGGAGTCACTATGTTCAAACCTACACAAGACCCCGCCCGGTCTTAATTCATTATTCACATGGTTCTTTTCCATGATAGAAAATATAGCCAACCGTGATCCACCTCATCCTAAAGCTCACAGGTGACAGGAAATCACCTGACTTCTACCGCACTAAGCATGGCTAAGCATTTAACCCGTTCCTGAACTTAAATAGGATTCTAGTGCGATATCTGGACAAGGAAGGATATATATAATGCATCAATTGGTTCCAACCAATTCCTATACTTAATGCATCATTAACAATAAAAGGTACTCAATGTATTTGTGAAAGCATGGGAGGCTTAATATGCTCCGGGGCTTGCCTTTCAGGAATGAGGAAGGCTGGTGGTCAGGGCACTCGGGCAATTCCTCCGCGGCGACTGCTTCGTCGGCTTCCTGCACCTCGGGCTCCTCCTCCTGGTTGGCTCCCTCGAACTCCAGCAACATCACTCCCTATGGCACACCTATCGCATGAATGCGCAAGATAAATATCATGGATGCACATGAACGAATGTCAGGGATGCTCGGGGAATGCGCATGTTCGTTGTAGTTTGCATATTCCAACTTAAGCACTATTCAAATCACTTTACTTACCAAGTTTATACAACCTAATGTATAATTGCTCATCTTCAGTTAATGACCTAGCACCTGCACCTACGCATATCCTCAAGTTAGGCTAACCCCTAAACAATCAACGAGAACATTGCATCAAGTATGCACTCAAGCATTTGTATTTCAGCAAAATGAAGACTATGTAGCGGTACAGTAAACTAGCCATAACTGGAGATTTATAAATCCAATTGACATGCAAAGAGAAAATTTGGAAATCTTATAAAATTGTCTACAATTCATTTTGAGACCTCAAAGCATGATTCAACACTTTACCAGGTCAAATTCTTTGATCAACAGAACTCTGTCCTCCCAAGACAGAGAGTAAGCAAAACTGGAACCTAACTTTAAATAGCTGTAGTTTCTAAACTACTGGGCCAAATGCCCGCAAATTTTGATAGGAGCTAGATACATAAATTATCTACAATTCTTGTATTCATCACATTCACAGCAAATCGAAATATCATGGGGAACTTTCCAAAGTCCCTAGATCTGTCTAGAGGAACATGATGCAAACGAAATAATTATTAACTTATGATGTAAACAAATAATTGGACAAAACTAACTCTACTCACTTATTACACATATCACAAGAACACCAGAAAGTAGGGTGTTCATCACCCAAACATTTCTTTGCATACCTTTCTTAATTTATTTAATTAATTAGAGGAAATGGTAAACATATATGAAAACTGCACCATTAAATCTACAAAAATTACAGTAGATAATACATGCTCTAAGTATACTACCATAAAAATTTCACACCATTTGAGTAAGTATAACAGCCTACACAAAAATGATAAGGCATAATGGCTTAAAATGGCATAATTAGGAAACCTTAGTGAAAAGTGTCAAGCAATAGATTTTATATTTTTCTTAGCATCCTTAAGGTACTAGGACATTATCCAACAAATTTCATGGTCATTGGATTCGTAGATAATTTACAAAAATTCACCCAAGTATCAATCAGTGATAAAAGGAAAATCTATAACTCAAAAACCATACATACAATGACTCTCAAATTTTAACCAGAGCTTCTACTAAGCAAGACTAGCTTACGCACAAAATTTCATAATTTTTGGATCATAGAAACTCAAGATATGATTTAAACAAGTTTGCATGCATTCAAAAACACTTTTCAAGTTCCTATTTAATTCATCCAAAATTTCTACATAATGTGCTCAAGACATATTTTTCTAAACTAGTAGACCTCACAGTGAGTCTAACAAAATTTGAATCATACCATTTGGATCTACACATTTGGAGTTACAAAATTTACAAAACAGAATTCAAAACTGGAAATATTTGAACTAGCTTCTAATACTCAGTCACTGACAAGCGGGGTCCTCGGGTCAGACGACCCCATAGGTCAGTGAGAGGAAACAGGGGAGGGACTGCCGCGGTGCTCCGGCGAGCTTTTCCTCACCGGCGCGGAGGGCTCAGGCGGTTGCGTCACCACCGTCGCCATCTCCGAGCTCAACCGCGTTGAGTGATGTACGGAGCACGGCGAATGGCCCCTCGGAGCATGGACGGCGGCGGCCATGGCGGACAGCGTAGACGCCCGATGGCATGCCAGCCAACTCCGGCCATGGTATCACCCAACGAAAGACGCTAGAGTTTCCTAGAGACCTAACGCAGAGATAGCCTAAGGTAAGGGCAGCTAGGGTAGCGTCGGTGAGCTTGGCCGCACGCACAGTCACACGGCGGCGCCCCGAGCATCACGGCGGCATGGCTATTCTAGCTCAACAGCGGCGAATCCAAGGACTACGTCTTCGAGGTAGATACTATGGCTCATAAAGGTCCTCAT